>CM053033.1:236269880-236902583 GCA_028564925.1 Lithobates sylvaticus | reverse complement strand
TCACAAAGAAAAGACTCCCACGAAGGCAGAGTTTTTTCAGATTTTTTTTTCTATTTTTTTAGGTCTGTCGGGTGGCATGATTTAAAAACCTTTTTAATAAAGGAATTGTAAAAAACTGTCTATTGTGGTTTTTACTTTTTGACACTATTTGGTGAATGGGTAGGGGTACAATGCACGATACCCATTCACATAGGAGGGGGGCGGGATCTGGGCACTTCCAGATTCCGATAATGTTCATGTCCGCACAAGTTTTTTGCCTGTTCGCATGTTCTGGTGCGAACCGAACCGGGGGGGGGGGGGGGGGGTTTGACCCATCCCTACTTGTGTGGAAGAATGGGCCAAAATCACACCTGAGCAACGCATGCAACCAGTTTCTCCATACAGGTGTCACCTTGAAGCTGTCATTACCAACAAAGTATTTTACACCAAGTATTAAATACATTTCAGTTAGCGGGTTCAATACTTTTTCCCTGTGTCCTTCCATTTTATTATACAGAACTTTGTTCCTGAATGTATTTGTTTTGGTGTATTTGTATTTATGGATTGCATGGGTTGTTACCGACATGTGGGTAAAATGTCATGGCAATAGCACCTTTACCAATAGATTTACCTAGAAAAATGGTGACGTGTTCAATACTTATTTTTCCTGCTCTCTCTCTCTCTATATATATATATATATATATATATATATATATATATATATATATATATATTATATTCCTTTTTTTTTTTCAAAAATATATATTAACATTTTTTATTTTGTACTTGTTTATTTCTTTCAATTTACAAAATGCAACGTGACCGAACAGAAGTAAAATCGAAATCAAATCAATAATTAGCGTGACCCCCCTTTGGCTTCAAACCAGCATCAATTCTTAATCTTGCATACTTTGTACACTTGCAAAAAGTCAGGGATTTTGTAGGATAATGCCGCGTACACACGAAGGGACTTTGCCCGCCGGACCTAGTCCAGCGGACAATCCGCCGGACTTTCCAGCTGGGCTTTGGCGGACTTGAAAGCGAACGGACTTGACCACACACGATCACGCTAAAAGTCCGGCGGTTCACGCGATGACGTACATCGGGTACGACGGGACTAGAAAAAGAAAAAGACTAGAAAAATACTTGCTACTGAGCATGCGTCCTTTTTGGTCCGCCGGACCATACTACAGACGGCCGTATTGTCCGCCGGACTGCCAATTCCAGCGGATAATTTTAAAACAAAACTTAAAACCTAGTCCGCCGGACTTTTGGGAAAAAAAGTCAGTCGAAGGCCCACACACGAGGGGATTGTTGTCCAACATGTGGCTACTGCTCCCAGTATCGCCTCTTCAGGCACTACCAGCCCTCCTTGCTGTAGCTGCCTAGCTCCACTGCCCATACCACCTCAGTCCACTCCACTGGCTCTGCACCCATCCTAGACTGCAATCTCCCAGTCCTCTCAGGCGTGCCTCCCCAGTCCTCTCCTGACTGTGCGTCACTCACCAGCCCTCTTGGCTGCGACCTGTTGTTCCTCTCCTGGAGACTTTGCCTGGCAGTGGTCTCCCGCTGTCTCCTCTTGCTCCTGTGCCACCTGTCCAGGACACCTCCATGTGTCGTAAGAAGGGTTCTGTCCGCACCCTACCCCCAGGCCCAAGGTCACCTCCCCTCCCCCCAGGGTGGTAAACCTCCCTCAAAGGCCCTGACAGCCTAACACGCCATCTCCAGCTTCCACCCGAACAACTCCTCCTCAACTGGGCTGACCCTAGGTATGCCAACCCAGGTTGGGGATTGGTCAGGGCTCCTCAAAACAGCACTACATAGAAAAAAAAATGTACTAGCAACAGGAGTGGCAGTAAGATCATCTTCGTTTGTTTGCTAGATCAATCATTAACTGATTTGCCAAAAAAAACTAAAAATGATTGTCTATGAAGTTCAATAGCTAAAGCTAAAAAGATAAAGCTAAAAATGTACACATATATGAGTGAATCAGCCCCTGCTGATCACTAAAGTTACAATCTGATTAATGGCAATGCAGTAGACGGATGACATCATCTAAGTTTAGTCAAAGGTGGCACTTTTCTAAAAAATAAAAAAGCATACTGTTGCTGTATATTGTGACTTATAAGGAATTTATTCATAAAGACTTGTTGAAAGATTCTACTTTAAATATCTGGAACACAAACATGACAAACACAGCACTAAATTTTTGTTTGTTGTGCATTGACCTTGGAGATGTTCGGAGATCTACAAAACTCGCAGCGTTCCAAATGCAGAGAGCGGGGAGTAGAAAACTTGGCCGATCTTGCGGGATTCACACTGAAAACAGGATCAGCAGATACAGAGTACAGCACATTGGTTAAATTATCTGGCCGAGAAACAAAGCATTTGCTTCCTCAATATTTCCCTGAGTCAAGCGGTTCTCATTGTGAGTTGGCTGTGTTGACTGGCACAGAACCTGGAATAGTGTGCAGGTCTATGCGTTACTTAACCACTTCAGCTCCCATACCTGTGTACCCCTTATATTTCCAATATAGGCCTTTATATTTGGAGATAACTTTGGCAATACCTTAAAGAGGTTCTTCAGTCCATCAAAAAAATAAAAAATAAATCAGCAGCTACAAATACTGTGGCTGCTGACTTTTAATAAAGGAACACTTACCTGTCCTGGGATCCACTGTTGTCCTCACCGGGCCAGTTCTTCACTGGTCTTCAGGGTCCTAATGCTGACTGTGAGAAGCAAGCTGTGATTGCCATCTGCCCTACCACCCCCCCCCCCCCAAACTGTGCATGTGCAAGCCGCTCTGCTTCCTGACAATGGTCCTGCAGCCTCCTGAGACCTGTGACATATATCAGAGTCCGTGGGTAGAGGGGTGGGCTAAACCTCCGCTCGGATTACCTAGGCGAGCCAGGCGGAAGTGGGAGCAGGTGTCAGAAACCAGGAAATGAGGCCAACAGAAGTACAGTTAAATCACACTTGTTTAATAATAAAAAAAAGTAAAAAGAACAAACGTAGTCAAAACATAGCCAAAGTTCAGTAACCGGAACGGATAGTCAGCCAAGCCAGAAGTCAGGGATCAACGTAGTGGAACAGCAAGCAGGATCTGGAGCCAGAAGGGATGTCAGCAAAGCAAGTCTAGAACAGGTTTGCAGGAGATTGTCTCTGTGATGTTGACCAAGGTGAAGGCAGAGCTCCTCTGTACTGGACGGCTTAAGTAGGCAGGACTGACGAGCAGGATATCATCAACAGCTGAGTAACTGTGGAGAGATAGGAGCCGGCAATTAGCCGACAGCTGAGCGGCCAGCTCAGAGAAGGAAGGGCTGAGCCCAGCCCTGACATCCTGATACCCCTGACACACCACATTTGGCATGTCATTTTATTTTGGGGGGGGGGGGGGGGTACCTAGTATTGACAGGTATCCAGCTCCCACTTCCGATCATGGTGCAGAGCATAAGATGGCCTCTCCCCCCTCCATCCTTGCAATCTTCTGGGACACGTCACAGGTCCCAGAAGACTGCCCGGCCATTCAGAACGTGCAGCAGGACTCACGCATGCGCAGTGCGCACCCGGCTGTGAAGCCGCAAGCTGTCACAGCTGGGAGGGGGGAGGAGCGAGGCTTCAGGTGGCCCGTGGGACATTTGAGTGTCTGTTTATTAAATGTCAGCATCTACACTTTTGCATGGAACTCCACTTTAACTTCCCGTCCCATAGCTAAAACAGGAAGTGAGAGGAAGTCCCTGCAAATTAAGGGAATCACTTGGGGTCCCCCAGGACACCAGAACTGGTGTCCCCATTAGAGGATTTCCCTCCATTACCCTTCTGGGGAAAAGCCAAAATGTACCTTTACTTTCACTTTCACTTTCAATGATAATGGTAAACAGGACAAATACAGAGGGTGAATCTCTCCAATGGGGACACGGACTGCAATAGAAAATCTCCACTTTATCCAAATAAAAAAAATATATATATGGTTAAATAAGGGTTAGTAAAAATATAAATAGGAATATGTTTTATTAAAAAAAAAAAAAAATGGTAGGTTTCTTATGCAGCCATATGATGTCATATGTAGACCAAATGTCAAGCCTTCTCGGGTCCCCATCAGTGTTGCCAACCGTCAGTATTTTTACTGGCAGCCAGTAAAAAACAGGCAATTTTCTCCTGCCAGTAAATGCCAGTAAAAGGAAAAAGTTGCCAGTAAAAAGTATGGCTATGATGTTTGGCTCGGTTCAGAGCTGGCCGAGACCATCCGAGTGCCTGCTACAGTGTGTTTGGGCAGCTCTGGTGGAGGTGGTGCCTGAGCGTGTCGTGTGATGTCATAGTGCAAGGGAGCCAAGCAGAGCGGCCAGAGCCTCGTGTGCGGGTCTGCAGGACAGGAGCAGGGCAGGTCGGGAGCGGGACTGACAGTGCTGTTTAGACTGGAGTGGACTGAAGGGACCCAGAGTCAACTTTGTGTGTGTGTGTGCCTTCCTGTTCTAATTTCTTGCCCTCCTGAGTCCTGTCCCTGAGCTACTTACTTACTATATCGAATAAATAAAATAAGAAATATGTTTTTTGCCCTAATATCTACCTTAAATCACATTGCTAATTGCATATTGTACTTGTTTGTAGCCTAAATACAAAAATTTGCACTTAAAACTGTAATTTTGTAACTTTTAGAAATGCCAGTAAAAACTTGGCTGTGCCAGGAAATTTTGGGTGTTGTGTCAGTAAATTTCAATCTGGCAGGTTGGCAACACTGGTCCCCATAGGAGGCAGACAATGGAATAGACCAGTCAAGGTGTAGACAGCTTGCCAAAACCCGTCTTTACCCCCCAGTTGAAATATTAACAACTCTCCACTGGCATCAAATTATCAAACTTCAGATCAACCCATGCACTCTGCATATCGATTTGCGCAGTGTGGATCGGCCTTTTGAGGGTCTCAATAGGAGTCAGACAATGCAAACAGGGATCCATCACTGCTAATGGACCAGTCAAGGTGCAGATGGCTGGTTATCTCTTGATGATGCCAAACCCATCTTCAGGCCTAGTTGCAATATTAAGCAATCCTATCTCCACTGCCATCAAATTAAAGTGGTTCTGCACTCATTTCATTTAGTAAATCTCTTTGCCTTCCAAATCAGGCAAAGAGTACTAAATGAAATGTTTTTTTTTTTTTTTTTTTTTACTTACCTTGTAATTGAAGACTTCCGGTCTTCTCCCTCTGCGGCGGCGGGCGGGGTCTCTGCGTCGATCGTCGTCACGCCGCACTGTCTCCTGGGATCTGGTGTCATTGATCCCAGGAGTCAGTGCGGGCATCTTCCGAAATCTCGCGAGATTTCGGCCACATCTTCCAAAATCTCCCGAGATTTCGGCCGCATCTGCCGAAATCTCGTGAGATGTCGGCAGATGTGCCGTTACTGCGCACGCGCGAGTAACGGCGGTGCATGCTGGGCCATCAACAGTGCCTGTGGGGTTTCACATGCCCACAGGCAAGATGGCCCCCAGCACTAAAGAAGAAGACGAGGAACTTCAGCGGACGAAAACCGGCGGCGATCGAGATGGAAGATGGAACAGGTGAGTCCCCTAATAAAGGTAAGCATACTTTATATTACGTCCTTAAAAAAAAATTTTTTTTACAGAGTGCAGAACCGCTTTAACAAAATTCTGATCAAATCTCTTACCTTGTAGATCATCTCTATGAGCAAGCAGGCCAAATCTTTAACAGAAAACCGTATCCACATCCTTTGTCTAGAATTTTACCTTGCTTAGTATGAAGGTAACTTAAAGAGAAGTTGTGACGAACCCTTGTCCTCAACAGGACTATGTCCACCGTAAATGCTTCTTTTGTCCAGAACCAGCACTATCCAAGACCCTTTAGCCCATCCAGTCACTAGTCATTACACAGTGTAGGGTGAACAACAACATCAAACTGATTTATTCCAGCACATGTTACCACTGATATCCAACTCGGAGACACTTCCCCCCCCCATCCTTGGATTTAGGGTGAGGTAAACTGTCCAATCACAATAGACACACAGGTCAGGTGTATTCAAACTTCTCATCAGTAAACAGTCTTATCAACAGGGAGAGCTGTTGGAGGAATCCCCCCCTCCACATAGACATCCATCCCATAATATATGTTTCTTCCAAGGCAAACAATGGAATACAACCACACCCCAAACAATCACAGCAAAGAGTCCACAACAGCATGAGACAACACACAATATATACATATATACAACATTGAGTCTGACTAGCACAGATCATAGTGGGGTTCAGGCACCCTGTGCCCCTAATGGACACAGGGTGAAGTTTCCAAAGCTCTCCAAGGTAAGCTGAGTTGCACAAGCCCCCCACCGAAAGTGACTCCTGTCACAGAAGTATTGGATTTTTTTATTTTTTTTTGAGAGAATCATACTTACCTAGGTGGATGCAGCATCGGTCCCTGGCCAGCTATAACACTGAGAACCGAGTGATCAAACACTGCCGATCACTCAGTTCTCACAGCTCTGTGAGCAGAGAGCCGGTGTTAAACTCTCTGCTCTGCCCCCCTTGCTCACTAGAGCGGTGGGCTGTGGAGGGGGCTGGAGCAGCCGGCTCAGGCTCTCAGCGGGTCTCTGAGAGGCTGAGCAGGATGCCGATCCAGGGATCTGGGTAAATCCCGACCGTATGGTCGCGATCCTTACCTAGCCTGGACTGGCTCTGTGACATCAGCCAACAACGGGCTTCAGCCCACTGTCTGCTGAAAATGGGCTACAGGAGTGCAGAACGAACTGCACTCCTGTGATCTACAGGAGAAGTACAGCCAAACAAGCTTCTGCTGTACTTCTCCTTTAAAGAGTCTTCCTTGTGTTTAACATTTCTTCATCATAGTGTAGCACCTTCAGTGTACAGAGTAGGTACATTTAGTTTGGCTCCTCTATAGGCAGAGGAGATGGGGTTAATATGAGTTTAGCTGTGCAAAACTCCAAGGGCTGGGCCTCTGTTACCTCCCCCTGGCTTCTAGAACTCAATGGATATTGGAGGAACAGAGGCTAAAGCCTGAATATGTATGGAATCTCCAACAATCCCTGGGTAGGCAAGGCCCAGAAGGTGGTAAGATAGGCCATAAATATCCAGGAGCCTGGCAGTAAGAGACACGTGTCTGGGGTCCAGTTATCTGGAGGGAACCCCCTGTGCCAGGGGAGTTCTGCCCCTGGGCAGAATGAAGGAAAAGAGAGAGAAAGAGGGAGCACCTGGAAGTCTCAACTATTTTCCAGCCTCGGATTTCACATGAATGCAGCCTCTGCCTGCCCCTAGGGGTACTAGCAAGGGCTTGCTCCCAGTTTCCCCTACAGGATGTGTCAAGCCCCGCCCACAGCTGCCCAGGCAGTGTGGATAGGCCTTCAAAGGTCCCCATAAGAGGCAGACAATGCAAGCAGGGATTCATGACTGCATATGGACCAGTCAAGGTGCAGACGGCTGGTGACCACTAGACCAGGGAATCTCAAAACTACGACCCCTCCAGCTTTTGCGGAACTACGCGTCCCCATGAGGCATTGTAAAACTTTGACATTCACAGACATGACTAGGCATGAAGGGAATTGTAGTTCCTGATAGACATGTGCAATTCGTTTGGTTCTTTTTTGTTTTTCGTTTTTTTTCGTTATATTCGTTCATTCGTTATCGTACGAATGAACGAACGATTCGCAAACATTTTTAACGAATAACGAATCGTTCGAATCTAACGAATCCGAAAACAACGAAAATCCGAAAAAAAATAATTAGAAACAACGGATCTACGAAAGAAGAAAATCCGAATAACGAAAACAGGAACAACGAAAATCAAAATGAACGAAAAAATTCGTACATTCGTAACTTTTTTTTTTGTTGAATTGGTAATTTTCAGTGTCACTTACAATGGTGCTGCTCAACGTGCTTCGAATGGATTGAACGAAAAAATTTGTACATTCGTAATTTTTATTTTATTTTTTTCGATTTGTAATTTTCGGTGTCCCTTACAATGGCGCTGCTTAACATGCTTTGAATGGATTGAACGAAAAAATTCGTACATTCGTAATTTTTTATTTTTTCGTCATTTTCCGTGTCTCTTACAATGGCGCTGCTTAACGTGCTTCGAATGGATTGAACGAAAAAATTCGTAACTTTTTTTTTCGATTCGTAATTTTCCGTGTCTCTTACAATGTAATAATAGCATACACATTACATAAAATTATGAATTATGCTCCGATTACGAATCTACCAATGTTACGAATGTTATGAAAGTACGAATGAATACGAATGCGTCCGAATTTCGAATAAACGAAAATTAAAGTAACGGAAAAACGAATCAACGATAAAATAACTCTTACGAAAATACGAATCGTTACGAATACGAACACCGACGACTTACGAATTTACAAATCGTTACGAATCAACGGAAACGAAAAAAAAACGAAACGAGAATAAACAAATTTTTCTGTTGTGCACATGTCTAGTTCCTGAACAACTGGAGGGCCATAATTTGGAGACCCTTGCTCTAGACTACGCCACCCCCCCCCCCCCCCCCTCCCAGTTGCAATATTATCCAATCCCCACTGCCGTCAAATTAGTGAAATTCAGATCAAAACTTGTATCTTGCAGATCTATTTGCTCCTCTATATGAGCAAGCACACCAAAACTTTATTTTTTATTTTTTTTTGCTTTCTTCATTTTAATAGCAAACCATATCCATATCCTCCGTCTACCGTTTTACGTCACGTCTCTCTTGATTTAGAAACTCTGCAAATGAGCCATTTAGACGGGGGAAAAAAAATAAATCCAATGTATTCTTCATCCGAGAGAGGAGAGCGGCTCCGCGTCTCCTCTGCATATTTTATGCCTTAGCTTTGGTAATTTTCAAAAGAATGGCTCTTGATTGAAAAGGTGCATTGGTCATGTGAAATGATACACCGGTTGCCATGACAACACAAGCCTCGTTAATCTGCTCAATGGCGCTGATTGGGAACAATATTTTCAAACTCTGCTTTTCTTTCTTTTTTCTTTTTTTTTTTTTTAAATTTTGTCGAGGTAGATAAAAAAAAAAAAAGTATCAATTCTTTTTTTTTTTTTTTTTTTTGAAGTCTGGATACTTTTGCAAATGTCACACAAGGCTGTCATCTCCGATCGTGCAATTTCATATCTTGAGATGAATTATTAATGCGCTTATTCAGCAACAAGGAGACACGAACCAAACAATGCGCAGCCAAAAGGAACTCGAATTTGTAGCGGGGACAGCAAATTAATGACTAACTATAGTCAAAACATGTTTATTACTGTATTCTGGTACTTTGGCATCAAAAAACGGGCAGCTTTGAAATGAAGAACTGCTTTGTTGGAAGTCTTCAATGTGGTGCGGCTCCATCAGAAATCGATATTTTATTTGCTATAGGTAGATTTAGGGGTCGTTGGAACAAGCTGTCTATTATGGTAATGCCAGGAGTATGAAGGGGATACAAAGGATCAAAAAATATATATATATATATATATCCTTCAAAAAATCCTTTCACATTGTTTCAGATCTAAACACAGAATGAACAAGCTGCATTTAACCACTTCAGCCCCAAAAGAATTTACCCCCTTCCTGACCACTTTTTGAGATACGGCACTGCACCGCTTTAACTGACAATTGCCGGTCATGCGGCGTTGCACCCAAACAAAATTGACGTCCTTTTTTTCCCACAAATAGAGATTTTTTTTGGTGGTATTTGATCGGCCCTGCGGTTTTTATTTTTTGTGCTATAAACAAAAAAGAGCGACAGTTTTGAAAAAAAAAACGCATTCTTTTTTATTTTTTGCTATAATAAATATCCCCAAAAATATATAAAAAAAAATGTTTTTCCTCAGTTTAGGCCGATACGTATTCTTCTACATATTTTTGGTAAAAAAAAATCGCAATAAGCGATTATTGATTGGTTTGCGCAGAAGTTATAGCGTTTACAAGATAGGGGATAGTTTTATAGCATTTTTATTAATATTTTTTTTTTATTAGTAATGGTGGCGATCAGCGATTTTTATTGTGACTGCGACATTATGGCGGACACATCGGACACTTTTGACACATTTTTGGGACCATTGTCATTTATACAGCAATCAATGCTATTTAAATGCATTGATTCCTGTGTAAATGACACTGGCAGTGAAGGGGGTTAACCACTAGGTGGCAGTGTAGGGGTTAAGTATGCCTAGGGGTGTGTGTTCTTACTGTGGGGGGGGGGGGGGGGCGGGCGTGGCTGTCAGCTAGTGAAAATATATAAAAAAACAAATTTCTTTCTCAGTTTAGGCCGATACGTATTCTTCTACATATTTTTGGTAAAGAAAATCACAATAAGCGTATATTGATTGGTTTGCGCAAAAGTTATAGCGTCTACAAAATAGGGGATAGATTTATGGCATTTTTATTATTATTTTTTTTTTTTTTACTGGTAATGGTGACGATCTGAGATTTTTATCATAACTGCGACATTGCGGTGGACACATCTGACACTTTTGACGCTATTTTGGGACCATTGTCATTTATACAGCGAACGTGCTATAAAAATGCACTGATTTCTGTGTAAATGACACTGGCAGTGAAGGGGTTAACCACTAGGGGGCAGTGTAGGGGTTAAGTGTGTCATAGGGGCATGTTACTAACTGTGGGGGGGCGTGGTTGTTAAACACTAGGGGGCGATCAAGGGATTAAGTGTGTCCTAGGGAGTGATTCTAACTGTGGGGGGGATGGGCTCACTACAACATGACAGAGATCACTGCTCCTGATGACAGGGAGCAGTAGCTTCCTGACATGTTGCTAGGCAGAACAGGGAAATGCCTTGTTTACATAGGCATCTCCCCGTTCTGCCTCTCCGTGACACGATCGCAAGGCCCCGGCGGACATCGAGTCTGCGGGACATGCAAGCACGCTCACGGAGTATGCGGCGGTCGCACGCGCGCCCACTGAGCCACGTCTTAAAGGGGACGTACAGGTACGCCCATTTGCACGGCCGTGCCATTGTGCCAACGTACATCGTCACGCGCTGGTCGGCAAGTGGTTAAAGTCATTATTCTGCTTTCTGTAGCCCTCATGTATTGGTATGCTCTCACGATAATTATTTGCAGCTCTAACATGCAGTAATATTTATCCTAAAGTGAAACTCCAGGCAACTTATAGAGCTAGAATATATTTCCATCAGGCCAGCCGCACGGTAAAGGCAGGGACCTGATTTTTCCCTGCTCACGATAATTATTGCATTGAAAGGAGAAGCAGAAGACTGATGAGCTCTTCTCTTTCAGCACCCTCCTTTCACTGCAGCACAGCTGCTTCCCCATCCCTCAGTCTGAGCTCTGCTGAACACGTCAGCAATATTTCAGGAGAGGAGAGTAAGACCTCATGTACACTGCTAAACTGTTGGGACCTGGGCTCAATCACCGGACCTCTACTGTGCCTGGCATTGACTCTTCTCGCTGAGCTATCTGGAATGTCGGACAGCTTACTGCCTAATCTATTGGACAATCCTGCCTTGTGTCCTGATTGCTGTTGAACCTTGAACTCCTTGCTCCTCCCATGAACTTCCTATATAAGCCTTGCCTCTGCCTCTGCCTCTGCCTTGCCTCTGCACTTCCTGTCGCCAGATTATTGTGGCCTGATCCTGCATACTTTGTGAGCTACTGGTATAGCTGTTTGGAAGCGACTTTGGCTTGTGACCCTGACTACAAAACTCTCCTGCTGCATCGAACTTGGCTTGTGACCCTGACTACGAAACTCTCCTCCTGCATCGACCTTGGCTTGTGACCCTGACTATGAAACTCTCCTACTGCATCGAACTTGGCTTGTGACCCTGACTACGAAACTCTCCTCCTGCATCGAACTTGGCTTGTGACCCTGACTATGAAACTCTCCTCCTGCATTGACCTTGGCTTGTGACCCTGACTATGAAACTCTCCTCCTGCATCGACCTTGGCTTGTGACCCTGACTATGAAACTCTCCTGCTGCATCGAACTTGGCTTGTGACCCTGACTATGAAACTCTCCTCCTGTATCGACCCTGGCTTGTCAGATCGTATTTTGTTGTTGGAAAATTTGAGAGCATGACCTCTACTGTGCCTGATATTGACTCTTCTCGCTGAGCAATCTGGAATTCTGGACCTGACTACCTAACTCTCCTCCTGCATCGACCCTGGCTTGTGACCCTGACTACGAAACTCTCCTCCTGCATCGACCCTGGCTTGTGACCCTGACTACGAAACTCTCCTCCTGCATCGAACTTGGCTTGTGACCCTGACTACGAAACTCTCCTCCTGCATCGAACTTGGCTTGTGACCCTGACTACGAAACTCTCCTGCTGCATCGACCTTGGCTTATGACCCCGACTAGGAAACTCTCCTCCTGCATCGAGCTTGGCTTGTGACCCTGACTATGAAACTCTCCTGCTGCATCGAACTTGGCTTGTGACCCCCGACTACGAAACTCTCCTCCTGCATCGAACTTGGCTTGTGACCCTGACTATGAAACTCTCCTGCTGCATCGACCTTGGCTTGTGACCCTGACTATGAAACTCTCCTGCTGCATCGACCCTGGCTTGTGACCCTGACTACGAAACTCTCCTGCTGCAGCGAACTTGGCTTGTGACCCTGACTACGAAACTCTCCTCCTGCATCGAACTTGGCTTGTGACCCTGACTACGAAACTCTCCTGCTGCATCGACCTTGGCTTGTGACCCTGACTATGAAACTCTCCTGCTGCATCGACCCTGGCTTGTGACCCTGACTATGAAACTCTCCTCCTGCATCGAACTTGGCTTGTGACCCTGACTACGAAACTCTCCTGCTGCAGCGAACTTGGCTTGTGACCCTGACTACGAAACTCTCCTCCTGCATCGAACTTGGCTTATGACCCCGACTAGGAAACTCTCCTCCTGCATCGAACTTGGCTTGTGACCCTGACTATGAAACTCTCCTGCATCAAACTTGGCTTGTGACCTCGACTACGAAACTCTCCTGCTGCATCGACCTTGGCTTGTGACCCTGACTACGAAACTCTCCTCCTGCATCGAACTTGGCTTGTGACCCTGACTATGAAACTCTCCTCCTGCATCAAACTTGGCTTGTGACCCTGACTATGAAACTCTCCTCCTGCATCAACCCTGGCTTGTGACCCCGACTATGAAACTCTCCTCCTGCATCGACCTTGGCTTGTGACCCTGACTATGAAACTCTCCTCCTGCATCGAACTTGGCTTGTGAACCTGACTACAAAACTCTCCTCTTGCATCGAACTTGGCTTGTGACCCTGACTACGAAACTCTCCTCCTGCATCGACCTTGGCTTGTGACCCCGACTACGAAACTCTCCTCCTGCATCGAACTTGGCTTGTGACCCTGACTACGAAACTCTCCTCCTGCATCGAACTTGGCTTGTGACCCTGACTACGAAACTCTCCTCCTTCATCGAACTTGGCTTGTGACCCTGACTACGAAACTCTCCTGCTGCATCGAACTTGGCTTGTGACCCTGACTACGAAACTCTCCTCCTGCATCGAACTTGGCTTGTGACCCTGACTATGAAACTCTCCTCCTGCATCAAACTTGGCTTGTGACCCTGACTATGAAACTCTCCTCCTGCATCAACCCTGGCTTGTGACCCCGACTATGAAACTCTCCTCCTGCATCGACCTTGGCTTGTGACCCTGACTATGAAACTCTCCTCCTGCATCGAACTTGGCTTGTGAACCTGACTACAAAACTCTCCTCCTGCATCGAACTTGGCTTGTGACCCCGACTAGGAAACTCTCCTCCTGCATCGACCTTGGCTTGTGACCTCGACTACGAAAATCTCTCCTGCACTGACCTTGGCTTGTGACCCCAACACTGATCATCGGTCTAGCAATTTGGAATTTCCTATTTCTCGCAGACCTGAGACCTGAGCTTGCTTGACGTTGTCGGCCATTGGTCTCCACTCATTACAGGTATTAACAGAACAATCTGGCCACAACATGGAGACTGCCGCAACTACACGATCCCTGAGTGAACATGTTGTTTTTCGCTAACTGAGGTTGTTCAAGGCTTACAAACACGAGTGCAAGAGTTACAAGGAGAAGTAACTGAATTGTGACTCTACACACGATCGGAAAAAGTCAGATCGGATTCTGTTGTCGGAAAATTCAAGAGCACGATCTCAAATTTTTTCCGTCGGAAATTCCGACGGAAAAGTCAGATGGAGAGCACACACGGGCGGATTTTCCAACAACATGGTCCGATCGGACATTTTCCGTCGGAATTTCCGACCGTGTGTACGTGGGCTTAGTCTTGCTCTGCTGCTTTATGTAAATAGTTGTCAATATTTTGTATAATATGTATATATTCTGAACATTGATGTGTATTCCTTTGTTTTCAGTTGTATTGTACTAGTTTTGTTTTGTTTGTTTTTTACTTTTGTATAAAATTTTGTTGTTTGATTCTTTTCAATAAAAGATCAGCAGAGTCCTCCAGCAGAGCAGAGAATTTCAGGAGAAGAGAGTTGGATAGAAGAAGGAGCAGAGTCATTCAGCAGTGCTGAGTAATTCAGGAGAGGAGAGTAATAGACATGTGCACAACAAAAAAATGTGTTTATTTTCGTTTCGTTTTTTTCATTTCCGAAAAAAATTCGTTTATTTTCGTTTTGTTTTTTCGTTTCCGTTGATTCGTTAACGATTCCTACAATTCGTAAAGTCGTCGGTGTTCGTATTCGTAACGATTCGTACATTCGTAAGAGTTATTTTTTCGTTGATTTGTTTTTTTTTTTTAGTTTAATTTTCGTTTATTCGAAATTCGGACGCATTCGTATTTATTCGTACATTCGTAACATTCTTAGATTCGTAATCGGAGCATAATTCATAATTTTATGTAATGTGTATGCTATTATTACATTTTAATAATTTACGAATCGAAAAAAAAAAGTTACGAATCTATTCGAAGCACGTTAAGCAGCACCATTGTAAGGGACACGGAAAATTACCAATTCAACAAAAAAAAAAAAGTTACGAATCGAAAAAAAAAGTTACGAATCGAAAAAAAAAGTTACGAATGTACGAATCGAAAGTGTAAAAAAGTTACGAATCGAAAAAAAAAGTTACGAATCGAAAAAAAAAGTAAGAATGTACGAATTTTTTCGTTCAATCTATTTGAAGCAAGTTAATCAGCACCATTGTAAGGGACACGGAAAATTACCAATTCAACAAAAAAAAAAGTTACAAATGTACGAATTTTTTCGTTCATTTTCGTTGTTCCTTTTTTCGTTTTTCGGATTTGGATTTGTTCGGATCGTACATTCGTTGTTTCTAATTAGTTTTTTTTTCAAATTTTCGTTTTTCGGATTCGTTCGATTCGAACGATTTGTTAATCGGATTCGTACGATTCGAAAAGATTCGTTATTCGTATTCGAACGATTCGAACGATTCGTTCATTCGTACGAAAACGAACGAACGAAAAAAACGAAAAAAAAAGAAACGAATTGCACATGTCTAGAGAGTAATGCCGCGTACACACGATCGGAATTTCGGCCAGCAAAAGACCAATGAGAGAAGGACATTAAGCAATATTTAAAGGGGTTTTAAACCCTCAAGGTTTTTCACCTTAATGCATTCTATGCATTAAGGTGAAAAACCTCCTGTGATGCAGCAGCCCCCCAGAGCCCCCCTTTTACCTACCTGAACCTGGTCTTTCCAGTGACGGGGACGAGCACACCAGCTCCAGCCAGTGTCTCGGGTGCTGATTGGATAGATTGATATCAGCGCAGCAATTGACTCCCGCTGCTGTCAATCAAATCCAATGAGGCAGGAGCCGGGGGGCGGGGCTGAGTCCTGCTGTCTCTCAATGGACACAGCAGCAGGACACTGGAGCGCGCTCACACGAGTGCCCCAAGGGAGAGCAGCTCTCCAACCGGGCACTCAAGAAAAGGAGGAGCCCGGAGCTGAGGGACCCCAGAAGAGGAGGGTCGGGGACACTGTGCAAAACCAACTGTACAGAGGAGGTAAGTATAACATGTTTGTTTGTTTTTTTTTGTTTGTTTTTTTTAAAAAACTAACCTTTACATATCCTTTTAATACCACTTTATCAGCATAGGGTTCAGGTCCTGCCCTTTGTGAGCCCCCTTCCTGCTAAAGAGCCCAAGCCCTGATGAACCATCCCTGATGGTAAGTGTGAAGACATAGATTAGTGGTTGAGGTTCCCGAGAGCTGTAGCCTATAAAGAAAACATTCTTATTAAACATTTGCAAGGGGAAGGTTTTCGGGAATGAAATATTTTCTCCCGGTGAGGTTCAGTCAGGATGGTCATTACACAAGAGGCATTTCAGACACAGCAGAGATCTTCAAAAGTGTTCTGTGAAATAACAAACAGGGAAATTATGGGATTCTGAGGTTCTATATACTTGTAACTGTAGAAATCATTTTAAGCTTACTCTGATTTTCCTATGATTGTAGAGCACCTAAAGTACTTCCTTTCCAGGGAAATTGCTGTGTTAAGTATAATAGTATAGCAAGCTTCACTATCTGAATTCCCCAAACTCTTCATCTCAAGGGACCACATGGGCCGATGCAAAATTATGTTTTTCAGTAAACACAGGCATTCACTTAACACAGAAAGAATTTTGCAAGATAAATCTTTTACTTCCAATAATATGTGGAAATAAACATCGAGAAATCCAGCCAAAGTCAGCAGCGTTCCTGGACTGATCCGAAATAGACTGGACTGCCTCCAACCAGCAACAGAAATCTCCTTTACTACAATATGCCATCAGATAAAGGAGCCAGGAAGCCTAAATTAAAATGAAATCATCCTTAAGGATAAATGCCACCCCCAACTGAAAAAAAAAAAAAAATGGTTGACTGCCAAAAATTTTAATATAAAGATGAATTTTTCTTAAGGCTTTACTAGATGAGATAACTGGTTGGGACGTAGGGCTAGGGCTGAACAAAAATCCTGCGGGTTCTTGATCACATGGTCTGAAAGTGGCCTGTTGGGTCATTTGAGCCTCTTTTCAACTCTGGCCTTGGATATTGATGGGGAAATTGTGCATTACATATTCCTTTATTAATATTGTGGCTTACTAATGAATTCTAAGCCTCTAAATCTTGGTTAAAGCGGTTCTGCACACATTTCACTTAGTAAATCTCTTTGCCTTCCAAATCAGGCAAAGAGTACTAAATGAAATGTGTTTTTTTTTTTTTTACTTACCTTGTAATTGATGACTTCCTGTCTTCTGTCTCTTCGGGGGTGGGCGGGGTCTCTGCGTCGATCGTCGTCACGCCGCACTGTCTCCTGGGATCTGGTGTCATTGATCCCAGGAGTCAGTGCGGCCATCTTCCGAAATCTCGCGAGATTTCGGCCACATCTTCCGAAATCTCGCGAGATTTCGGCCACATCTTCCGAAATCTCGTGAGATGTCGGCAGATGTGCCGTTACTGCGCACGCGCGAGTAACAGCGGTGCATGCTGGGCCGTCTAAAGTGCCTGTGGGGTTTCACATGCCCACAGGCAAGATGGACCCCAGCAGACAAGAAGAAGATGAAGAATTTTATCGGAGGAAAACCGGCGGCGATCGAGATGGAAGATGGAACAGGTAAGTCCCCCAATTGAGCTATATGCCCTTGGCATATAGCCCAAAAAAAAAAAAAAAAAAACGAGTGCAGAACCGCTTTAAGGAGCCATTCAAGGATGGTCATTTTAGCTGAAGGCCCTAGTATTGAACCATCAATAGAGTAGCTGTAAGCAGACAGCAACTTGTTGGCTGTGAGACCACTGCTGCAGCCCTGAGATTTGGCTGCAGAGGCGGCTCTAGGCTTTGTGAGGCCTTAGGCAAAATGTAAACATGAGGCCCCACTCACGCCCTTTGCAGGGGTTAAAGAAGAACCCCGAAACGGAGCATGTTATTACTGCTGTTACTTGTGTGGGTCAGGGATGTGTACTGCGCCAATCACATGGGATGAATAGGAGAGGAGGGTCAGCAGGGATGATGTTCTTTCTCCCAGGTTCCTCCTCATGTGGTCTGTCATTAGACACGTCAGAGCCGAGGAGGCGCCTGGGAAAAGTGCCCTTGGCTCTGTTACTCTGGGCTGGCAGGCAACAACTGCAACAACGTGGCGTGGGAGATGCTGCAGGCGCCAGCAACTTGCAAGTAAAGTGTCTGGATGGATGCCTGGCACTAGGGATGTCAGACCCCTCCCCGCCTCCCGAGAGTTGTGCTGTCACTTTTGCAGAAGCTGGGCTTCTGTATTCAGAAGTGAGAGCGATGATCAGAAAGCATAGGGCAGCACCGGAAATAGTGGAACGCCACCCTCATGATTGACCACAGGTAAATTACGTGGCCGCGAGGCCCCTGTGACTGCAAGGCCTTAGGCGACCGCCTAATTTGCCTAATTAAAGAGCCGCCTCTGTTTGGCTGCATCACCCCATCGGCTCTGACCTATCTAAATAGAGTTTGGGAGGGTGACCTCAGATGGGCCTCTTTGTTGTCACAGAGGGACAATTCTTCTCACAGTTTCTAGGCATATCCTCTTAGATCCAGCCATATCAGTGACAGCTTTCAGGCTTATACTTAGCCTATTGGGTTGATCCCTATGTGTCCCTTGTGTCTGGGACACAGTGTCGTGATGTGTGAAATCACCATCTTCTATGTGGACCTCCAGCATAATGTGAGATGTGTATACTATATATGATCATACATGCTTCTGATATGTTAATAACCTCCATCCCCTGAGCAAGACTCAAATCAAAAAGCATCGGGGCTCTGGATGCATGCCATCAGCATCATAATAGTTTTTTACCTTCCACTGTTTCATAATATGTGGTTATTTTTATGCTTTATGTTTCCAATTTGCTCCCATGATGTTTGTTCAGGAGTCATTGTAATGGTTATCCTAATAAATACTTGATTTTATTGGCTCCACTGTCTAACAGTTTCTGGGTATCAAAAAGTCCCTCCATTTCCCCCTGTCCTTCCCTTGTGGCATTCACTTATTCCTTTGTCATTTTGCACCAGTGGGGGTGGGTTGGCCTCTCCTTACACACAAATCCTATAAACTTGGAACATTCAGTCTCACACCAGAGCTGCATCATGAAATGAATCGGGTATTATTATCTGGCCACGCCGTATGAAAAGCGGACAGGACTCCATGGCGAAACAGCATCTTTATTTTAGTATTCTTGGTATATTTTCTAATATTATCTGTATCTGTCATTATTTTTAATAAATGTTATAATTATTTGCGTGACCTCTCTTTGCACATTTTGAATACAACCTCAAAAACGTAAACTATCATGTGACCAAAATAGATGTTGATGTCAGAGCTTTATTCATACATTGTAGTGAGCAGTCTGCTCGTGTAAGTGTCCAAATGTCACCACAGCTCCAGGTCACGTAGCAGGGAACCAGATCCCCGCGGAACCCCTTGACTACTCAGTTTGAGATATAGCTAGGAAGACTGTATTTTGCCACCTAGGGCCACTGATAGAGAGGTAGAGCCAGATCTCCTGTACCGGGCCTGGTTCCCATTAGTTCATCAGGGGGCCCGGGGGCAAAGAGGGGACTCTTTAAATACTTTTGGGTGCACACACAGTAATCCCACAGGCCATGTCTCCCAGCGATTAAATAAAAGTTCAATAGGGCCCATGTGTGCAGCAACAGGGGCCAGGGATAAAGAGGACACTAATTGCTAATTTTTGGGAGTAGGCCGAGTAACCCGACAGGCTGTGGCCCCCCAACAATTAAATTAAAGTTGTTTTATCAATCCACTAAGTGTCAGGGGACCAATAGTCGTACAGCTAAAGCTAATGCAAATGCTCATTCTCGTGCAGTTATGATTGAAAGAACTGAAATCCAATGAATGAAAGGGAGGGGCCACGGACAGTCAGGCTGGGGAGCAGTGGCGGCCTGTCCATTAGGGGTGCCCAGAAGCTGCCCCCTCTAGCCACGGCTGCCACATCCTAATTGATGCTCTATGATCCACAGCCACTACCCCCTATTCATGCGTTCGGCCCCTTTCAGGGCGCCGGGCGCATGAGTTACAGAGGCTGGGGTGTTTTTTTGAAGCACCTATTACTCCAATAGGCTTTAAAAATAGGGTGGGCTCGTGGCGCAGAGCATTGTGCCATGAGCCCAGCCAGGTTTTAGAACATTCATTGTTGCAACACTGATCTTCCTCCCAGGCCAATCGGGAAACGGGTCCGATACCCGTCACCCAATTGGCTGAAAGGACAGGTGCTCCTATTGGATGCCTAGAAGGAGGGGAGGAGACACACGGCAGAAGCGAGGAGAAGACACAGGAGCCAATGCCTGATGCCCCCCTGCAGCCTGATGTCCGCTGTTACCCTAATTGCTGCTGCTGCCCGATGTACCCGCAGCCTAGTGCCATTGGACTGGTGGACAGCGAGGGGGGGGGGGTTGAGGTGCCGCGGGGAGGGGTGGTGGTTGTTTTCCGCCCCCCCCCCAAATGAAAAACCACCAGCCACCACTGCTGAGATGCTCATGGTGTGCAGTGAAATCAGAGGAAGCCATTTCAGTCCAGGAGAGGGGCCGATACACCTGGGCAAGACTAAAGGGAAGGCTGGAGGTCAACTTCATTTAAAAACTCAAAAAATAGGGATGTTGCCATTTGTTAGCAAGAGTTGTAGATTTTTTTTTTAAAGAATGTGGCGTAAAAAGCTTATCCATCTTCCGGGATTTTTTTTTTCTTTCTAAGATGCATATGCAGATTGAAGTTTTATTGAAGTTCAGAAAAGAAACAGAAAAGAACCTCAAGGTCATCGGGGATTGCAGTTCAAAGCATCCGCAGATAAAATGCTCCGTAATTACATTGTGATGAGTCAGTTCTTAGAAACCCATAGTCTTTCCTCTTAAGGACGGAGCATTTTATGCTGCTGAATAATTTAGAGTCTTTTATATATTTGTAAATGATGTTCAGCAGAAGTTTGTTAGATCGGCAATAATTCATCCAAAGGTTCCTCCTCCTTTCGCCTCCCCCGGGGTTGTCCTGCGGTGCCTTCCACCTGCTTTATCCCACTATAAAAACCCAATAAAAAAAAAGGTTGATTCAAGCCTAGCTGCCACAATACATTGACGCCAGTCAGTCCATGAGATAAATATACGTTTGAGCCTTTTCAGGGAAAAAATGTATTCTCATCTGTTTCCTCTAAATGTAGATAAAAACCCTGGCTGGAGGACATTTTGTTTCCATCGAGGTATTTTTATTTTTTTTTATTGAAAAAGAACAAAGTTCCTTTAGGTTTTCAAGATTTTTTTTTTACAATAATAAAAAAGGTAAAAACAGCAAGTACAAAGCATAATACAGTGACTAAACGCACAAGAAGAATTTCATAATGTAGTCTTCAATCTACTCAGTACAAATGTGAGATACAAAGTAGACATGTGCAATTCGTTTCGTTTTTTTTCGTTTTTCTTTTTTTTTCGTTTGTTCCTTTTCGTACGAATGAACGAATCGTTCGAATCGAACAAATCCGAATAAGGAATTAAGGAATCGTTCAAATCGTACGAATCCGAAAAGCAACGAAAATCCGAAAAACCAAACAACGAAAATCTGAAAAACGAAAATGAACGAAAAAATTTGTACATTCGTAACTTTTTTTTTCCATTGAATTGGTAATTTTCCGTGTCCCTTACAATGATGGAACGAAAAAATTTGTACATTCGTAACTTTTTTTTTTCGTTGAATTGGTAATTTTCCGTGTCCCTTACAATGATGGAACGAAAAAATTTGTACATTTGTAACGTTTTTTTCCGTTGAATTGGTAATTTTCCGTGTCCCTTACAATGATGCTGCTTAACGTGCTTCGAATGCATTGAACGAAAAAATTCGTACATTCGTAACTTTTTTTTTTCGATTCGTAACTTTTTTTTTCGATTCGTAACTTTTTTTTTTTTTTTTTCGATTCGTAATGAATGGATTGAACAAAAAAAATTGTACATTCGTAACTTTTTTTTCGATTCGTAACTTTTTTTTTTTTTTCGATTCGTAACTTTTTTTTTTCGATTCGTAAATTATTAAAATGTAATAATGGCATACACATTACATAAAATTATGAATTGTGCTCCGATTCCGAATATACGAATGTTACGAATGTACGAATAACTACGAATGCGTCCGAATTTCGAATGAACGAAAATTAAACTAACGAAAAAACTAATCAACGAAGAATAACTCTTACAAATGTACGAATCGTTACGAATACGAACAACGACGACTTACGAATGTACGAATTGTTACGAATCAACGGAAACGAAAAAAACGAAACGAAAAAAACGAAACGAAAAAAAAAACGTATTTTTTTCGTAAACGAAAAAAAAAGAAACGAAAAGAAACGAATTTTTTTGTTGTGCACATGTCTAATACAAAGAGATATGCCCCAGTAGAAGACCGATTTGTGTCGAAACGCGTCGGGCCAGCTATCTCATACTTCTCACATTGCTGACCCTTTTCTTTTTCATTCTCGAGATTTTATTGTCACATGCAAATGTGAATACATTTTAAAATATTTTTGACCTGCACCATTGGAGTCGCTTCCATTTTCTCTTTTCTCCCTGGTTTTTGGGATTGCATTGAGTGGACTGCCTTGGGATTTTACAACTTGACCATATGAGGTTTATCGGTCGTGGTGTCTGCCTCCTGGTTCCCGCCTGTCGTGGTGTCTGCCGTTTGGTTCCTACCTGTCGTGGTGTCTGCCTCCTGGTTCCCGCCTGCTCGATCCGTTACCCTTTTGGCGCAAGAGGTTTAGCGCACAAGCCTACTTGATACTAATGCCGTACGGCAACTGTATCCAACTTTTGCGGTAAGAGTACTTAATCCTTCTATATCATCCGGCAAGCTGTTTAAATCATCCTTATCCAGTCTCCTCCCGTTCTTGAGTCAACTTTAAGGATCCGCTGGCATCAGCGGTTTACTTGATTCGGACTTTACATTATATTAATTTATTCTTTATTGTGGTTTTACTGGCACATACCACATATGTCACATTATTGTTGATATTCACTTTATATCGTGTTTATTTCTATACACGTCCTAGGCTTTTTGGTTTATATGTCACTCACCTTTACAAAGTGGGTTTATTTTAGCGCCAAATTTTATTTTATTTACAAATGTGAGATAGGCTTCCATCATAAACCTGAAAGTGGTGTGTCCCCCCCCCCCCAAAAAAAAGATGATTAAAAATCCTAAAAAAATAAAAACAAAAAAATGTTTTGTCCCCTGCGCCCTGAGTCCACCCTTTGTTGAAGCATATTATAGCCTTAGGCTCTAATCACGTGCTTCTAAAAAAAAAAATTAAAAAAATTAAAAAAAATATTGGAATCAATGCATGTAGATTAGGGGCCAGGTGCATGGATTAGGGGGGGCGGGGCCCCTGCGCCCTGTATGGACAGCCGCCACTGCCTGGATCCCTGTACTCCAGGCCATGATCACAATGTCCACAAAGCTGTTATGAATGAATTTGTTCATACCAGCTGCATTTTCTATGCTGTGGTTGGCCCACAGCTATCATATGTTACCTGAGCCAAATACAGCACCCTGTACCATGTGGTTAGCTGTACCCAATCACCGATCGCTAGTGATCCCAGCTATCCATGAGCCCCTCGTTCACATTGGAGCAAGTTGTTATGCGATTTGACACACAGATATTTTCCAAGTTACACTTAAAGTCACCCTGAATACATTCCCCAGACTTATTAATGAGCCAGATAGAGAAAATGCAGTGTGCCTGGCTGCCTCGGGCACTAAAATTGGGGGAAGGAACAAGTCAGATTGTGCTACATGTGTCTATTGACAAAACCAGTAAAAAAACAGTCAAGGTGGCTCCCCTATACAGGTGGGTGGTTGGATTCAGCAAACAATTTGCATTAACAACCTTGAAATCAACCGCCAATGGATTTGTTTTACAAATTTAGTTTTATTGTTTGAAGATTAATTGTCAGCATAAGGGGGATGAATTCGTTTTGATCAGATATCCATCAAAATTGATTTAGTGAATAATATCCTCGATTAATGCTTTAATGATCATCCAGATGGATCAATCGTCTGTCGAAACAACCTTAGAAGCTACATATTGATTGATCGATAATGAAATTGCCCACTGCTCGTGATTGACGGAATTTCGATAAAGCTGCAGAAGAATAAAAGCATGGCCACTTCAATCAGTCATAATTGATGAATTATTGGCCAATTAGATCCGTACTTCTATGGCCTTCATTAAAGTGATCCTAAAGGCCAAAGTGAGATCTCACCCATCTTTTCTTCCACGACCCTTGATGTGGATATATACCGATTTTCTCTTAGTGGAAATATGTTTCTTGTCCTCCCCTACTAGTAATATATTCTAAAATAGATAAATAGTTTCTACATTCCTTGTTAAAAGGGTCCTCAAACAGTTTTGTAGTGCTGAGAGGAGGGCGGGGGTGGGGGGGGGGGGTATCTGAACAGTGAGAGAAGTCAAGTCAGACCGGAGAGGTATGTGACCGGACTGGGGGCATTCTGCACAACTGTACTAGTATCTGATGTGAGATCTACAAATATTTCCAAAATGCTTTGAGTCCAGGCATGGTGGAAGTCACATTTTACGTAAATCGGAAGTAGAATGTATCTGAGCACCACAAACCAAAAATGCTATTTCATTCATTTTTGACCACTTCAATACCCGGGCACTTTCTACCCCCTTACTGCCCAGGCCAATTTTCATCTTTTAGTGCTGTCACATAGGCTATAGAAGAATTCTAATGTTGGTTGACTAGTAATAATAATTAATAAATGTAATTATTACTAGTGTCATACAACATTAGAATTCTTCTATAGCCTATGGGCGGAGCCTTTGACCATAAATGTCCGCTCGCCCCGACTGCTTCGCCAAATCTTCATGTCGAATCTTTTCTCTCTATGTCACATAATCTTGGACTAATAGAGTTAGGTTAGGCACATTCAACCTTTTTTTCTATTGTCTCTATAATGTCGAAACTTTTCTCTCTATGTCAAATCTTTTCTCTCTATGTAGAATAATCTTGGACTAATAGAGCTAAGGTTAGGCACATTCGACCACAGGTTCGAGGGACACAGATCGCTATTGTCAGCGTCATGTCGAATCTCCTATCTATATCGAACTGTTGTCACAACGAAAACGAAAATAAAGCATTTGTTTATGTCGGATCTTTCGGTTTTCGGATTCTGCACGTTCGTTATCGTTTGTTAAAATGATAACGGAAATACCCGAAATTCAGACGAAAATGCATGTGGTCGAAAACGAATGCCCATGTCTACTGATTAGCAGGCACTGATGGACACTGAAAGACAGCTCTGACTGGCATCACTGATAAGCACTGATTAGCATGACTGATGGGCACTGATTAGCATCACTGATGGGCACTGATTAGCATCACTGCTGGGCACTGACTGGCATCACCGATGGGCATTGTTGGGGCTGCACTGATAATCAGGGCACTGATGATAAGTGCCTTAATTATCTGTACAGGTCCCCCTGTGGGGTTGAGGCAGTGTTTCAGTGTGAGGAGAGGAAAGCCCACAATTTCCTTGTTTATATGTGATCAGCTGTGATTGGACACAGCTGATCACAAGGGTAAAGAGCCTCGTCATTGGCTCTTTACCAAGATCGGGGATGTGCCATATAGCAGGGACACAGCGTGCCACCGATTGCTGCGCTTGCGTGCCCATGAGAGTGAGGCGACATCATATAATCTCGTCCCAGAACCAGAGATCCACCCTCCCGCCGTCATTTGTCTATACGATGGGTGGGAGGTGGTTAATATTCACAGTAAACTCCCCCATCCATCCATATATCTATGCTTTATTTTGTTGAGAAATCACTTTGAATAACATACCCATTGGAAAAAAAAACTTAGGGCTCTATCAGTTCTGGTGTTGTCAGGAAAGGTTTCACCTTCTGGTGGCACTGTCAGACCTTTGGCCCGCAGTACTGATGTCCACCAGCAGGTGTCTCCTAGCAGTCTGGAACTGTCAGGAAAGGTTTCACCTGCTGGTGGCACTGTCGAATCTTTGGCCCGCAGTACTGGTGTCCACCAGCGGGGGGTCTCCTGGCAGTGTGGAGCTGACATTATCTCCTGCGATCAGGCGTCACCTGAGGCTAATTGCAGGAGATGTGTACTTATACCTGGCAAGCACTCACACACTTGCCTTGGTATTGTCCTTGAGCCCTGACCTGTATCCTGTAATCCGGAGAACCTGAACCTGTATTTGTACCTGTTCCTGTCCATCCTGTGATCCTGTATTCCTGTATTCCTGCCCTGCAGCCTGATCCTGTCCACAGTCTCCCTGCCCTGTCTTGCTCCTTGACCCCATCTGCTGATCTCCCGTTTATGAACCTGGCCTGGCTACGATTATGATTCTATTGTATATACCTGTTTTGTCTGTTGTTATTTGTGGGTCACTGTCTGGTTGTTGGATTGTGTACACTGTTTGGTATTGGAGGTGTTTTTATATATTCACTTATCTTAAATAAACGACATTATTTCACTTTACATGCGTTTTGGTTACCTCTGTTGCAGTCCACACAGTTCTGGTCACACCTGTTTATGACAGGTGTGTTGTTTTATCATTGGCAACCCGATGCAATAAGGAAACACATGTTGCAAAATGCCACACTCCAGAGTAGCACCCTACCCTACTATGTGATGTGGAGCCTAGAAAAATAAGTGCTTGCCCAAATTTTGGTTTATTTCGGTTGCTAATGCACCAACAAAGTCTAGAAGTCCAAAATGCTCACCTATACTATATCTATCATCCCTTTACCTGCCAAGTCCTGAGTCTTCTTCATTGAGAATAAGAAGGCGCCTTTTCTCATGTGTCCATGTCACTGCCTGAGCAATGAGGACAATTCCTACTTGCTGTCCAGTGGCAAGGTGAATGGGTAATCTGGATGTGGGAGAAAAGGTTGAGAGGATGGGCTTGGCTGTCCAGCTTTCATCTGTTATAATGAAAGCAGGAGGAGAGTAATCCTGTACGGTACTCATAGAAACCATGTTCCCGCATGCCTATTTTCAGAATCTTTGCTAGGGTTTCCAGAATCCCTGCTGAGATTTCCAGAATTCCTGCCAGGACTTCCAATGGAACTCACAGAATCCCTGCCAGAGCTTCTAGAGGCATTCACAGAATACCCGTCAAGACTTTTCCATAACTCACAGATTACCTGCTAGGACTTCAGGGGTTCCCTGATACAATGCTGGGAGTGTTCTCTGACCTAAAGTGAAGTGGCTATTACTGTGTCTTATTGCCAGCTATCCCTTGTGCAAAAGAGCTAATATACTTCCTGATTGCCTTGCTTGTTGTTGACTCACATTGACCTGACTACTCTCTTGTCTTCTGCCTGCCCACAACCTGTTCCCGGACCTGACTGCTCTCTGTCCTGCAACCTTCCTGTCCTGCCACCTGCCTACAACCTCTTCCTAGACCTGACTTGTCTTCCAACTTCCCATGACCTCTTTCTGGACCTGACTAGTCTCTTGTCCCCCACCTGCTCTGCCTGGACCTCTTTCTGGACCTGACTAGTCTCTTGTCCTCCAACTGCCCATGACCTCTTTCTGGACCTGACTAGTCTCTTGTCTTCCAACTGCCCATGACATCTTTCTGGACCTGACTAGTCTCTTGTCTTCCAACTGCCCATGACATCTTTCTGGACCTGACTAGTCTCTTGTCCTCAAACTGCCCATGACCTCTTTCTGGACCTGACTAGTCTCTTGTCCTCAAACTGCCCATGACCTCTTTCTGGACCTGACTAGTCTCTTGTCCTCCAACTGCCCATGACCTCTGCCTGGAATCAACTATCTAGAGTTTTGTGTACAGTCTTCCTACTGTAAGCATTCTGTTTCCCGTATGGGACAATATTGAGGGCAGCAACCTGGAGATAGCCTGCAGCAAGAAAAAAGAAAATAGGTTACTAGGTTTTCTGGCCCATCTCTGTCATCAGGAAACCTGATGAAGCCCAGCTAGAGTATCGGCCGGTTCAACAGAAGCCAGCTGACATTCAACCTGTGTGTACAGCAGCCGGTTTTCCTGTTTTGCCTATTTTCAGAATCTCTGCTAGAATCCCTGCTGAGATTTCCAGAATTCCTGCCAGGACTTCCAATGAAACTCACAGAATCCCTGCCAGAGCTTCTAGTGGCATTAACAGAATACCTGTCAAGACTTTTCCATAACTCACAGATTACCTGCTAGGACTTCAGGGGTTCCCTGATTGCCTTACTTGTTGTTGACTCACATTGACTACTCTCTTGTCTTCTGCCTGCCCACAACCTGTTCCTGGACCTGACTGCTCCCTGTCCTGCCACCTGCCTACAACCTCTTCCTAGACCTGACTTGTCTTCCAACTGCCCATGACCTCTTTCTGGACCTGACTAGTCTCTTGTCTTCCAACTGCCCATGACCTCTTTCTGGACCTGACTAGTCTCTTGTCTTCCAACTGCCCATGACCTCTTTCTGGACCTGACTAGTCTCCTGTCTTCCAACTGTCTTCCAACGGCATCAGATAAGCTCTTTCAGCCAATGTCTGCAAGCACTGACCAGTGAGTTCTGGCGGGATGGCAGTCCCCCTGTCAGAGCACAATAGCATCAGATAGTTAGTACAGCAAGCTCCTCCAGAACTCCTCAGTAGACACTGGTGGTGCATACCAAACTTTAGATTCCACATCAGGCACCATGCCAAATTGCTTGTCGGAACAAGTATGCCTAAGACACTTCGATTAAGCTTTTTTGGATTGTCCAATCCCCCTTCACGTAGATCTACGACTGAATGTAGATATTATAAGCAAATACAGCATGTCTGTTCCATTGTTAAAATATAACTGCTACCCAACAAACCCACAGAAAAGAAAGTGACATTCTCTACAACCAAAGCACAAAGATTTCCCTCTGTTTGAAGAAATCTATATAGCTAAAGATAATGCTGGAAATCTATATGTATGACGAATATAAATAACTTTATTGAAAAAGTAACAGATAAATATGGAGTTAGCACGCAAACCCCTGATTAAAAACAATTGCTTGCATGCTAAATCCATATTTAGGAGACATTTGTTGTTACAGTTTTCAATAAAGTAAATTATATTCGACATACATTTAGAATTCGGCTTTATCTTTAGCGGTGCTAATGTAAAAACGTAACTACAAGTTATGAACAAAAAAACAAAATCATTACAAAATGAACTCACAGAAGATTATTTACAATAAGAGGATCTCTTTTACAGATACAACTAAGAAGGTTTATATTGACTTTCCATTCACTTTGGGTCTATCAATGATCCCTCATTTTGGCATGACATCATAGTAACAGATTAGAATCATTTATCCTGGAAATAAGCAGAATTATGTGTACTTAGGTAAAAAAAAAAAAAAAAAAAGTGTTAACAGCCAGCTGAAGCGATCGTTAATATGTATAAATGATCCATCTGCCAGCTTGGCACATAAAGATCCTTCAAGTTCAATATTTAAAGGAAAGCTTTAACAAGGAATATGTGGGGGCTGTCATTGCTTATTAGGGATGAGTGTCTGAACACTGAACGTCAGAACTTCATTTTATGACCCTCCTTGTGTCAGCTTATGATTGGTCAGCCCTACCCTCTTTGACCCCTGTAATAGTGCGAGGACCTGTCAGAGTAGGAAATTAAGTTAGAAATGACCCAGAATTTGCATAAGAAATTCTAGCCTATTTTTTCTGAGCATAGAAAGCTGTGCTTGGAGTCTGGTATGGGTTTCCAAAGTGTCTTGGGTGGGATGGAACCTTCAGACTTGTGTCCGGGCTTTACTGGATGTCTGCAGCCGGTGTGAGTACACAGGCGTGCAGGGTCATTATATATCAAGCCTGAGGAGGAATGCAGCACCCACCATTGCCAGGAATGAAGCACCCACCATTGCCATGAATGCATCTCTCACCATTGCCAGGATTTCAGCTCCCACCATTGCCAGGAATGCAGCACCCACCATTCCAGGAATGCAGCACCCACCATTCCAGGAATGCAGCACCCACCATTGCCATGAATGCAGCGCTCACCATTGCCTGAAATGCAGCACCCACCATTGCCATGAATGCAGACTTATCATTGCCATCCGTGCACCCACCATTGCCATGAATGCAGACTTATCATTGCCATCCGTGCAGCCTGATTGATGCCCATCCATCTGCAGCCTTGGAGGGGTCAGGGAGGGGGGGACGAGCGCCAAAAGATTACATACAGGAAAAACTCTCAGCGGCCTCTTTAATACAAAGTCCCGCCTCCTATGATGGACAGAACAGTCGTCCAATGGCAGCGCAGACTTCCCTTTTACAGAGGCTGCCATGTAAACAGGACATTCTTCTGTGTGTACGGCACTCAACCCGCCTTCTCCCTGTCCCCTCCAAGCCAACCATTTTTAAAAAAATCTTTTGTGGCCCCGGTGCAGGGAGATCGTTGGGGGCCACAAAAGATATATATGTCCAAAAACCAAACCGAAATGCGGGCCGCGATTGGCCTGCGGGCCAGACTTTGGACATGCCTGGTTAAGAGGGTCTGACATCCAGGATAAGAGTTGTAGCGCCCCTTTTTTGGGTTGTTGGGGCAAGGGGGGCAAAAAGCAGCCATGTTGGAGCGCAGTGTAAAGGAAGTAGCTTTTAGAGCAGTCAGAAAGCCATGACCCAGTAGAAAGGATGCCATGGTTTACTAGTTGCTCACCACTGATCTAGAGCAGGGGTCTCCAAACTACGGCCCTCCAGTTATTCAGAAACTACAATTCCCATCACGCCTAGTCGTGTCTGTGAATGTCCGAGTTTTACAATGCCTCAGTAGTTGTGCAACAGCTGGATGCCCGTAGTTTGGAGATCCCTGATCTAGAGCAGTGTTTCTCAACTCCTGTCCTCAAGGCGCCCCAACAAGTCATGTTTTCAGGATTTCCCTCAGATGATACGGCTGTGGTAATTACTAAGGCAGTGAAACTGATCAAATTACCTGTGCAAAATAATGGAAAGCCTGAAAACATGACCTGTTGGGGCACCTTGAGGACTGGAGTTGAGAAACACTGATCTAGAGCATGCAAGTGGTGGTGTACTCACCATTGGAAATGGGCACTGTGCCCAGGGCGGCTACCCCCCCTCCCCCTGTCCAGGTTAAAACAAATTAGTGGCAATTAATTTAAATAGAAAAATATGTTGCAAGTAAGCATTTCAATTTTTCAGTGCCTTTAGTTTCAATTTTCGAAGTTGGTGAACCTTCGGATACTCTACAAGTCCCATTTAGCAGGAATCATCCAGGAGATGACGGTCTCCCATGTCTATGGGGCGGCGTAACTCGCCTTTTTTTTGTTTGAGGCCATGTGGTGTTTAAACAGGCATGTCCACAATTAATATTCACATCAAGAAAACTTAACTAGACCCCAGTGTTCTCACTGCACACTACTTAGAAAATCTATTTACATTCGCATAATCAGTTTGCCGGCACAAGTCCAGCAACGCATCCATATTGCATATACAAGACATATATTTGGCTCAACCTCCTAATTGTGATATGAATATTTTAAAAGCTGTACAGTAAATAGCAGAAGCCTTCAGACGCTACACAAACACTTGGAGCAGTCGACACAGAAACAGGGACTGGCCCAGTAGGAGTGCAGATTTGTTCAATTATTAAAAAAGGGAATCAGACGTGCAAAGTTAGTTCTGTGCCAATGAGGTGGCATCAATGTGTAAAGAAGCCGCAAATGTCCATTAAATGTGAGAAATATCTGGCATAAGTCGCAAAGCTTTGCACAAGCCTGCGGATGTCTGCTTTCAGCCAGGCGACTGTCATTTTCACATTTTATTGGACTCAACTGAAAATAACTGTAATTTTTTTTTTTTAAGTGTAAGTATCCTTATCCATGGGTGTTTGCTTTGTGAATTGAGCCTATTGTGTTGGATTTGCTTTGGTTAGACAGCTCAATACCTTCAGTTGTAAACATGAGATTTGTTACACAAATCCTGTACTACTGGTCGGCTGCCTCCCATAGTCATGCGCAGGGTGTGCCAGGTGTGCTTGGGTACACCCTAATCACTACATGCTTTGCTGATTCCCCCTACTGCCCGGGCTTATCTTGTGTTATTATTATTTAAGGTACTTATATAGCGCCGTCAATTTACGCAGCGCTTTACATATACATTGTACATTCACATCGGTCCCTACCCTCAAGGAGCTTACAATCTAAGGTCCCTAACTCACATTCAAATATCTGAATAAACGAAAACCCGTTTAACACATTTTTTTTCTAAATATTCAAAAATGTGTATATTCATAAATTTGAATATTTAAAAATTTGTAAATTTGAATTTTCGCAAGTTCGTAAATTGTTAAAATAGAAAATTTTAAAGTTCAGTAGTTGTTGTTTCAGTTGTTGTTGCAGTTGTTGTTTCAGTAGTTATTGTTGTTGTAGTTTTCAGTTGTAGTTGTTGTAGTTGCTTGAGTTGTAAATTTGTAAATTTGAATATTCATAAAATTCATAAATTCGAAATTTCGTAAATTCAGTAGTTGCAGTTGTAGTTGTTGTGGTTTCAGTTGTAAATCCGTAAGTTTGTAGATTTGAATATTTGAACATTACGAAATTCTGAAATTCAGTAGTTGTCATTTCAGTTGTAGTTGTAGTTGTTTCCGTTGTTGTTGTTGTATTCAGTTGTTGTTGTTTCAGTTGTTGTTTTCAGTTATTGTACTTGTTTTCAGTTGTTGTTTCAGTATTTGTTGTTGTTGTTTCTGTAGTTGTTGTTGTAGTTTTCAGTTGTAGTTGTTTGAGTTGTAAATTTGTAAATTTGAATATTCATAAAATTCATAAATTCGAAATTTCGTAAATTCAGTAGTTGCAGTTGTAGTTGTTGTGGTTTCAGTTGTAAATTCGTAAGTTTGTAGATTTGAATATTTGAACATTACGAAATTCTGAAATTCAGTAGTTGTCATTTCAGTTGTAGTTGTTGTAGTTGTTTCCGTTGTTGTTGTTGTATTCAGTTGTTGTTGTTTCAGTTGTTGTTTTCAGTTATTGTAGTTGTTTTCAGTTGTTGTTTCAGTATTTGTTGTTGTTGTTTCTGTAGTTGTTGTTGTGTTCTCAGTTGTAGTTGTTTTTAGTTGTTGTTTCAGTTGTTAAAGGAGAAGTATGGGAATGCAAAAATAGGTAGTACATGCTACCTTCATACCTGGATTGCATTTCTTTCTTTCCTCAGCCCTTTAGTTTTTGCAGAATAGTCTTTCAAGGAGTGCAGAATCAGCCTCTCTCAGTTCAAAAGTTTGCAGGGGGTGGAAACATCTTCACAATCCTGCCCCTCCTTCACTCCCTCCCTCTGGAGGACAGGTGGGTGTGTTTGGTGAAGAGGAACACACCTAGGCTGCTATCTAGAACAAGCACGTTCTTCACATGCCTCTGTTTCGATGGCAGCATGTCCCCAGCTAAAACCCAGAAGCAGAGAGACAGTGTGATACAAGCAGTGCAATCCTTACCTTTCCCTGGCTGTTATCTGCAAGATTCCAACACCTCTCCCCTGGGCTTTGATGTTCCTTCCTGTGTCCTCCGAATTGACCCCCTCCCTCACTCATGTCAGTGTCTCCTCCAGCCGATGGGGGGAGAGTCACTGAAAACTTCTATGAACACAGGTAATCTCTCTACACACAGCACTGTGTTATATCAGAAGAGCAGACATGGTGAGGAGCATAGTGACCTGTGCCCTGTGTCTGTTCTCTGAAATGTTCTCTGAAATGTACACAGTGCTATGTGTATAGAACATACCTGTGTACAGTACATAGGAGACTGACAACTCCCCCACATCTAAAGTGACCCCGATATGTCCCCAGAGTCTCCTTTATTGTACATACAAATCATCCCTCTATCACTGATGTCATCCCCCCACCCCAATACCTCTGTCACTGATCCCATCCCTATCACCCCATCCCATGTACTCCTATACAATCCCATCATCCCCAGTGCCATCACATGCCGTACATTGCCATCACATGCCGTACAGTGCCCTCACATTCCGCACAGAGTCATCACATGCAGTACAGTGCCATCACATGCCGTACAGTGCCATCACATGCCATACAGAGCCATCACATGCCGTACAGTGTTATTACATGTTGTACAGTGCCATTACATGCCGTACAGTGCCATCACATGCCGTACAGAGTCATCACATGCCGTATAGTGCCATCACATTCAGTATAATGCCATCACATGCCGTACAGTGCCATCACATGTCATACTGTGCCTTCACATACCGTACAGTGCCATCACATGCCATACAGAGTCATCAAATGCCGTTCAGTGCCATCACATGCTGTACAGTGTTATCACATGCTGTACAGTACCATCACATGCCGTACAGAGCCATCACATGCCGTACATTACCATCACATGCCATACAGTGCTACCACATGCCGTACATGCATTGATATACAGTCCCTTCATCCCCATCCCCTGTTCTCCTATACAGTCCCATCATCCCCATCCCCGTGTGGCATGTGATGCCACTGTACAACATGTAATGACACTGTACAACATGTGATGACACTGTACGGCATGTGATGGTACTGTACAACATGTGATGGCACTGTACTGCATGTGATGGCACTGTACAACATGTGATGGCACTGTATGGCATGTTATGACTCTGTATGTCATGTAATGACGCTGTATGGCATGTGATGGCACTGTACAACATGTAATGACACTGTATGGCATGTGATGGCACTGTACGGTATGTGATCCTGTAATACTCTAATTACAATTAAGGGAACATTACTGCTATAGGGGTACTAGGTAATACACCAATTATGGAGGAGCAAACCTCTGTCCATGTCTGAGGAGCTATGGGCTTCAGTATGAAAATACACGTAGCCAATAAAAGGATTCATTCACAATGTTGGCTCTGATTTTATCTCATTTTACTATACCAGTAATGCATGGAATGCCTGTGTGCTGTCATGTTGATGGGGACAAGGGCCTCTTCATGTGGGGGGGGCCCTATGTTGTTTTTTTTTTATTGTTGCCGGGCAATTGCAACCACAAGTCAATTTAAATACGATTTGGCTAATTTTTTTCTATTTTGAAATGTAATTTTTGCTGCAGCAGGTTCTATACATGGTACAGATGCGCCACTATACAGCCAGACTAAGGAGACCCCCCAGGCACTATATTTAACCACTTCCCATCCGGCAGAATGACGGCCGGGAAGTGGTTCAGTTATCCTGACTGGGCGTCATATGACGTCCAGCAGGATAAGCCGCGATCACGCGCCCGCGGCGATCCGTAGTGTGGTGTGTCAGTCTGACACACCGCATCCCTGATCTAGGTAAAGAGCCTCTGACGGAGGCTCTTTACCACGTGATCAGCTGTGTCCAATCACAGCTGATCACAGTGTAAACAGGAAAAAACCCGTAACGGCTTTTTCTCGACTCACGCTGACAGACCCGAGTAGAGGAGAGCCGATCGGTTAAAGAAAGTTTTTATTTTTATTGTTTCAAGTTAAGCTCATTAAAATCACTGCTGCGGAAAAAAATTATCATTTTTAAAAACATTTTTTGCATTGATGCATGCATTGATACATGTCCCCATGCCCATGGGCAGTACCCGGACACCCCACACCATTTTTATGGCCAATTACTTGCATAAAAACTTTCAAAATGGGAATTTTTCGATTTTTCTTGTTCGGGTACCATCGACTTCAATGGAGTTCGCGGTTCGTGACTAAACTTTTTTTCCTGTTCGGGAGTTCTGGTGTGAATTCAACATGGGGGTGTTCTGTCCATTTCTATAGATACATTGACACAAGAAGTTATGCCCATACACACGGTCGTAAATTCCGACCACAAAATCCGTCGGATTTTTTCCGACGGATTTTGTCCGACACTGGTGTTGCATACACGCGGTCGGACAAAGTTGTCGGAAAATCCGATCATCCTGAACGTGGTGACGTTCGTTGCATACGACGGAACTACGTAGAGGCTAGTAGCCAATAGCTTTGGTCTTGTAATGTGATCTGAGCATGCGTGGCACTTTGTCCGTCGGAATTCGATACACGCGATCGGAAAAAGTCCGATAGGACTTTGTTGTCGGAAAATTTGAGAGCAGGATCTCAAACTTTTTCCGTCGGAGATTCCGACGGAAAAAGTCCGATGGAGCCCACACACGGTCGGAATTTCCCGACAACATGGTCCGATAGGACATTTTCTGTCGGAAAATCCGACCGTGTGTACGGGGCATAAGACTTCTGTAAATCCCTCGCCTTTTTTGCGCCTTACCAACATCAGAAAATACTGTAAACGAAAAGTTGTATTTCCCTGACATGGGGGAAGAGGGGCCCGAAGACATCCCGCGTTCTATTGTTCTGCCATCCACAACTCGAATATCAGGCTGCTTCAGTTTCATCGCCACCGAATTAGTATTACCTCGAGTTAAGGTTCGGGAAATGGCATTACCGAATACAAAGAAAATGATTTGAAAAGCAATGAATACAAATAAAATCTAATGAAATGAAGTAAATCACAGATCAGAGGTGAGCCGGGAGGACAAGACAGTAAAATCCTCGGGGGTAATTGCCATGATTAGACGCGCCACGATGTTCTGTTTTTGCATGTTTGCCTTAAAGCTGAAGTTTAATCTTCTTATATTTGTCTTCCCCGGTTCCTCGTCGGCAGAATGGCATGGACAGGCATAAGGGCGTATATATAAGTCCCTTTTTAAATGCTGCAGGGGCCATCGGGACGCACCGGTCGGGATCCCTGTGAGGCCGGTCGCGGGTCCCGCGGACTCGATCGCCGCGGGGACACCCGCGATCGTCTCACGGGAAGGCTGAGATAAAAAAAAAGACCTTTCTGTTTTCATTACTTACCTTATTTTAGACCCGGTGAGGTTATCACGGGTCACTGTGCGTATCTGCGCAATGCAGGCAGATAATGGCTGGTAGGAGGGGCCAGCAGGGTGCTGTATATATAGTTTCCTTAAAACGTCACAGTTTCCGAACTCTTAGCCCTAACCCTGACGCAAGCAGAAGGCTGGCACTTGGGAGGAGTTATGCAAATATCAACATGCCTTGATGGGAGGGTGTCAGTCTGGGGGGGTGTGGGCATGTAGGCAGGTGTAGTCTACTTTCTTCACTGCAGGTGGCGCTCTTTCACGGCCACACTGTGGTTGGAGAGGTAGTCAAGAGGAACATAGTTATTCTATGGTTTCCTGGGTCACTGGGAAAGCATCCAATTTGCAGCCATCTTGGGTCAGGCAGAGCCTATTTAACCACTTGAGGACCAGGCTGTTTCTGGCACTTTTTGTTTACAAGTTTAAATCAGCATTTTTTGCTAGAAAGTTACTTATAATCCCCAAACAGTATACATTCTTTTTTTTTTTAAGCGGAGACCTTAGGGCAGTGATGGCGAACCTTGGCACCCCAGATGTTTTGGAACTACATTTCCCATGATGCTCATGCACTCTGTAGTGTAGGTGAGCATCATGGGAAATGTAGTTCCAAGGTTCGCCATCACTGCCCTAGGGGATAAAATGTCTTGGTATGCTAATGTCTTAAGTGTTCCCTTCACTGGAAATAAGGGGCCAAGCCCAACCCCTAAAAATCAACCCCACACCATAATCCCCCCACCACCAAATGATTTGGACCAGTGCACAAAGCAAGGTCCATAAAGACATGGATTAGCGAGTTTGGGTTGGAGAAACTTGACCAGAGTCTTGACCAGAGTCTTGTAGAACGGTAAAATTATCGTTTTATCTCATGAGTTGATCTCCTTTTTAATGCCAATATTCTGTTTGCTTTGTTAGCAGCAGCTTGGCATTGCATGCCATTGCTGAGCCGATCATCTACTAGGACCCCCAGGTCCTTTTCCATCCTAGATTCCCTCCAGAGGCCCCCCCCCCCCCCCCACCCCCCCCAGTGTATAGATTGCATTCAGATTTTTGCTACCCAAATGCTTTAGTTTAGATTTTTCCACATTAAACCTCATTTGCCATGTAGTTGCCCACCCCATTCATTTGTTCAGACCTTTTTGCAAGGTTTCCACATCCTTTGGAGAAGTTATTGCCCTGCTCCGAGCAAGGCCTCGCTTCGATCGGCTCTTTTATATTCTAACTCTATGTCCACTTGGATGGTGGGGCTTGAACCTGGACTCACGGCGCAGGCGCCATTCATCTTCGGAAACCTTTGGTGTCTCCTTGTCCTCCGTACTGCGCAAGCGCAGTACAGGGCGGACACTATCCGACGGGGGACAGAATTCGACACATCACCGGCAGCACTCATGCAGCCACCGACCGTGACACTCCCACCACCATGCTTGACTGTAGGCAAGACTCATTTGCCTTTGTACTCCTCACCTGGTTGCCGCTACACACGCTTGTCACCATCTGACACCAAATAAGTTTATCTTGGTCTCATCAGACCACAGGACATGGTTCCAGTAATCCATGTCCTTAATCTGCTTGTCTTCAGCAAACTGTTTGCAGGCTTTCTTGTGCATCATCTTTAGAAGAGGCTTCCTTCTGGCATGACAGCCATGCAGACCAATTTGATACAGTGTGCGGCGTATGGTCTGAGCACTGACAGGCTGACCCCCCCACCCCTACAACCTCTGCAGCAATGCTGGCAGCACTCATACATCTATTTCCCAAAGACGACCTCTGGATATGACGCTGAGCACGTGACCTCAACTTCTTTGGTCGACCATGGCGAGGCCTGTTCTGAATGGAACCTGTCCTGTTAAACCGCTGTATGGTCTTGGCCACCGTGCTGCAGCTCAGGTTCACGGTCTTCTTATAGCCTCGGCCATCTTTATGTAGAGCAACAATTCTTTTTTTCAGATCCTCAGAGAGTTTTTTGCCATGAGGTGCCATGTTGAACTTCCAGTGACCAGTATGAGAGAGTGAGAGCGATAACACCAAATTGAACACACCTGCTCCCCATTCACACCTGAAACCTTGTAACACTAACAAGTCACATGACACCGGAGAGGGAAAATGGATAATTGGGCCCAATTTGGACATTATCACTTAGGGGTGTACTCACTTTTGTTGCCAGCGGTTTAGACATTAATGGCTGTGTGTTGAGATATTTTGAGGGGGGCGGAAAATTGACACTGTTATACAAGCTGTACACTCACTACTTTACATTGTAGACAAGTGTCATTTCTTCAGTGTTGTCACATGAAAAGAGAGAAGAAAAGATTTACAAAAATGTGAGGGGTGTACTAACTTTTGTGAGATACTGTATATATACAGTATATATATACAGTATCATTTAAAAAAAAAAATATTTTTTTACGATTTTCTTTTTCTAACACACTGTGACTAGAGCAATATAATGTTACCATAGTAACACTGTACTGCTCTGGGGAAGTGATCTTATTTTTTTTTTTCTTACACATTATGATTGCTTATACCAATACATTTCATTGGTATGAACAATCATTTTTCCTGTTTGAAACTAATTCATTCAGTGTCTTTCATTGTGATTGGTTGTGATTGGCCCTGTCTGTACCATGTGATCACTGTGACCAATCACAGCTAGCAAATCCCATTGTACACAATGGAAGGCATGAAAGGAAGCCATTCTCTGTTGACACTGGCAGAGGGCCGGTACAGTGATCAGTCATGGCTAGTAGACATGTGCGATTAGTTTCATACGAATCGGAAAGTCGTATGAATTTTTTCGAAATTCGTACATGCGTACGAATCCGAATTACGAATTTTTACGAATACGAATTCTGTACGAAACACGAAATTTCGTTTACGAATTTCGGATCCAAATTATCCAAATCCAAACTACCAAATGATGAATTTCAACTAATATGAAAGAAATTATAGCGGATATAACGAATGATTCGAATGAATTCGAGATTCAGTATAAGGAATATCGACACTCTACGAATAATAACGAATTATCCGAAAACGTCGTAACGTTACATAACACAAGTCTATTGTCTATTGTTCACCAATCACTCAGAGGAAGTACGAAATTTCGTATTCGTAAACGAAATTTCGTATTTCGTACTTCCTCTGAGTGATTGGTGAACAATAGACATTTATAGACTTGTGTTATGTAACGTTAATACGTTTTCGGATAATTCATTATTATTCGTAGAGTGTCGATATTCGTAACGGTTCGTAACGATATTAACGATTTGTACCGATTCATACGAAATCCGTATTAAATTTCGTACATGAATTACGATTTTTTTTTTTATACGGAACGAAACTAATTTTTTGACGGCTCTTATGTCTAAGCTAGGCAGTGATCAGCCGGTGACAGATCACGCCACTGCGCGGCCCAGATCAGTGTTCCCACCCAACTGGCATTTTACTATAAACCAGATGGGAAGGTGTTAAAAGCCTCTACAGGTTATCAGTTTAGAGTTAACCATGAACTATTGGCCTAGAATGATTGCTTTCACTCCTACGTTTGCGACTATACCCCTCAAACCCCCTCTTGGATAAGTGTCATCTGAACAAGTGTCCTCATCAGAGGCGGTCCATCCATTGTGTGCACTCATGCTCCATCCCCCTATCCATGCCCCGCCGCCCTGCCAAGCTGTTTTTTTTTTTTTTAAAACACCTGATTAGAGCCTGAGGCTCTAATAGGCTTCCAAATAGGGTGGGCTCGGGACGCAGAGCATTGCGTCTGGAGTCCACCCACTTGTGTTGCAACAGTGATTGAATATTCGCTGTTGCAACACTGATCCTCCTCCCGGCCAATCGGAAAGCGGGTCTGATATCCGTCACCCGTTTGGCTGAAAGCACAGGAGACCCTATTGGATGCCTAGGAGGAGGGGAGGAGATGCACGGCGGAAGCGAGGAGGAGAAGAGCCGCTGCCCGATGCTTGGATGCCCAATCCACGCCACGGCTTGGTGCCCGGATCCCCGCTGCTCCTCCGATGCCCGATCCAAGCCGCTGCTCCTCAGATGCCCTCTGTTGCCCGATCTCCGCCGTCTAGATGGGATAAGTGCCGGTGGACTGACCAGCAGACAGTGGGGGGAATGGGAATGGGGGGGGGGGTTCTGCTGGTGGGTCGGTTGTTTGCTGCCCCCCCAAACAAAAATCCACCAGCCGCCACTGATCCTCATTAGAAACCGTATCCTATCCTAAGAGGGGAATTCCTTTTATGCCCCGTACATGCCCCGTGGGGAAAATAGAGAACTTGCTCTCAATCTTTTGCTGGCAGAAATTCCGCCAGCAAAAGTCCGATGGAGCATACTCATGGTCGGAATTTCCAATGAAAAGCTCACATCGGACTTTTGCTGGCAGAAATTTTGCGCGTGTGTACGGGGCATTAGTTTGAGGATTCACCTCAAGGGAAGGCAATGATGTGAAAACTCTCCAACGGGCACACAGACAGACAAATCCTCTAACCCTGTTCTGGGAACAAACTCAAGAATTTGGGTCTACTACCATCACTATCCCATCCCTGTGACAGTAGTCACCAGGACAGAGAGACAGTATTTTCCCCAGAGGGGACACAGAAAATAAGACCTTATTACAAGTAGACCTCAATGCTCTGTCTAATTGGGCAACTATGTGGCAGATGAGGTTTAATGTTGATAAATGTAAAGTTATGCACTTGGGGCCTAAGAATATACATCATACATACTAGGGGGGAGTACAACTGGGGGAATCAATGGTGAAGAAGGATCTGGGGGTTTTGGTAGATCATAAGCTCAATAATAGCATGCAATGCCAAGCTGAGGTTTCCAAAGTGAGCAAAGTCCTTTCTTGTATAAAGCCCCATACACACGGTCGGACAATCTTGTCGGAAATTCCGACCGTGTGTAGGCTCCATCGGACATTTTCCATCGGATTTTCCGACGGACAATGTTTTATCTCCTGCTCTCAAATTTTCCGACAACAAAGTCCTATCTGACTTTTTCCGATCGTGTGTAGCGAATTCCGACGGACAAAGTGCCACACATGCTCAGATCACATTACAAGACCAAAGCTATTGGCTACTAGCCTCTACGTAGTCCCGCCGTAGGCAACAAACGTCACCACGTTCAGGATGATCGGATTTTCCGACAACTTTGTCCGACCGTGTGTATGCAACACCAGTGTCGGACTAAATCCGTCGGAAAAAATCTGATGGATTTTGTGGTCGGATTTTCCGACTGTGTGTACGGGGCATAAAAGAGGTATGGACTCCAGAGAGAGACATATCATCTGTACAAATCATTAGTAAGACCTCATCTGGAAGTTCAGTTTTGGGCACCAGTTCTCAAAAAGGATATGGGGGAACTGGAGAAAGTGCAGAGAAGGGCAATTTCCGATGTTCCGTCTAATGCTGTTCTGCGCATGCGCAGCAAATTACGGACGTTTACGAAGTTTTCCGGCATTTTCCGAGGCTCTGTATGGCCGTGCATGCACAAAACGGCGGAAAATAACAGAGGGTCCCCGCAGCGCCCGGTTCGTAAGTATGGGATGTTCGTAGGTCGGGCGTTCATAAGTCGGGGACCCCCTGTACACCTATATCTGCGTTTTTTTTTTTTCCAAACCATGTCAATGTGACATCCAGTAATATGAGGTCTGGTGAAGGGTTCCTGTACCTGAGCTAATGAGTAATGTATGAGGCATGTTAGTGTATCGGGAACTAGTTTCTATACATTATTAATCTCACAGTCCTATGGATAATCCTGTATCTTGCACTCACCATGGAAGACGCCATCGAGCATTGCCTGAGCACCTTTGTGTTCTGTATAGTTGAGATCAGTGATAGATGTGCACATGCAATCTGTCAATACTCACTGACACTTTGCCTTTCATCAGTACTTAAGGGATGAGCCGACCTGCCCTGGGTTGGGTTCAAGCCGGGCTTTGTGAACTTCAAAGAGATTCAGACGCTGAGCCTTATTGGGATCAATGGGAGCCTTGAGTCTGTCAAATAAAAATAAAAAATGCCCATTTTCTGGGCTAATAGGCAGAAATGTCTCAAAAGTAAAAAATAAATAAAATGAGGGTTAGGCAATGCCCTGGGGAACAGGTATAGTGCCTTGAAAAAGTATTCACACCCCTTGAAATCTTCCACATTTATGTTTTTGGCTGTAAATCAGCCAAAAACATAAATGTATTTTATTGGGATTTTATGTGATGGACCAACACAAAGTGGCACATAATTGTGAAGTGGAAAGAAAATGATAAATGGTTTTCACTTTTTTTTACAAATAAATATGGGAAAAGTGTGGGGGGGCATTTGTATTCAGCCTCCTTTACTCTGATACCCCTAACTAAAATCTACTGGAACCAATTGCCTTCAGGAGTCACCTTAATAAGTAAATAAAGTCCACCTGTGTGTAATTTATTCTCGGTATAAATACAGCTGTTCTGTGAAGCCCTCAGAGGTTTGTTAGAGAACCTTAGTGAACAAACAGCATCATGAAGACCAAGGAACACACCAGACAGGTCAGGGATAAAGTTGTGGAGAAGTATAAAGCAGGGTTAGGTTATAAAAAAAATCTCCCAAGCTTTGAACATCTCACAGAGCTCTGTTCAATCCATCATCGGAGAATGGAAAGAGTATGGCACAACTGCAAACCTACCAAGACATGGCCGTCCACCTAAACTGACCGGGCCGGGCAAGGGGAGCATTCATCAGAGAAGAGCCAAGAGGTCCATGGTAACTCTGGAGGAGCTGCAGAGATCCACAGCTCAGGGGGGAGAATCTGTCCACAGGACAACTATTAGTCGTGTTCTCCACAAATCTGCCCTTTATAGAAGAGTGACAAGAAGAAAGACATTGGAGAAAGAAAGTCATAAGAAGTCCTGTTTGCAGTTTGTGAGAAGCCATGTGGGGGAGGAGAGCAAACATGTGGAAGAAGGTGATCTGGTCAGATGAGACCAAAATTCTACTTTTTGCCTGAAAGCAAAACGCTATGTGTGGGGAAAACTAACACTGCACATCACCCTGAACACACCATCCCCACCGTGAAACATGGTGGTGGCAGCATCATGTGGTGGGGATGCTTTTCTTCAGCAGGGACAGGGAAGCTGGTCAGAGTTGATGGGAAGATGGATGGAGACAAATACAGGACAATCTTAGAAGAAAACCTGTTAGAGTGGGCAAAAGACTTGAGACTGGGGCGGAGGTTCACCTTCCAGGAGGACAACGACCCGAAACATACAGCCAGAGCTACAATGGAATGGTTTATATCAAAGCATATTCATGTGTTAGAATGGCCCAGTCAAAGTCCAGACCTAAATCCCATTGAGAATCTGTGGCAAGACTTGAAAATTGCTGTTCACAGGCACAACAATCCAATCTGACAGAGCTTGAGATATTTTTCAAAGAAGAAGAATGGGCAAAAATGTCCCTCTCTAGATGTGCAAAGCTGGTAGAGACATCCCCAAAAAGACTTGCAGCTGCAATTGCAGAGAAAGGGGGTTCTACAAAACATTGACTCAGGGGGGCGCTATACAAATGCCCCCCCCCCCACACTTTTCACATATTTATTTGTAAAATATTTGGAAAACCATTTATCATTTTCCTTCCACATCACAATTATGTGTCACTTTGTGTTGGTCCATCACATAAAATCCCAATAAAATACATTTACCTTTTTGGATGTAACATGACAAAATGTGGAAAATGTCAAGGGGTGTGAATACTTTTTCAAGGCACTGTATCAATGCAAAAGAAATCATTTCGGCAGACAGATCGGACACATAACACATATATATATATATATATATATATATATATATATATATATATATATATATATATATATATATATATATATATATATATATATATATATATATATATATATATATATATATATTAATTTGCTTAGTGAATTAAGTAAATATTTTATTAAGCCAAAAAAAAACAAAAAAAATAATATTTTTAATTTTTTTTAGTTTTTCTTTTTGCTTAATAAAAGATTAACTTATTTTACTAAGCAAATTAGTCATTATGGTCATCAACCAGTGCAGAAGTTTCAATGCGCTGGAATCCAGCTTTAATAACTGAATGTTACAGGAAGGTAACAGCTACAGATTTATTACTGAGGTTTGATAGTTATCATCCATATCACGATAAGAAGACGATCCCAGATGGGCAATCTGTTAGACTGAACTGTAATTGAAGAAATATGAGCAACAAGCAAGAGAATTAAAAGATAAACTCCTTGGCCGGGGATGTGAGAGTCAGCTGGAGGCAGGGATTCTCAACCTTAGTGAGACCTGGGCTCGGGGTTTAATACAAAACCTCCCATGCCCCAAGAAAAAAAATGATACCCGTACAATAAATGGGATTACAAAACATTGTATATAAAATGTGATAATGTAATAATAATAAAATATAATAATAATATATATAATATAATATATAATAATAATAATAATATAATATAATATATAATAAATAATAATAATAATAATAATAATAATAATAATAATAATAAAATGTAATAATGATAAAATATAATAATAATATCTAATAATAATAATAATATGTAATAATGATAAAATGTAATAATAATAATAATAATATGTAATAATATAATAATAATAGTATAAGCCACTGCATTAGAGTCTGCAAAAGACTTGAGACTGGGGCGGAGGTTCACCTTCCAGCAGGACAACAACCCTAAACATACAGCCAGAGCTACAATGGCCCTCCACTGCTCACTGCGCACAATCACTCCTCCACTGCGCTCCACTAGGAAGGGACCACTCTTTAGCAGCCGTAATTCAACACATGGATTTGGGCAACACATATTCAGAACCTAGTGGACTAGTGTTGAGGGCGTCTGGGTCACTCAGCTTTTGTTTCCCCTGGCCCGCCCTCTGATAATTGTTGTTGGGGGGATGGTCGGAAACCTGCCTCAACCCCCGAATGAGACAGTTGTATCTCAGACCACAACAGATCCCATTGCTGGAAGCTCTGCCCAATTTTTGGGCTATTTTTAAAAACATGTGTAGCGCTGACATGCTTGCATATTGATGTGTGTTTGCATACTTTAATACAAAGTCTATGGCCATTGCTATGGTTCAGTATTTGGAGCCATCTAGTGACCAAATACTGGTAATGCACTCATATGATTATTACATCAGAACAAGCACAAAAGACTAATACGGGAAGTGACTGTTGTTTTTATGAAAAGGTTGACCTTGTTACCCAAAGGCTTGGTGACCTACCCATGAACACTCTCTTTAACAGTGCATGCTGGATAGAGCATAAAAGGAGCCCGAGCAGCCATTTTAGGTCTCTTGGGATCGCGTGGCCTGCCTGTGAGGATCTGTGCGGAGGCTTCCCGGATACAGCGGCTCACAGCCATTGCGGAGCGCAACTCCGCTTGTTTGTACAAGTGACCTGACGGTGCCTGAGAGACAGTGACCAGATTGAAGACCCAGAAACATTCATCCGAGCATCGAAAGACCGGGTCCATCCAGCGGAGTGGAACGGAGCGACTGGCCCAGCTGACAGAGAAGCAAGCTACGTTCACCGGACCAAAGTTACTACACGGAGCTCCGATCCAGTTGGTGAGCGGGTCATGGCCCACAGTTTAACTTTCACACGCAGTTAGACTCACATACAGGCCTCACTGGAATTTGTAGTTCCACGGAGGAGAAACATAGCAACTGACACTGAGCAGGCTTGAGGCCTATCTACTCTGATGCCTCAAGCATTGTAAATTAGTTATTGAAGCTACACCAGGAGCACTTTCACCTCAACTTAACTCATCATAAACTGTGGATTGAAAATCACAAGGAGTTACTTTAGCTAGCGAAGAAAAGAAGATCACGGACTAAGTATTTTAAGTGAGATCTCACGCATAGCCTTTAAAGTAGGGGGAGCTCCCAGGTATAAATGCAAATATATATTGTTTTAAATTGTTCATATTGAAATTCATTGTGCTGTCGTTCTATGTTGGGATGACAGCACAATTACTGTAATCACCTTTCTGAATATTCTACAGTAAAATATATTTCTGGTTAAGTATCCAGTTCTGTGGCGTACTATTTTTCCCCACCAGTTGGAGCCAGTGGATACTGAAGTTACAATACAGGTACTTTGCATTGTCTTATATTGTATTGTATTGCACGTACGACGGGACTAGAAAAAGGAAGTTCAATAGCCAGTAGCCAATAGCTGCCCTTGCGTCGTTGTTGGTCCGTCGGACCTGCATATAGACGAGCGGGTTTCTCAATAGGAGTCCGTCAGAATTTTAGAAAGAAAAAGTCAGATGAAGCCCACACACAATCGGAATGTCTGGCAGAATGATTCCGTCTGACCTTTTCTGATGGAAAGCCCAGTCGTGTGTACAGGGCATTAGTTAGCAATGCAGCAGCCCCTTTAGTTGTCAATGCAGCAGCAGTGGTTCGGAAAGGTGCAACTCCTGGCAGTTATGGATAATGACAGTACCACCTTGGATCCACCTTGGATCCTCTCAGTAGCTTGGCATTCAGCTTAACAGCCCATCCTTCGAACTCCAATTTGGCCCTGTTGGATGCAGTCCAGCTCAGCACAGGACAGATTTCCCATCCACCTCTTCAGTTGGTGAACCTCTCTTCAACTGCCTGGCTTCTTCCTGGGCTTTTTGTTTTATCTCTCCACTTTTTACTGGTCCTTATGGGCAGTTGCAGCCCGTGAATTGTGGGCGCATGGGCGCCGCCCCCCCCTGCCGCCCTCCCTATTAATGTGCCGGCCCCTTTCAGGATGCCAGACACATGAATTCTTATGGCGGTGATAGGTGGGGTGCATTTTGAAGCACGTGATTAGAGCCAGAGGCTCTAATAGGCTTCAAAATAGGGTGGGCTCGGGGCCCAGAGCACTGCATCCCAATCCCACCCTGTTGTGTGATGGTAGTGAATGAATTTTCACTATTTTCACACTAATGTTCCTCCCCACAAATCAGGAGGCAGGTCAGTGAGACCTGTCTCCCAATTAGCCAAAGCGTCAGGCAATCCTATTGGATGTCTAGCTTTGGAAGAACAGGAAGAAAACACATGGGTACTGGAGTAGCAGACACCAGAGCCGCAGTCTATTCTGAGGGAGGAGGAGAGGACACTGCAGCACACCAGCCCTAGATCGTGTAGGTGATGCAGCTCCATTCTCCCAGGGGGGGGTTGATGTCAGGGTCACACACAGTCAGCGGGGGGAGGGGGATGTGGCTATTGTGTGTCACGTCACAGTCTTCCCAGAAGAGGGGGAATGCTGCTGTCAATGCCATCCCCCCAAAAGAAAAATTCACAAGCCGCCACTGCTTATGGGCCTTAACTTTAAGCAGGGTCCCTCTTTCCTCCTCATTTGTCCCGCCTTTTGGTCTGATCTATATAGTATAATGTATATAAAATGCACTTTTTATCTTTAAAAGTGTTTCCCAGTGCTAAACCTTTCATCCAATTTCTAATTTGCATTTGTAAATTTCAAAAGCCAATATAAAGGGATTTGTATTGTTAAACAAAAAGCACTTGTGGGTTTAACTAATCCATTTTTTTGTATAATTCTCCTTCAAGACTACATTTCCCAGCATGCTCTGGCCACCTGTATTAGAGCTTTTGCCAAACAAAACAGCAAACACTACCATCCTGTGGACAAACAGAGTTCTGCATTTCCAGTAACAATTCCCAGTATTACATTTCATAGAAAAAAATAACCTGCCGAGGTACTGTACTTCCTTAACTTGTTTCATAGCAATGGGATTAATTGTAGGGATCCAATTGGGGTGCAACGCGTTTCAAAGGAGTGGTACCCAGGCTGGGATCTGCTGTCTGTGGCTGAATACAGTTTTATTTAAAAGTAATGGCATCAGTGTTTTGCCTTTGATTCATTGCGGTCATGGTACTAGGAGCGAGGATGGGCTCCTTAGCCGGCACCCAGCACTTCTGTGAAGGACAAGGGATATAGTGCCTGGAGAGGTGCCATTCTCTTCGAATTGTCAAACATAAAAATTTGACTATTCGGCAACTGAACTGTGCATGGCTAACGCCAGAAGAAAGCGGGTGATTTGGATAGGCTCTCTCACTATCCAATCAGCAGCTTGGGAGGGGCTCAGCAACCAAGCTGTATAGCTTGGCTGCAATGAAGTAAAGTGTGGCCACTGAAATGGTTGAGCTGTCTGGCAGGGTTGGCCGGATCATAGCACTAACTTAACAGAACTACAAATCATTGGTCTGGTTAAACAATTTAGGCATCTCAAGAGTGCATTTTGCCTTGAGTTCAGCTTTTCAACGCATAGCATTAAGTATAGTTCACATAATTGTTAAGTGGATTACTCCACCAAGAAAAGAAATCCTCACGCAGAAAAACAAAATCCTTCAGCGTGGTATCAGTCTGCAAGAGCGCCTGGTATTTATTCCACATATTCAGCGGAGAAGAAAATATGTTTATGCTAATGCCGTTCTTTCCTACAATATATCTGTTCATTTGTAATGTGCATATTAAGGATGTCATTGTGAAGGTCATTACACTCCTCATGAGCTGAACATTCTAAATCAGCCATGAATAGCAGTGCCGTTAGTTTTACAAATATAGTCTTTGTAAGACGGAGGGAGCCTGGCCATTATCGCAAATAGAAAGGATTTTAAAAAGGCAACGGGTATTAAAGATGTTAAAACTCAACGTGTCATTAAACACAACCGAGGATTCAGCACCTGCTACTAACTGTACAGATCTGCATGTGTCACGACGATTAGGCCAGCCTGCATAGCTGGATGCCGGCTCAAGCATGCACATTGTTCTCAGTCACACATCTGTATGCATGTCCAGTGGGTTGCATGTTGTGGCATGTGCATGGGTGTACATGCACGCTCATTGGTCGTTTTGGGTATCAAGCAGGCAATATGAGGCTGGGACCTGCAAGACCCAAGTTGAAGTAATTGGTACAATAAATATTATTCAAGGGTGATTACGGAATTTCCTCTATCTATTGCACCTATGTATTACCTTGTCTAATCCTCTAGTTAGCTAGTCTATTAAAACTCTGATCACATGTTACTGTTGATATCAAGGTTAGCTATGAAACCAAGCACACGGCTTAATAAAACAATGTCTTATTTATTCCCCAAGAACATAGGAAAGCGCTAACATAAAAAAATACTAAATAAATATATTACAAACTTAAAACAAATAGAACACATAATACAAGAATACAAGAATACTGAATGCTATTTTCAAAGATACTTATCACGAGGCTCTAAGCGAAGCTTTGTATCATCGGGCTAGGCTCAGATAGCCATGCGGCTCTGAGAGCAACCAGGCTTGAACCAACAGCGAAAAGGGACAAATTCCTTCCTGTGTGCCCTCTTTTATACTTCAATCATACACCATCCAGACCCAATCCCATTGCCATCCCATCTAGACTTTTGAAGAATCATGTCTCTGTATCCTAGGTCAATCTCAATCTTAGCTGGCCCTTTGATTTTCTGTATCAGGACATTGATCAATAATCTTGTCAGCTATATATTACTGTCCGTCCTGCTGTATTGGCCTCTAGGGGCAGCATTGTCCATGTATCATGTCTCTGTATCCTAGGTAAATCTTCAACCTTAGCTAGCCGTTTGATCTTCTGTAGCAGGACATTTATTAATCATCTTGTCAGCTATTACATTCCAACTTGGGGCCATCTGCCTGTATCAACCAGGGAATGAAATACCAGAAATATGACATTACCAGAACATTACCATGTTCCCCTCCAACACAAGTGCTGAGAGATCTTCAGCTGTATGTCTGTCAACGGTGATCCTGCATCCAGTCCTTTCGGACTCACACAGGACAGAGGCTTTTGGTTGGGACTAAGGCTAGCCTCTTGCCTACTGACTATGGGCCCTGGCATTTGAAGGAGCTACAAGCATTTAGGAAGATTTCCTGTAATGATAAAGGATATTATTACATTTGACCATCAAGGAAGCCATGATGGTCTCTGCCAACTGGAAACTCAGTAAACAGATGTACAGTATGTGAAAAGAAAGCAAGTTAATGAGATCTGGAAAGCTCCGGGTCATCTGTTGCCTAGTAGTCTGAGGAGGAGAGAGATCACTATTTATTATGTGTTTATTGTGCTAATTAACTCACCTAACATTTCTGTCTGCTAGCAAACTATTGTGGGATGGCATGTGTAATGTACTTTGTTGTGACCCTGACCCCAGTCTGGCCTGGAATGAGATCTCTGATTAATCACAACATTGTTCAGGTGGCTAGTTGTTTAATCAACTTAATGTTTCTAGCAGTGGCGGCCCCTCATACGGGGTACAAGGGCGCCTCCCCCCAATCTCCATGCGTCTGGCCCCTAATCCCCATGCAGGGTGCCGGAGGCATGGATTTTTATGAGGCTCTAATTAGCTTCAAAATGGGTGGGCTCAGGGTGCAGAGCACTGCGCCTGAGCACACCCACTTGTCTTTCTGATTCGGGTCTTAAGAACCACTTCCTGATTGGCCGGTAGGAGAAGCGACCAGATTGGCCAGTAGAAGAAGAAGTGGGGAAGCCACCGAAGACACCCGGGAAGTTGCCGAGGAGGAGAAGTAGCTCGAAAGCACCCGAAGCCTCCCGGGAAGCCGCCGAGGAGGAGAACCAATGGGGAAGCTGCTGAAGCCACCCTGTGACCTTGATGGGGTAAATAGTGTGGGCCGATCGGCTGATCGGAGGGGGTGGTTATTTGATGCCCCCCCCGCAAAAATTGAGCACCTGCCACGGGTTTCTAGTATATGTTGGTTGTTGTTTAGCTATGGTATTTATATTCCTGTGTACAGTTTGTATTGTTAGGGTATGATCAGGAGGGGACTGTCCTCCTGTAGGGTATAAAGTATGGGTCTGAGTTTCAATAAACAGTCATTCCTTTGGATTGTATCTCACATCTTGTCTATGTATGATGTTTTGGGTAAAAAGGACTGGTATTAGCTCTCAGTCTGCTCGGAACGGTTTGGAGGGCAGGAGGCACTGGTTGGCAGAAGGAAGCATCTAATCGTGGTGCCAAGTGGTTCTGTCACAATGGGAATCCAGCAGTTTGCATTATCACAGGCTTACAAATCCTAGAAAAAGCATACAAGTCACCTTAAGAAGTATGTGGGCAGACCAAGGGTCTATCAGAATTGGAGACCCTGGAAGTCCGCCGAGTCCCAGTTAAGTGCAAACTTTTCACATTGACGGGAATGTGCCTTCGTTTTGTCAGTGGAATTTTTACCCATCTAGGCTGTTCTTCACACCTTCTGTATGCCAAATTTTCTTATGTATTAAAAATAACATCACTCCTCTCTGACAGATCCCCATCTGACTCTATTTACTGGTATAAAGTTCCATGTATCTTGCTGCAGCCACATAAAGTTTTATAATGTCATAAAATGAAAAGAAACCATTAACTGTCTGGGAGGCGGAGGAGAGAAAGAGAGAGGAATATCCGACGTCCTACCATAAAACCATTTCCCAATTTACCGCTTCCATTGTGAGGGGGATCAATGGGCCATGACTGCTCCCCGGAAAATTCCTATTTTTATCATTACTAATAATATTATTTAAAAGTAAATGTAAACCCCAAATGAATGACATTACGTTTGCTTTGTGTCTAAGAAATTGTTGACCTTAACAGCACTTTAATGCTGTTAAAATATATCATAACTATGATTTATATTTATTTTTAAGAATTCGTATCACTCTGTATTAAACAATACAGTGAGAATTACTTTAAAATACATGTTTATTTTCATATTTAATTACATTTTTACTACATGTAATTTCTGTCACATAATATGCTATCTATTTTGTATATGTTACTGCTTATTGTTTGCTAATGTTACTGAACTCCCATGTATACACTTACTGACCACTTTATTAGGACCCCCTTGCTAGTACCGGATTGGACCCCTTTTGCCTTCATTCTTCCTGGCATAGATAACAATAAACAAGGTGTTGGAAAAGTTCCTCAGAGATTTTGCTCCATAGTGACATGATAACATTACGCAGTCGCTGCAGATTTGTCGGCTGCACATCCATGATGCCAATCTCCCGTTCCGATTGGATGAGATGTGGTGAGTGTGGAGGCCATTGGATGAGATCTGGTGAGTGTGGAGGCCATTGGAGGACAGTGACCTCATTGTCCAGTGGTGAGATGATTGGAGCTTTGTGACATGGTGCATTATCCTGCTGGAAGGAGCCATCAGAAGATGGGGACACTGTAGTCATAAAGGGATGGACATGGTCAGTAAGAATACTCAGGTAGGCCGTGGTGTTTAAACCATGCTCAATTGGTACTAAGGGGGCCAAAGTGTGCCAAGAAAATATACCCCACACCATTACACCCCCCACCACCAGCCTGAACCAGTGATATTAGGCAAATTCTGATCGTACCATCTGAATGTCGCATCTTAAATCCAGACTCATCAGACCAGGCAACGTTTTTCCAATCTTTTATTGTCCAATTTTGGTGATCCTGCGTGAATTGTAGCCTCAGTTTCCTGTTCATAGCTGACAGGAGTGGAACCCAGTGTGGTCTTCTGCTGCTGTAGCCCATCTGCTTCAAGGTTGGATATGTTGTGTGTTCAGAGATGGTATTCTGCATATCTTGGATGTAACGAGTTACTGTTGCCTTTCTATCATCTGGAACCAGTCTGCCCATTATCCTCTGACCTCTGACATCAACAAGGTATTTTCCTCCACACAACTGCCGCTCACTGGATATTTTCTCTTTTTCCCACCATTCTCTGTGACGTAAATTTCCCAGGGATGGTTTCCTATTGGTGACAGTAGTGGACCACACTGGCTCAATGGGTGTTTAAACTTCCATTTGTACTCTGTATTGGAGCGTTACGTGTGCGAGAATCTGTATTTCTACCGCTTCTATATATGACTGCATCCTGCATCACTGGTTGCTAAGAATGCAGCAGGTGCTTGCACTTGGGTGTGTCCTGAAGAAGCGATAGCGAAATGCGTTGACGCACAGGGGCACACAGGGGCTCACTACCATCTATTGTTAATAAAATATTTATTTTTATACTCTTTGCCTGAAAAGTCAGAACCAGGGCCTCATTGGCTCTTTACCCCTTTCCTCTCATTGTTCCTGGGTGTAGCTCAGCCCATTTCTTCTAATGCCTGGCCCGCACCCCCAGACATCCATAGGAATGAGCAATGTTCATGCCCAGTAGGAGCTGGCATCAAGCAGGAGGCCTTTTAGAAAAAGCTGTGCAGCACCAAACATGAACCCATATTCAAGAACTCGAAGAAGCGGGTGAAAGGTGAGTATTTAAGTAGGTTTTTGCCACTCGGGGAGGGGTAAAAAAAGTATTAAAGGGCAACTTCACATTGTAGTGACATGGTAGGGGTATAGTAGGGTGAAGGAGTGGTGGGATGATGGTATAGTGGGATGAAGGAGTGGTGGGGTGAAGGTATAGTGGGATGAAGGAGTGGTGGGATGAAGGTATAGTGGGATGAAGGAGTGGTGGGATGAAGGTATAGTGCAGTGATGGCGAACGTTGGCACCACAGATGTTTTGAAACTACATTTCCCATGATGCTCATGCACTCTGCAGTGTAGATGAGCATCGTGGGAAATGAAGTTTCAAAACATCTGGGGTGCCAAGGTTCGCCATTACTGGTATAGTGGGATGAAGGAGTGGTGGGATAAAGGTATAGTGGGATGAAGGAGTGGTGGGATAAAGGTGTGGTGGGATGAAGGTATAGTGGGATGAAGGAGTAGTGGGATGAAGTAGTGGTGGGATGAAGGTATAGTGGGATGAAGGAGTGGTGGGGTGAAGGTATAGTGAGGTGAAGGAGTGGTGGGAGGAAGTAGTGGTGGGATGAAGGTATAGTGGGATGAAGGAGTGGTGGGGTGAAGGTATAGTGAGGTGAAGGAGTGGTGGAATAAAGGTATAGTGGGGTGAAGGAGTGGTGGGGTAAAGGTATAGTGGGATGAAGGAGTAGTGGGATGAAGGTATAGTGGGATGAAGGTATAGTGGGATGAAGGAGTGGTCGGATAAAGGTATAGTGGGGTGAAGGAGTGGTGGGATGAAGGTATAGTGGGGTGAAGGAGTGGTGGGGTAAAGGTATAGTGGGATGAAGGAGTGGTGGGATGAAGGTATAGTGGGATGAAGGTATAGTGGGATGAAGGAGTGGTCGGATAAAGGTATAGTGGGGTGAAGGAGTGGTGGGATGAAGGTATAGTGGGATGAAGGTATAGTGGGATGAAGGAGTGGTGGGGTGAAGGTATAGTGGGATGAAGGAGTGGTGGGGTGAAGGTATAGTGGGATGAAGGAGTGGTGGGATGAAGGTATAGTGGGATGAAGGAGTGGTGGGATGAAGAAGTGGTGGGATGAAGGTATAGTGGGATGAAGGAGTGGTGGGATGAAGGTATAGTGTGGTGAAGGAGTGGTGGGGTAAAGGTATAGTGGGATGAAGGAGTGGTGGGATGAAGGTATAGTGGGATGAAGGAGTGGTGGGATGAAGGTATAGTGGGGTGAAGGAGTGGTGGGGTAAAGGTATAGTGGGATGAAGGAGTGGTGGGATGAAGGAGTGGTGGGGTGAAGGTATAGTGGGATGAAGGAGTGGTGGAGTAAAGGTATAGTGGGGTGAAGGAGTGGTGGGATGAAGGTATAGTGGGATGAAGGAGTGGTGGGATGAAGGTATAGTGGGATGAAGGAGTGGTGGGATGAAGGTATAGTGGGGTGAAGAAGTGGTGGGGTGAAGGAATAGTGGGATGAAGCTATAGGCCGGTGAAAGAGTGGTGGGGTGAAGGAGTGGTGAGGTAAAGGTATAGTGGGATGAAGGAGTGGTGGGATGAAGGTATAGTGGGATGAAGGAGTGGTGGAGTAAAGGTATAGTGGGATGAAGGAGTGGTGGGGTGAAGAAGTGGTGGGATGAAGGTATAGTGGGGTGAAGAAGTGGTGGGGTGAAGGAATGGTGGGATGAAGCTATAGGCCGGTGCAGGAGTGGTGGGATGAAGGAGTGGTGGTATGAAGGTATCGTGGGATAAAGGAGTGGTGGGATGAAGGTATAGTGGGATGAAGGAGTGGTGGGGTGAAGGTATAGTGAGGTGAAGGAGTGGTGGAATAAAGGTATAGTGGGGTGAAGGAGTGGTGGGGTAAAGGTATAGTGGGATGAAGGAGTGGTGGGATGAAGGTATAGTGGGATGAAGGTATAGTGGGGTGAAGGAGTGGTGGGATGAAGGTATAGTGGGATGAAGGTATAGTGGGATGAAGGAGTGGTGGGGTGAAGGTATAGTGGGATGAAGGAGTGGTGGGGTGAAGGTATAGTGGGATGAAGGAGTGGTGGGATGAAGGTATAGTGGGATGAAGGAGTGGTGGGGTGAAGGTATAGTGGGATGAAGGTGTGGTGGGATGAAGGTATAGTGGGATGAAGGAGTGGTGGGATGAAGGTATAGTGGGATGAAGAAGTGGTGGGATGAAGGTATAGTGGGATGAAGGAGTGGTGGGATGAAGGTATAGTGTGGTGAAGGAGTGGTGGGGTAAAGGTATAGTGGATGAAGGAGTGGTGGGATGAAGGTATAGTGGGATGAAGGAGTGGTGGGATGAAGGTATAGTGGGGTGAAGGAGTGGTGGGGTAAAGGTATAGTGGGATGAAGGAGTGGTGGGATGAAGGAGTGGTGGGGTGAAGGTATAGTGGGATGAAGGAGTGGTGGAGTAAAGGTATAGTGGGGTGAAGGAGTGGTGGGATGAAGGTATAGTGGGATGAAGGAGTGGTGGGATGAAGGTATAGTGGGATGAAGGAGTGGTGGGATGAAGGTATAGTGGGGTGAAGAAGTGGTGGGGTGAAGGAATGGTGGGATGAAGCTATAGGCCGGTGAAAGAGTGGTGGGGTGAAGGAGTGGTGAGGTAAAGGTATAGTGGGATGAAGGAGTGGTGGGATGAAGGTATAGTGGGATGAAGGAGTGGTGGAGTAAAGGTATAGTGGGATGAAGGAGTGGTGGGGTGAAGAAGTGGTGGGATGAAGGTATAGTGGGGTGAAGAAGTGGTGGGGTGAAGGAATGGTGGGATGAAGCTATAGGCCGGTGCAGGAGTGGTGGGATGAAGGAGTGGTGGTATGAAGGTATCGTGGGATAAAGGAGTGGTGGGATGAAGGTATAGTGGGATGAAGGAGTGGTGGGGTGAAGGTATAGTGAGGTGAAGGAGTGGTGGAATAAAGGTATAGTGGGGTGAAGGAGTGGTGGGGTAAAGGTATAGTGGGATGAAGGAGTGGTGGGATGAAGGTATAGTGGGATGAAGGTATAGTGGGATGAAGGAGTGGTCGGATAAAGGTATAGTGGGGTGAAGGAGTGGTGGGATGAAGGTATAGTGGGATGAAGGAGTGGTGGGGTGAAGGTATAGTGGGATGAAGGAGTGGTGGGGTGAAGGTATAGTGGGATGAAGGAGTGGTGGGATGAAGGTATAGTGGGATGAAGGAGTGGTGGGGTGAAGGTATAGTGGGATGAAGTAGTGGTGGGATGAAGGTATAGTGGGATGAAGGAGTGGTGGGATGAAGGTATAGTGGGATGAAGAAGTGGTGGGATGAAGGTATAGTGGGATGAAGGAGTGGTGGGATGAAGGTATAGTGTGGTGAAGGAGTGGTGGGGTAAAGGTATAGTGGGATGAAGGAGTGGTGGGATGAAGGTATTGTGGGATGAAGGAGTGGTGGGATGAAGGTATAGTGGGTTGAAGGAGTGGTGGGGTAAAGGTATAGTGGGATGAAGGAGTGGTGGGATGAAGGAGTGGTGGGGTGAAGGTATAGTGGGATGAAGGAGTGGTGGAGTAAAGGTATAGTGGGGTGAAGGAGTGGTGGGATGAAGGTATAGTGGGATGAAGGAGTGGTGGGATGAAGGTATAGTGGGATGAAGGAGTGGTGGGATGAAGGTATAGTGGGGTGAAGAAGTGGTGGGGTGAAGGAATGGTGGGATGAAGCTATAGGCCGGTGAAAGAGTGGTGGGGTGAAGGAGTGGTGAGGTAAAGGTATAGTGGGATGAAGGAGTGGTGGGATGAAGGTATAGTGGGATGAAGGAGTGGTGGAGTAAAGGAATAGTGGGATGAAGGAGTGGTGGGGTGAAGAAGTGGTGGGATGAAGGTATAGTGGGGTGAAGAAGTGGTGGGGTGAAGGAATGGTGGGATGAAGCTATAGGCCGGTGCAGGAGTGGTGGGATGAAGGAGTGGTGGTATGAAGGTATCGTGGGATAAAGGAGTGGTGGGATGAAGGTATAGTGGGATGAAGGAGTGGTGGGGTGAAGGTATTGTGGGATGAAGCTATAGGCCGGTGAAAGAGTGGTGGGGTGAAGGAGTGGTGAGGTAAATGTATAGTGGGATGAAGGAGTGGTGGGATGAAGGTATAGTGGGATGAAGGAGTGGTGGAGTAAAGGTATAGTGGGATGAAGGAGTGGTGGGGTGAAGAAGTGGTGGGATGAAGGTATAGTGGGGTGAAGAAGTGGTGGGGTGAAGGAATGGTGGGATGAAGCTATAGGCCGGTGCAGGAGTGGTGGGATGAAGGAGTGGTGGTATGAAGGTATCGTGGGATAAAGGAGTGGTGGGATGAAGGTATAGTGGGATGAAGGAGTGGTGGGGTGAAGGTATAGTGAGGTGAAGGAGTGGTGGAATAAAGGTATAGTGGGGTGAAGGAGTGGTGGGGTAAAGGTATAGTGGGATGAAGGAGTGGTGGGATGAAGGTATAGTGGGATGAAGGTATAGTGGGATGAAGGAGTGGTCGGATAAAGGTATAGTGGGGTGAAGGAGTGGTGGGATGAAGGTATAGTGGGATGAAGGAGTGGTGGGGTGAAGGTATAGTGGGATGAAGGAGTGGTGGGGTGAAGGTATAGTGGGATGAAGGAGTGGTGGGATGAAGGTATAGTGGGATGAAGGAGTGGTGGGGTGAAGGTATAGTGGGATGAAGTAGTGGTGGGATGAAGGTATAGTGGGATGAAGGAGTGGTGGGATGAAGGTATAGTGGGATGAAGAAGTGGTGGGATGAAGGTATAGTGGGATGAAGGAGTGGTGGGATGAAGGTATAGTGTGGTGAAGGAGTGGTGGGGTAAAGGTATAGTGGGATGAAGGAGTGGTGGGATGAAGGTATAGTGGGATGAAGGAGTGGTGGGATGAAGGTATAGTGGGGTGAAGGAGTGGTGGGGTAAAGGTATAGTGGGATGAAGGAGTGGTGGGATGAAGGAGTGGTGGGGTGAAGGTATAGTGGGATGAAGGAGTGGTGGAGTAAAGGTATAGTGGGGTGAAGGAGTGGTGGGATGAAGGTATAGTGGGATGAAGGAGTGGTGGGATGAAGGTATAGTGGGATGAAGGAGTGGTGGGATGAAGGTATAGTGGGGTGAAGAAGTGGTGGGGTGAAGGAATGGTGGGATGAAGCTATAGGCCGGTGAAAGAGTGGTGGGGTGAAGGAGTGGTGAGGTAAAGGTATAGTGGGATGAAGGAGTGGTGGGATGAAGGTATAGTGGGATGAAGGAGTGGTGGAGTAAAGGTATAGTGGGATGAAGGAGTGGTGGGGTGAAGAAGTGGTGGGATGAAGGTATAGTGGGGTGAAGAAGTGGTGGGGTGAAGGAATGGTGGGATGAAGCTATAGGCCGGTGCAGGAGTGGTGGGATGAAGGAGTGGTGGTATGAAGGTATCGTGGGATAAAGGAGTGGTGGGATGAAGGTATAGTGGGATGAAGGAGTGGTGGGGTGAAGGTATTGTGGGATGAAGGAGTGGCGGGATGAAGGAGTGGTGGGATGAAGGAGGGGTGGGGTGAAGGTATAGTGGGATGAAGGAGTGGTGGGATGAAGGAGTGGTGGGATGAAGGAGTGGTGGGATGAAGGAATGGTGGGATGAAGCCCGGTGAAGGAGTGGTGGGATGAAGGAGTGGTGGGCTGGTAGGAGAAAGCACTAAGCCCAGTGGGGAACATAGCAGGAGTCAGTATTTACCTTTACAGGTACCTCTTTTTGAGGGATCCTTAGTTTGGTGACAGGGTCATTGTAGAACCAGGCTGTTCCTTTGCTCAGCAGACATCAGATCTCCGCCATTCCATAGCAATATAACGAGATCTCATCTCGTTCTGCTAAAAATGCCCAAAATAGAAAAATCTTCTCCTCTTGTCAGTCTCTCGGTAATTTGTTGCGGCCGTGACCTCGTGTCCATCTTGTTTCTGGCTCCTCTTAATTGTCCATCGTTAGGGCCGCAGTCAGGCTCCGCTCATTGTGCGGATCTGCGGAATAATTTAGCACGCTCATAAATTTATTATGATAACACATTTATTATTTTATTTTTTTAATTTTTTTTTTTTTTTTCCTGCTGACTTGCAATCCTTCCACTCAGATCTGATCCCAGCCAAAACCTGAGTTTAACGAGATGATTTATGACGCCGACGTTGGAGCCTCGCCGGGTTACTGAGCATCCGGAGCCATTTTTAGTTTCAGTTTAATCACCTAGAAGTCAGAAAAGCAATTCAGTGATCTCCATTCACCTGCTTGATTTAAAAAAAAAAAAAAAAAAAGAAAGCTTTAAGTCCTGCAAAGTTTTGGAGACGAAAGAACACTTATTTGAGACAACACTTCTACTGGTAATGAACATCAGCTCAGCCATTACACATTATGCTGTTCCTTTTATCATAATTTCAATTTTTTATTTAATTTTGTATGCCTTGTGTAGAAATGCAATGAAATGACTTCAACTGCCTCAAAGTCATCCCTTTCTGGCCAACTGCAACAAAGTTACCCCCTTCTGGCAAATTTCAACAAAGTGATCCCTCTCTGGTGAACTGCGTCAAAATGATCGCTCTCTGGCCAACTGAGTCAAAGCGATCCTTCTATGGCCAATATCATCAAAGTGATCGCTCTCTGGCCAATATCATCAATGTGACCCCTCTCTGGCTAATATCATCAAAGTGACCCCTCTCTGGCCAATATCATCAAAGTGACCCCTCTCTGGCTAATATCATCAAAGTGACCCCTCTCTGGCTAATATCATCAAAGTGATCGCTCTATGGCCAATATCATCAAAGTGATCGCTCTCTGGCCAATATCATCAAAGTGATCCCTCTCTGGCCAATATCATCAAAGGGATCTCTCTCTGGCCAATATCATCAAAGTGATCGCTCTATGGCCAATTGTCTTAAAGTGAGCCCTCTCTGGCCAACTGCATCAAAGTGATGCTTCTCTGGCCAACTGAGTCAAAGTGATCCCTCTCTGGCCAATATCATCAAAGTGATCCCTCTTTGGCCAACTGCATCAAAGGGATCCCTCTCTGGCCAATAGCATCAAAGTGATCCCTCTCTGACCAACTGCATCAGAACGATCACTCTCTGGCACTCTGTCCAATATTATCAAAGTGATCCCTCTTTGGCCATCTGTGTCAAAGTGATCCCTCTTTGGCCATCTGTGTCAAAGTGATCTCTCTCTGGCCAACTGCTTTAAAGTGATCCCTCTCTGGCCAACTGTGTCAAAGCGATCTCTCTCTGGTCAACTGCGTCAAAGTGATCCCTCTCTGGCCAATAGCATCAAAGTGATCTCTCTCTGGCCAACTGCATCAAAGCGATCTCTCTCTGGCAACTGCATCAAAGTAATTCCTCTCTGGCCAATATCATCAAAGTGATCCCTCTCTGGCCAACTGCATCAAAGCGATCACTCTCTGGTACTCTGTCCAATATCATCAAAGTGATCCCTCTTTGGCCAGCTGTGTCAAATAATCCCTCTCTGACCAACTGCATCAAAGCGATCACTCTCTAGCACTCTGTCCAATATCATCAAAGTGATCCTTCGCTGGCCAACTGCGTCAAAATGATCCCTCTCTGGCTAACTGCATAAAAGTGATCCCTCTCTGGCCAACTGCGTGAAAGTGATCCCTCTCTGGCCAACTGCGTGAAAGTGATCCCTCTCTGGCCAGCTGCATCAAAGTGATCCCTCTCTGGCCAACTGCATCAAAGTGATCCCTCTCTGGCCAATATCATCAAAGTGATCTTTGTTTAGCCAATATCATTAAAATGATCATTCCCTGGCAAATTTCATCAAAGTGATCCCTTTCTTGCTAACTGCCTCAAAGTGATCCCCCTCTGGCCAGTCTCTACTCTGCCTTGCAGTGTTTTTATGGACAAATCTAATTTCATGCATAGATTAGTGGTGTTGTCCACCCTCTTATATGGTAACTTTCTGACCACTAACAGGTTAAATTAATAACATTGATTATCTGCCTCCCTGGGATCCTGGACTGGCCCAGCAGCAGAAAGACCATTGACTGCCATCACCATACATACATGCGTTTTCTACCTTAGTTGGGTGAGTTGACAATCGTTGTGTGCTCTGTTTACCTTTTTACTCATACTACACTTAGATTGGCGCCCCCTTGGTGTTCTGTCAGCCTTTACAGGTGTCACCTCTGCCTAACCCAGTGTGTCCACCCTGACAGTTCTTTGGTGTCTTCTGCTACCTCTACTTTGCAGTGACGGCTGGTGCTAAACCTTTTTGGGGGAGGCAAACAACCCACCGCGAAGTCCGCACTCACCCCTCCATGGTCCCCCACACTTACCCCTCCACGGTCCCCCCCACACTCAGCCCTCCATGGTCTCCCCCACACTCAGCCCTCCAGGGTCCCCCCCCCCACACTCACCCCCCCATGGGCCTCCCTGCACTCACCCCTCCATGCCCCCCCCCCCCCGCACTCAGCCCTCCAGGGTCTCGCCCGCACTCGGCTCTCAATGGTCCCCCCGCACTTAGCCCTCCAGGGTCCCCCCCACACTCAGCCCTCCATGGGCCTCCCCTGCAAACTACCCCCCGCGAAGTCCGCACTCACCCCTCCATGGTCCCCCACACTTACCCCTCCACGGCCCCCCCACATTCAGCCCTCCGTGGTCCCCCCCACACACACCCCTCCATGGGCCTCCCCTGCACTCACCCCTTCATGGTCCCCCTACACTCAGCCCTCCACTGTCCCCCCACACTCAGCCCTCCATAGTCTCGCCCGCACTCGCCCCTTAACGGTCCCCCCCGCACTCAGCCCTCCAGGGTCCCCAAACAATCAGCCCTCAATGGGCCTCCCCTGCACTCACCCCTCTACGCCCCCCCACACTCAGCCCTCCACTGTCCCCCCCCCCCACACTCAACCCTCCAGGGTCTCGCCCGCACTCAGCCCTCAACGGTCCCCCCCGCACTCAGCCCTCCAGGGTCCCCCCCACACTCAGCCCTCCACGGTCCCCCCCACACTTATCCCTCCATAATCCCGCCCACACTCACCCCTCCATGGTCCCGCCCGCACTCTGCCCTCCATGGTCCCCCCGCACTTAGCCCCTCTGCGGCTTCCTTGGCTTCTCCTCCCAGCCAACCCGATTCGGCTCCTGTCCTGATTGACCGGGAGGAGGAGCCGGAAGACAATAACGAATATTGATTCGCTAGTGTCACAAGTGGGTGGGTTTGGGGCAGTTCAGTCTCCCCCGCATGGAGACATGGATGGAGGGGGGGGGGGGCGTTTGCTCTGAATAATTAAAATTAATTAAATAGAATTTTTCGTTCGTGGCGCTCAGATACAGTTTGGTTCGGCTTTAATCTGTTAGTTTTCGACATCTACAGAACGAAAAAATGTGTTCCGGTTCGTTTAGATTCATTATTTACATAAATTCGTTTTGTTAAATCTGTTTCATTAGTTTCGTTTGTTTTCGGAATTCATTCCGATTTATTCGTTTTCTAATTGATTCAAATTTTTCAAATTCGGATCGATTCAAAACATTTTCAAATCAATTTAGAATTCGAAATCATTTTTGCATTTGAATGTTTTTCCAATTTCCAAAGAGAATAAAATAGAATAGAAAATAAAGGAATGGAATAAAAAAAATTCTATTCTATTCCTTTATTTTCTAATCTAGTTTATTCATTTTCTAATCAATTCAAATTTTTCAAATTCAAGTTGATTCGAAATAAAATTTAAATCAATTTCAAATTCAATTTTTTTTTTTTAATTCAAATATTTTTTCCAATTTAAATCAATTTCAAATTCAATTTTTTTTTTAATTCAAATATTTTTCCAATTTCCAAAAAGCATAAAATAGAATAGAAAATAAAGGAATAGAATAAAAAAAAATCTATTCTATTCCTTTATTTTCTAATCTAGTGTATTCATTTCTAATCAATTAAAAATGTTCAAATTCGAATTCGTAAAAAAATTTAAATCAATTTCGAATTTTACATTTTTTTCAAATTTGAATATGTTTCCAATTTCCAAAGAGAATAAAATAGAATAGAAAATAAAGTAATAGAATAAATAAAAAAAAATTCTATTCTATTCCTTTATTTTCTAATCTATTTTATTCTCTTGGAAATTGGAAAACGATTCAAAATCGAAATTGAAAACTATTCACAATCAAAAAGTATTTGAAAACTATTCGAATTATAATTGCGTTCCATTTTTTTTTCATTATTTCGGATTTGTTTAAACTCTGTACTATTCAAATTAAAGAATTCGGATGCATCCAAATTTCCGAAAAATTTTAATTTGTTTCATTTTTAATTCGGAACAAAATGAACTGTACATGTCTAGTAGCAATGTATAAAAAAAAAGAGACACATTTGCTACAATCAGTGAACTTGATTCTTCACCATATGCCCCAGTAAGTGAAATGCGAGACGTATAATAAGGCGCATCTTGCGTCCCTCGTTGTGGACGCAGCATTGTTATCGTTGAGCTGCATGATCTGATGGCTGAACTGCCTGCGAGTTAAAAATATATAAAGTTAGATGATTAATTTGGCCAGTGGTTTAAATATGTTTCCACGCAGATGAACATCGATGCGAACGGCGAGAGAGCACAACCATTCCCGGGAAGACGGAGCAGCTTCGGGCACGCAATGAAAAAAAAAATCATGAAAAAAAAAAAAAATCACAATTTCTGCCAGGGAGGCAGCAAATATTGTCCGTCCATCTGTGGAGTGTTGTAAAATTCTGAGTGTAAAACACGATTTACATGTTAAAGTAGATTAATAATAAATGATACAATGTATAGAAAATATAATGAACGGATATTTAATTTGCTCTTTTTGTTTTGTGTATCAAACAATTGCTATTTATTTTAAATTAAATAATTAAATAATAAAATACGTGTGTCACCTTTTTTGCATCCGAGTGATGCTCATCTCGTGCATCGTTTCTACAGTATCTCACAAAAGTAAGTACACCCCTCACATTTCTGTAAATCTTTTCTTCTATCTTTTCATGTGACAACACTGAAGAAATGACACTTGTCTACAATGTAAAGTAGTGAGTGTACAGCTTGTATAACAGTGTAAATTTGCCATCCCCTCAAAATAACTCAACACACAGCCATTAATGTCTAAACCGCTGGCAACAAAAGTGAGTACACCCCTAAGTGATAATTTCAAAATTGGGCCCAAAGTGTCAATATTTTGTGTGGCCTCCATTATTTTCCAGCACTGCCTTAACCCTCTTGGGCATGGAGTTCACCAGAGCTTCACAGGTTGCCACTGGAGTCCTCTTCCCCTCCTCCATGACGACATTGCGGAGCTGGTTGATGTTAGAGACCTTGCGCTCCTCCACCTTCCGTTTGAGGATGCCCCACAGATGCTCAATAGGGTTTAGGTCTGGAGACATGATTGGTCAGTCCACCACCTTTACCCTCAGCTTCTTTAGCAAGGCAGTGGTCCTCTTGGAGGTGTATTTGGGGTCGTTATCATGTTGGTGAGTGTACAGCTTGTATAACAGTGTAAATTTGCTGCCCCCTCAAAATAACTCAACACACAGCTATTAATGTCTAAACCGCTGGCAACAAAAGTGAGTACACCCCTAAGTCAAAATGTCCAAATCGGGCCCAAAGTGTCAATATTTTGTGTGGCCACCATTATTTTCCAGCACTGCCTTAACCCTCTTGGGCATGGAGTTCACCAAAGCTTCACAGGTTGCCACTGGAGTCCTCTTCCACTCCTCCATGACGACATTACGGAGCTGTTGGATGTTAGAGACCTTACATAGTTACATAGTAAGGTTGAATAAAGACACCAGTCCATCCAGTTCAACCTGAGAGAGTGTGGGTGCATGTCTACAATTGTCCCTATCCCTGTACATTGTGTCTCATTAAGAGGCTCACACATACATTGCACACTCACATCGGTCCCTGCCCTTACGAAGACCACAATCCAAGGTCCCCAACTCACATTCATATACTAGGGCCAATTTTGGACAGAAGCCAATTAACCTACCAGCATGTCTTTGGAGACTGGGAGGAAACTGGAGTACCCGGAGGAAACCCACACAGGCACAGGGAGAACATGCAAACTCCAGGCAGGTAGTGTGGTGGTTGGGTTTCGAACCAGCGACCCTTTTTACTGCTAGGTGAGAGTGCTACCCACTACACCATCTTGCACTCATCCACCTTCCATTTGAGGATGTCCCACAGATGCTCAGTAGGGTTTAGGTCTGGAGACATGCTTGGCCAGTCCATCACCTTTACCCTCAGCTTCTTTAGCAAGGCAGTGGTCATCTTGGAGGTGTGTTTGGAGTCGTTGTCATGTTGGAATATTGCCCTGCAGCCCAGTCTCTGAAGGGAGGGGATCATGCTCTGCTTCAGTATGTCACAGTACATGGTGGCATGTGGGTTTATGGTGTGGGGTTGTTTTTCAGGGGTTGGTCCTGGCCCCTTAGTTCCAGTGAAGGGAACTCTTAAGGCGTCAGCATACCAAGACATTTTGGACAATTTCACACTCCCAACTATGTGGGAACAGTTTGGGGAAGGCCCGAACATGACTGTGCACCAGTGCACAAAGAAAGATCCATAAAGACATGGATGAGTTTGGGGTGGAGGAACTTGACTGGCCTGATCTCAACCCGATAGAACACCTTTGGGATGATTTAGAGCGGAGCCTGCGAGCCAGGCCTTCTTGTCCAACATCAATGCCTGACCTCACAAATGCGCTTCTAGAAGAATGGTCAAACATTCCCATAGACACACTCCTAAACCTTGTGGACGGCCTTCCGAGAAGAGCTGAAGCTGTTATAGCTGCAAAGGGTGGACCAACTCAATATTGAACCCTACGGACTAAGACTGGGGATGACATTAAAGTTCATGTGCGTGTAAAGGCAAGTGTCCCAATACTTTTGGTAATATAGTGTATATACAGCCTTGTATTCAGGTGGTTATACCAGGATCTTGGCTGCAGCTAAAGACTTGATCCTAATTTCCATTCCTTTCAGCCAGTTGCATTGGATGCACCAGAGAGAGTGAGAGGAACTCCCATTGTTCATCTCCCTCTGTGATGTCATAAACCGGAAGCAACAAGGATTTTGTCACTTTCTGGTTTTTGTTTATTTTTCTTCTGGTAGACCCCAGATCTCTCCATGAAGAGGACATGTCACGGCTCATGCTATCAGTGCCACCTATCAGTGCTGCCTATCAGTGCCCATCAGTGCCACCTCATCAGTGCAGCTTATCAGTGGCCATCAGTGAAGGAGAGAACTTACTTATTTACCCAATTTTTGAACAAATTTTCTAAATTTTCTGTCTTTTTTTATTCGTTTAGCAAAAAAAATAAAAACCGCAGAGGTGATCAAATACCACCAAAAGAAAGCTCTATTTATGGGAACAAAACGATAAAAATGTAGTTTGTGTACAGTGTAGCATGACCGCGCAATTGTCATTTAAACAGCGACAGCGCTGAAAGGTGAAAATTGGCCTGGGCAGGAAGGTCCAAAAGTGCCCGGTATTGAAACGGTTATGGAGATGCGGAGATGGCATGAAAAACGAAATAAACCTTCAGTCCCCCTAACATCCTGTCAAATAGCGCAAACCCCATTTTTTCTCCCCCCCCCCCCCCCCCGCAGGGGCTGAGCACAGACACACCATCCCAGAGGGCACCGGAAATCTGCCCGTTGGTATTTTAGCTGTTCTCTCATCCTAACAAAAGAAGTTTTTGCGATTTCAAAAGAAATCCGGATTTTAATTAGACCAGATCTGTTCATTAAACTTTAAAGCCTCGTCCGTAGCAGTGGACGCGACCTTTCAAGCGCACTTTTCTTTTTTCTTTCTTCTTGTTCCACAGTAAACACTTTCAAGATTATACTCTGTGTCGATTTCTCTGCCGCGTTTGTCATTAACGAATGTTTAGGACAGTACAACATGCTCCACACAGATGGACCAGCACCTGTTCCAAGCCAAAGTAACAAACTTCCAGCATCTGAAGTGAAGGTTGGGGGGGTGGGGGGAGCAGAAATCCACCTTCAATCGCGGCACACTGGCAAGAGCCGAAGACTGGCAGACGCGGAAAGAGGTTGAGCCGCCATCCGCCTTGTTAGTGCTGTTTGCTTCTGGCATGCTTTAGGCACATTGAAGACAGCTAAGGTCACATCAACTGACGAAAGAGCGATACTTTGTTCTCTCTTTTTTTTTCAATTAAATATCAGAAGGGCCCCCGTTATTGCAGACTCACTTTACTCCTTGTAAAGCTTCCTGAAGCTTTTGATCTTTTCCCCCCTCGTTGATGTCGGCTGTCAGAGAAGAAAATGGGCTAACGTTGGATGTATAACGTTATTTCTTCTGAAGGGACTTTTTTTCTTTTTTTTTTTCCCCTCTTCTCTTACTACCTCTTCCCTGTTTCCATTATAAAAAATGGATGTGTATGCTAATGAAATTGTTCCTACTAGACCGAACGTTCTGAACTGCCTGTAAAGCCTCCAGTGAGTTCAAGGGATCGGACCATGAGAAAATAAATCATATTACGGAAGATGGCTCAGCAAGAGGCTGGAAGTGGCTTCAAGTTAATAGGCATCTCCTGCCAAGCGGATAAATATACAGCTTTTAGATAGATATATATATGTACAGTATCTCACAAAAGTGAGTACACCCCCTCACATTTTTGTAAATATTTTATTATATCTTTTCATGTGAAAATACTGAATAAATTTGACTTTGCTACAATGTAAAGTAGTGAGTGTACAGCTTGTATAACAGTGTAAATTTCCACCTTCAGTTCAGCTCAATAGGGTTTAGGTCTGGAGACATGCTTGGCCAGTCCACCACCTTTACCCTCAGCTTCTTTAGCAAGGCAGTGGTCGTCTTGGAGGTGTGTTTGGGGTCGTTGTCATGTTATTGAGTGTACAGCTTGTTATAACAGTGTAAATTTCCACCTTCAGTTCAGCTCAATAGGGTTTAGGTCTGGAGACATGCTTGGCCAGTCCACCACCTTTACCCTCAGCTTCTTTAGCAAGGCAGTGGTCGTCTTGGAGGTGTGTTTGGGGTCGTTGTCATGTTATTGAGTGTACAGCTTGTATAACAGTGTAAATTTGCTGTCCCCCTCAAAATAACTCAACAAACAGCCATTAATGTCTAAACCGCTGGCAACAAAATTGAGTGCATCCCTAAGTGAAAATGTCCAAATTGGGCCCAAAGTGTCAATATTTTGAGTGGCCACCATTATTTTTCCAGCACTGCCTTAACCCTCTTGGGCATGGAGTTCACCAGAGCTTCACAGGTTACCACTGGAGTCCTCTTCCACTCCTCCATGATGACATCACGGAGCTGGTGGATGTTAGAGACCTTGCGCTCCTCCACCTTCTGTTTGAGGATGACCCACAGATGTTCAATAGGGTTTAGGTCTGGAAAAATGCTTGGCTAGTCCGTCACCTTTAAATAACTCAACACACAGCCATTAATGTCAAAACCGCCAGCAACAAAAGTGAGTGCACCCCTAAGTAAAATTGTCCAAATTGGGTCCAAAGTGTCAATAATTTGTGTGGCCACCATTATTTTCATGCACAGGTTGCCACTGGAGTTCTCTTCCACTCCTCGAAGATGACATCACAGAGCTGGTGGATGTTAGAGACCTTGCGCTCCTCCACCTTAAGTTTGAGGATGTCCCACAGATGCTCAATAGGGTTTAGGTCTGGAGACATGCTTGGCCAGTCCACCACCTTTACCCTCAGCTTCTTTAGCAAGGCAGTGGTCGTCTTGGAGGTGTGTTTGGGGTCGTTGTCATGTTGGTGAGTGTACAGCTTGTATAACAGTGTAAATTAGCTGTCCCCTCAAAATAACTCAACACACAGCCATTAATGTCTAAACCGTTGGCAACAAAAGTGAGTGCATCCCTAAGTGAAAATGTCCAAATTGGGCCCAAAGTGTCAATATTTTTGAGTGGCCACCATTATTTTTCCAGCACTGCCTTAACCCTCTTGGGCATGGAGGTCACCAGAGCTTCAAAGGTTGCCACTGGAGTTCTCTTCCACTCCTCGAAGACGACATCACAGAGCTGGTGGATGTTAGAGACCTTGCGCTCCTCCACCTTAAGTTTGAGGATGTCCCACAGATGCTCAATAGGGTTTAGGTCTGAAGACATGCTTGGCCAGTCCACCACCTTTACCCTCAGCTTCTTTAGCAAGGCAGTGGTCGTCTTGGAGGTGTGTTTGGGGTCGTTGTCATGTTGGTGAGTGTACAGCTTGTATAACAGTGTAAATTTGCTGTCCCCTCAAAATAACTCAACACACAGCCATTAATGTCTAAACCGTTGGCAACAAAAGTGAGTGCATCCCTAAGTGAAAATGTCCAAATTGGGCCCAAAGTGTCAATATTTTGAGTGGCCACCATTATTTTTCCAGCACTGCCTTAACCCTCTTGGGCATGGAGGTCACCAGAGCTTCAAAGGTTGCCACTGGAGTCCTGTTCCACTCCTCCATGACAACATCACGGAGCTGGTGGATGTTGGAGACCTTGCGCTCCTCCACCTTCTGTTTGAGGATGTCCCACAGATGCTCAATAGGGTTTAGGTCTGGAGACATACTTGGTCAGTCCATCACCTTTACCCTCAGCTTCTTTAGCAAGGCAGTGGTCGTCTTGGAGGTGTGTTTGGGGTTGTTGTCATGTTGGTGAGTGTACAGCTTGTATAACAGTGTAAATTTGCTGTCCCCTCAAAATAACTCAACACATAGCCATTAATGTCTAAACCGCTGGCAACAAAAGTGAGTGCACCCCTAAGTAAAATTGTCCAAATTGGGTCCAAAGTGTCAATAATTTGTTGTGGCCACCATTATTTTCCAGCACAGGTTGCCAGTGGAGTCCTCTTCCACTCCACCATGACGACATCACAGAGCTGGTGGATGTTAGAGACCTTGCGCTCCTCCACCTTCCGTTTGAGGACGCCCCACAGATGCTCAATAGGGTTTAGGTCTGGAGACATGATTGGCCAGTCCATCACCTTTACCTTCAGCTTCTTTAGCAAGGCAGTGGTCGTCTTGGAGGTGTGTTTGGGGTCGTTATTATGTTGGTGAGTGTACAACTTGTATAACAGTGTAAATTTGCTGTCCCCTCAAAATAACTCAACACACAGCCATTAATGTCTAAACCGCTGGCAATAAAAGTGAGTACACCCCTAAGTGAAAATGTCCAAATTTAGCCCAAAGTGTCAATATTTTGTGTGGCCACCATTATTTTCCAGCACTGCCTTAACCCTCTTGGGTATGGAGTTCACCAGAGCTTCACAAAATGCTCACTTATGATGCTGAGTCCCCCATGATTGAAAATATGGGTGGAGTAGGCGTTCCTAGGCTGCCTGTATTTGCATAGGTAACACCTACCTGTGATGCTGAGCCTCCATGATTGATAGAACTGAAATCCACTGAATGAAATTTCAAATTTATGAACTTCCGAATTCATGAATTTCCAGATTTACGAATTGATGAATTTCTGGATTTTCGAATTTATGAACTTTCCGAATTTTCAAATTGACCTATTTACGGATTTTTGAATTGAATGAATGAATGAATGAATGATTTGTATAGTGCTACAATGCAAACTGAATCGCCTCAAGGCACTGTATGGGTGCTTTGTTGTCAAGCTTCTTAGAAGAGGTGGGTCTTGAGTTTTTACCTGAAGGCCTGATGGTTTTCTTCCATGCGGATGTAGGTCGGTAGAGCGTTCCACAGCCGTGGTCCCTGGACAGCGAATCTCCGTTCCCCCTTAGATTTGTAGCGGGATTTGGGAATGAGGAGGAGGTTTTGGTTAGACGATCGAAGACTGCGATTGGGTGTGTAGCGTTTTATTTTCTCGAGAAGGTATTAAGGAGCGTCTCCATGGGTGCATTTGTGGGTGAGGCAGAGGGTCTTGAATGTGACCCGATTCTTTACGGTTAGCCAATGCAGGCTCCTCAGTGAAGGGGAGATGGATTCCCAGTTTTTTTTTTCCTGTTATCAGTCTTGCCGCCGTGTTTCGGATAAGTTGTAAGCGCGCAAGTTGATATTGGGGTAATCCTATGTAAAGGGAGTTTGCGTAATCAGAGGTGAAAGCTCCTAGTTTCACTGTCTGAGAACGATTTCCTAATTGACGAATGTTTGGAAAAATTTGTTAAATGGATTTTCGTTAATTCGGATGTTTCCGAATTAACTCATTTGTCTAAATTCATCAATTCGCAAATCTGGAAATTCGTAAATTGGAAAAATTCGTAAAATCAAAATCCAAAAATCCCAAAAAAATGTAAATTTGTAAATTCTGAAAATTCAGAAATTCGAAAGTCCAGAAATTCAGAAATTTGCAAATCTGTAAATTTGTCAATTTGAAAATTCGGAAATTTGAAGTCCGAAAATCAGAAAATTCGGAAATTCAAAAATTTGCGGATTTTGCATTTACGAATTTTAGAATTTCTGAATTTCCAGATTTATGAAATGATGAATTCCTGGATTTTCGAATTTACGATTTTTCAAATTTACGATTTTTCTAATTTACGATTTTTCAAATTTTGGAATTTACGTATTTACGGATTGTTTAATTTGTTAAATGGATTTTCCTTAATGGGGATGTTTCCGAACAAACTAATTTGTCGAAACTCCTTATAAGTTTTGCATTTTTGAATTTACGAATTTTCAAAATTTCGAATTTACGGATTACCAGATTTACGAACTGACAAATTTCTGGATTTTCAAATTTCCGATTTTCTGAATTTACGAATTTTCGAATTTATGAAATTATGGATTTTTGAATTTACGAATTTCCAGATTTTGCGAATTTATGGATTTTCACATTTACAATTTTCCGAATTTTCTAATTGATGTATTTACGGATTTACAAATGTTCGGAAACATTTGTTAAATGGATTTCCGTTAATTTGGATATTTCAGAATGAACTAATTTGTTTAAATTCGTAAATAAAATGCGAATTCGGAACTAAATGAATTGCACATGTCTACTAGATAATGATGGACATCCTCCAGCCAAGAAGTCTATCCAAATCACTGCAGCTTCTAATGCACACTGTGAGAATCTCACAGTGTGCAGTGAAATCAGGGGAAGCCATTTCAGTCCAGAAGAGAAGCTGGTACAACTGTGCAAGACTGAACGGTGAAATTTATCACGAGATACAATAGTAGAGGTAAAATGACATATAAATCTTTGTGAATTGAGTCTATTTCCACAATTCAGCAATATTTACCTTTGTAATGGATACATTTAGGTCTCTGCGCTGCTGTAGGATTTGCATTTTTGTTTCCGGGACGTCGCCTTGACAGGTCATTATTATTCCTGAGGGTTCCTCTTTAATATACGTCTCTTCAGATCCCCTTTTCTTGTTTAAAAGTAAAATAAAATTTGCTCGTTCTTCGGATCGTTCCCGAGGATCGGTCACAACGCAGTTCAGCAGTTGTTACAAATCTAATTAAATTTTCTTTGGCAGATATCTAAATTTATCTTTTGTGTGTCAGAAGGCGGTGAATGCGCGAGACGCAGCCAGCCTTACCCCCGGATTTTATATTTCAGTGTCTGGAGATTGGTACAAAGGTAAAAAAAAATGCTAAAAATAATTCAATGGATAGTCTAAGTATGATGCTAGAAGGCACGACGTCTTCCCGGATTCCTGATGACACCGCCGACACGCTTAGAGGGGAACCGAACTCCCAAAAGTGTTCCTTTTACTGCCAGAGACATTTTTGTATTTTATGTACACGATTAACCACTTCCACTCCCGGTCGTTTCTGACGCACATAATGGCATCCCAGTCTTAGTCCGTAGGGTTCAATATTGAGTTGGCCCACCCTCTGCAGCTACAACAGCATCAACTCTTCTGGGAAGGCCGTCCACAAGGTTTAGGAGGTGTCTATGGGAATGTTTGACCATCCTTCCAGAAGCCCATTTGTGAGGTCAGGCACGAGAAGGCCTGGCTCGCAGTCTCCGCTCTAATTCATCCCAAAGGTGTTCTATCGGTTTGAGGTCAGGACTCTGTGCAGGCCAGTGAAGTTCCTCCACCCCAAAATCGCTCATCCTTGTCTTTATGGACCTTGCTTTGTGCACTGGTCCAACTCATTTGGTGGAGGGGGGATTATGGTGTGGGGTTGTTTTTCAATAGTTGGGCTTGGCTCCTTCACTGGAACTCTTAATTATACCAAGACATTTTGAACAATCTCAGGCTCCCAACTGTGGGAACAGTTTGGGGATGGCCCCTTCCTGTTCCAACATGACTGCCCACCAGTGAACAAAGCAAGGTCCATAAAGACATAGATGAGCGAGTTTGGGGTGGAGGAACTTCACTGGCCTTGCTTTGTGCACTGGTGGGCAGTCATGTTGGAACAGGAAGGGGCCATCCCCAAACTGTTCCCACAAAGTTGGAAGCATGAAATTGTCCAAAAGGTCTTGGTATGCTGATGCCTTCAGAGTTCCAGTGAAGGAGCCAAGCCCAACCCCTGAAAAACAACCCCACACCAAATTTCCCCCCTCGACCAAATGATTTGGACCAGTGCACAAAGCAAGGTCCATAAAGACATGGATGAGCAAGTTTGGATTGGAGGAACTTGACTGGTACTGTTTTTTAGGGGTTGGGCTTGGCCCCTTAGTTCCAGCGAAGGAAACTCTTAAGGCATCAGCATATAAAGACATTTTGGACAATTTCATGCTCCCAACTTTGACGGAACAGTTTGGGGATGGCCGCTTCTTGTACCAACATGACTGCGCACCAGTGCACAAAGCAAGGTCCATAAAGACATGGAAGTCTGTTCCCAGAGACAACGTCAGATTGTGACGAAACGCGCATAGGGAGGTTGATGTGTTGACGTCATTGCGCTGTACTCAATTACAATACAAAGTAGCAGGGCTACGAAAAACGTAAATAAAAAATAAAATAGTACAAATCAGTGATTGTGTGTGAACTGATATACACAAACAGCATAAGTGATAGCAATAAATGAATAGTCCATATATACAACACATAAATGTGGGTTCTTGTGATATGACACCTCTTGACGACAGTGCACCTCCACCACATGAATGGTGTGCTTACCAGAAGGCAAGCTTTTGGGAGCCTGCGGCTAAATACCCAGCCAGGGCCTGGGTCAAAAAGGAAGGTGGTTATCCACAGCTAGTATTGGAAAGGAGCTTAGATTAAGCACCAAATAGCCTGGGAAACTCGAGCATCAGCCACCAAGGAAAGAGTTCAGGTGTTACCCAAAAAATATAAAGAGATACTCCGTAGTGTAAATCGTACCAAAAGGATTTATTGGAATAAAAGGATTGCACTTACAAAATAGAAGAGAAAAACAATCATAAAACACAGCCGGCCAGCAAGCGAACACCCGTCCACTGAGTACAGCGCGATGACGTCAGCACGTCAACCTCCCTACGCGCGTTTTGTCACAATCTGACGTTGTCACAGGGAACAGACTTTCATGTCTTTATGGACCTTGCTTTGTACACTGGTGCGCAGTCATGTTGGAACAGGAAGGGACCATCCCCAAACTGTTCCCACAAAGTTGGGGCATGAAATTGTCCAAAATGTCTTGGTATGCTGACGCCTTAAGAGTTCCAGTGAAGGAGCCAAGCCCAACCCCTGAAAAACAACCCCACACCCTAATCCGCCCTCCACCCAATGATTTGGACCAGTGCACAAAGCAAGGTCCATAAAGACACGGATGATGAAGTTTGGGGTGGAGTTTGGGGTGGAGGAACTTGACTGGCCTGCACAGGGTCCTGATCTCTTTGGGATGAATACCTTTGAGATGAATTAGAGTGGAGACTGTGAGACAGGCCTTCTTGTCCAACATCAGTGTCTGACCTCACAAATGCTCATCTGGAAGAATGGTCAAACATTCCCATAGACACACTCCTAAACCTTCTGGACGGCCTTCCCAGAAGAGTTGAAGCTGTTATAGCTGCAAAGGGTGGAGCCAACTCAATTTTGAACCCTACGGACTAATGCCCCGTACACACGGTCGGAATTTCCGACGGAAAATGTCCTATCGGACCATGTTGTCGGAAAATCCGACCGTGTGTGGGCGCCATCGGAAAAAAATTGAGATCCTGCTCTCAAATTTTCCGACAACAAAGTCCGATCGGACTTTTTCCGATCGTGTGTATTGAATTCCGACGGACAAAGTGGCACGCATGCTCAGATCACATTACAAGACCAAACCTATTGGCTACTAGCCTCTACGTAGTTCCGTCGTGCGCAACGAACGTCACCACGTTCAGAATGATCGGATTTTCCGACAACTTTGTCCGACCGTGTGTATGCAACAACAGTGTCGGACAAAATCCGTCAGAAAAAATCCGACGGATTTTGTGGTCGGAATTTCCGACCGTGTGTACGGGGCATTAGACTGGGATGTCACTAAAGTTCATGTGCGTGTAAAGGCAGGCGTCCCAATACTTTTGGCAATATAGTATATATCTATTTATCTACACAATATATATATATATAGAATTTCCATTTTCATTCTTGCAAATATCTATTGGGGACTCTCACTAATCCATACAGAAAATTGTGCCTGGAATTCCACTTTAATTAGTAAATTGCTACAAATCCAAGTGTGATTGACTTGGTAACGTTCCTTACAAAAATGTCACTTCTTATTTCCTTCACTTATTCTTATCAGCAAATTAATACATAAATAAATGTATGTAAGAAATCAAAACCAACATTTCCCTCCCCGCGCAGTGCTGAGTCCTCTCCCCGTGGACTGGAGAGGTCTTTTCAGAAGTTGTACATTTACTGGGATTTTCTTGCCCATTTTCTGCATGAATTGTGCCGGTCTCCCGGCTGTCATCGTCAGGCTCTTTTCATCGCTGTCCTTGGATCCTCTTTGGGCTGCTGTCACTTCTAATCTTGCACACTCCAAGACTTTGACTTCCTTTTATTTATTTATTGTTATGGCTAAATCTGAATACATTAATAAATGGGCAAATCAGATCCTTAGACTGGACGAATTGTGCCAGCAGCGGAACAGAGAGGGGAGGAAGCTGAACCATTTCATTCTAGGGTATGAATAAATAAATAAAAAAATATATATGTTTTTTAATATATATATTATATACATTTGACAATAAACATGTGGTGTCCTGGCTATTTATTATACATATATATATTATATATAATAAATAAAAAGCCAGGAAGGACACCGTATGCTTATTGTCAAATGTATCTAATATATATATATATATATATATATATATATATATATATATATATATATGTCAATATATATATATATATATATATATATATATATATATATATATATATATATATATATATATATATATATATATATAAATATAAATAAATATATATAAAAATATATATATATATAAATAAATAGCTAGGACACCATATGTTTATTGTCAAATGTATATATATATATATATATATATATATATATATATAAATATTATTTATATATATATATATATATATATATATATATATATATATATATATATATATATATATATATATATATATATATACATATATATATATTTATATATATATATATATATATATACATATTAATTTTATTTTTTATTCTTTTAATTTTTTATTTATTCATACCCTAGAATGAAATGGTTCTGCTTTCTCCCTATATTTAAAAAAAAAAAAATATATATATATATATATATATATAAATAAATAGCTAGGACACCATATGTTTATTGTCAAATGTATATATATATATATATATATATATATATATATATATATATATATATATATATATATATATATATATATATATATATATATATATATATATATATTTATATATATATATATATATACATATATAATTTTATTTTTTATTCTTTTAATTTTTTATTTATTCATACCCTAGAATGAAATGGTTCTGCTTTCTCCCTATATTTAAAAAAAAAAAAATATATATATATATATATATATATATATATATATAAAGGCAGGCTGTATGGGGCCCCATGCTTTCTATCAGCAGCCCTGATAGCCACTCTGATTACTTTTACTGAAAAAAAGAATTGGCAGCTGAAAAAAAAAAAAAAAAATAATAAATATATATATATATATATATATATATATATATATATATATATAAGTCAGAAATTGCGATAGGAACTTTTTCCAACCGAAAAAATTGAGAAGCTGTTTTTAATCTTTTGCTGTCCGGAATTCGGCCAGCAAAAGTCCGATGGAGCGTACACACGGTGGCATTTTCCGACCAAAAGGTCTAATCGGTCTTTTGCTTGCCAAATTTCCGATCGTGTGTACGCGGCATAAGTGTATTTCTTCAGCTGTAATGGATCGGTCAAGATTCTCCTAATGAGAAGAGGTGAGGGTGGGCATTTGGAGGAAGGAGAGGAGGGAGTTCGTTTGGGCTTAGATAAAGGTTTTGGGGTCCTGATAACGGTCTGAAAGGCGTCTGCGGAATTCCCTTGTGATTTTTAGGGGGTTGCTGGAGTACTCGGTGGCAGATAATTTAAGCATAATAGGTTTAGGGGTGTGTTCGGCTCTACGGAGAGCTAGGGCCAAGAAGGTGTCAGGTTTGTTCGACTTCATGTAAAGGGGGTGCCGAGATCTACTGCCGCTTCCGTCAGTAAAAGGTCTAGTTCTAGGCGTGCCTTTTCAAGATCGTTTTTAGATTCGGGGGAGGGAAAAGAAGTTATTTTATACAATAAAGGTGGAGTGCGGCTGTCCAGGTCCTCCTTCTTCTAATTGCTCTAGTTCTCCCATCTCGTCGGCCAGACTCCTGGAATTAGTGAACAAGCCTCGTAGTTTTGTCCGGACGCATACTATCGCCATGTCATACATCTCACAGTCTTCAACCACTTCGCGCCCGTAGGGCGTCCAGGGACGTCCTTGACTTTCCGGGGGTATATCTGAATGATGGGTGCAGCTACAGACATCATTCAGATATCGGCTTTTTCAGCCGGCGACTCCCTGCACCATAAGAACGATCATAGCGGCCGTTCCGCCACTTAATCGTTCTTATGGGCGGCGGGAGGGGACGTCCCCCCCCTCCCGCAGCCCTCCGGTGCTTCTACCGACTCACCGCTTCCATCAGTGAGTCGGACACAGGATCCGCCGGCCCCCCGGATGATGACCATAGAGATTTCTGGCGGACCAGATGGTCGCCGGAGTCTCTATGATCGTTCGGAGGCCGGGCGCGATGTTATGACGTCACGCCCGGCCTCTGCATTCAAATAACGGCGCCGCCTCGGCTGCGAAGCGGTGATCTTTTTTTTTTATTTATTTTTTAATTTTAGGCTTCCCAGCCTACAGGTGAGATGTGGGGTCTTATTGACCCCCATATCTCACTGTAAAGAGGACCTGTCATGTCATATTCCTATTACAAGGGATGTTTACATTCCTTGTAATAGGAATAAAAGTAATCAAATTTTTTTTTTTTTTAAGTGTCAAACTAAAAAAATAAAAGTAAAATTAACAATAACAAAAAAAAAAAATGATTAAAGCGCCCCTGTCCCCGTGAGCTCGTACGCAGAAGTGAACGCATACGTAAGCCCCGCCCACATATGAAAACGGTGTTAAAACCACACATGTGAGGTATCGCCGCGAACGTTAGAGCGAGAGCAATAATTCTAACCCTAGACCTCCTCTGTAACTCAAAACATGTAACCAGTAAAAAATTTTTTAAAGCGTCGCCTATGGAGATTTTTAAATATCAAAGTTTGGCACCATTCCACGAGCGCGTGGAATTTTGAAGCGTGACACGTTGGGTATCTATTTACACGGCGTATCTTCATCTTTCACACTATGCAAAAAAAATTGGGCTAACTTTACTGTTTCGGTTTTTTTAAAAGCATGAAACTTTTTTTTTTCTGAAAAAAACGTGTTCGAAAAATTGCTGCGCAAATACCGTGCGAGATAAAAAGTTGCAACGACCGCCATTGTATTCTCGAGGGTCTTTGCTAAAAAAAACATATATAATGTTTGGGGGTCCTATGTAATTTTCTAGCAAAAAAAAATATGAATTTTTACATGTAGGAGAGAAATGTCAGAATTGGCGCGGCTGGAAGAACAGGAGGAGAAATACTGGAATATATGGGCCCCTTACTTTGCATACAGAAGGGGAGACGATGTGAGGTAGGCTGTGTTTGATCGAGGCGGAGAGAGGGGGGGAGCCCCCCTTTTTTTTTTTTTGGGGGGTGTAAGGGGTTAGGAAAAGGGGAAAAGGAAATTATAAAGGTGGATTGAGGAAACGGAGTAACTTACAATGCTCATAGATGACAGAAAGATAAAATAATTATATGATATATAGAGCGGATTGGATAAAAGAGATGTAATTAGACATGTGCAATTCGTTTCTTTTCGTTTTTCTTCGTTATTTTCGTTCGTTCGTTCGTTTTCGTAAGAATGAACGAACGATTCGCTTAAAATTTTAACGAATCGTTCGAATCGAACGAATCCGAAAATAACGAAAATCCGAAAAAAACAAATTAGAAACGAATGTACGAATGAAGAAAATCCGAAAAACGAAAACATGAACAACGAAAATGAAAATAAACGAAAAAATTAACTTTTTTTTTTGTTGAATTGGTAATTTTCCGTGTCTCTTACAATGGCGCTGCTTAACGTGCTTCGAATGGATTGAACGAAAAAATTTGTACATTCGTAACTTTTTTTTATTTTTTAGCGATTCGTAATTTTCCCTGTCTCTTATTATGGTGCTGCTTAACGTGCTTCGAATGGATTAATCGAAAAAATTCGTACATTCGTAACTTTTTTTTCTTTTTCGATTCGTAATTTTCCGTGTCTCTTACAATGGCGCTGCTTAACGCACTTCGAATAGATTGAACGAAAAAAATTCGTACATTCGTAACTTTTTTTTTTTTTTTGCGATTCGTAATTTTCCGTGTCTCTTACAATGGCGCTGCTTAACGTGCTTCGAATGGATTGAATGAAAAAATTCGTACATTCGTAACTTTTTTTTTTTTCGATTCGTAATTTTCCGTGTCTCTTACAATGGCGCTGCTTAACGTGCTTCGAATGGTTTGAACGAAAAAATTCGTACATTCGTAACTTTTTTTTTTTTTTGCGATTCATAATTTTCCGTGTCCCTTACAATGGCGCTGCTTAACGTGCTTCGAATAGATTGAACGAAAAAATTCGTACATTCGTAACTTTTTTTTCGAATCGTAATTTTCCGTGTCTTTTACAATGGCGCTGCTTAACGTGCTTCGAATGGATTGAATGAAAAAATTTGTACATTCGTAACTTTTTTTTTTTTTTTTTCGATTCGTAATTTTCTGTGTCTCTTACAATGGCGCTGCTTAACGTGCTTCGAATGGATTGAACGACAAAATTCGTACATTCGTAACTTTTTTTTAGATTCGTAATTTTCCGTGTCTCTTACAATGTAATAATAGCATACACATTACATAAAATTATGAATTATGCTCCGATTACGAATCTACGAAAACAATGTTACGAAAGTACGAATAAATCAATCTAACGAAAGTACGAATGTAACTAAATCTACGAAAATACGAATGCGTCCGAATTTCAAATAAACGAAAAACGGAAAAACGAATCAACGAAAAAATAACTCTTACGAAAATACGAATCGTTACGAATACGAACACCGACGACTTACGAATTTACGAATCGTTACGAATCAACGGAAACGAAAGAAGCGAAGCGAAAATAAACAAATTTTTCTATTGTGCACATGTCTAATATAGAGCGGATTGGATAAAAGAGATGTAATGTAAAAATGATAAATGTATTGTGAAGTGTAATATGAAATGTGTGAAAAATAAAGAATTATAAAAAAATTAATAAAAAAAAAGAATGGGCGTGGGTGTGAAGTGGTTTAGAGGGGGGGGGCGGTCTTTCTTAGCTAAGCACGCCCTTGTGCCTGCATGCCTGAGCTAAGGGCAGATGGATTCCAGGAAGTAAATGCTACATGATTTGCACTTACTCAAGATGGGTGTGACTTCTCAGCCAAATAAAACATGGAGACACGGATGGACGGGGGGGGGGGGGGGGGGGGGGGGAGTTTGCTTTGAATATTGAAATTGACGTTTTTGGTTTGTGGTTCTCAGAAACATTTTAGTTCCACTTTAAAGTCTCGGCTTCAGGCTTCATTTTTTTGCCATGAGAGATTTTTTTTTTTTCCTAAACACACACATGTGATAAAAGCCTCTCTTACCATTATAAGTTTTTTTCTTTTAGCGGGTGTTGGGCTCACACAGACAGCGTTCTGCCAGGGATACAATTACCCGCTCAGAGGTTCTGTTGCCCCTTTTTTTTTTTTTTTCTCTGTCTAAAACGGATGAAATATGGATTTTTATAAACCAATTAAAAATAATTGCACGGCTGGGGAATTAAAACAGTTATTAAATATTTTTCAAACCATCAGCCTGTTGAGATTTCCCGAATAGATCTGGGATGTCAGTTTCAGCTTTTTTGTTTCTTTTTTTTTATTTCTTTTTTTTTTTTTCTCCTTCCTCATTTTTAGACACTTTGAGCATCAAAAACGTTCTCACTTTGTGAACGCCTAAATCCCTTGACATCCATAATTGTGGGAATAAATATCTGTGAAAGTGCCTGTTTTTTTTTTTTTTTTTTTAATCCCCTCCTGGATGGTGAAAGAAGACGCTAAAATGTATTTTCCTTTTTTTTTTTTTTTTACACACACAATTTGCCATGACAGGGAACTTTAGAAGTAAAACGCGTCGATTCTTATAAATGGACCGGATTTTCGGGAAAATATTTTTTTTTCACAGATATGAATAGTTGCAACTGTTTGTAATTCCTGAAAACTTTCACCTATTAACCGTTTGCATCCCGGGCACTTATACCCCCTTCCTGCCCAGGCCAATTTTCAGGTTTCAGCGCTCTCACACTTTGAATGACAATTACGCGGTCACGTGACACTGTTCCCATAGGACATTGTTATAAATAAAGAAATTCACACAAATAGAGCTTCCTTTTGGTGGTATTTAATCACCACGGGGGTGTTTTAGTTTTTTTTAAACATTTTTCATATTTTGATATACAGGGGGTCCCCGAGTTACGAACTCGTTAGGGACTGCCCGCGTGTTCTTAAGTCGGAAATGTTCGCAAGTCGGCTGCGCATGCGCAGACCGACAAATACGGACATTTCCGGACATTTCCGATGTTCCGTCTAATGCCGTTCTGCGCATGCGCGGCAAATTACGGACATTTCCGAAGTTTGCCGGCATTTTACGAGGCTCCGTATGGCCGTGCATGCGCAGAACGGCTGGAGGACGGCGGAAAATGGCGGAGGGTCCCCGCAGCGCCCCTGTTCGTAAGTAGGGGATGTTCGTAGGTCGGGCGTTCGTAAGTCGGGGACCCCCTGTAAAATTTAGCAAAAAGGTAATTTTCTCCTTCACTAATGGGCACTGATGAGGTGGCACTGATGGACATTGATTAGGTGACACTGAAGGGGCATTGATGAGGTGGCACTGATAGGCGCTGATGAGGTGGCACTGATGGGCGCTGATGAGGTGGCACTGATGAGGACACTGATGAGGTGGCACTGATGAGGTGGCACTGATGGGCACTAATGAGGTGGCACTGATGGACACTGATAAGGTGGCACTAATGGGCACTGATGGGCACTGATGAGGTGGTACTGATGGGCACTAATGAGGTGGCACTGATGGACACTGATGAGGTGGCACTGGTGGGCACTGATGAGGTGGCACCAGGGGTGGACTGACAACTCATGGGGCCCTCGGGCAATAGGAGATTATGGGGCCTCCAGGCACTCAGAGATTATGGGGCCACACAGTATACAAACACACACAGTATACAATCACACAGTATACACAGACATGTACACACAGTATACACAAACATGTTTCTATTGGCTGAGAAGGTACCGGAGAGGTGGGGCAGTTATAATCTCGGGATTTTTAGACCAAAAGGATGTCGGTAAGGGACATTTCAGAAACAGATGTAAAAAAAACACAGATTTTTACATACTGTCCCTGGTTTTACTGAGGCTGGCAACCCTGATGGGGCCCTTAGTGGTCCAGGGCCCTCGGGCAGTGCCCGAGTGGCTGAATGGTCAGTCCGCCCCCTGGGTGGCACTTATGGGCACTGATGCAGGGACATAGCTAAGGGGAGGTTTGGGTGGTTAAACCCCCCCCCCCCGAGCATCAGTGCAGACAGAAGTAGTAACGTTATATGTGCTTCAACTACATTGCGGCTCTCAGCAGGCACTGACTCACACGCTGTTGTTGTGTGTTGCCTGAGCCTGCTGTTACACCATCCGACCACCGGGGAGAGCTGGCCTGGGCTGTTGGGCTCAGCTTGGGCTGAGGGAGGCTCTGTCAGCAGGCAGGGGCGGAGGCTCGGGAGCTCCATTGATGCTCTGACCCTGCCCCATGTAGCCTGTATGTGTTTGGAAGCTCACAGCAGAAAGGGAGCGCTGAGAGTGCCCCAGACTGATGAAAGCCCCGTCCCCTACCGTGGAAGGCCCCACCCTATCATGTACAGCCCCGCCCTATCACAGAAAGCCCCGCCCCCGGACCTATGAGGGCGGGAGGTGAGCCCACTGGCCAGATAGGTCTTTCTGCCAATAGTCAAACACTGCCTGTAGACAAAAGACTCAACGTCTCTGATCATTCCCTGTAGTCTCAGTCTCTGGTCATTCCCTGTAGTCTCAGTCTCTGGTCATTCCCTGTAGTCACAGTCTCTGGTCATTCCCTGTAGTCGCAGTCTCTGGTCATTCCCTGTAGTCGCAGTCTCTGGTCATTCCCTGTAGTCGCAGTCTCTGGTCATTCCCTGTAGTCTCAGTCTCTGGTCATTCCCTGTAGTCACAGTCTCTGGTCATTCCCTGTAGTCGCAGTCTCTGGTCATTCCCTGTAGTCGCAGTCTCTGGTCATTCCCTGTAGTCGCAGTCTCTGGTCATTCCCTGTAGTCGCAGTCTCTGGTCATCCCCTGTAGTCGCAGTCTCTGGCCATTCCCTGTAGTCACATCCGCAGTCTCTGGTCATTCCCTGTAGTCGCAGTCTCTGGTCATTCCCTGTAGTCGCAGTCTCTGGTCATTCCCTGTAGTCGCAGTCTCTGGCCATTCCCTGTAGTCACATCCGCAGTCTCTGGTCATTCCCTGTAGTCGCAGTCTCTGGTCATTCCCTGTAGTCGCAGTCTCTGGTCATTCCCTGTAGTTGCAGTCTCTGGTCATTCCCTGTAGTCACATCCGCAGTCTCTGGTCATTCCCTGTAGTCGCAGTCTCTGGTCATTCCCTGTAGTCGCAGTCTCTGGTCATTCCCTGTAGTCGCAGTCTCTGGTCATTCCCTGTAGTCGCAGTCTCTGGTCATTCCCTGTAGTCGCAGTCTCTGGTCATTCCCTGTAGTCTCAGTCTCTGGTCATTCCCTGTAGTCACAGTCTCTGGTCATTCCCTGTAGTCGCAGTCTCTGGTCATTCCCTGTAGTCGCAGTCTCTGGTCATTCCCTGTAGTCGCAGTCTCTGGTCATTCCCTGTAGTCGCAGTCTCTGGTCATCCCCTGTAGTCGCAGTCTCTGGCCATTCCCTGTAGTCACATCCGCAGTCTCTGGTCATTCCCTGTAGTCGCAGTCTCTGGTCATTCCCTGTAGTCGCAGTCTCTGGTCATTCCCTGTAGTCGCAGTCTCTGGCCATTCCCTGTAGTCACATCCGCAGTCTCTGGTCATTCCCTGTAGTCGCAGTCTCTGGTCATTCCCTGTAGTCGCAGTCTCTGGTCATTCCCTGTAGTTGCAGTCTCTGGTCATTCCCTGTAGTCACATCCGCAGTCTCTGGTCATTCCCTGTAGTCGCAGTCTCTGGTCATTCCCTGTAGTCGCAGTCTCTGGTCATTCCCTGTAGTCGCAGTCTCTGGTCATTCCCTGTAGTCGCAGTCTCTGGTCATTCCATGTAGTCGCAGTCTCTGGTCATTCCCTGTAGTCGCAGTCTCTGGTCATTCCCTGTAGTTGCAGTCTCTGGCCATTCCCTGTAGTCGCAGTCTCTGGTCATTCTCTGTAGTCGCAGTCTCTGGTCATTCCCTGTAGTCGCAGTCTCTGGCCATTCCCTGTAGTCGCAGTCTCTGGTCATTCTCTGTAGTCGCAGTCTCTGGTCATTCCCTGTAGTCGCAGTCTCTGATCATTCCCTGTAGTCGCAGTCTCTGGCCATTCCCTGTAGTCACATCCGCAGTCTCTGGTCATTCCCTGTAGTCGCAGTCTCTGGTCATTCCCTGTAGTCGCAGTCTCTGGTCATTCCCTGTAGTCGCAGTCTCTCATCATTCCCTGTAGTCGCAGTCTCTGGTCATTCCCTGTAGTCGCAGTCTCTGGCCATTCCCTGTAGTCGCAGTCTCTGGTCATTCCCTGTAGTCGCAGTCTCTGGTCATTCCCTGTAGTCGCAGTCTCTGGTCATTCCCTGTAGTCGCAGTCTCTGGTCATTCCCTGTAGTCGCAGTCTCTGGTCATTCCCTGTAGTCACATCCGCAGTCTCTGATCATTCCCTGTAGTCGCAGTCTCTGGTCATTCCCTGTAGTCACTGCGCTACTGGTAATTGCGCAGTCATGCAACACTGTACCCAAATAAAATTGATATCTTAATTTTTTTACACAAATAGAGCTTTCTTTTGGTGGTATTTGATCGCTGTTTTTTTTTTTTTAGATTATTAAATGAAAATTTAGAAATAAAAATAACGTTATTTTCTACTTTCTGCTATAAAACAAATCAGATAAAATCGAATTTCTTCAAAAATGTTGTACAAAATGTATTCTGCTACATGTCTTTGGTAAAAAACAAAATCCCAACACGTGTATATTAATTTGTTTGTGTGAAATTTATTGCGTCTACAAACTATGGGATGTATATTTGAAAATTGATCAATCCTGATGTGTTGAAGGCCTGTCTCGCGCCCTTTATCTGGATGGCGTGTGCGTACGTGATCCAGCCTGCCTGTGCCACCTTGCCACGGTAAACATACTGTGGCTGGGCAACAATCAGTTAAATCTGTCTGGAGTTTTTTAAAGCTGAACTTCACTCTCACAATCAACAGGAGCTACACTATATTGCCAAAAGTATTGGGACGCCTGCCTTTACACGCACATGAACTTTAATGGCATCCCAGTCTTAGTCCATAGGGTTCAATATTGAGTTGGCCCCGCCCTCTGCAGCTATAACAGCTTCAACTCTTCTGGGAAGGCTGTCCACAAGGTTTAGGAGTGTGTCTATGGGAATGTTTGACCATTCTTCCAGAAGAGCATTTGTGAGGTCAGGCACTCATGGTGGCTGAGAAGGCCCGGCTCACAGTCTCTGCTCAAATTCATCCCAAAGGTGTTCTATCGGGTTGAGGTCAAGACTGTGCAGGCCAGTCAAATTCCTCCACCCCAATCTCGCTCATCCATGTCTTTATGGACCTTGCTTTGTGCACTGGTTCAAATCATTTGGTAGAGGGGGGATTATGGTGTGGGGGTTGTTTTTCAGGGGTCGGGTTTGGCCCCTTAGTTCCAGTGAAGGGAACTCTTAAGACGTCAGCATACCAAGACATTTTGGACAATTTCATGCTCCCAACTTTGTGGGAACAGTTTGGGGACAGACCCTTCCTGTTCCAACATGACTGCGCACCAGTGCACAAAGCAAGGTCCATGTCTTTGGTGTTAATTTTGTGAAACAAAATAAAAGGCAATCGGAAGTTCTGGATGTGCAGCCATTTCTTTTTTCTTTCCAAGGTCCATGAAGACATGGATGAGCGAGTTTTGGGTGGAGGAACTTGTTGGTGCCAGATGGGCTGGTCTGAGTAATTAAAAAAAAAAAAGAGAGAAAATATCCAGTGAGCGGCAGTTGTGTGGAGGAAAATGCCTTGTTGATGTCAGAGGAGAATGGGCAGACTGGTCCCAGATGATAGAAAGGCAACAGTAACTCAAATAACCGTTACATCCAAGGTATGCAGAATACCATCTCTGAACACACAACACACATCCAACATTGAAGCAGATGGTCTACAGCTGCAGAAGACTACACCGGGTGCCACTCTTGTTAGCTAAGAACAGGAAACTGAGGCGACAATTCATACAGGATCACCAAAATTGGACAAAAGAAGATTGGAAAAACGTTGAGTGGTCTGATGAGTCTGGATTTCAACTGCAACATTTGGATTGTGGGGTCAGAATTTGGCATGAACAACATGAACGCATGGATCCATCCTGCCTTGTATCACCAGTTCAGGCTGGTGGTGTAATGGTGTGGGGGGATATTTTCTTGGCACATTTTGGGCCTCTTAGTACCAATCGAGCATCGTTTAAATGCCACGGCCTACCTGAGTATTGTTGCTGACCATATCCATCCCTTTATGACTACAGTGTCCCCATCTTCTGATGGCTCCTTCCAGCAGGATAATGCTCCATGTCACAAAGCTCCAATCATCTCACCACTGGACAATGAGGTCACTGTCCTCCAATGGCCTCCACACTCACCAGATCTCATCCAATGGTCTCCACACTCACCAGATCTCATCCAATGGTCTCCACACTCACCAGATCTCATCCAATGGTCTCCACACTCACCAGATCTCATCCAATGGTCTCCACACTCACCAGATCTCATCCAATGGTCTCCACACTCACCACATCTCATCCAATGGTCTCCACACTCACCACATCTCATCCAATGGTCTCCACACTCACCAGATCTCATCCAATGGTCTCCACACTCACCAGATCTCATCCAATGGCCTCCACACTCACCAGATCTCATCCAATGGTCTCCACACTCACCACATCTCATCCAATGGTCTCCACACTCACCACATCTCATCCAATGGTCTCCACACTCACCACATCTCATCCAATGGTCTCCACACTCACCACATCTCATCCAATAGAACACCTTTGGGATGTGGTGGAAAACGGGAGATCGGCATCATGGATGTGCAGCCGACAAATCTGCCTCAACCGCGTGATGCCATCATGTCACTATGGACCAAAATCCCTGAGGAACGTTTCCAACACCTTATTGTATCTATGCCACCAAGAATGAAGGCCAAAGGGGGTCCAACCCGGTACTAGCAAGGGGGACCTAATAAAGTGGCCGGAGTGCTGCTTGTATAATATTATGTCAATTTGTAATTCAATCATTTCTCGTCTGCCGCTGGTCATCAATCGTTTTTACAAAAAGTTTTTAAATATTTTTATCGGCTTTTCATTTTGGTCCAAGTGCCGTTATTATTTATTTATTTTTAAATATTCCAATAATAGCTCGGTGTATGGACTGGAGGAGAACGGAGCTCTCAATGCTCACAGTCTTTCCTTCTCCTTTCTACGATTATCATAATCACTTGTTGGAGGAAATAACTGATTTTAATACTCATTTACTCGGCTCGGAGTTCGCTCTCCTCCGTCTCTGCGAGACTTTAGACTTTATTTCAGATCCCGGGAGAGATCTCGGAGGTCATAAGCCGCTCTCTGCTCCTTTTTTAAGCCACTTCAGAAAAAATGCTGAAATTCCCTTGAAAGTTCCCTTGACAGCCGAGGACAGTGGAGAGCCATCCGGTGCATGTGAAGAGAAAGGGAAGGAGCCGATCATTGGGAATCGCAGAAATGGGCTGGAGATGATACATATTGGATAATTATAAGAACGGATTAGCAAAAAAAGTAGACATGTGCACAATAGAAAAATTTGTTTATTTTTGTTTCGTTTCTTTCGTTTCCGTTGATTCGTAACGATTCGTAAATTCGTAAGTCGTCGGTGTTCGTATTCGTATCGATTCGTATTTTCCTAAGAGTTATTTTTTCGTTGATTCGTTTTTCCATTAGTTTAATTTTCGTTTATTCGAAATTCGGACGCATTCGTATTTTCGTAGATTTAGTTACATTCGTACTTTCGTTAGATTGATTTATTCGTACTTTCGTAACATTGTTTTCGTAGATTCGTAATCGGAGCATAATTCATAATTTTATGTAATGTGTATGCTATTATTACATTGTAAGAGACACAGAAAATTACGAATCGAAAAAAAAAAAGTTCCGAATGTACGAATTTTTTCGTTCAATCCATTCGAAGCACATTAAGCAGCGCCATTGTAAGAGACACGGAAAATTACGAATCGAAAAAAAAAAAAAAAGTTACGAATGTACGAATTTTTTGGTTCAATCCATTCGAGGCACGTTAAGCAGCGCCATTGTAAGGGACACGGAAAATTACCAATTCAACAAAAAAAAAAAAGTTACGAATGTACGAATTTTTTTGTTCAATCCATTCGAAGCACGTTAAGCAGCGCCATTGTAAGAGACACGGAAAATTACGAATCGAAAAAAAAAAAAAAAAAAAAGTTACGAATGTACGAATTTTTTGGTTCAATCCATTCGAAGCACGTTAAGCAGCGCCATTGTAAGGGACACGGAAAATTACCAATTCAACAAAAAAAAAAAGTTACGAATGTACGAATTTTTTTGTTCAATCCATTCGAAGCACGTTAAGCAGCGCCATTGTAAGAGACACGGAAAATTACGAATCGAAAAAAAAAAGTTACGAATGTACGAATTTTTTTTCGTTCAATCCATTCGAAGCACGTTAAGCAGCGCCATTGTAAGGGACACGGAAAATTACCAATTCAACAAAAAAAAAAGGTTACGAATGTACGAATTTTTTCGTTCATTTTGATTTTCGTTGTTCCCAGTTTCGTTTTTCGGATTTTCTTCTTTCGTAGTTTTGTTGTTTCTAATTTGGTTATTTCGGATTTTCGTTGTTTTCGTATTCGTTCGATTCGAACGATTCGTTATTCGTTAAAATTCTTAGCGAATCGTTCGTTCATTCGTACGATAACGAATGAACGAATATAACGAAAAAAAACGAAAAACAAAAAAAAAACGAAACGAATTGCACATGTCTATTATTAAGCTGTTTGAAAAAATTTATCTGCTTTGGAGGAGAAGTAACAGGGTCTTCCCAACTCAGAGCTTCTCTCACTGCTTTCACCAAAGAGGGAACCAACGCATATTCAAAGCCCAAACTTGGATCTTCCAGATCTGATTCGCTGTCTGAGAGAGGAGCAGAAGGACGACTTGGCTGGGAGGAATCCCATGTCTCTTGGGCCAGATCTTCTCCTAATGTAGGGCGTAATGGCTCTGGTGGGGAATCGCGGGGCTGATGAGCCTCCCCCTCCTGTAGGGATTCTCTCACAACCCGCCTTACCATAGATTCAAGGCGCTGGTCTGTGTCATCCCTCTCATCCGCAGCTTTAGAAAAGCAGTGATCAGAGAGATTTGTCAACCGGAACAGGAGCCCTACACCCCCAGCATGATTTTTCTGACCTCTTGCTAGAGCGAGATGAGGGGGGGGGGGTGCGGAAGATCTCTACTATGCTGTTTGGATCTGGAAGGAGATCTATGATGGCTGGACCTGGAGGAAGATTGCCGATGGTGTGACTTTGAAGACCCACTTCCTTTACCGGAAACGGGAACTACTTTGTGGATCAGACCTAGAAGGGCTGTGAGAAAGGAAGCAGAAAAGAGAAGACAGGAATCAGCTGGTGCCCTAATCCCTACTCCCCCCCCTCCCCTTGAACAGGCAGAAAGGTATAAACTACAAACATACCTGTTACAAGAGGGCTGCCCACCAGGAGGCAGTCAGGGATCCATGGTATCAGCAGGAAAACTACAGGCATAAATAGGAGTCAGCTGCCAGGCAGAGAACCTTCCCTCACCCCATAGAGCCAGTGGTTACCTGGAACGCCACACCAGAGGCCCAGGGAAGTCGCCACAGAGCCCACGATCATTCCCACGGCTCTGGAGGCTCTCACCAGGATTTAAAGTCGATGCAGAGTGACGTCACACCGCGTCAGACACGAGATGCTCACGCACATGCGCAAACCAAGCCTCGGTTTCATTTCGGGTCCGCGCATTTTTTTTTTTTTTATTGTTTTTTTTTTTCAAAAAATTTTAGGATTTTGAAAAAAACAAAAACAATAAAAAAATATATATTTGTTTGCTTTCTGCTATAAAACACATCCAATAAAAAAATGTAAAAAAAATCTAATTTCTTTATAAATTTAGGCCAATATGTATTCTGCTACTTATTTTTGGTGAAAAAAACAAAAAAACAATAAGCGTATATTGATTGGTTTGCGCAAAAGTTATAGCATTTACAAACTGTGGGATATATATTATATACTGAAATTTGTATTTATTTATCTGTAAAAAAATGTTATAAATTGGAAAAATGTCCCCGTGGGGTTTTGTGTTGCAGACAAAAATTCAAGATTGAAAGAGAAAAAAATATATAGATTTTATTGAAAAAATATTAACATACAATTACATAAAATATGTTAAAACATGAGCTGTGTCCGTTACACATACATCATGATGATACAGCCGTAAGAATACATGAACAACATAGCATTATATAGGTATATATAGTCATTCTGAAAAAAAAAAGACGACGCGTTTCGACCATTTGCAGTAGAGGCCTTCTTCTAGCAATGGCGGAGATCAGAAACTAATAGCGGGACAGTAAAATTGCGGCAGGCACTCTGACACTAACTGACACGTTTGACACTTTGTGGTAACCAGTGACACTAATACAGTGATCAGTGCTAACAAAAATATGCACTGTCACTGTACTAATGACACTGGCTGTCATTCAGTAGAACATTGCACAATTCAAAATGTAATCTTTTCTTATTTTTATTTTTTTCATGGGGTGTATCAGGTTCTGCTCGCTTGCAGATTCAATCATTTCAAAGCATGTTCTGTCTGACTACAACAGAAAATATATATATATATATATATATATATATATATATATTTTTTTTTTTTTTTTTTTTATTATTATTATTTTATATATATATATATATATTTTTTTTATTATTATTTTATATATATATATATATTTTTTTTTTCTTTGTTATTATTTTATATATATATATATATATATTACTCGGTATCACACCATCCCTTCACGTTGATAAATAATCTTGAGGAAATTAACATTTTACACTCTGATGGCCGCCGTCGTGTCAACAAAACGTTTAACTAAATGTATGAGCGCCGTTTTAAAAATGCGACAACCGCGGCCCGGCTGACAAATGACCGCCTTCGTCTGACTGACAGGCAGCTTTAAGTATGATTCATTGTCAGAATGGATGTCACCTTTTCCTGCCGCCGCCGCAACCCGCCTATTACTCCCCGCTCCCTACCGGAGACCGAGATCTACCCGAACACCGTCATTTCCAGACTCAGAGTCCACTTCTTGTCTTTACAGCACAGAAAACTTTTTTTTCATAGAAAAAATAAATGTTTTTGTATTATTCATGTTCTGAATATAAAGATAATTCTGTGATGAACTGAAAAGGTGGAATTTTGGTCTGAAATCAATTAGACACGTGCAGAACGAAAAAAAAAAAAAAAAACTTGTTTCCTTTCGAATTGTTTTTTTTTTTAAAGAAATGAATTTCGTTAAATTTGTTTAATTCATTTTTTAAATTCATTTCATTTTATATGATATCGGACCGATTCGGATTTTTCAAATTCAATTTGACTGAATTTGGAAAATTTGAATTAATTCGAATTCCATTTCGAAATAGTATTTATTCTATTTGAAATTAGAATTTTGAAACATGGCTATATTCTTTCTATTCCACGCTATTCTACTGTTTTTTCTATCCTATTATTTTATTTTCTCTTCTATTCTTTTCTAATACATTATTTTAGTCCCTATTAATTTATTTTCTATTCTTTTATTTTCAATTATATTCTATTCTATTCAAATTCAAATGTATTCTATTTGAAATTCGCATTTCAGAAGATGGTTATATTCTTTCTATTCTATTATAATGTTTTTTTTTCTATTCTATTCTTTTCTATTATTTTATTTTCTATTCTATTCTATTCTATTCTATTATAGACTATTCTTTTCTGTTCTATTCAAATACAAATTTTGGGAAATTGTTATATTCTATTGTTTAATTCTATTTGATTTTTTTTTCTATTCTATTCTATTCAAATTTGAATTTATTTTATTCAAAGTTTGAATTTTGGAGGAAGGTTATATTCTCGCTCTTTTATTCTATTACATTCTATGTATTTATTTTTTCTATTCTATTCTTTTCTACTCTTTTCTACTCTATTCCTATTTATTCTATTCGAAATTCACATTTCAGAAGATGGTTATATTCTTTCTATTCTAATGTTTTTTTTATATTCTATTCTTTTATTTTCTATTCTATTCTATTCTATTATAGACTATTCTTTTCTGTTCTATTCAAATACACATTTTGGGAAATTGTTATATTCTATTCTTTTTTTTACTTCTATTTGATTTTTTTTTCTATTCTATTCTTTTTTATTATATTATTTATTTTCTCTTCTATTATTTTCTAATACATTATTTTATTCCCTATTAATTTATTTTCCATTCTTTTATTTTCAATTATATTCTATTCTATTCAAATTCAAATGTATTCTATTTGAAATTCACATTTCAGAAGATGGTTATATTCTTTCTATTCTATTGTTTTTTTTTCTATTCTATTCTATTATTTTCTATTCTATTCTATTCTATTATAGACTATTCTTTTCTGTTCTATTCAAATACAAATTTTGGGAAATTGTTATATTCTATTCTTTTTTTTAAATTCTATTTGATTTTATTTATTTTCTATTCTATTCTTTTCTATTCTATTCGAATTTGAATTTATTTCATTCAAAGTTTGAATTTTGGAGGAAGGTTATATTCTTTCTCTTTCTCTTTCTCTTATTTATTCTATTATATTCTATTTATTTATTTTTTCTATTCTATTTCTTCTATTCTATTTTTTTTTAATTCGTTTTTTTTTTTTTTTTTAAACAAAAAATAAAAAATCGCACAGGTGATCAAATACCACCAAAAGAAAGCTCTATTTGGGGGAAAAAAATTATAAAAATGTCATTTGGGTACAGTGTTGTATGACCGCGCAATTGTCATTCAAATTGCATCAGCGCTGAAAGCTGAAAATTGGTCTGGATAGGAGGGGGGGGGGTTTAAGTGCCCAGTAAGCAAGTGGTTAAACATTTTTTAAACATGCTCCATTTATAAAAAATACAAACAAATAAATAAACAAAATAAGGAAAACTCGAAGCAACAAAGTAGCAAAAAGTAACAAACAAGACCTTCAGGTAGATGTTACAGTAATCATTTCAAATCTGCATTTTCAGAATTGACAGCGGGCACTTCCCATGGTGACATGCAGACGTGCCCCTCGTCCCCCCATCCCTACCCTTTACCGGCGCTTTCTCTGAGCTATTGCCATGCAGGAAGGCGTACGCCGAATCTGCAATTCATCCAGGCGTCCTTAGCAGGCAAGGATTAGCGTAGCTGGCACCGTCACCTGGCCGCCTTCCAGCCCTCTCCCATATCGTACTCACAGAGAAATTCTAAGAGGGATTTGCTTTGGCAATCATCGTCGTCGGGGAGGGCGAGAAAACAAATAGAACGATAAAAGCGCAGGCCAGCGGGGGGAAAGAATGTTTGTGAATCACCGAATAAGATAAATGCCGGAACAATTAGAGCTGATTAAACCGGCGGATAGAGAGATCATTTCACATTTGGCTGCAACGTGGAAGAATACCCACATCTGTATCGAGCGACGCCATCAAATTAATGGTCGGCGTGTTGGCGTCTAATGGAATTCACTAAAAAAACGTAATGTGCGCGATAAAGAATGTCACCGCTCTCCCCGTTCCCAGTTTGTCCTGAGTCACGAGATGTGTCATATGTGTCTCGTACAATGCCACGATGATTAGGCAGTCAATGACGTACATTGTAACCAATAATGGGTGAATGCCGCCTAATTATTAGCTTGGTGGGTGGGGGGGATGGGTGGGTAGATATTCCACTATAATAAAACATATCGCATTCTGATAATTGTGTGTTGTTATTACCGGTAATAATAGTTCCTTCCTTCCTTTTATTCCTTTTTATATTTCTCGTGCCTTCATTTATAGTTTTCTCCACTTTTGCATGGGGGGGGGGACCAAGCTGACCGGGAAAAAGTGACTGTAATGCCGTGTACACACGGTCGGACATTCCGACAGAAAAAGTCCGATGGGAGCTTTTCATCGTATATTCCGACCGTGTGTATACCCCAGGGGCGTTGCTAGGTCTACAACAGATCTGAGGTTAGAGCCCATAGCAGCGTAGTAAAGAAAGTCATATGCCCCGTACACACAGTCGGAATTTCCGACGGAAAACGTCCTATTGGACCACGTTGTTGGAAAATCCGACCGTGTGTGGGCGCCATCGGACTTTTTCCTTTCGGAAAAAATTTGAGATCCTGCTCTCAAATTTTCCGACAACAAAATCCGATCGGACTTTTTCCGATCGCGTGTAGGGAATTCCGACGGACAAAGTGCCACGCATGCTCAGATCAAATTACGAGACCAAAGCTATTGGCTACTAGCCTCTACGTAGTTCCGTCGTACGCAACAAACGTCACCACGTTCGGAACGATCAGGTTTTCCGACAACTTTGTCCGACCGTGTGTACACAACACCAGTGTCGGACAAAATCCGTCAGAAAAAATCTGACGGATTTTGTGGTCGGAATTTCCGACCGTGTGTACGGGGCAATACACTTGGGCGGGCATAAACATGTATATACAGTAATATGTGTGTGTATATATATCCCCAGAGAGCCCCCCCCCCACTTACATCAGGGTCCCCAGAGAGCCTCCCCCTTAAAATCAGGGTCCCCAGAGAGCCTCCCCCTTAAAATCAGGATCCCCAGAGGGCCTCCCCTCCCCTTGGGGACACCTGCAGAGACTCGGAGCTATGGGCCCCAGATTTGGGGCTATAGCCCCAATAGCCACCCCCTAGCGACGCCATTGGTATGCCCTATATGACTTTCCCCCGTCGAAAATCCTTAAGGCCCGTACACACGATCGGACTTTTTGACAACAAACATGCAAATTAGCTGTTTTGTGGCAACATCCGACCGTGCGTACGCTCCATCGGACAAACTTTTTCGGTTTTCATGCGAACGGACAAACTTTCTGGCAACAAAAGTCTGATGGAGCAAAGTCCGACCGTGTGTACAGAAAACCATCGGACTTTTGTACAAAAGTACAAACACGCATGCTCAGAACCAATGCAAAAGATCAGACAACAATACAGAAGTTGACCAAAGGTGGCGCTGGAGTATTCGAACGTCCTCTTTTGAAGTGTCGTCAGTACGTTGAAACGTCACTACGTTCGTGTTTGTTGCCTTAAAAGTTCCGATCGTGTGTATGCAATACAAACTTGCGGTCACCGGAAAGTTTGTACAAAGTCCGATCGTGTGTATGAGGCTTCAGATAGGGAACATGTTCCAAATTTTTCGGACAGAAAAAAATTCTAGTGGAAAAACTGCTCATCTGTATGCTGCTTCGACACAGTGGCTATTGAACTTCCTTTTTATAGTGCCGTCGTACGTGTTGTACGTCACCGCGTTCTTGACGGTCGGAATTTGGTGTGACCGTGTGTATGCTAGACAGCTTGAGCGGAATTCCGACGGAATTCCATCGGAATTACCTTCAGAGTTTATTCCGACGGGAAAACCGGTCGCGTGTACAGGGCATAACAGGAGTTGGGTCAATCTATATGCTAGTGGAGCTAACAATGGCCTACATACCAACTGGCCTTTTTAGATTTCTCATGCCTTCATTTATAGCTTTCTCCACTTTTACATGGGGGGGGCCAAGCTGACCGGCAAAAGTGACAGTTACAGGAGTTGGGTCAATCTACAGTTGTGCTCATAAGTTTACATACCCTGGCAGAATTTATGATCTCTTGGCCTGTTTTCAGAGAATATGAATGATAACACAAAAAACTTTTCTCTTACTCATGGTTAGTGTTTGGCTGAAGTCATTTATTATCAATCATCCGTGTTTACTCTTTTTATATCATAATCACAACAGAAACTAGCCAAATGACCCTGATCAAAAGTTTACATACCCTGGTGATTTTGGCCTGATAACATGCACACAAGGTGACACAAAGGGGTTTGAATGGCTATTAAAGGTAACCGTCCTCACCTGTGATCTGTTTGTAATTAGTGTGTGTGTTTAAAAGGTCAATGAGTTTCTGGACTCCTGACAGACCCTTGCATCTTTCATCCGGTGCTGCACTGACGTTTCTGGATTCTGAGTCATGAGGAAAGCAAAAGAATTGTCAAAGGATCTGCGGGGGAAAAGGTAGTTGAACTGTATAAAAGAGGAAAGGGATAGAAAAAGATGTCCAAGAAATTGAGAATGCCAATCAGCAGTGTTCAAACTCTAATCAAGAAGTGGAAAATTAAGGGGTTCTGATGAAACCAAACCACGGTCAGGTAGACCAACTAAAATTTCAGCCACAACTGCCAAGAAAATTTTTTGGGATGCAAATAAAAACCCACAAATAACTTCAGGTGAAATACAGGACTCTCTGAAAACATGTGGTGTGGCTGTTTCAAGATGCCCAATAAGGAGGCACTTGAAGAAAGATGGGCTGCATGGTCGAGTCACCAGAAGAAAGTCATTACTATGCAAATGCCACAAAGTATCTGCTTACAATAGGCGAAACAGCACAGAGACAAGCCTCAAACCTTCTGCCACAAATTAATTTGGAGTGATGAGACCAAAATTCAGCTTTATTTGGAGAGGAGTCAACAAGGCCTATGATGAAAGGTCCACCATCCCTACTGTGAAGCACGGAGGCGGATCGCTGATGTTTTGGGGATGTGTGAGCTACAAAGGCACAGGAAATGTGGTCAAAATTGATGGCAAGATGAATGCAGTACGTTATCAAAAATACCGGAGGAACATTTGCATTTATCAGCCAGGAAGCTGCGCATGGGACTTACTTGGACATTCCCACATGACAATAAACCAAAACACAAGGCCAAGTCGACCTGTCATTGGCCACAGCAGAATTTTATCCCATCTACTACAGTGCCTTGAAAAAGTATTCATACCCCTTAACATGTTCCACATTTTGTCATGTTACAACCAAAAACGTAAATGTATTTTATTGGGATTTTATGTGATAGACCAACACAAAATTACTAGACCTACTGATTACCAACAATACAGACCTGATCATGGATGTAGAAATATGGGGCAATTTAGGAAACAGCGATCACAGGTCAATTGGCTTCAGTATAAATCACACAAATAGGAAACATAAGGGGAACAAAAGACACAGAATTGCAAAAGAGCCAACTTCCCTAAACTACTAACCTTGCTAGAAGATATAAATTGGGATAAAATCTTAGAAACAAAGAACACGGAGGAGTGATGGGTTTGCTTTAAGAGCATATTAAATAAGGACATTAGCTAGTGCATCCCATTGGTAAATACATTTAAAAGAGCGAACAGAAGTCCTGGATGGCTTAACTCCAATGTAAAAATGCATATAAAAGCAAAGGAGAAGGCCTTCAGAAAATACAAGGCTGAGGGATCATCATCAGCATTCAGACTTTACAAAGAATGCAACAAGATATGTAAGACTGCAATTAGGGCAGCTAAGATAGAACACGAAAGACACAAAGCAGGGGAGAGCAAAACAAATCCCAAGAAATACTTTAGGTATATAAAAAGTAAAAAAGAGAGGACAGACCATATTGTCCCCATAAAGAATGTGGAAGGACATCTGGTTACAAAGGAGGGGAGATGGCAAAGGTATTGGATTTATTTTTTTCCTCAGTCTTTATGAGGGAATTGGGGGGCTTCAGTAACCAAATCTGCAGTGTTTATACTCATGACACATCATAGGAAGCACCCTCATGGCTAACAGAGGACAGAATTAAAATTAGACTTGGGAAACTTAACATTAATAAATCACCGGGACTGGATGGCTTGCACCTGAGGGTACTTAGGGAACTCAGTCAAGTAATTGCGAGACTATTGTTCCTAATTTTTACTGACAGTCTACTGACTGGAATGGTACCAGGTCATTGGAGAAAAGCCAATGTAGCACCAATATTTAAAAAAGGGCCAAAATACATCCCTGGGAATTACAGACCAGTTAGCCTAACATCAATAGTATGCAAGCTCTTGGAGGGGATGATAAGGGACTATATACAAGTTTTTAGTAATGAGAACGGTATCATTAGCAGTAATCAGCATGGATTCATGAAGAATCGTTCTTGCCAAACCAATCTACTAACCTTCTATGAGGAGGTGAGTTGCCATCTAGATAAAGGAAGGCTCGTATCTGTATTTTGCAAAAGCATTTGACACAGTTCCCCATAAATGTTTACTGTGCAAAGTAAAGTCAGTTGGCATGGACCATAGGGTGAGTACATGGATTGAAAACTGGCTACAAGGGTGAGTTCAGAGGGTGGTGATAAATGGGGAGTACTCGGAATGGTCAGGGGTGGGTAGTGGGGTCCCCCAGGGTTCTGTGCTGGAACCAATCCTATTTCATTTGTTCATAAACGACCTGGAGGATGGGGATGGGCTAAACAGTTCAATCTCTGTATTTGCGGACGATACAAAGCTAAGTAGGGCAATAAACTTCTCCACATGATGTGAAAACCTTGCAAATTAATGGGGTGGGCAAATACATGGCAAATGAGGTTCAATGTAGAAAAATGTAAAATAATGCATTTGGGTGGCAAAAATCTGATTGCAATCTATACACTGGGGGGAGAACCTCTGGGGGAATCTAGGATGGAAAAGGACCTGGGGGTCCTAGTAGATGATAGGCTCACCAATGGCTGCTGCTAACAAAGCAAATTGGCATGCATTAAAAAGGGGATCAGCTCCAGAGATAAAACGATAATTCTCCCGCTCTACAAGACTCTGGTTCAGCCACACCTGGAGTATGCTGTCCAGTTCTGGGCTCTAGTCCTCAGGAAGGATGTACTGGAAATGGAGCGAGTACAAAGAAGGGCAACAAAGCTAATAAAGGGTCTGGAGGATATTAGTTATGAGGAAAGGTTGCGAGCACTGAAATTATTCTCTCTGGAGAAGAGACGCTTGAGAGGGGATATGATTTACAAATACCATACTGGTGACCCCACAATAGGGAGAAAACTTTTTGCGGAAGGGAGTTTAATAAGACTTTTTTAATAAGGCCACTCAAATGAGAAGAAAATAGGTTTAACCTTAAACTACGTAGAGGGTTCTTTACTGTAAGAGCGGCAAGGATGTGCAATTCCCTTCCACAGATGGTGGTCTCAGTGGGGAGCATCGATAGTTTCAAGAAACTGTTAGATAAGCACCTGAACGACCGCAACATACAGGGATATACAATATAATACTGACATATAATCACACACATAGGTTGGACTTGATGGACTTGTGTCTTTTTCAACCTCACCTACTATGTAACTATGTAAGAAAAGTGGCACGTAATTGTAAAGTAATAGGACAATTATAAATGGTTTTAAATTTTTTTTACAAATAAATATGTGAAAAGTGTGGTGTACATTTGTATGGCGCCCCCCGGAGTCAATACTTTGTAGAACCACCTTTCACTTCAATTAACAGCTGCAAGTCTTTTTGGGGATGTCTCTACCAGCTTTGCATATCTAGAGAGGACATTTTTTCCCATTTTTCTGCTTTGTAAAATATCTCAAGCTCTGTCAGATTGGATGGAGAGCGTCTGTGAACAGCAATTTTCAAGTCTGCCACAGATTCTCAATGTGATTTAGGTCTGGACTGTGACTGGGCCATTCTAACACATGAATATGCTTTGATCTAAACCATTCCATTGTAGCTCTGGCTGTATTTTTAGGGTTGTTGTCCTGCTGGAAGGTGAACCTCCCCCCCAGTCTCAAGTCTTTTGCTGACTCTAAAAGGTTTTCTTCTAAGATTGTCCTGTATTTGGCTCCATCCATCTTCCCATCAACTCTGACCAGCTTCCATGTCCCTGCTGAAGAAAAGCATCCCCACCACATGATGCTGCCACCACCATGTCTCACGGTGGGGGATGGTGTGTTCAGGGTGATGTGCAGTGTTAGTTTTCCTCCACACATAGCGCTTTGCTTTTAGGCCAAAAATGAAAATGTTGGTCTCATCTGACCAGATCACCTTCTTCCACATGTTTGCTGTGCCCCCCCACATGGCTTCTCACAGACTGCAAATGGGACTTCTTATGACTTTCTTTCTCCAATGTCTTTCTTCTTGTCACTCTTCCATAAAGGGCAGATTTGTGGAGAACACGACTAATAGTTGTCCTGTGGACAGATTCTCCCACCTGAGCTGTGGATCTCTGCAGCTCCTCCAGAGTTCCCATGGATCTCTTGGCTCTTCTCTGATGAATGCTCTCCTTGCCCGGCCCGGTCAGTTTAGGTGGACGGCCACGTCTTGGTAGGTTTACAGTTGTGCCATACTCTTTCCATTTTCCGATGATGGATTGAACAGAGCTCCGTGAGATGTTCATAGCTTGGGATATTTTTTTATAGCCTAACCCTGCTTTATACTTCTCCACAACTTTATCCCTGACCTGTCTGGTGTGTTCCTTGGCCTTCATGATGCTGTTTGCTCACTAAGGTTCTCTAACAAACCTCTGAGGGCTTCACAGAACAGATGTATTTATACTGAGATTAAATGACACACAGGTGGACTCTATTTACTGATTAGGTGACTTCTGAAGGCAATTGGTTCCGCTAGATTTTAGTTAGTGGTATCAGAGTAAAGGGGGCTGAATATAAATGCCCCCCCATACTTTTCACATATTTATTTGTAAAAAGAAAAATTGAAAACCATTTATCATTTTCCTTCCACTTCACAATTATGGTCCACTTTGTGTTGGTCTATCACATAAAATACGAATAAAATACCTTTACGTTTTTGATTGTAACATGACTAAATGTGGAAAATGTCCAGGGGTATGAATACTTTTTCAAGGCACTGTACATTCATATGTTTCATCAATTTGACGTAAAAGGGACGGGTTGCCCTTTTTTCAAGTTGTCTCGTTTTCAAGTTTTTGAGCTTGCAAGTCATCAAACGCCTTGAGTTAATTAAAAAGATATAATTATATTATGTATTATTAATGTAAATAACTCACCATAAACACTGCATTGTGATCAATGATAAGCCTCTGATCCCCTCGTGTAGATCTGACTCAGCGGTATATTCTTCTGATGGCGCAGGAATGGGCGGCATGTGTAATGACCCCCTCAGGAAAAACTTTATAAAACAATTGTAAAGTCCGACACTCACAAATATTCTTTGTAAAATTGTTTCGTCATACAAATCATCATTTGTGAAGATACCTCCTCATCCTCCTGTATTTAGGAGAAATTCTCGTACCTCCTCCTTGTTAGGCAGGATGCATATGATGCCTCCATTGTGCGTCTTCCCTGGTCTGCGTCACCTCTGACGCAACTTTAAGGGCGGACCCTCTTCATCAGAGCTCTGAAAAGAGAGCTAGTCTACAATATGGTTTCCTAATGTGTTTATAAAGGTGTCACAGGATGCTGGTGCACTTTTTGTTTGTTTTATAGCTTTGCAATTAGATTCCAGGTTTGGAGAAAGCAGCAAAGCCATCAATACCTTCATATTTCGACCTACAATACAAGGTCAAACTATGCATGTGTTATTCCCAAACGGCAAATCTCTGGTCATTGGGTGGCTTCTGTGTGCTTTGAAGTAAGGTGTCACCGGTGCCGAGACAAGGTTATCTAGAGCCCCTGGCAAACATGCCAAACTGCATCCTGCCCCCCCCCCCCCAAGATGTATGAGCATTATGTGTCAGAAAAAATCCCCCCCATGAATCTGCAGGATTACCCCCTAGGCATAAATTCTCCCTCTCAGTACAAATTCCCCCCCCTCTGCTAAACTCCCTCCTCCCAGAACAAATCTTTGACCCCCCCATCCCCCAAATCCCTCAGGACAAATGTCCCACCAGAAAAAAAAATCACTCCTCCTAGTATAAATCCACAACCCCTACATTTCCCCCTCAAGTGCACATCCTCTCTCCCCACTCCAAATACCCCCCCCCCACCCAGCAACCCCCCACCCCCTATCCCCAAATATACCCTCCTAGCACAAATTGGCTCCATATCATCCCTATTAGCACAAATCCCCCCCCCCCCCCCCCCCAGAAAAACAAAATGTTTCCTCCTAGCACAACCCCTCTTCCCCACCATATCACCTCTTCTATCACACAACTCCCTAATTCCTACTCCTAGCACAAATCATCTTATTATTTCACTTATTCTCCTCTGTATTTTTCTCCTCCTTCCATCTCACCTCGCTGTGTGAAGTGGGAGGGCTAAATACATGCAGAAACATTGCTACAGCCTCATTGGCTGGAATTTCAGAAACCGGCATTGATGCACAGCCATTGGCTGCCTTTCAGCAATGCATCGGCGTTGAGGCTGAGCCGGAATATGACGTGAGGTGATGGGCAATGTGGATGACAGGTCTCTACTATACAAGCCAGCTGGACAAACCTGCCCCCCTCCCTCGGTGGATAGGCACAGACCAACGCTGTGGCGGACAATTTCCAAAGTACAGACCTTAGTGAAGAACACCAAGGTACATTTCAAGTGCCCACAAAATGTAGCCTTCTCAGTGCCCACCAAATGCAGCCTTATCAGTGCACATCAATGCAGCCTCACTGTGCCCCTAAAATGCAGACTCTTAGTCTGTGCCTATCAATGCTGAACCCCTCAGTCTGTGCCCATCAATGCAGCCACTCAGTCTGTGCCCTTCAATGCTGAGCCCCTCAGTCTGTGCCCTTCAATGCTGAGCCCCTCGGTCTCTGTGCCCATCATTACAGATCCTCAGTCTGTGCCCATCAATGCAGCCCCTCAGTTTGTGCCCATCAATCTTGAGCCTCTCAGTCTGTGCCCATCAATGCTCACTTTGAGCCCCTCAGTCTGTGCCTACCAATCCTGAGCCCCTCAGTCTGTACCCATCAATGCTGACTTTGATCCCCTCAGTCTGGGCCCATCAATCCTGAGCCTCTCAGTGTGTACCCATCAATGCTCACTCTGAGCCCCTCAGTCTGTGCCCATCAATCCTGAGCCCCTCAGTCTGTACCCATCAATGCTGACTCTGAGCCCCTCAGTCTGGGCCCATCAATCCTGAGCCTCTCAGTGTGTACCCATCAATGCTCACTTTGAGCCCCCCAGTCTGTGCCCAGTGCAGACTCACTAGTGCCTGGTTCACACAGTGGGTATCTCCCGCTTTGTGACAAAGCTTGAATTCTTTAGCCACGCAGTAACAGGGTCCCGCCTCTTACACCGGCTCCTCCTGTGATAGACAGAAGTTTGGTCTATCACAGGAGGAGCTGGTGTAGGAGGCGGGACTCTGTTGCAGTGCCACCAAAGACTTCAAACCCAAGCTCCGTGACATGTCTGTGTCATACACAAGAGGAGGAGGGAGGGGACTCAGGGAGGACTCTGCAGTCTGCACTTGGACACTGCAAGGACCGCTCAGAGACACCAGTGTCCGTGTATGGACATCTTGCCGATCCCAGGCGGTGCTCAAATTAATGGCTGCACGAGACGCGCAGCCAATATTTTGACAGGCTGTCACTGAAACCGGCCCACCGTGCCATCGGCCCACCAGGAAACTCCCAGTAGTCCCGATGGCCAGTACATGACTGGATCCCACTAAAGCACCACTCCTAGCACACACCCACCAAATTTCCCCTCCTAGAGCAATTCTTACTGCCTGCCCCCCCCCCCCCCCCAATTTCACCTTCCAACATAAATACCCTCCCCCCCAATCTCCTCAAGGTGCCCTCCCACCTCACATGATACCACAGTACCCAGGGAAGCCACCCCTCCTGTCCACCTCTTATCCTGGCTCTGGGTATCACACACCTCCTGTCCTCTTGAATGTCTCACTCTTCCATTGGACTCCTCCAGGAAAACCACAGTGTTGGTCCCTTTAAGGCTGCCTTACATACAAACTGTCATACTGTGATAGTTCAGTGACATGTTAAAAGAAAATAGGGAGGAGAGCAGCCTCCAATGGTGTAGTATTTTCAAATTCCAATAGAATAGAATTGAAATCGAAAATAAAATAGAATTGAGTAGGAAAAAAAAACAATAGAATGAAATAGAAAGCATATAACCATCTTCCAAAACTCGAATTTTGAATACAATCAATTCTATTTCAAATAGAATTCAAATAGAATTTGACTCAAATTTGAATAAAATTTTAATCGATTCAAATTTTCCGAATTCAGTTGACCTGAGTTAAATTCGACTGAATTCGTAAAATTTTAATCGATTTGAACTTGAATAAATTAAACAAATTCCGAAAATGAAAATGAGTATAACTAAATTAATTAATGTAAATAACAAAATGAAACGAAATGAAAAAAAAAAAAACAATTTTTTGAGTTCTGCACATGTCTACCTCTACTTCTGATCTGCGGTACCACAGGTTCCGCCCTACGCGTTGCGTCATGGGACTTCATCAGGAAAATCTATTGTACATACAAATTGGTGACGCATTTTTTAGATAGCGCAGCACTTGATAATACATACTCTTGCTTTTTGGTTGTGGGAACACAAGACAGCGTTGGCAGCTGCCTTCTCGTTATTTAGTGATTGTAAATAAGTTTTAGTTAATTGGTAAGCGCAGGAGTATCTTGCCATGGATATAAAGCCATGAATACTGGTTAAACATTTGTTGTCCAGGGTATTTTTTATTTTTTTTAAATTTTTCATAATTGAAAAAAAAAATTTGAAAAGCGCGAAATGAAAAGCATGAAATGAAAAGCGCGAATCAACACTCACCAAACTTCTACTAACACGAAATTAGCAGAAGAAGCCAAAAGGGTGGCGCTAAAGAGCTAAAAAACAACGTAGTACGTCACTACGTTCATATTTGTTGGCCGACAATTCCTTGCTGTCTGTACGCAAGACAAGTTTGGACCAGCGCCCTTCGGACAAAAATCTACGGTTTTGTTGGCCAACAATCCAATTGTGTGTACGAGGCTATAGAGTCCGCCATAGCCACCAAACGGCTCTTGATGTGTGTGATCACAGCAGGAGAGAGAAAGCCGTCAGCGGAAACCCAGAAGAACCGGATCACGTATTTTGGCGCAGGGCTACCGCCCTGTAGCTTTAGCCACTTCATTACCCGCGTATTGTCATACGACGCCCACAAGGTGGATCTCCCATCCTGGGTGGGCGTCATATGACGTCCTACCATTCCCGGCCGACCCAGTGCACGTGCCCGGCAGCCACGATGTCCACCGGGCACCCGCGATTGCCCGTGAAAACAGCGGGACCATGCGGGACCATGGAGCTGTGTGTGTAAACACACAGCTCCACGTCCTGTCAGTGGAGAGGAGACCGATCATGTGTTCCCAGTATGGAGGAACACCGATCGGTCTCCTCCCCTTGTGAGTCCCCTCCCCCCACAGTTAGAATCACTACCTTTGGGAACATATTAACCCCTGCAGCGCCCCCTAGTGTTAACCCCTTCCCTGCCAGTCACATTTACACAGTAATCACTGCAATTTTATAGCAACGATCGCTGTGTAAATGTGAATGGTCCCAAAAATGTGTCAAAAGTGTCCGAAGTGTCCGCCGCAATGTCGCAGTCACGAAAAAAATCGTAGATCGCCGCCATTACTAGTAAAAAAAAAAAATGCAATAAATCTATCCCCTATTTTGTAGACGCTATAACTTTTGCGCAAACCGATCTATATACGCTTATTGCAATTTTTTTTACCAAAAATATGTAGAAGAATACGTATCGGCCTAAACTGAGGAAAAAAATATATATATATATTTTTTTTTAAATGGGATATTTATTATAGCAAAAAGTAAAAAATGGTATAGTATGTATCTCTGCGCTTGCCTGGTGAATAAATAGGGCTAATGGAATACTGCGGCAAAGCACTGATAGGAACTATCGGATCCCAAGGAATTAAGGTAAGGTAAAGAGGTAGTGCTGCGCTGTATAATAAAGCTGTAGAGACTAAGGTATATTAAATAGGTATGCACACAAGTAAGTGCTGATTATGCAGAAGATAGTGGATGATGTGAATTTTTTGCTTAAATCACATAAAATCGCATAAACGTGACATAGCTTAGAATTGCATAAAATTGCATGAAATCGCATAAAACATCATATTCAAAGGATAAATCCGTGAAAGGTGTGAATTTTTGTGCATAAATCACATAAAATCGCATAAACGTGACATAGCTTAAAATTGCATAAAGTCGCATGAAATCGCATAAAACATCATATTCAAAGGATAAATCCGTGAGAGGTGTGCAGAGGTGTATCAAGTGAGAATGATGTGGGTGAATCACATAAAATCATATAAAAATGACATCTCTTAAAATTGCATAGAAACGCATAAAAATCGCATAAAGTTGCATCAAGCGTCACATTAAAATAAGGTGAATCTGTGATGGGCGTGCATAGAGTGCTGCGGTCAAGTACAAGTGGTTAAAAAATATGACACATAAAATAGTCGCAATAAAAATTGCATCGGTGCATAAAACCAACTAGGTGGATAAGGATGTGTAAAAGGTAAGCATAGCCAAAAAAATTGAATACAATCAATAAATAAGTAATGCAAAAGTGCAAGAACAGTCCGTGGGGGTGAGCCCTTTCCTAGTGTGGGCAAAGTGTGGTTTGCTATGGCGCTGGTGACAAATCCTGGTGGGGTATAACGGTATCGGTGCTGGTGGTTATTGTGACCAGTAGCTGCAGGTGGTTCCTGATCTTCCGTGGAATATAGTAATGGATGTGCCCTTACCTTACCGCTGTAAGGTAACAGCGTGTATATGTGTTAGCTGGTTCTCAATGGGGCTTCTGTGTCCTATGGCGGGCGGCTCCCTTTAAATCCAGGTGTTTGGGCGTCTCTTTTACTGGGGTGTACGCTCTAGTTCAGGTGTATGTGTCTCGCAAAAATGGATAAGGAGAGGAAGGGTCTCGATAGTGTAGTACGTTTTTAAAAGGTTTTATTCAATACAAGTAAAATACAGTAAACTCACATTTATGTTGCTCAAAATTGCATGGGATAAACGAGCATCGAGCTCGTACCTCGCTTCCGGTATCTAGTGCTCGTTTATCCCATGCAATTTTGAGCAACATAAATGTGAGTTTACTGTATTTTACTTGTATTGAATAAAACCTTTTAAAAACGTACTACACTATCGAGACCCTTCCTCTCCTTATCCATTTTTGCGAGACACATACACCTGAACTAGAGCGTACACCCCAGTAAAAGAGACGCCCAAACACCTGGATTTAAAGGGAGCCGCCCGCCATAGGACACAGAAGCCCCATTGAGAACCAGCTAACACATATACACGCTGTTACCTTACAGCGGTAAGGTAAGGGCACATCCATTACTATATTCCACGGAAGATCAGGAACCACCTGCAGCTACTGGTCACAATAACCACCAGCACCGATACCGTTATACCCCACCAGGATTTGTCACCAGCGCCATAGCAAACCACACTTTGCCCACACTAGGAAAGGGCTCACCCCCACGGACTGTTCTTGCACTTTTGCATTACTTATTTATTGATTGTATTCAATTTTTTTGGCTATGCTTACCTTTTACACATCCTTATCCACCTAGTTGGTTTTATGCACCGATGCAATTTTTATTGCGACTATTTTATGTGTCATATTTTTTAACCACTTGTACTTGACCGCAGCACTCTATGCACGCCCATCACAGATTCACCTTATTTTAATGTGACGCTTGATGCAACTTTATGCGATTTTTATGCGTTTCTATGCAATTTTAAGAGATGTCATTTTTATATGATTTTATGTGATTCACCCACATCATTCTCACTTGATACACCTCTGCACACCTCTCACGGATTTATCCTTTGAATATGATGTTTTATGCGATTTCATGCGATTTTATGCAATTTTAAGCTATGTCACGATTATGCGATTTTATGTGATTTATGCACAAAAATTCACACCTTTCACGGATTTATCCTTTGAATATGATGTTTTATGCGATTTCATGCAATTTTATGCAATTTTAAGCTATGTCACGTTTATGCGATTTTATGTGATTTAAGCAAAAAAATTCACACCATCCACTATCTTCTGCATAATCAGCACTTACTTGTGTGCATACCTATTTAATATACCTTAGTCTCTACAGCTTTATTATACAGCGCAGCACTACCTCTTTACCTTACCTTAAAAAGTAAAAAATATTGTGTTTTTTTTTTTAAATTGTCGCTCTTCTTTTGTTTATTGCGCAAAAAATAAAAACCGCAGAGGTGATCAAATACCACCAAAAGAAAGCTCTATTTGTGGAAAAAAAAGGACGTCAGTTTTGTTTGGGTGCAATGTCGCATGACCGCGCAATTGTTAGTTAAAGCGACGGAGTGCCGAATCGCAAAAAGTGCTCTGGTAAGGAAGGGGGTAAAATCGCCCGGTGTTGAAGTGGTTAAAACTGCCCTTAAGTGATTAAAGCAGAGCAGTTCTGCATAGCAAAAAAATGCTCTGGTCATGAAGGGGGTAAAACCTTCTGGAGATCAAGTGGTTACAATTTAGCCTGCAGTCACCCCTTCTAGGGAATATCTACTGTAGCTAGTTGGGGTTCATCTTAAATGTTCCTCCTGACGTTTTAGTAGTTGTGAAGACCTCGGCTCTTACATTTCCAGTATAATTATTGCATACGTATTTAAAAAAAAAAGTCACGGTGAGTGATCGGTCTCGGGGTGCTGAGCGGCATCTATGCCCATCTCAGGGCGGGGAGCCACCACGGAGAGCGGGGAGGCAATTGCTTCCTTTTACAAAACAGGCGTGTAAAGATTGTCGCTGAAAACTTAATTGCTTCTACACCATGTTGGCGGAGAGGCAGCCCGCTGTTTTCAATGTATATATGCAATCTCCTGTATAATGCCGCATCTTTATTTCTCCTCCGGTGCTGAATTGTACAGCTCTGAAAATAGGAGCCAACGGCTTCCAGGACGCCGGCGTAAATGAGCCGTGAAATCCCCGGTGACTACGGTGGATAAATGCCTTGATTACAGAAATATGCAGATGGTGAGATCAGCGGTCCGGGCTTTCTTATTCCATTGCAGGTGTCTTTCTTTTTTAACATGGATTTCGCCCTGCAAAGCAGGGAAAAGAAACAAATCGATCTGTAGTAAAAAAGCAGTACACATTGTTAGGCACGCAGTTAACCCCTTGATCAACCTAGATGTTAAAGCAGGGTTTCACCTTCAAAAAATTTTTTTTAAAAGTCAGCAGCTAAAAAAAAAGTCGCTGCTGACTATTAATAAGTACACTTACCCTCCCAAGGCGCCCGCGATGTCGTTCGTGGAGGCCGAGATGTCCCTCGGCTATCCGGATCCAGCGCCGCCATCCTCCGTAAGGGAAACGTCTTCACGCGGCCTACTGCGCATGCGCGAGTCGGCGCGCGGCCTACTGCGCATGCGCGAGTCGGTGCGCGGCCTACTGCGCATGCGCGAGTGTCATTTGTGAATAGGGAACGCGATGTGTTGTGGGACATAGTTCCGATAACACACCACGCCCCATTCACCTGAAGATGGAAGAAGAGAAGATCACCGCGGCGATGGAGGAGGCAGATTAGGACGATCTGCCTAGCAACAGCCATTTCTGGTAAGTAAAAAAAAATAATTTTTTTTTTTTTTTTAATTGTTACTAACATTTTTTCTAGTTTTCATTTTCAGGGTGTTCCACCACTTTAAACACCTTCCCGGCCAGTGTCATTAAGTACAGTGACAGTGTATGCAGCCGTGACGAAAAGTTTTGAGAATGACACAAATATTAATTTTCACAAAGTCTGCTGCTTCGGTTTTTATGATGGCAATTTGCATATGCGGTAGAATGTTATGAAGAGTGATCAGATGAATTGCCATGAAAATGAACTTAATCCAGTAAAAATACATTTCTACTGCATTTGTGAAGAAGGCTTCAGGGCAACCAGGGAAGCCCTGCAAACACCAGGACCGTCTCCTACAGTTGATTCAGCTGTGGGATTAGGGGGGCACCACCAGTGCAGAGCTTGCTCAGGAATGGCATCAGGCAGGGGCATTGCTGGGTCTACAAAATATCTGGGGCTAGAGCCCATAGCAGCGTAGTAAAGAAAGTCATACGCTTAGGTGGGCATACACATGTATATACAGTAATATACGTGTGTGTGTGTATATCCACAGAGAGCCCCCCACTTACATCAGGGTCCCCAGAGAGCCCTCCCTACATCAGGGTCCCCAGAGAGCCTCCCCCTTAAAATCACTGTCCCCAGAGAGCCCCCACTTACATCAGGGTCCCCAGAGAGCCCCCCCCCTTATAAATCAGGGTCCCCAGAGAACCTCCCCCTTATAATCAGGGTCCCCAGAGAGCCTCCCCCTTAAAACAAACCTCATTTCTTTTTATGAGGTGGTAAGTAAAACCTTGGACAGAGGCGTGGCTGTGGACGTGGTATACTTGGATTTTGCAAAAGCGTTCGATACAGTTCCCCACACAAGGCTCATGTGTAAGGTAAGGTCTACAGGTTTGGAAATATCGGTTTGTAAATGGATAGAAAACTGGCTAAAAGACAGAATTCAGAGAGTCGTGGTTAATGATTCTTACTCTGAATGGGCTAAGGTTATCAGTGGTGTACCCCAAGGTTCAGTGCTGGGACCCTTACTTTTTAATATCTTTATAAATGATATTGGGTCTGGGATCAAAAGTAACATTTCTGTCTTTGCAGATGACACCAAGCTATGCAGTGGAATAACGTCCTTACAGGAGGTCTCCAATTTACAAGCTGACCTCAATGCTCTGTCAAATTGGGCGACTATGTGGCAGATGAGGTTTAATGTTGATAAATGTAAAGTTATGCACTTGGGGGCTAAGAATATGCATGCATCATACATGCTAGGGGGAGTACAACTGGGGGAATCCGTAGTGGAGAAGGATCTGGGGGTTTTGGTAGATCATAAACTCAATAATAGCATGCAATGCCAAGCTGCGGTTTCCAAAGCGAGCAAAGTCCTTTCTTGTATTAAGAGAGGTATGGACTCCAGAGAGAGAGATATCATTTTGCCCCTGTTCAAATCATTAGTAAGACCTCATCTGGAATATGCAGTTCAGTTTTGGGCACCAGTTCTCAAAAAGGATATTGGGGAACTGGAGAAAGTGCAGAGAAGGGCAACCAAACTGATAAGAGGCATGGAGGAGCTCAGCTATGAGGAAAGATTAGAGGAACTGAATTTATTCACCCTTGATAAGAGGAGATTAAGGGGGGATATGATCAACATGTATAAATATATAAGGGGTCCATATAGTGAACTTGGTGTTGAGTTATTCACTTTACGGTCAACAAAGAGGACAAGGGGGCACTCTTTACGTCTAGAGGAGAAGAGATTTCATCTCCAAATAAGGAAAGGTTTCTTCACAGTAAGAGCTGTGAAAATGTGGAATAGACTCCCTGCAGATGTGGTTCTAGCCAGCTCAGTAGATTGCTTTAAGAAAGGCCTGGATACCTTCCTAAATGTACATAATATAACTGGGTACTGACATTTATAGGAAAAGTTGATCCAGGGAAAATCCGATTGCCTCTCGGGGGATCAGGAAGGAATTTTTTTCCCCTGCTTTAGCAAATTGGAGAATGCTCTGCTGGGGTTTTTTTTGCCTTCCTCTGGATCAACTGTGGGTATAGAATGGGGTATATGGGATTGTATGATATATATATATATGTATATATATATATTTTTTTGTTTAATTTGTGGTTGAACTGGATGGACTTGTGTCTTTTTTCAACCTAACTAACTATGTAACTATGTAACTATGTAACTATGTAACTATGTAACTATGTAAAATCAGGGTCTCCGGAGAGCCTCCCCCTTGCATCAGGGTCCCCAGAGAGCCTCCCCCTTAAAATCAGGGTCCCCAGAGAGCCCCCCCTTACATCAGAGTCCCCAGAGAGCCTCCCCCTTAAAATAAGGGTCCCCAGAGAGCCCCCCCTTACATCAGGGTTCCCAGAGAGCCTCCCTTACATTAGGGTCCCCAGAGAGCCCCCCCCCCTTATAAATCAGGGTCCCCAGAGAGCCTCCCCCTTAAAATCAGGGTCCCCAGAGAGCCTCCCCCCTTACATCAGGGTCCCCAGAGAGCCTCCCCCCTTACATCAGGGTCCCCAGAGAGCCTTCCCTCCCCTTGGGGACCCCTGAAGATACTCGGGGCTATGGGCTCCAGATTCAGGGCTATAGCCCCAAAAGCCTCCCCCTAGCGACACCACTGGCGTCAGGCAACTGTGAGGACATCGGCGCGCACCGTGAGGAGAAGACTTTTGAAGGATTGCTTGGCATCAAGAAGGGCAGCAAAGAAGCCACTTCTCTCCAGAAGAAACATCAGGGACAGACTGATATTCTGCAAAAGGTCCAGGGATTGGACTGCTGAGGACTGGGGTAGAGTAATTTTCTCTGATGAATCCCCTTTCCGATTGTTTGGGGCATCCAGAAAAAACCTTGTCCGGAGAAGAAAAGGTGAGCGCTACCATCAGTCCTGTGTCATGCCAACAGTAAATCCTCCTGAGACCATTCATGTGTGGGGTTGCTTCTCAGCCAAGGGAGTGGGCTTACTCACAATTTTGCCTAGGAAAACAGCCATGAATAAAGAATGGGGCAAAAACCTCCTCTGAGAGCAACTTCTCCCACCCATCCAAAACAAACAAAACTGTTTGGTTAGGAAGAATGTATTTTCCATCATGATGGAGCACCTCGCCATAAGGCAAAAGTGATAACTAAGTGGCTTTTGAAACAAAACATCAGAATTTTGGGTCCATGGCCAGGAGCCTCCCCAGACCTTAATCCCATTGGGAACTTGTGGTCAACCCTCAAGAGGCTGGTGGACAAAAAAAAAAAAAACACCCAGCAAATTCTGACAAACTCCAAGCATTGATTATGCAAGAATGGGCTGACATCAGCCAGGATGTGGCCCAGAAGTTAATTGACAGCGTGCCAACACCTTTGGGATGAATTAGAGCAGAGACTGCAAGCCAGGCCTTCTTGTCCAACATCAGTGCCTGACCTCACTAATGCTCTTCTGGAAGAATGGTCAAACATTCCCATAGACACACTGCTAAACCTTGTGGACGGCCTTCCCTGAAGAGTTGAAGCTGTTATAGCTGCAAAGGTTGGGCCAACTCAACATTGAACCCTACGGACTAAGACTGGGATGCCATTAAAGTTCTGTGTGCGTGTAACCTAACCCTGACTTGTACTTCTCAACAACATTGTCCCTTACTTGTTTGGAGAGTTCCTTGGTCTTCATGGCAGTGTTTGGTTAGTGGTGCCTCTTGCTTAGGTGTTGCAGCCTCTGGGGCCTTTCACAAAGGCGTGTCTATGTAATGACAGATCATGTGACACTTAGATTGCACACAGGTGGACATCATTTCACTAATTATGTGACTTCTGAAGGTAATTGGTGGCACCGGAGCTTTTTATGGGCTTCATAACAAAGGGGGGTGAATACATACGCACATGCCAATTATATTTTTTTTATTTCTGAAAAATAGTTTTATTTATATATTTTTCTAATTTTACTTCACCAACTTAGACTATTGTGTTCTGATCCATCACATATAATTTAGATAAAAAAAAAAAAAAACATTGAACTAAAGGCTGTAATGTAACAAAATAGTTAAAAAGCCAAGGGGGGTGAAGACTTTTGCAAGGCACAGTATGTGGTATTGCTGCGATCGTCAGGGGCACGAGAATTTTTTTGGGGTTGTTCTTTGGTGGTAAGTTATGGTAATAGCACGAAATAGACTGCTATACAGTGGAACCTCGGATTGCGAGTAAATCGGTTAACGAGCGTTTCGCAATACGAGCACTGTGTTTTTAAAAATCGTATCACAAAAAACTAGCATGATTCAGGCCAAAGCGCTGTGCAGTACCGCATTTGGCCTGAGGTGGGGAGGGGTGCCAAAGCCAAACATCGCCGATCAGCGCCGTTCGGAAATGCATGGAAAGGCCCGAGGACAGCTTTGCTGACCTTGGCAAATCTCGGGAATGAAGTCTTTCGGAGGTTTTGCCGAGGTTTGCCGAGGTCAGACGAGGTTTTTGGCTGTTTACGAGGCTCTCCGGCGCCCCTCCCTGCTCTGGCCGCATGCGGTATTGCATGCCATTGAAGTCAATGTGGAACTAATTATTTTCGTTTCCATTGACTTCAATGGGGAAACTCGCTTTGATATGCGAGTACTTTGGATTACGAGCATTCTCCTGAAACGGATTATGCTCGTAATCCGAGGTTCCACTGTATTTAAAAAAAATATATTATTTTAACCGCTTCCCGACCGCCGCCTGTACATATACGTCGGCAGAATGGCACGGCTAGGCAAAAGCATGCATATATACGTCCCCTTTAATTGCCTAGCCGTGGGGTCGCGCGCGCGCCGCCAGCAGCGCGCTCGCGACCTGGTCGGGAGCTCCGTGACCACGGCCGCGGGACCAGCGAACCCGATCGCCGCTGGTGTCCCGCGATCGGGTCACAGAGCTGAAGAACGGGGAGAGGTCTGTGTAAACAAACCTCTCCCCGTGCTTCCTACACTGCCTGTCATTGACGTCAGACGTACAGCCACGCCCCCCTACTGTAAAAAAAAAAAAACACAACACGTCACACTTAGCCCCTCCTCCCCGCCCCCTAGTGGTTAACTCCTTCACTGCCAGTGTCATTTACATAGGAATCAGTGCATTTAACCGCTTCCCGACCGCCCACTACATATATACGTCAGCAGAATGGCACGGGCAGGCAAAATCACGTACCTGTACGTGACCCTTTAAATGCCTGCCCGTGGGTCGTGCGTGCGGTCGGGAGCTCCATGACCACGGCCGCGGGACCAGCGGACCCGATCGCCACTGGTGTCCCGCGATCGGGTCATGGAGCTGAAGAACGGGGAGAGGTCTGTGTAAACAAACCTCTCCCCGCGCTTCCTACTCTGCCTGTCATTGATTGGCTGTTCCCGGTCATCGGGAAAGCTGATCAATGACGTCAGACGTCAGCCCCGCCCCCTAATGTAAAAAAACACACACACGTCACAGCCCATAACCCCTCCCCTCCCCCTAGTGGTTAACTCTTTCACTACAACTGTCATTTATACAGGAATCAATGCATTTAAATAGCATTGATTGCTGTATAAATGACAATGGTCCCAAAAATGTGTCAAAAATGTCCGATGTGTCCGCCATAATGTCGCAGTCACAAAAAAAATCGCTGATCGCCGCCATTACTATTAAAAAAAAAAAATAATAATAAAAATGCTATAAAACTGTCCCCTATTTTGTAAACGCTAAAACTTTTGCGCAAACCATATATAATTGCGATTTTTTTTACCAAAAATATGTAGAAGAATACGTATCGGCCTAAACTGAGGAAAAAAAATATTTTTTTATATATTTTTTTGGGGATATTTATTATAGCAAAAAGTAAAAAATATTGCATTTTTTTCAAAATTGTTGCTCTATTTTTGTTTATGGCGCAAAAAATAAAAACCGCAGAGGCGATCAAATACCACCAAAAGAAAGCTCTATTTGTGGGGAAAAAAAAGACGTCAATTTTGTTTGGGAGCCACGTCGCACGACCGCGCAATTGTCAGTTAAAGCGACGCAGTGCCGAATCGCAAAAAGGGGCCTGGTCCTTTGGCTGCAAATTGGTCCGGGGCTGAAGTGGTTAAACTATTTTGGGCCAGTTATCTATTGATAATAAAGATGAAGTCACAAAGGAATTAAACCTTCAATGGTTGAATCCATGCACTCAGTGATTATACAATGTACACTCCTTTGTAGGATCGGATTGAACCCGTCTTGGTTCTGTTAGACGTGGAATTCTTGGCGCACCAATCACGTCTCCTGTCTGCTGTCCCCAGGTGCCGAGCCCCGGGGTAGAATGGCTACAGCTTCGAAAATAGCTTTTTAGCAAAACATTACAGTAATTACATGAAACGTGTGTTATCCAAAAAAAACATGCAGTCAATTCCCTTTAAATGTCTGCTAAACGCGGCTTGCCGGGCTTCAGCACGACTCTTCCCTACTTTGACTGATTGTGTGTTAATCTGAGCATATGGCCCTGTACAGAGGGAATGACGGGCGAGACGGTTTTATTCTATATATTTAGCATGAGAAAGCAAACAGCGTGTGCGTCTTTGTACTGACTTTGTTATACAAGAGAATAAAGTCTCTGTGCATCGCTAAACATGGAAAATATACAAGATATTCCAACTTAAAACTAAATCGGGACACAAAAATTAATTCCCTCGGTAGTCGCACAGGATATAAATCCATTTTATGTACAAAATGCCTTTAGAGACCCAGATATTACCTTGTAAAATTAGCAGTGACATCACTGTGCTATGCTTAGCCTGTGCAGAGAGCAGGCCTTTGGGAGGGGCCCAGCAGGCCCCACCTACTACAGGGTGCCTGCAGAAAATGACAGAAGAGGGGCGGAGACCAGACCAGTCACCTTGCACAAGGTAAGGGGAGTAGAGCTGTGAGAGGGGTGGCTTCACCCACTACAGGGTACCTGCATAAATCTACAGAAGGGGGCGTAGACCAGACCAGTCAACCTGCACAAGGTAAGGGGAGTAGAGCTGTGAGAGGGGAGGCTCCACCCACTACAGGGTACCTGCATAAATCTACAGAAGGGGGCGTAGACCAGACCAGTCAACCTGCATAAGGTAAGGGGAGTAGAGCTGTGGGAGGGGCCCAGCAGGCCCCACCTACTACAGGGTGCCTGCAGAAAACTACAGAAGAGGGGCGGAGATATGACCAGTCAACCTGCACAAGGTGAGGGAGTAGAGCTGTGGGAGGGGCCCAGCAGGCTCCACCTACTACCAGATGCCTTCAGAAAACTACAGAAGAGGGGCGGAGACCAGACCAGTCACCCTGCACAAGGTGAGGGAGTAGAGCTGTGAGAGGGGCAGCTCCACCCACTACAGGGTACCTGCATAAATCTAAAGAAGGGGGCGTAGACCAGACCAGTCAACCTGCACAAGGTAATGGGAGTAGAGCTGTGGGTGGGGCCCAGCAGGCCCCACCTACTACAGGGTGCCTGCAGAAAACTACAGAAGAGGGGCGGAGATATGACCAGCCAACCTGCACAAGGTGAGGGAGTAGAGCTGTGGGAGGGGCCCAGCAGCCCCCACCTACTACAGGATTCCTGCAGAAAACTACAAAAGAGGGACGGAGACCAGACCAGTCACCCTGCACAAGGTAAGGGGAGTAGAGCTGTGGGAGGGGCGGCTCCACCCACTACAAGGTGCCTGCAGAAAACTACAGAAGAGGGGCGGAGACCAGACCAGTCAACCTGCACAAGGTAAGGGGAGTAGAGCTGTGGGAGGGGCCCAGCAGGCTCAGAAGAGAACGCATACGTGAGTAGCGCCCGCATATGAAAACAGTGTTCAAACCACACATGTGAGGTATCGCCGTGATCGTTAAAATGAGACCTTCTTTGTAACTCAAAACATGCAACCTGTAGAATTTTTTAAACGTCGCCAATGGAGCTTTTTAAAGATAAAAGTTTGTCCCCATTCCACGAGCGGGCGCAATTTTGAAGTGTGACATGTTGGCTATCAATTTACTCAGCGTAACATTATCTTTCACAATATAGAAAAAAATTGGGCTAACTTTACTGTAGTAAAAAAGTGTATTTTTTCCCTAAAAGGTGCGCTTGTAGGACCTTTGCACTATTCTCCAGGGTGTTAGAAAAAAATATATAATGTTTGGAGGTTCTAAGTAATTTTCTAGCAAAAAAAAAAATGATTTTAACTTGTAAACACTTGTGAAAAATAGGCCTGTTTCCTAAGTGGTTAAACGCTTGTCGACCGGCCCCGCAGTTTTACAGCGGCAACATGGCTCGGCTGCGCGAATCGCCGCCATGTTACGTTGCTTCTTTATTTGGCCACTAGGGGCGCTGCTCCCCCCCAGAGCCGATGCGAGTGCCCCGGCGGTCGCGATGTCCTCCGGGCTCCCGCGATCGCTCGTGACACGGCCAGAATCACAGAGATCCCGGTTCTCTGAGGGGAGAGGAGACAGATCCTGTGTTCATACAAAATATGAACACCAATCTCTCTTTTCCCCTAGCAAGTCCCCTCCCCCTTCAGTTAGAATCACCTCCCAGGGAACACAGTTAACCCCTTGATCGCCCCCTAGTGTTAACCCCTTCACTGTCAGTGACATTTTTATAGTAATCAGTGCATTTTTATAGCACTGATCGCAGTATAAATGTCACTGGTCCCCAAAATGGGTCAAAATTGTCCGATCTCTCCGCCATAATGACGCAGTCACGATACAAATCGCAGACCGCCGCCATTATTAATAAAAAAAATATTAATAATTATTTGTAGACGCTATTACTTTTACTATTACTACTATTTTTACTTACTATTACTATTTTGTAGACGCTATAACTTTTGCGCAAACCAATCAATAAACACTTATTGCAATTTTTTTTATCAAAAATATGTAGAAGAATGATGTCCGGTCCCTGTCATAGGGAAAGACGATCAGTGATGTCACATCCCAAGCCACGCCCCCCCCCTACAGTAAGAAAACACACACAGGGCTTACTTAACCCCTCCCCGCCCCTAGTGGTTAACCCCTTCACTGCCAGTGTCATTTACACAGGAATCAGTGCATTTAAAAAGCACTGATTGCTTTATAAATGACAATGGTCCCAAAAATGTGTCAAAAAATGTGTCCGCCATAATGTCGCAGTCACAATAAAAATGGCTGATCGCCGCCATTACTAGTAAAAAAAAAAAATATTAATAAAAATGCTATAAAACTATCCTCTATTTTGTAAACGCTATAACTTTTGCGCAAACCAATCAATAATCACTAAATTGCGTTTTTTTTTTTGTTTTTTTTTACCAAAAATATGTAGAAGAATACGTATCGGCCTAAAATGAGGAAACATTATTTTTTTATATATTTTTGGGGATATTTATTATAGCAAAAAGTAAAAAAATATTGCATTTTTTTTCAAAATTGTCGCTCTCTTTTTGTTTATGGCGCAAAAAATAAAAAACGCAGGGGTGATCAAATACCACCGAAAGAAAGCTCTATTTGTGGGAAAAAAAGGACATCAATTTTGTTTGGGTGCAATGTCGCACGACCGCGCAATTGTCAGTTAAAGCGACGCAGTGCCGAATCGCAAAAAGGGGCCTGGTCCTTTGGCTGCAAATTGGTCCGGGGGTGAAGTGGTTAAGTTCTTTTTTTTTTTTTCCAATAACATTTTTTTATTGAAAGAAATAAAAGCAGATTACAATATCATCATGTAAACAATATGTAACAATATGTAACAATATGTAACAATATGTAATAATATGTAACAATATGTAACAATATGTAATAATATGTAACAATATGTAACAATATGTAATAACATGTAATAATATGTAACAATATGTAACAATATTTCCCCACAATATGGTAATACAGAGGAGTATTCGGAGTAGATCTGTGGTGTAGAACTTCTGCAAATCAAACAAAACTCTTTTGTCAGTCTTAATATCTAATAACGATTCCATACGGGATTGAGCAAGATAAGAACTCATCTGTAGCTGAGTCTGTTAGGGATAATCTTTTATATATTAGGGATATCCTTTCATCTTATGCTGTCAAATACAATGGGGATGGGTGCTTAATAGCACCCATAGATGGTTGGTTAATAGTTTCTATGATTGTGTGAGATACGAGTCTAAGTGGTGTAATGTTGCGTTAAAGGAGCGTTCCATCGGGAACAGCGAGATAATATTAGATATTCGAACATACGCCTGAGGACTACGCTAAGGTGATTTATGGATATATATATATATATATATATATATATATATATATATATATATATATATATATATACTAGACATGTGCACAATAGAAACATGTGTTTATTTTCCTTTCGTTTCTTTCGTTTCCGTTGATTCGTAACGATTCGTAATTCGTAAGTCGTCGGTGTTCGTATTCGTAACGATTCGTATTTTCGTAAGAGTTATTTTTTCGTTGATTCGTTTTTCCGTTAGTTTAATTTTCGTTTATTCGAAATTCGGACGCATTCGTATTTTCGTAGATTTAGTTACATTCGTACTTTCGTTAGATTGATTTATTCGTGCTTCCGTAACATTGTTTTCGTAGATTCGTAATCGGAGCATAATTCATAATTTTATGTAATGTGTATGCTATTATTACATTGTAAGAGACACGGAAAATTACGAATCGAAAAAAAAAGTTACGAATGTACGAATTTTTTCGTTCAATCCATTCGAAGCACGTTAAGCAGCGCCATTGTAAGAGACACGGAAAATTACGAATCTAAAAAAAAAAAAGTTACGAATGTACAAATTTTTCCCGTTCAATCCATTCGAAGCACGTTAAGCAGCGCCATTGTAAGGGACACGGAAAATTACGAATCGCAAAAAAAAAAAGTTACGAATGTACGAATTTTTTCGTTCAATCCATTCGAAGCATGTTAAGCAGCGCCATTGTAAGGGACACGGAAAATTACGAATCGAAAAAAAAAGTTACGAATGTACGAATTTTTTCGTTCAATCCATTCGAAGCACGTTAAGCAGCGCCATTGTAAGAGACACGGAAAATTACGAATCTAAAAAAAAAAAAGTTACGAATGTACAAATTTTTCCCGTTCAATCCATTCGAAGCACGTTAAGCAGCGCCATTGTAAGAGACATGGAAAATTACCAATTCAACAAAAAAAAAAAAAAAGTTACGAATGTACGAATTTTTTCGTTCATTTTGATTTTCGTTGTTCCTGTTTTCGTTTTTTCGGATTTTCTTCTTTCGTAGTTTCGTTGTTTCTTGTTAATTTGGTTATTTCGGATTTTCGTTGTTTTTCGTATTCGTTCGATTCGAACATTTGTTAAAATTTTTAGCGAATCGTTCGTTCATTCGTACGATAACGAAGAACGAATATAACGAATTTTAACGAAAAAAAAAACGAAAAAAACAAAAACAAAACGAATTGCACATGTCTAATATATACAGTATCTCACAAAAGTAAGTACACCCCTCACATTTTTGTAAATCTTTTCATGTGACAACAAGAAAGTCCACAAACAGTTTGCTGAAGACAAGCAGACTAAGGACATGGATTACTGGAACCACGTCCTGTGGTCTGATGAGACCAAGATAAACGTATTTGGTGTCAGATGGTGACAAGCGTGTGTGGGGGCACCAGGTGAGGAGCAGGGCCATCTTTAATATTGATTGGACCCTGGGCAAAACTTTTCTTGGGCCCCTCCCCCCCATGCAGTTTTGCTCTCCACCTGCTCTGAGACATACAATAAATAGCAGCTAGAGCAAAATCAATTTACTGAATCAGATCAGGCAGCTATTGCGATTGGTTGCCAGAGGTTACAGTGTATCATTACCACTCACTGACTGGTTGCTAGAGGTTACAGCACACATTACGGCTCACTGATTAGTTGCTAGAGGTTACAGCACATGATTTCTGCTTGTTTGGTTGCTAGAGATTACTGTGGATATGACCTCAGGAGGGCATGATATACATATGAATCCCGCCGGCCACCGCTATTTACCTATGAATGCCAGAAATGTACATGTAAACACAGGGTCTGCAGGTGAGGCATCTGTACACAACAATAGGGCAGAGCTGGGCAGCATTAGTAGCAGAACTTCACACTGAGATATTGGGACACAGCACAGAACTAAAACCTCAAGGGACGAGGGAATTTAAACCAGGATAGTTGGCAAGTATGAGGCAGCTGCTTTGGGCCCCACAATAATGACAGGGCCCAGGGCAGCTGCCCCTTTTGCCCTGCCTTAAAAACGGCCCTGGTGAGGAGTACAAAGACAAGTGTGTCTTGACTACAGTCAAGCATGGTGGTGGGAGTGTCATGGTCTGGGGCTGCATAAAATACATTTACATTTTCCGTTGTAACATGAGAAAATGTGGACAATTTCAAGGGGTATGAATACTTTATCAAGGCACTGTATATATAAGTAATGACAAATAGACATATATCCCCCCCTCCCCCCCCACACTCCCACCCCATGGGTTTGTAAAGAGTGGAATGAACCTGAACATAAAATATCGTCCCTTTTAATTCATGGAATACAAATCCAACACAGAGGAGCCAAAATAAATAGAGTATATGTAATGAAACACAACTGTCCCTGCGGATCCCGACCCAAGTTCGAGGAATATTTGGCAGCCATCTCTGGCACATAAGTATGTCACCATCTGCCCGGTGTCTCCACTCACACGTACATAATGACCTGTGTGTGGAGGGCAGGATGCAATCTATAGAACGGACATCACAGGGTGCTGGGGGGGGGGGGGGGGGGGGGCCTTAGCCCCACAAATACACAGTGATCCCATCGCTTTCAAATGTTTATTTACATTTTGGTATTTCAGGCAATGGAGTTCAGAATACGTCATAAAATTATTTGAAAAAACAAATTAGATGAATTAAACTTTTTGAATATTTGATTTCTTTCACTCATTCCTTTGACTGCCCCCCCCCCCCCCCCCCCAATCCCTGCAGTGCTGCAAGAATAAAGTAGCCCAAAACACTGAAAATAATACGGCTCAAGCTTGTCAGGCTCCAGTAGACTTCAACAAAATGGCGACCGTCTGCATACAGACCCTGACCCCCCACTCCCCATTGCATGACTGTGAATGAAATAGGTGAAAGATGGCTTCAGCTCCTGTTCTCCACCTGAAGAGAACGCCTCTGACGCTTTACACCCTCTTTTGGGTCATAGGCTCCATTCACACTTTAGCGACTTGCCATGCAACTTTGGACTTTCAATGACCCCCGTACATAACGGCTGCGACTTAAACTCGCAATGATTTTGAAAAGGTGTCTGCACTACGTTTGTGCGATTTTTGATGTGACTCAGGTCCATTAAGTGCAAAATCGGATCAAAGCCGTGGTAGTGTGAATGGAGCCTAATGGTAGAGCCCAATCTTCTATGATTAAAGCGTTTGTAAAGCCACATTTTATACTATACTTCAACTTGTTTTTCAAGAGGAAAACCCCAACCATAAACCCCCCATCGTAATGAGAATCCCTAATCCTAACCCTAAACCCTAACCCTAACGGGAAACCATAACCCTTACCATAACCCTAAACTTGTTCTTGTTCTTGTAACTTGTTCTTCAAGGGGAAAACCCTAACCATAACCCCCTAACCCTAATGGGAAACCCTAACCGGAAACCCCAACCCTAAACTTGTTCTTCAAGGGGAAAACCGTAACCATAAATCCCTAGCCCTAACCGGAAACCCTAAACTTGTTCTTCAAGGGGAAAACCCTAACCATAACCCCCTAGCCCTAACCGGAAACCCTAGCCCTAACTTGTTCTTCAAGGGGAAAACCCTAACCATAACCCCCTAGCCCTAACCGGAAACCCTAGCCCTAACTTGTTCTTTAAGGGGAAAACCATAACCATAACCCACTAATTCTAATGGAAAACCCTAATCCTAACCCTAACAGGAAACCCTAACGGGAACTCCTAACCCTAGCGGGAAACCATAACCCTTACCATAACCCTAAACTTGTTCTTGTTCTTGTAACTTGTTCTTCAAGGGGAAAACCCTAACCCTAACCCCCTAACCCTAATGGGAAACCCTAACCGGAAACCCTAACCCTAAACTTGTTCTTCAAGGGGAAAACCCTAACCATAAACCCCTAACCATAAACCCCTAACCATAAACCCCTAGCCCTAACCGGAAACCCTAACTTGTTCTTCAAGGGGAAAATCATAACCCACTAATTCTAATGGAAAACCCTAATCCTAACCCTAACGGGAAACCCTAACGGGAAACCATAACCCTTACCATAACCCTAAACTTGTTCTTGTTCTTGTAACTTGTTCTTTAAGGAAAAAAAACAAACCATAACCCCCTAACCCTAATGGGAAACCCTAATCCTAACCCTAACCGTAAACCCTAACCCTAAACTGGTTCTTCAATGGGAAAAACCTAACCATAACCCCCTAACCCTAATGGAAAACCCTAATCCTAACCCTAACCCCTTACCCTAACCCTAATGGGAAACCATAACCCTTACCATAACCCTAAAATGTTCTTGTTCTTGTAACTTGTTCTTCAAGGGGAAAACCCTAACCCCCTAACCCTAATGGGAAACCCTAATCCTAACGGAAACCCTAACCCTAAACTTGTTCTTCAAGGGGAAAACCCTAACCCCCTAACCCTAATGGAAAACCCTAACCAGAAACCATAACCCTAAACTTGTTCTTCAACAGTACCGTGTTTAGCCGTGTTTAGCATCTGAAATGTTGGAAACTTTGCTGTCTGAACTCATTTTTTTTCCTTCAAATAAAAGCTTCTAAACGCAACTGCCTAAAATGACATTAACCACTTCAGCCCCGGACCAATTTGCAGCTAAAGGACCAGGCCCCTTTTTGCGATTCGGCACTGTGTCACTTTAACTGACAATTGCGCGGTCGTGCGACGTGGCTCCCAAACAAAATTGGCGTCCTTTTTTTCCCACAAATAGAGCTTTCCTTTGGTGGTATTTGATCACCTCTGCGGTTTTTATTTTTTGCGCTATAAACAAACATAGAGCGACAATTTTGAAAAAAAATGCACTTTTTTACTTTTTACTATAATTAATATCCCCAAAAATATATTAAAAAAACGTTTTTTTTCCTCAGTTTAGGCCGATACGTATTCTTCTACATATTTTTGGTAAAAAAAAATCGCAATAAGCATTTATTGATTGGTTTGCACAAAAGTTATAGCGTCTACAAAATAGGGATAGTTTTATGGCATTTTTATTAATCATTTTTTTTTTACTAGTAATGGCGGTGATCAGAGATTTTTATTGTGACTGCGACATTATGGTGGACATGTCGGACAATTTTGACACATTTTTGGGACCATTGGCATTAATACAGCGATCAGTGGGGGAGTTAAGTGTGACCTATGTTTTTATTTTACTGTAGGGGGGTGTGGCTTGGCGTGTGACATCACTGATCCTCTTTCCCTATGACAGGGAACAGACGATCAGTGACAGCTTCACTAGGAAGCACAGGGAGAGGTTTGTTTACACAGACCTCTCCCCGTTCTTCAGCTCTGTGACTCAATCGCGGTCACGGAGCTCAGGACCAGGTCGCGAGCGTGCCGCCGGCGGCACGCACGACCCACGGCTGGGCTCTTAAAGCATCTGAAATGTACCTGTACGTTCATGTGCCCAGCCGTGCCATTCTGCCGACGTAAATGTGCAGGAGGCGGTCCTTAACCAATTCCTGCCTGCCGCCTGAAGATATACGTCGGCAGAATGGCACGGCTAGGCAAAAGCACATATATATACGTGCCCTTTAATTGCCTAGCTGTGGGGTCGCGCGCGCTGCCGGCGGCGCGCTCGCGACCCGGTCGGGAGCTCCGTGACCACGGCCGCGGGACCAGCGGACCCGATCGCCGCTGGTGTCCTGCGATCGGGTCACAGAGCTGAAGAACGGGGAGAGGTCTGTGTAAACAAACCTCTCCCCGCACTTCCTACACTGCCTGTCATTAATCGGCTGTTCCCTGTCATCGGGAAAGCTGATCAGTGACGTCGGACCTACAGCCACGCCCCCTACTGTAAAAAAAAACACAACACGTCACACTTAGCCCCTCCCCGCCCCCTAGTGGTTAACTCCTTCACTGCCAGTGTCATTTACATAGGAATCAGTGCATTTAAATAGCACTGATTTCTATATAAATGACAATGGTCCCAAAAATGTGTCAAAAATATCCGATGTGTCCGCCATAATGTCGCAGTCACAATAAAAATCGCTGATCACCGCCATTACTAGTAAAAAAATAAAATATTAATAAAAATGCTATAGAACTATCCCCTATTTTGTAAACACTATAACTTTTGCGCAAACAAATCAATAATCGCTAATTGCGATTTTTTTACCAAAAATATCTAGAAGAATACGTATCGGCCTAAACTGAGGAAAAAAAAAAAAATTTATATATTTTTTGGGAATATATATATAGCAAAAATTTAAAAATATTGAATTTTTTTCAAATTTGCCGCTCTATTTTTGTTTATAGCGCAAAAAATAAAAACCGCAGGGGTGATCAAATACCACCAAAATAAAGCTCTATTTGTTGGAAAAAAAGGACGCCAATTTTGTTTGGGAGCCACGCCGCACGACCGCGCAATTGTCAGTTAAAACGACGCAGTGCCGAATCGCAAAAAGGGGCCTGGTCCTTTGGCTGCCAATTGGTCCGGGGGTGAAGTGGTTAAAGAGCAACGTACCTGTACGTTGATGTGCCCAGCCGTGCCATTCTGCCGACGTAAATGTGCAGGAGGCGGGCCTTAAGTGGTTAAAGCGGAAGTAAACCCTCCTATCATTTTCAGCCAAGGAAGCTGCCATCTTGGTCTCTGTCTAATCTTCAACTGCCATGATGCTGCACATGTGATCAGTTATGACTCCAGCCATTGGATGGTTCGACAGATTTGTTGAGAGCACAACCAATGTGACAGCTAGCATTCTACGGCATGCCGGGAATGTAACTTTTTTTTTGAAGCCGTTAAATTGATGGGTTTACTTCCGCTTTAAACAAACCTGTGTACATGTACACATAAGATAACTTTGGATGAGTTCAGGGGCAGCTGAAAAAAGCAGCCAACTGCCTGTGAACGTCCGTTTACCAGCAGCCGTGTACATGGGGCCTTAAATGTTCAGATGGAAGGATGTTGGGTAGATGGGGGGCTTATAGGGTCACCTACGACCCACATTTCACCTGGTTCATAAGGAACCAGCTCAAATATTTTCTCCCATGTATGGCCAGCTTGGGTGATTCAATTCAGGTAAACAGGACAAGAATCTTCCTGCAGCCGGAATATCCAAACGGCGGCAATCAGGATGGTCCAACTCGCCTCCCCTCCTCCCGGTAACCCAGTGAAACGATAATGTTCTGTTGTTTCTCCAAACCTAATTTTCGGAGGACTCCTAAGGCTTTAATCTGCCGCACAGCGTGTGTTAATATCTGGACATGTAATGATCTTCCACAATTAGAATGCGAAGCGTTACTTTGTCTCGGCACAGTTGGTCAGGCATATGCAATCGTTGCTTACAATTATACCGCCGCGGTGCTGCCGCGTACACTGGGCACAATTTACACATGCAACCGCTCGGGTCTAAACTCCGAAAATACTTTCATCTGTAAGGTCATCTCTTTTTTTTTTATGTTTCATTTCTCCCTTGCGGTTTGGAAGGAATAGATAGCAGATCGTTTATATAAAGGAAACATTTTTCTTTTTATATGGATGTCTCAATGTGACCTTTCACCTTAGTGCGCAGTGTGAGAAATGAACGCTACAAAGTCAAGTGTGAGCAATTAAGTCTGAGAAAAGGGGCTCCGACACAGAGGGATTGGGAGGGACTGGGAGGCACTGGGAGGGACTGGGAGGGACTGGGAGGCACTGGGAGGGACTGGGAGGGACTGGGAGGCACTGGGAGGGACTGGGAGGGACTGGGAGGGACTGCTCGTTGTCTGGGACGTTAACCAGTTGTGGATTTTGGGAACGCTACACACATGCCGAAGAAACCGTCATCAAAGTGTGGAGGGCGTGTGTACAGAAGTATGCTCTGCCCTTCACCTTCAGTTGCTGATCTCAAAAAAACAGATAGTCTGGCACAGTGTTTATAAACATTGATCAGAGAGGAGATAGAGAGTTTTTTTATAAACATTGTGTAGATAGCAGAGAGCGAGAGATACAAAGTAGCATTGTTTATAAACATTGTCCAGAGAGGAGATACAGAGATAAAAATGTGCATTGTTTATAGTCATTGTTCAGGCAGGAAATAGAGAGATACAAAGTAACATTGTTTATAAACATTGATCAGGCGGGAGATAGAGACATACAAAGTAACATTGTTATGAACCATTGTTCATATAGAAGATAGCGAGATACAATGTAACATTTTTTATAAATATTGTGTAGACAGGAGAGAGAGAGAGATACAAAGAAGCATTTGTTTATAAGCATTGTTCAGACAGGAGATAGAGAGATCTAAAGTAACATTGTTTATAAACACTGATCAGATGGTAGATAGAGAGATACAAATTAAAATTGTTAATAAACACTGATCAGACAGGAGATAGAGAGATCTAAAGTAACATTGTTTATAAACATTGATCAGACAGGAGATCCAAAGTAACATTGTTTATAAACATTGATCAGATAGGAGATAGAGATACAACGTAACATTGTTTATAAACATTGATCAGACGGTAGATAGAGAGATACAAATTAAAATTGTTAATAAACACTGATTAGACAGGAGATAGAGAGATACAAAGTAACATTGTTTATAAACATTGATCAGACAGGAGATAGAGAGATACAAAGTAACATTGTTTATAATCATTGTTCAGATACAAGATAGAGAGACACAAACTAATATTTATTATAAACACTGGTCTGACTGTAAACAGAGAGATACAAAGTAACATTGTTAATAAACATTCTTCAGACAGGAGATAGAGAGATACAAAGTAACATTGTTTAAAACCATTGATCAAGTCGAACAGGTAGCTAAGTGTAATTTGAGACCTGAGTGGAGGAAATGGATGTGCCCCCTCTACACAGTCTCATAGGGAAACATGCACAGCTGGGGCTGTCAATCCCCTGCTGTGTGTTCGGTGGGGAGGGGACCATCTCCCGGGATTGCTTGGTGTGGGCACAACCTGTCATAATGGACTCTTGCAGACAACAGATGGAAGGGGGCAGCAGACAGAAATCACACTGGATTGAGGCAAATACACACTATAGAGGGATATGCTTTGTCCTGTTTTCATTTCAGAGGTTTACAACCACTTTATGGCATCTCCTTTACCTGACTCCTGATTCTGCCCTTCCCACCCCCCACTCTGCTATGGCTCGGTGAAGATCCACCATGGAGCTCCTCATCCAATCTTCAATCCTTTAATCATTATGAAATGTTTGAAATCTCTGTCGGAGACGCGATCACGTTTTTTGGCTAAGCGAATCGTCTTCACGTCTTCCCATCATTTTTATGGGTTGTGTTCCAGGCCGACAGATTTTATTGACTTTCTTTGTGTCATCAGTATCTTCGCAGAGCTCCGCACTCTTCTTAGTATGATTTAGAAGAAGAGAATCTAAATCGCTCGATGGATTGAAGTCTTCTTTTTATAGGGTGACCAGCGCAGGATTTCACTGCCTGGAGATGGCGGACAGCTTGGCCCGGTTCTTTCATTGTTACGTTGTATTTTATTTTTATTTTATAATTACTGTTCCTTATTTGGGATAACAGAACGACTTGCAAATCCTCGGCCGGCACAAGATGTGATAACTGGAAGAAAAATATGGCTTAACTTATCGGAAACATTTATCAGAACAGATATCCCATCTGATAACATCGCCAAATCCCCCCGTCTATAGTATGAATACATTGATACTGATCTGCGATTAACCCCTTCAATACCGGGCGGCTTTACCCCCTTCCTGCCCAGGCCAATTTTCAGGTTTCAGCGCTCTCACACTTTGAATGACAATTGCGCGGTCATGCAACACTGTACTCATATAAACATTTTTTATTATTTATTTTTCACATATATATATAAAACTCTCTTTTAAATATAGCTGTAAGTCCTTAGGGTGCTCCCATCCATGCAGATTCTGGTGTCTCCAAGGTGTTTCCCCCAGCCTCTTACCTTTAGGTAAGGAGTTAAACAACCTTACAATGAACCAGATACACCTCTCCTCCACCTCCTCTATGGCAGCGTCCTTACAGTCTCCAAATTAGTAGAACAAACAAAGGCGGTATTAACAGGATGTGCGATGCCGGCCGAGATCGCACACATCACGTCACCAAGCTCTCCTCTCCTGACGCGTTGCGTCAAGCCCACGTGACTTTTTCAAAGGATATCAAACACAATCTATATATATATATATATATATATATATATATATATATATATATATATATATATATATATATATATATATATATATATATATATATATATATATATATATATATATATATATATATGTGTGTGTGTGTATATATGTCCCGTTTATATATATATATATATATATATATATATATATATATATATATATTATAACATCCCCCATAGCAGACTATATGGCTTCTCTGGGGCCTGGGAGATGGGGGGGGTGTGGAATATCTGGTGCATGCTGCCCCCATTGTGTCCCTTAACCCCCCTGCCAGCCTCCACCAGTTGCAGATCCCCTAATCTTCCATAGGTCTTCCTCGAGCTCCCATAGTGCCCCCAAGTCCTTCCACAGTGTCTCCATCAGCTCTCATAGTGGTTTTGGATGATGCCATTGCTGTAATGCTTAAATATTTTCTATGGAGAAGCTGTTGAGTTGCCGGCCTGTACGTTCTATGGATCTTTTGCCTACCGGGCACTATGGATCTTGCCTACCGGGCACTATGGATCTTGCCTCCCGGGCACTAACACCCCCTTCCTGCCCAGGCAATTTTTCAGCTTTCAGCGCTGTCACACTTTGACTGAAAATTGCGCGGTCATGCTACACTGTACCCAAACAATTTTGTTATCATTTTCTTCACACAAATAGAGCTTTCTTTCGGTGGTATTTAATCACTGCTGGGTTTTTTATTTTTTACAAAAAAAAAAGACCTAGAATTTTGAAAAAAGTATGTTTTTTACATTTTTTCTGTCAGTACATTTTGTAACTAATGAATTTTTCGCCTTCACTGATGTGCACTGATGAGGCGGCACTGATGGGCACTGATAGGCTGAACTGGTGGGAATTGATGAGGTGACACTTATGGGCACTGATGAGGCGCCACTGATGAGGAGGCACTAATATGCCGCACTTATGGGCACTGATAGGTGGCACTGATAGTTGGCACTGATGAGCACTGTTAGGCGGCACTGATGGGCACTGTTAGGCAGCACTGATGGGCACTGATAGGCGGCACTGGTGGGCTCTAATAGGCAGCACTATTGGGCACTGATAGGTGACACTGGTGGGCACTGATAGGCGACATGGATAGGCGGTACTGATGAGCACTGATGGGCATTGATGGGCGACACTGATGGGCATTTATTGACAGCAGTGATTGGCATTGATGGGCAGCACTGATTGCCAGCACTGACTAATAGGCACTGATTGGTGGCATTTGTGGGCAGTGGTGGGCACTGATTGCTGCCACTGATGGGCACTGATCGCTGGCATTGGTGGGCATTGGTGGGCACTGTATAGTGACACTATTTTTCACTATTGTAATCAGGGCACTGATTCCATTCCTAAATGTCCCCCTGTGAGGAGATGCCGCTGATCGGCTCTCCTTGTCCCACACTCTGTCAGTGTGAGGCGAGAAGCGCCAATTACCGGCACTTCCTTGTTTACATGTGACTGGCTGCGATTGGACACAGCCGATCACATGTTTAAAGAGCCGCGGACGTGTCTCTTTCCATAGATCGGGGTCGTGCCATGTCCTAGCAACACAGCGCGGCCGCCATTGCCTCGCCGCGCACCCCGTGGGTGCGCGATAGTGGCCTTTCTGGGACGTCCCAGAACAAGAGCCGCACCGCCCCGCCGTCATTTCACAGTCGGGGGGGCGGCAACCAGTTAATTAGCCAGAGCACCGACTACTCTACACACCAACTATACTATATAACGGTAGAGCTTGGGTGAGTTTTTCTCTTGGACTTGATGGACCTTGTGTCTTTTTTCAACCTCACCTACTATGTAACTATGTAATTATTTTCCACATTTTTTTGGAAATAAAGAAAGCTGCCGGTATTTAGGGTGTTAAACTATGGAGCTTGGTTATGCTGCACTGGATATATGAAATGTACACAGAGACATTTGCAAGAAACATACGTGATTCTTCTTTTTCTGACACTTTGTGGCCATATCTGTCACATACGGAACTAGGATGCCTTTCCAAAGGTCATCAAAGCCAACTTTACTAGGATGCGTTAGACAAAGAGCAACATTTATGGTCATGGTATCAGACAAGTTTGTCTCAATGCCTAGTCAGGCAGCACAGGGGCTCCGAGGTCAGCCGCCCGCTCTGTTGCATTGCAGTGCTGGGGGTTCTGGGTTCCACCGGGTCCCTGTCGACATGGAGTCTGTACACTGTCCTTCTCTTTGTAAAGGTGTCCTCAGGGATTCTGTGTCTCAGTTCAGCTAATGCTAATACTTCTGCACGTGTACCAGCACACAGACGAGCTCAGGCTCATATCCAGCGTGCGCTGACGACGTAGGCTCATCTCTGTGCACCAGCGCGCACCGGTGGGCACATCTTTACGCATTAGCGCCAAATGACCACTTAAGGATTGAGCCTCTTTCTGAGTTTTGGTGTTTACATAGTAGGTGAGGTTGAAAAAAAAAGACACAAGTCCATCAAGTTACAAGTTAAAAACAGGTTTTTTTTTTTGCTAGAAAATTACTTAGAACCCCAAACATTATATTTTTTTTTTCTAACACCCTAGAGAATAAAATGGCGGTCGTTGCAATACTTTCTGTCACACCGTATTTGCGCATCGGTCTTACAAGCGCACTTTTTTTTGGAAAAAATAAAAAAAATTGAATTAAAAAATAAGACAACATTAAAGTTAGCCCAATTTTTTTTTTATAGTGTGAAATATGATGTTACGCCGAGTAAATGGATACCTAACATGTCACGCTTCAAAATTGCGCCCGCTCGTGGAATGGCGACAAACCTTTACCCTTAAAAATCTCCATAGGCGACGTTTAAAAAATTCTACAGGTTGCATGTTTTGAGTTACAGAGGAGGTCTAGGGCTAGAATTATTGCTCTTGCTCTACCGATCGCGGCGATACCTCACATGTGTGGTTTGAACACCGTTTTCATATGCGAGCGCTACTCACGTATGCGTTTGCTTCTGCACGCAAGCTCGGCGGGACGAAGCGCATTTTACATTATTTTTTCTTATTTATTTTACCTTTTATTTTTTATTTTTACACAGTTCTTTTTAAAAAATGGTGTCACTTTTATTCCTATTAATAGGAATGTAAACATCCCTTGTAATAGAAAAGAAGCATGACAGGTCCTCTTAAATATCAGATTTGGGGTCAAAAAGACTTCATATTTACACTAAAATGCATTAAAAAATTTAAATTAATGAAAATAAAAAAATGTCTTGAAGTGAAGTGAAATGTCTTGAAGTGAAGTTTTGGCGTTGCTTCTGCCCTGCAATGGTATGGAGACGCCATCTTCCCCTCACTCGTCTCCATACCAAGCCAGGGAGAGGACCCAATCGCCTTCGTCGATACCGGCGGCTCCGGTAAGCGGCGGAAGGGCACCAGAGAGTGGCGGGAGCGGGGGCCCTCTCCCACCGCCGATAAAAGTGATCTTGCGGCGAATCCACCGCAGAGACCACATTTATAAGAGGATACCTTGGTTATGGCAGCTAGCTGCTGCCATAACAACGATATCCGTCTTCAAAGTGCCAACGTATATCGGCGTGAGCCGGTCCAGAAGTGGTTAAAGGTGACCCTGATGGATGATAGCTGCTGGATGCAATTTAGCTTCCCCTAATCTGTGTTACTGTGTTCCTACCTGTGCTGACTGATCTTCCGTTGCTGACCCAGCTCGTTCATAACCTCTTTCTTAGGATTCTGGCCTTGGCTTGCCTCTGACTATTCTCTGCCTGATCGCCTGGTTCTGACTTCAGCTTGCTACTGGACCTTGCACTGCCTGCTTTCCCGGTACTGACCCGGCACGCCTCCTGACCACCCTGGTGTCTTACTGTGTATGACCCCCAGCTCACCTTGACTACGTCTCTGACTGTGGCAGTCACCTTCTGCCACTGGCACTTGTGCTTCTTTAAACCTTGTACCTCTGTCCCCACATTCAGGGATGCTCAGACCAGAGCCGCAAGGGAAGCTCTCTCGTCAACTCGGCCTCCAAACAAGGTACATGACACCCAGGGGCAGACTGACCGGTCAAGCACTTCAGCTGTGGTCCGAGGGCCCAGCCGAGGAAGTGGGCCCGCTGGCGCTGCCTGCTGGAACTCTCGGGAGGCTGTCCAGGTAATAGGGCAAAAAACTTGTGGCCTTGGGTCCACGGCGACCATTTGTTTGTGGGTCAGGCCAGGCCCCAGCACGCACTAGTGATGATCGTAGGAAGGGTGTAGAAGAAGCCAGCCCAAGATTTGCAGGCCCAGTGCGCAGAGGCCTGACAACTTTCTGAGTCCTCCTGGGCTAGTGGGCTGGCTGCTTCTAGTTCTACCTAGATATTGGTAGGGCAAAGGCCGCTGCCCCTGCCCCTCACCTTGGCAAACAGTGCACTGAAACTGAGAAGTTGAGGACACTCCACCAGCCAGCCACAGCAGGGCCAGTGACCAGGGTGCCAGCCAGCCACCCACCCACAATGACACACCCAAAGCAGGACCAGGGTGCCAGCCAGCCACCCACGGTGAGTGGGTGTCTCACCCACACCAGAGCCAGGGTGCCAGCCAGACACTCACAGTGACACACCCACAGCAGGGCCAGGGTGCCAGCCAGCCACCCACAGCAACCCACCCACAGCAAAGCCAGTGTGCCAGCCACCCACGGTGACCCACCCACAGCAGAGTCAGGGTGCCAGCCAGCCACCCACAGTGACCCACCCACAGCAGAGCCAGCGTGCCAGCCACCCATGGTGAGTCAGTGACCCACCCACAGCAGTTCAGCATTACAGTAGATGTCAGAGCTATATAAATGTATAATAATAAAAGTGTGTGACTGTGGGGGAGGGTACATTAGAGTGTAACATTTTGTTTATTAAAAAATCATACAAACATACAGCTTATTAATAAAAACATATTTACGCAAAAATATATACCACATTTATTACAAGTCTCCCCTCAGTGGTCCATCTCAGCGTCGGAGACGCTGAAGGGAAACAACAATACACAGGGAAACAGTTAAAACTTTTTCCTTTCCACTATATATCCAATCATAACTTTGGTCTATTATATTCTATTTTAATGAAGGAATTTTTCTTTCTCTCTCTACTTCTCTTCTTTATCTGTGCTTCTTAGGGCTCTTTCATTAAACCCCACCAAAGCCCATGCATACAGTGCCTTGTTGGGTCCAATTTGAACCTCAAGGATATAGTGGCTTGTCACATACCATTTGCTATTGAACACAATCTTGAATACATCGGTAGTCCAGGCTTAAACTATGTAACCGTACTCGCATCTTGCTATTAAGAATTAGGTAAGAGTTTATATTTAGTCAATCAATTTTATATTTCTTGCTTCCTTGTTTCTTTTCTTTTTTCTGTTTCTCATCCCCCCCTTTTCTTTTTTTTTTGAATCTCTACTCATTCTCACACTTTTCTCTGAAAACATCGCTGCTCTCCTTCAGAGAGGCGACCAACTTATCCTGCTTTTTCAATGCCTCTTCCAGAGACTTTAGCTTTGAGACCTCCCTCTTACTGTTTCAGGACTTACTGTGCAGGGATTTCTTGTTCCTGAGATCTTCTTTCAGGACAGCAAGTTTCTGTTCCTCCTTAGTAATGTCTGTTCACCACTTTATCCTGGAAGACTGGTAAGGACTCCTCTTGCATAGGTACAGGCCCAGGATCCATTGCAGCTTGAGCACATGGAGTAGGCCTCAGTGCCTCTGGAGAGCCTCCACCTTCGTCTCTCCCCACCCACTGCATGGTGGTTGGGGGAGAAGCCTGCAGGACAGGCCCAGATTTGATGTTTCCTCCATTTGAGAGCAAAGCAGAGTGAGTCAACAACACCTCGCAAAACAGCACCACCTGGTGGAGAAGATCCTCTGGTGCAGAGACTGATGTGACTAATTCAGTGTTCTCTGTGCAGCACTGCAGTATATGTCAGTGTCAGAGCTATATGAATGTATAGTAATAATAATAGTGTGTGATTGTGGGGGTACATTAAAGTGTAAGCTCCTCTGGTACAGAGACTGATGTGACTAATTCAATGTTCTCTGTACAGCACTGTGGTATATGTCAGAGCTATATAAATGTATAATAATAATAGTGTGTGACTGTGGGGGGGTATTAGAGTGTAAGCTCCTCTGGTACAGAGACTGATGTGACTAATTCAATGTTCTCTGTACAGCACTGTGGTATATGTCAGAGCTATATAAATGTATAATAATAATAGTGTGTGACTGTGGGGGGGCATTAGAGTGTAAGCTCCTCTGGTACAGAGACTGATGTGACTGGTTCAGTGTTCTCTGTACAGCACTGTGGTATATGTCAGCACTATATAAATGTATAATAATAATAGTGTGAGGCTAAGGTGGGACATTTTATATTAAAAGTGTACATAGATAGTGGGACATATTGTATTTACCTTTAGAAAAAAAAAAAAAACAGCTAACTAATGACTATGAAATGATCTTCTCATTGATCGAATCACTAGGCATTTGACAAGGTAAGTCATCTGCCAAGAATGAAGACATATTGTATGCCGAAGCAGCTGTAATTAATGTCTGATTACAATTTATTGATTGGGACACATTTGTCTTTATTAAATAAAAACTCATCTTCCTGATCAGGATTTCTTAATTGTTTTTACCCGCCGCCCTCCCACTTACTTACAACAGTCCGTTGGTGAATCTGTAAATATAACGGGCTTTCACCAAAAAAGTCTACCCGTTACATTTACAGAGTTTTATGGAGATAATTGATGCCAACCATGCAATAAATATTTTATGTCCAGGTCTGAAGGAGGAGAGGTGTATCCATGATGAGCAGAGCTTGTTCGAGGCATCATTGAATCTGGGGGGCGAGGGCGGTGCCACAGGGATTACAGGCGACCGGAGGACAAGATCGGACCTGCAGGCCATCATAGTGAAATATAGTGCAGCACAACCCTGAACATAATAAATACTTCCTCTTATAATAATTTCCAATACAATCTTATGTTACAAAACACACAAAATGTATATTCATGATGAAATTACAAGTCCATAAATGTAATCACATGATAAAGTCCAAAGAATGAATCCACATTCACTGATGTGCTTAAAAGTGTTATATCTTGAAAATATTCTTGAAAACGAAAGTGATCTTCGTGCCCCCAACACCAGTGAATAACGGGTGATTACCTCCAAAATATGACCCCTGAATTATCAGTAAGGTTATAAAAACATTTTCCCCTCCAAAGGTTAATCCTCTGGTGTCCTCAGATCCTCCTCACCAATGAGCATCAAAATATGTTCATATAAAAGCAGGAGAAAAAGCCTAGTGCTCTCCGTACAAAACTTTAATATTGCTCATAAATAAAATACACTTACAAGATCTAGAACTATACTGTAACAGTGCCAATAAGGAGGGCGATGACACAGATCGGCCTCTAGCCACAAGTAAGATGACGTCACAACTTTGGCTCTGCCCTCCTATATGCCTTTAGTCCTAAGGCAGGACTTCTTCAGTAGGAGCCCCCATGTCTACCTGCTGTTAAATAGCACTTAAAAATCTAAAATGCTCTTCGTACATTCTCCTCTCTCCTCACCAACAAACATGGACTTACTATATGTTTATATAAAAGCAAAGGAGAGAACCTAGTGCTCTCCTTCCAAACCTTTAATATTAAAGTGCTCTTTGTGCCTCCACCACCAGTGAATAATGGCCACTCACCTTCAAAATATGACCCGTGAAATACCAGTAAGGTCATAAAAGCACTTGTCCCCTCCAAGGGTTAATCCTCTCGTATCCTCAGATTCTTCCCTCTCCTCAAGTGATGTCCTCCCGCAAGTAGACTGGCCATGGGATGACATTACAACTTTGGCTCTGCCCTCCCTATATAAGTTACATCCTAAGGCGGGACTTCTTCAGTAGAAAAGAAGCCACCATATCTACCTGCTGTTAAATAGCACTTAGAAATCTAAAATTCTCTTCGTACCTTCTCCTCTCTCCTCACCAACAAGCATGGACTTACTGTATGTTTAGATAAAAGCAAAAGAGAGAGCCTAGTGCTCTCCGTACAAAACTTTAATATTAAAGTGCTCTTTGTGCCTCCATCACAAGTAAATAATGGCCACTCACCTTCAAAATATGACCCGTGAATTACCAGTAAGATCATAAAAGCACTTGTCCTCTCCAAGGGTTAATCCTCTCGTATCCTCAGATTCTTCCCTCTCCTCAAGTGATCTCCTCCCGCAAGTAGACTGGCCATGGGATGACATCACAACTTTGGCTCTGCCCTACCCATATGAGTTACATTCTAAGGTGGGACTTCTTCAGTAGAAAATAATCCACCACATCTACCTGCTGTTAAATAGCACTTACAAATCTAAAATGCTCTTTGTACCTTCTCCTCTCTCCTCACCAACAAGCACGGACTTACTGAATGTTCATAAAAAAGCAAAGGAGAGAGCCTAGTGCTCTCCGTACAAAAATGTAATATTAAAGGGCTCTTTGTGCCTCCACCACCAGTGAATAATGGCCACTCACCTTCAAAATATGACCCGTGAATTACCAGTAAGGTCATAAAAGCACTTGTCCCCTCCAAGGGTTAATCCTCTTGTGTCCTCAGATTCTCCTCTCTCCTCAAGTGATGTCATCCCCCAAGTAGAATGGCCATGGGATGACATCACAACTTTGGCTCTGCCCTCCCTATATGAGTTACGTCCTAAGGCGGGACTTCTTCAGTAGAAAAGAAGCCACCATATCTACCTGCTGTTAAATAGCACTTAGAAATCTAAAATTCTCTTCGTACCTTCTCCTCTCTCCTCACCAACAAGCATGGACTTACTGTATGTTTAGATAAAAGCAAAAGAGAGAGCCTAGTGCTCTCCGTACAAAACTTTAATATTAAAGTGCTCTTTGTGCCTCCATCACAAGTAAATAATGGCCACTCACCTTCAAAATATGACCCGTGAATTACCAGTAAGATCATAAAAGCACTTGTCCTCTCCAAGGGTTAATCCTCTCGTATCCTCAGATTCTTCCCTCTCCTCAAGTGATCTCCTCCCGCAAGTAGACTGGCCATGGGATGACATCACAACTTTGGCTCTGCCCTACCCATATGAGTTACATTCTAAGGTGGGACTTCTTCAGTAGAAAATAATCCACCACATCTACCTGCTGTTAAATAGCACTTACAAATCTAAAATGCTCTTTGTACCTTCTCCTCTCTCCTCACCAACAAGCACGGACTTACTGAATGTTCATAAAAAAGCAAAGGAGAGAGCCTAGTGCTCTCCGTACAAAAATGTAATATTAAAGGGCTCTTTGTGCCTCCACCACCAGTGAATAATGGCCACTCACCTTCAAAATATGACCCGTGAATTACCAGTAAGGTCATAAAAGCACTTGTCCCCTCCAAGGGTTAATCCTCTTGTGTCCTCAGATTCTCCTCTCTCCTCAAGTGATGTCATCCCCCAAGTAGAATGGCCATGGGATGACATCACAACTTTGGCTCTGCCCTCCCTATATGAGTTACATCCTAAGGTGGGACTACTTCAGTAGGAAAGGAGCCACCACATCTACCTGCTGTTAAATAGCACTTAAAAATCTAAAATGCTCTTTGTACCTTCTCCTCTCTCCTCACCAACAAGCGTGGACTTACTGTATGTTTAGATAAAAGCAAAGGAGAAAGCCTAGTGCTCTCCGTACAAAACTTTAATATTAAAGTGCTCCTTGTGCCTTCACCACCAGTGAATAATGGCCACTCACCTTCAAAATATGACCCGTGAATTACCAGTAAGGTCATAAAAGCACTTGTCCTCTCCAAGGGTTAATCCTCTTGTGTCCTCAGATTCTCCTCTCTCCTCAAGTGATGTCATCCCCCAAGTAGAATGGCCATGGGATGACATCACAACTTTGGCTCTGCCCTCCCTAAATGAGTTACATCCTAAGGTGGGACTACTTCAGTAGGAAAGGAGCCACCACATCTACCTGCTGTTAAATAGCACTTAAAAATCTAAAATGCTCTTTGTACCTTCTCCTCTCTCCTCACCAACAAGCGTGGACTTACTGTATGTTTAGATAAAAGCAAAGGAGAGAGCCTAGTGCTCTCCGTACAAAACTTTAATATTAAAGTGCTCTTTGTGCCTCCATCACAAGTAAATAATGGCCACTCACCTTCAAAATATGACCCGTGAATTACCAGTAAGATCATAAAAGCACTTGTCCTCTCCAAGGGTTAATCCTCTCGTATCCTCAGATTCTTCCCTCTCCTCAAGTGATCTCCTCCCGCAAGTAGACTGGCCATGGGATGACATCACAACTTTGGCTCTGCCCTACCCATATGAGTTACATTCTAAGGTGGGACTTCTTCAGTAGAAAATAATCCACCACATCTACCTGCTGTTAAATAGCACTTACAAATCTAAAATGCTCTTTGTACCTTCTCCTCTCTCCTCACCAACAAGCACGGACTTACTGAATGTTCATAAAAAAGCAAAGGAGAGAGCCTAGTGCTCTCCGTACAAAAATGTAATATTAAAGGGCTCTTTGTGCCTCCATCACAAGTAAATAATGGCCACTCACCTTCAAAATATGACCCGTGAATTACCAGTAAGATCATAAAAGCACTTGTCCACTCCAAGGGTTAATCCTCTGGTGTCCTCAGATTCTCCTCTCTCCTCAAGTGATGTCATCCCCCAAGTAGAATGGCCATGGGATGACATCACAACTTTGGCTCTGCCCTCCCTATATGAGTTACGTGCTAAGGTAGGACTTCTTCAGTAGGAAAGGAGCCACCACATCTACCTGCTGTTAAATAGCACTTAAAAATCTAAAATGCTCTTCGTACGTTCTCCTCGTTTCTCACCAACAAACATGGACTCACTATATGTTTATATAAAAGCAAAGGAGAGAGCCTAGTGCTCTCTTTCCAAACCTTTAATATTAAAGTGCTCTTTGTGCCTCCACCACTAGTAAATAATGGCCACTCACCTCCAAAATATGACCCATGAATTACCAGTAAGGTAATAAAAGCACTTGTCCTCTCCAAGGGTTAATCCTCTTGTGTCCTCAGATTCTCCTCTCTCCTCAAGTGATGTCCTCCCGCAAGTAGAATGGCCATGGGATGACATCACAACTTTGGCTCTGCCCTACCTATATGAGTTACGTCCTAAGGTGGGACTTCTTCAGTAGGAAAGGAGCCACCACGTCTACTAGACATGTGCAACTCGTTTCTTTTTTTTTTTGTTTTTCATTTTTTCGTTATTTTCGTTCATTCGTTATCGTACGAATGAACGAACGATTCGCAAAAATTTTTAACGAATAACGAATCGTTCGAATCGAACGAATCCGAAAACAACGAAACTCCAAAAAAAACAAATTAGAAACAACGAATGTACGAAAGAAGAAAATCCGAAAAACGAAAACAGGAACAACGAAAATGAAAATGAACGAAAAAATTCGTACAGTCGTAATTAATTTTTTTTGTTGAATTGGTAATTTTCCGTGTCCCTTAAGCCCCATACACACGGTCGGACAATCCGCGGACCAGGTCGGTCGGATCCTGTCCGTCATACTTTGTCTGATGTTGGTTTTGCGTACACACGGTCGGACAAAGTTGTCGGAAAATCCGATCATTCTGAACGTGGTGACGTTTGTTGCCTACGACGGGACTACGTAGAGGCTAGTAGCCAATAGCTTTGGTCTTGTAATGTGATCTGAGCATGCGTGGCACTTTGTCCGTCGGACAACCGTACACACGATCGGATTTGGTGTGATCGGACCGTGTTGTCGGCAAATCTTTCCAGCAGGAGATAAGACTTTGTCCGTCGGACAATCCGACGTACACTGTCCGATGGTGCATACACACGGTCTGATTTTTCAACAACATTGTCCGATCGGACAGAATCCATGAAAAAGTCCGACCGTGTGTATGGGGCTTTACAATGGTACTGCTTAACGTGCCTCGAATGGATTGAACGAAAAAATTCATACATTTGTAACTTTTTTTTTTTTTTTTTCGATTCGTAATTTTCCGTGTCTCTTACAATGCCGTTGCTTAACGTGCTTCTAATGGATTGAACGAAAAAATTTGTACATTCGTAACTTTTTTTTTTCGATTCGTAATTTTCCGTGTCTCTTAAAATGTAATAATAGCATACACATTACATAAAATAATGAATTATGCTCCGATTATGAATCTACGAATGTTACGAATGTTACGAATGTTACGAATGTACGAATAAATACGAATGCGTCCGAATTTTGAATAAACAAATAATTGAAAATTAAACTAACGGAAAAACTAATCAACGAAAAAATAACTCTTACGAATTTACGAATCGTTACGAATCAACTGAAACTAAAAAACTAAACGAAAATAAACAAATTTTTTTGTTGTGTACATGTCTAACGGCTACCCACTGTTAAATACCGCTTACCGCCGACAACACAGCATCCAGAGTAAACAGCTCTGACAGGTACAAAAAATGCAGAGCGGGCCGGAAATGGACTAATCTCATCCATCATTCATGGATGGGCAGCCGACAAATCTGCAGCAACTGCGTGATGCTATCATGTCACTATGGAGCAAAATCTCTGAGGAACGTTTCCAACACCTTGTTGTATCTATGCCAGGAAGAATGAAGGCAAAAGGGGGTCCAATCCGCTACTAGCAAGGTGTACCTTATAAAGTAGCCAGTGAGTGTAGATATATATATATTTATATTTATTCACATAAATTCTAATTTCCTTTAAAAGTGACCCTGCTGAAAGACTTTTATAAATCTGAACATGACTGACTCCTCATCAGTGAGTCCCTGAGCCTTTCCATTATCATATAGTTGTCACAAGAGCTTCAAGCCTTTCGGCTGTCAGAGCGCTGTAACCTATTAGAGGACTCCGGCATTTCCATGCAAAGCATGTCTCTGGAAAAGAAAATGAGAGTAAACATGTTTTGAGTCGAGGACTTGCTCTTCCAAGGTTTGATAAAATGAATTTTAATTTGCCAGATTCATCTTGCGAGTTTTCTTCACAGATAGAGAATCTGCATGGCTCTGCATCTCCGTGGCAACCGGTAATTGCGTTTCTCTTATCGAAGTCAGCGGGCCGAAGTTATGTCTGCTTAGAGAACAATGGGCACTGCGGGCTGGCTGTGTGTCTGCCGGCTCCAACCTCCTTGTCCTGTGGGAGGCGGATGTCCCACTTCTGGAACCCATTTGCCTCTTGATGCTTACACCAATCAAAATAGATCCGACTATTTTTTTTTTTTTTTGTAGTGTGGAAGACTAACCGCAGCAACATGCAAAAAGTTGAAGTTTAAGGCATTACATTTATCCAAGCAAACCTGTTGTAGAAAATTGTCATGGGAACTTAGGCATGGCTACCCTGTGCCCATTAGTTGGTGCTCACATTATGACCCGTGAATTACCCATTGTGGGATTCGGTGTTGCCATTTCTAATTATTCTCATGGGAACTTAAGCATGACCACTGCCTTCCCATTGGATGTGCTCACATTGCATTATTGAATGCAGCGTTGGCATGTCTAATAATGCAGTGGGAACTAAGGCATGGCTGCCCTGTTCTCATTGGTTGGCGCTCACCACTGAATTGCATTGAGGGATTCAGTGTTGGCATGTCTAATTATTGTAATAGGAACTTGGGCATGGCCACCTCCTTCTCATTGAATGGTACTCTCATTACATTGTGGGATGTGGGGTTGGCATGTCTAATTATTGTCATGGGAACTTGGGCATGGCCACCCCCTTGTCACTGATTATTATTCTGATTGCATTGTGGGATGCAGGGTTGGCATGTCTAAATATTGTCATGGGAACTTGGGCATGGCCACCTAGTTCTCACTGAATAGTACTTTCATTGCATTGGGGGATGTGGGGTTGGCATGTATAATTATTGTCATGAGAACTTGGGCATGGTCACCCCCTTCTCATTGGATGGTACTCTTATGGCATTGTGGGATGTGGGCTTGGCCTGTTTAACTATTGTCATGGGAACTTGGGCATGGCCACCTAGTTCTCACTGAATGGTACTTTCATTGCATTGGGGAATGTGGGGTTGGCATGTATAATTATTGTCATGGGAACTTGGGCATGGTCACCCCCTTCTCATTGGATGGTACTTTTATTGCATTGTGGTATGTGGGGTTGGCATGTTTAATTATTGTCATGAGAACTTGGGCATGGCCACCCCTTCTCATTGGATGGCACTCTCATTGCATTGTGGGATGCAGGGTTGGCATGTCTAATTATTGTCATGGGAACTTGGGCATGGCCACCTAGTTCTCACTGAATGGCACTCATTGCATTGTGGGATGCAGGGTTGGCATGTCTAGTTATTGTCACTGGAATGTAGGCATGACAACCATCGCCTTACCATTGGATGGTGCTCACATTGCATTGAGAGAATGCAAGGTTGGCATGCCAAATGTTGTGATGGGAACTTAGGCATGGCCACACCCTTCTCATTGGATGGTGCTTATATTGCATTGTGGAATGCATGGTCGGCATGTCCAATTACTTTCATTGGAACTTAAACTGGCCATAGATGGATAAAAACCCGTCCGGTTCAACCAGACCAGATTTGATCCATCTATGGGCCAACCAGCCTGTTGGATTTTTTACATTTGATTACTGCCGGCAGCTATAGATGCTAGCAGTAATCATCCTGTTCTGCTGGCCGTGAAGGCGGCTGCGGGAGGGATTTCCCCTGACTGTGTTGATGGGGGAATCAAGCAATTATTTTTCCTTCCAACCACGGTAGAAGGAAAGAAACTCAAATCATCTATGGTTTGCCCTACACCGCCCCTAATCCATGTGCCCTGAGCCCACCCAGTTGTGTGACAATAGCAAATTAATATTCACTATTGTCTTCCTGATTCTTCTCCCAGCCAATCAGGAAGCAGGTTCTGAGACCCGATTGGCCAATTATAATTAACCACTTCACGACCGCTCACTGTATATATACGTCATTTTTTTGAAGAGGGATATCTCGGTAACGGCAGCAGCTGCTGCCACAACCGAGGTATCCCTCTTCACAGTGAGCGGTCCCCTTTCCTATAATGGTGGTCATCGCGGCGGATTCGCCGCGAGATCACCGTTATCGGCGGCGGGAGAGGTGCCCCCCCTCCCGCCGCTCTCCCGTGCCTTCCGCCGCTTACCGGAACCGTCGGCAGCGGCGGAGGCGATCGGGTCCTTTCCCCTCCTGTGTATAGAGATGAGTGACGCTACGATGGCCGCCACTCATCTCTATACCATAGGAGGGCGGAAGCGACGTCAAAAACGTCACTTCCGCCCATACGTCTTAAAGGGGAATTTACAAATGTCATTTTTTTAAATGACATTTTTTTTTTTTTTTTATCTTTGAAGTCCAAATATGAGATCTGAGGACTTTTTGAGCCCAGATCTCATATTTAAGAGGACCTGTCATGCTTTTTTCTATTACAAGGGATGTTTACATTCCTTGTAATAGGAATAAAAGTGATTTTTTTTTTTTTAAACAGTGTAAAAAATAATACAATTAAGTAAAATAAATAAGATAAAACAAAAAAAAAATTTTTAAAACACCCCGTCCCGACGAGCTCGCGCGCAGAAGCGAACGCATACGTGAGCAGCGCCCGCATATGAAAACGGTAGTCAAACCACACATGTGATGTATCGCCGGGATCGGTAGAGCGAGAGCAATAATTCTAGCCATAGACCTCCTCTGTAACTCAAAAAATGCAACCTGTAGAATTTTTTAAATGTCGCTTATGGAGATTTTTGAGGGTAAAAGTTTGACGCCATTCCACGAGCGGCCGCAATTTTGAAGCGTGACATGTTGGGTATCAATTTACTCGGCGTAACATTATATTTCACAATCCAAAAAAAAATTGGGCTAATTTTACTGTTGTCTTATTTTTTTATTCAAAAAAGTGACTTTTTTCCAAAAAAAGTGCGCTTGTAAGACCGCTGCGCAAATACGGTGTGAAAAAAAGTATTGCAACGACTGCCATTTTATTCTCTAGGGTGTTAGAAAAAAACAATATATAATGTTTGGGGGTTCTAAGTTTTTTTCTAGCAAAAAAAACTGTTTTAAAAACATGTAAACACCTAAAATCCAAAACGAGGCTGGTCTGGAAGTGGTTAATTTCAGATTTTCGAATTTTTGGGTTTTCCGATTTTCGTTCTAATTTTCAGATTCTTTTAAATTTTCGTTCTTATTTTTGGATTTTTGGTATTTCTGCTTTTCCCAAATTTTGGATTTAGAATTTCCGAATTTCCAAACTTTCACATTTTTGAATGATAGAATTTACGAATTTTCGAAAATATTCGAATTACGAATTTTTGAATATTCAAATGTATATTATATTATGTGTAAACAAGGCAGATCGCCGTTCTGACAGGGAAGAACACAGTGATCTTGTGTTCCTTCTAAGCAGGAACACATAGCTCTGTGTTCACCCAGTCAGTCCACCCCCACACAGTAAGCAAGCACCCACTAGGAACACAGTTAACCCTTTTATTGCCTTTGGTGTTAACCCCTTCAATGCCAGTGTCATTAGTACAGTGACAGTGCATATTTTTTTGGTTCCCAAAAAAGTGTCAAAAATATCAGGTAGGTGTCCGATCTGTCTGCCGCAATATCGCAGTCCTGCTAAAAATTGCTGATCGCCACCATTACTAGTAAAAAACAAAAAAATGCCATAAATCTATCCCCTAGTTTGTAGACGCTATAAATTTTGCGCAAACCAATCAATATACGCTTTTTAGGATTTTTTTTTCTTTATTTACCAAAAATATGTAGCAGAATACCTATTGGCCTAAATTGATGAAATTAGATTTTTTTATTTTTATTGGATGTGTTTTATAGCAGAAAGTTTGTTTGTTTCTAGCGCAAAAAAAAAAAACAAAAAACGCAGGATGTGATCAAATACCACCAAAAGAAAGCCCTTTTTGTGGGGGGGGGGGGGGGGGGAGGACATCGATTTTATTTGGGTGCAGCATCGCACGACCGCGCAATTTTCAGTTAAACTAACGCAGTGCTGTATCGCAAAAAAAAAAAAAATGGCCTGGCCATGAATGGGGGCAAAACCTTCTGGGGCTGAAGTGGTTAAATTAAATATGTAAGTGGTTTAATTAAATGAAATTAAATTAAAAGTGGTTTAATTCAATTAAATGTGGTTTAAATTTGGTTTAATTCAAATAAATTAAAAGTGGTTTAATTTAATTAAATTCAATTAAATAATTTAATACACAAAATTATAATGTGGCTTATGTAGCAATTGTATACGCTATATTCATTTTTTTTTTTTACTTGCTATATTTTTATTTTTTTTTCACAAAAGTGGAGTTACCCTTTAAATCTCATTATCATGCAAATGAATTACATTCACATTCCTTTGTTGTACCTGCATTTTGCCGCCTCGGCGACCTTTGTTACGTAGCAAGCTCAACATAACATGCCCTGTAATTATGGTCAAGAGGCTCCCTCCCATCCTCTTCCATTATTGCAGACTATCGGTGTTCTATTGAGTTCATATATTCATGTTTACACGAAGCCTGAGCACGTCCCCAGCTGTAGAGTTATGTAAAACATAATCTTTGTCTTTCCGCGGCAGTCAAGCTGCTTTTTTGCCTATTGTTTGCCGGTTTGTACAGAATCTTGTTTATTTGTCTTTTGATCCTCGTTGCTTTCTGTTGGCCATTGACGGCCTCAGCCTGACTCTAAACCCCTCCGAACCTCGTAGGCTGGAAGAAAACACAGATTTACAATTCACTCAAAGGATCCGATTACAGAGGAACATGATCTTTAACCTCAAAATTTGGTGTGGACTTCTAACCACTTCCAGTCCGAGCCAATCCTGACATTCCTCCCCTATTTATTTATTTTTTGCAGTAGAAATACTTAGATTGTCCCAAACATTACAGGTGCATCTCAAACAAATTAGACTATCATCAAAAAGTTAATTTATTTCAGTAATTTAATTAAAAAAGTGAAACTCATATATTCTATATTGCACGGCCCTTAGGACGGAGCTTGGTCACGCTCTAAGATGGCAGCTTGAAAAGGAATGAAAGAAAACCGCGCTACCCTTGGTTATATAATTATTTTACTACACAGGTATAGCCCCACTGTGCTGTGTTTTGGACCCCAGGAGAAGCTGGGTCTCTAAGTTACAGTTGTTGTCTTAATTGTGCTGTGCCGTGTTAAAACTAATTAAAGTGCTCTGTGCTATATTTCATATATCACATGTCGTGATAATAGAACGTGATTGTAATTATAATTTCAGGGTGTGGTGCAGCTGCATCTACTAGTGCTTTTAGAATGTCTTCATCATTACCACCAGCAATCACAGTTAAAAAAATTACAATGAAATGTTGCAATAAACAAAAATACTGAATAAAAACTTGTAGCCACTAAAATAATTTTTTCCAATAATGTGACAAAAAGAAAAAAAGAAAAAGTCCGTGACAACACCACTTGTGCTTGTTGTAGTCTTAAACTTTAACTTTAAATTTTCATAGTGCAAATTGTTTCCATTGTGACCGTCACCAGCTATGCAATGGGTCACTTACCAAACCGTGGTAAGTTTGAAGCGTGCGGTTTGTTTTTGGATAACCAGTCCTATCTGTGGTCTCCCTCTTGCTCTCAAATCCTGGTATGGGTGGTTAAGATGGGCTCCACAGGTTCCCCAAAATGAGATAATAAAATGGGCCTCTAATGGTGAAGTACGTTTTTCAAAACTTTTATTAAAATTATATGGCATAAAAACTCACATGGTCCGATGCCTGTGGCTGGCACTGAGCATATCCAGCCTTGTGTAAAAATAATGGTATCACTATTATCCTCCTGTTCGCTTGCGTGCGTTCCGAGTCCCCTTCCTGGTCTGAGATGTCTCTCTCGGAAGTGACGCGATCGCGTGTATTACCCAGCAGCCTCTACGCGTTTTGCAAATACCTTTTGCGTCATCAGGAAGCTGCTGGATGTGTGGGTTGCTGTGTATTTATGGTCCCAGTACCTGTCTATTTGTCTTTTGAGACAAATAAGAAAGAAACCAATCAAAAGACAAATAGACAGGTACTGGGACCATAAATACACAGCAACCCACACATCCAGCAGCTTCCTGTGGCGGCTGGTGGTATATTTTTTGGTGGGGGCAGCAAACAATGCACCCACAGCCACCCACCTTCCACATACACCCCCCCCCCCCCCCCCCCCCCCCCCCCCCCCCCCCCCCCCCCCCCCGGTTGGCCCACCAGCACTCCCCTGCCGGTCGGTTGGTCACCAGTCCTGCACTTACCCCATCTAGGTCGCGGGTGGCGCTTCCTCTGGGCGGTGGCTTCCCTGCGTCTCCTCTTCCTTGGCATCAGGATGGCCTCTGCCGTGCGTCTCCTCCCTTCTCCTCTCTCCTTCTCCTCCTAGGTGGCCAATAGGATCTCTTCTCCTCTCTGGCCAATTGGTGACAAGTCTCAGGACCCGCTTCTGTGCGTCTCCTTTCTTCTCCTCCCTCGTCCTCCTCCTAGGTGACCAATGGGATCTCTTCTCCTCTCTGGCTAATTGGTGACGAGTCTCAGGATCCGCTTCCTGATTGGCCAAGAGGAGAATCAGGAAGAGAATAGCAAATATTAATTTGCTATTGTCACACAACTGGGCGGGCTCGGGACGCAGTGCTATGTGCCCAGAGCCCACCCTTTTTAGAAGCCAATAATAGCCTCAGGCTCTAATCATGTGCTTCTAAAAAAAAAAAAAAAAACAATTGGAATCCATGCGTCCGACACCCTGCATGTTGATTAGGGGCTGGGCGCAAGGATTAGGGGGGTGGCGCCCCATAATGGATGGGCCGCCACCACTTTCCACCACACTGATGATAATGATGATGACAATGGAGATGAACAAGGCTGTTTCTCTGGCTAATCTTTCCACCACTGATAAACCTGTGTCAGAAAACACTCTGAAACAAATGCTGCTCTCTCTTCAAAGAGATTTGAATGTATGCAACACCAGGTAGATGACCTAGGTGACCACACTGACAAACTGAGGAATTTCATTGCATTAACACCAAACTTGCTGATTTAGAGGACCGTTCTCGCAGGAACAACCTTAATATTAGAGGCATCCCTGGGTCCATCTCTTCAGCAAAGTTGTTTCCATACCTGCAACAGCTGTTCAAAATTTTAGTTCCAACACTCTCTCCTCTAGAGATTACTATAGATCGGGCTCACAGAAATCACAAGCACGCTCACATCCCAGCTGAGAAACCTCAAGACGTCTTTGCACGTCTCCATTTTGTCCAATCCAAGGAACATGTTCTTCTGGCAACAAAAAATCTCTCTCCGCTACCTGAAACCTACACAACCTTGTCATTGTATTCTGACATCTCTGCAGCCAGGGCCGTTTTTTATATTGATTGGACCCTGGGCAAACATTTTCTACAGAGGGGCCCCTGGACTGGAGGTTGAAATCTCTCTATGGAGGGGCCCCTGGACTGGAGGTGGCAATCTCTCTATGGAGGGGCCCCTGGACTGGAGGTTGCAAACTCTCTATGGAGGGGCCCCTTGACTGAATGTGGCAGTCTTCCTATGGAGGAGCACCTGGATTGAATGTGGCATTCTTCCTATGGAGGAACCCCTGGCCTGGACTGGAGGTTGCAATCTCTCTATGGACTGGCCCCTGGACTGGAGGTGGCAATCTCTCTATGGAGGGGCCCCTGAACTGAATGTGGTTGTCTTCCTATGGAGGAGCACCTGGACTGAATGTGGCATTCTTCCTATGGAGGAGCCCCTGGCCTGGACTGGAGGTTGAAATCTCTCTATGGAGGGGCCCCTGGACTGGAGGTAGCTGTATCTCTATGGAGGCCCCCCATAGTAAAAATACTACCTCCAGTTCAGGGGCCCCTCAATAGGGAGACTGTCACCTCCAGTTCAGGAGCTGAGGCCACTCCATAAAGAGACTACTATCTACAGTTCAGGTGACCCTTCTATTGTAGGGTGACATCAGACTGTAAAGCCCCTGGAATATCAAATCAGTGCAGGGCAGGCTACAGCGACAGTAGTACAGGAACACTGTGCCCCCCCAGTATTCAAGTTAAGGTGCCTGCCCAATGTGTGCCCTCTATTTGGTCTCACCTGAGCTGACTCAGTTGAGCCCAGTCCGACCCTTCCCCTCCTCCTCCTCCACAGCAGGCAGGTGTCAGGTTTGTCAGTATGGGTACAGGGTGGCATGGGGCTCTTGCTGTGTGGTGAGGGGATTAAACACTATCACAGTAGGGCTCACGGAGGGGGGGTGAGAAAATGGATGGCCTCCAGTCATTACTACAGAATTACTCCAGTCATTACTCTCAGAATGCGCTGGAGTATAACTGCGGAGGCTGGTCGAGAAGTGGTCAAACAAGATTCATTACACAGTCCTTCTTCACCTAAGCCCAGGTAAGATGCTTCTGACGTTGTCTCTTGTTCGGGGGTGGCTTGACACAACGAATGTGACAGTTGTAGCCCATGTATACATTTGTGTGTGGTGGCTCTTGAAGTACTGACACCAGCTGTAGTCCACTCCTTATGAATCTTTCAAATTCTTGAATGGCCTTTGCTTCACAATCCTCTTAAGGCTGTGGTTAGTCCTGTTGCTTGTGCAACTTTTTCTAACACAGTTTTTTTTCCTCTCAATTTTCCATTAATATGCTTGGATACAGCACTCTGTGAACTGCCAGCTTCGTAGCAATGACTTTTTGTGACTTACCCTCCTTGTGGAGGGTGTCAATGACTTTCTTTTGGACAACTGGCAAGTCAGCAGTCTTCCCCATGATTATGTAACCTACTGACCCAGACTGAGAGACCTTTTTTAATGCTCAGGAAACCTTTACAGGTGTTTTGAGTTAATTAGCTGATTAGATTGTGACACCATGAGTCTACAATATTCAACTTTTTCACAATATTCTAACTTTCTGAGATACTGAAGTTTGGGTTTTCACTCGCTGTAAGCCATAATCATCAGAATTAAAATAAAGAAATGCATAAAATATATCACTGTGTGTGTAATGAATCTATATAATACATGAGTTTCACTTTTTGAATTGAATTACTGAAATAAATTAACTTTTTGATGATATTCAAATGTTGTGAGATGCACCTGTATGCAGGGCCGCTGATAGGCCAGTACAACTGGCCCTGTTGTACTGGGCCCGACCAGCGCCCGACCAGCAGGGGGCCTCGGGCAACCTTAAAAGAGAACTAATTAATGTAAAAAAAAAAACTCCTTCAGCCACCATGACCGAACATCGACCCCCCCCTCCCCCCACCACAATCCACCACCAACCCCAGCCGTCCATAACACATGTGCTACCTGCAGACAGTGCCACCTATGCTGCCAATGGTATTATTCCATTGGCGGCATGGGTGGCACTGTCTGCAGCACAATATGGCATGGCTGGCACTGTCGGCAGGCAGCACATGCGTTATGGCATTTGCGTCATGGGCGGCACTGTCTGCAGCACAATATGGCATTGGTGGCATGGGTGCCACTGTCTGCAGGTAGCACATGTGTTATGGACCATAACGCATGTGCTACCTGCAGAGACAGTGCCGCCCATACCACCATTGCTGTAATGTGCTGCAGAGACAGTCTCAAGGCGGGGTCTGGGGAGGGGCCAGGGGTGGGGCTGAATGAGGGACCAGGGGTGGAGCTGAAGAGGGCCCCGTCAGGTAGGCTGTACAGGGCCCCATGATTTCTATCAGCGGCCCTGCCTGTATGTATTTTTTTAACCTCTTGCCGACCACCCGCCGTTGTGCACCTGGGAGGCTGTTGCACTACAAGAGGTTTTTCACCTCAATGCACAGAATGCCAAAGGTGATTTAAATCATTGTCATTATCACAAAGTCATTGTAGTCATTTGATGAAGATTTTTCTTTTGTTTGTTCACTTTGCTGCATTGAAAACAATATAACATTTTCGTTTCGACCATGTAAAATGTACCGATTTGTGTGTTTCGAATTGAAAATAATCTGTAAATTCAAAGAAAATTAAAAAATTTCTGAAAACAAATTCTGAATACGAATTGAACGAATCAACCAAATTTAACTAAACAACTAGATCAGGCATATGCAATTAGCGGACCCCCAGCTGTTGCAGAACTACAAGTCCCACGAGGCATAGCAAGACTGACAGCCACAAGCATGACACCCAGAGGCATGATGGGACTTGTAGTTTTGCAACAGCTGGAGGTCCGCTAATTGCATATCCCTAAACTAGATTAACCACATGCCGACCAGCACACGACGATGTACGTTGGCACAATGGCACGGCTGGGCAAATGGGCGTACAAGTACATCCCCTTTAAATTGTGGCATTGTGGGCGCGTGCCCACCGCGTACTCCGTGACCATGCCCGCGGGTCCCGCGGACTCGATGTCTGCCGGTGTCCCGTGATCGTGTCACGGAGCAGCAGAACGGAGAGATGCCTATGTAAACAAGGCATTTCCCCGTTCTGCCTAGTGATTTGACAGAGATCTACTGCTCCCTGTCATCGGGAGCAGTGATCGCTGTCATGTCCTAGGTAACTTTACTGTTTTCTTATTTTTTTTATTAAAAAAAGTGTATTTTTTACAAAAAAAGCGCGCTTGTAAGACCGCTGCGCAAATACGGTGTGACAGAAAGTATTGCAACGACCGCCATTTTATTCTCTAGGGTGTTAGAAAAAAATGTATAAGGTTTGGGGGTTCGAAGTAATTTTCTAGCAAAAAAACCTGTTTGTAAACAACAAATCTCAGAAAGAGGCTCGGTCCTTAAGTGGTTAAAGAATAAAGAAAGCAAACTTTTACAACCACTTTAAGGTTTACAACACAACATCCTCATTAGCATTGAAAATCCTGTTTTTTTTTTCCTTATCAAATCCCTTTCTTGTTGTTTTTTTTCCAGCCAGAAGACTATTTAATAAACCTAAACAAGTCAACGGCAACAATTAAGTCAAATTAAATTGGAGAAAGTGCCGAGCTTTTGCAACAAAAACAGGCAGCAATAACTGCTACCCGTGTAGCATTACCCTGTAATTAAATTAAGGTCATACGCACTAAATGGATTTTAAGAAACATATTTTCAACTGTAGTTAGAGGCTAACCAGTCCACCTGTAATTAATAGGGCGCTATTGCTGTGCCGTGATCTCCGGTTCCTTTTTTTAACCTCTTCAATACAGGGCATTTCAGCCCCTTCCTGCCCAGACCAATTTTCAGCTTTCAACGCTGTAACAATTTGATTGACAATTGCGCGGTCATGCAACACTGTACCCATATGAGATTTTCATATTTTTTTCCCCCACAAATAGAGATTTCTTTTGGTGGTATTTGATCACCTCTGCAGTGTTTATTTTTTGCGCTATAAACAAAAAAAGAGCGACAATTTTGAAAAAAACAAAATTTCTCATTCGTTCATTGACAGACACGGCCTTCCTTATTCAGAACCATAGGGTTATATCGCCCCCTAGTAGGACACTAGGCAGATAAAAAGACTTGGCTACGCCCATGGGCCGTCCTAGGTGATATACACCCCCCTCTATGCTATAGGCCTTCAGTTTTTTTCTGACTAGTCAGGAGTAAGGACCTGGTTCCCTGCTGGGATCTCTAGTCCTTGCAATTTTTTTGTTTGCTTGTTGTTTTTCCTGGAATTTTCCGATGAGATCTACAATCAACTGCCGGGCTGGGCAATGGGCTGGACATTCGATCCAGTGATCACCCCAGTCTGGCCAGCGAGACTGCAGCTACGCGCTAGGTCGGCCGCGACTGGACGTGGGCTGGCCCTGCGAGTTAAACATCTTGCGAGGTCGCATACGTCCAGGTCTCGGCTCGAGTGGCACTGTCCTTCATGGCTGACATCATACTGTCCTTCACTGCCACCCCCTCCCATCATACTGCCCTCGACCCCATCATACTGTCCTCCACTACCACCCCCTCCCATCATACTGCCCTCACTCCCATCATACTGTCCTTCACTGCCACCTCTCCCATCATACTGTCCTCCACTGTAACCTCTCCTATCATACTGCCCTCGACCCCATCATACTGCCCTCCACTGCCACCCCTCCCATCATACTGTCCTCCACTACCACCCCCTCCCATCATACTGCCCTCGACCCCATCATACTGCCCTCCACTGCCACCCCTCCCATCATACTGTCCTCCACTACCACCCCCTCCCATCATACTGCCCTCAACCCCATCATACTGCCCTTCACTGCCACCCCCTCCCATCAAAAATTGTAAAAAAAAAAACTACAAAAAATGTAATTGTAAAATAAAATATAATGGTTAAAATAACAAAAATTACAAACTACTGATACTGTCCACTGCCCTACTGAATATGTCCACTGCCCTACTGAATATGTCCACTGCCCTACTGAATATGTCCACTGCCCTACTGACAATATCCACTGCTCTACTGACCATGTCACCTGCTCTACTGTCCACGTCCACTGCTGTACTGACTGACACCATTCACAGTCCACACTGACACCACTGGTGGAATTACCACCAAAGGTCGCACTTGCGACTGGGCCCTGGCCTTCTGCCATCATGGCAGGGCCCAAGACTGCAGGACTGCACAACATGTGAAAGGGAACCCTGCACTGTGTACTTATCTCATCCCAGAACCCTGCACTCTGTATATACTGTAGCTCATCCCAGAACCCTGCACTCTGTACATAGCTCAACCCAGAACCCTACACTCTGTACATAGCTCATCCCAGAACCCTGCACTCTGTACATAGCTCATCCCAGAACCCTGCACTCTGTATATAGCTCATCCCAGAACCCTGCACTCTGTACATAGCTCACCCCAGAACCCTGCACTCTGTACACAGTTCATCCCAGAACCCTGCACTCTCTACATAGCGCATCCTAGAACACTGCACTTTGTATATACTGTAGCTCATCCCAGAACCCTGCACTCTGTACATAGCTCAACCCAGAACCCTACACTCTGTACATAGCTCATCCCAGAACCCTGCACTCGGTACATAGCTCATCCCAGAACCCTGCACTCGGTACATAGCTCATCCCAGAACCCTGCACTCTGTACATAGCTCATCCCAGAACCCTGCACTCTGTACATAGCTCAACCCAGAACCCTACACTCTGTACATAGCTCATCCCAGAACCCTGCACTCTGTACATAGCTCATCCCAGAACCCTGCACTCTGTATATAGCTCATCCCAGAACCCTGCACTCTGTATATAGCTCACCCCAGAACCCTGCACTCTGTACATAGTTCATCCCAGAACCCTGCACTCTCTACATAGCGCATCCTAGAACACTGCACTTTGTATATACTGTAGCTCATCCCAGAACCCTGCACTCTGTACATAGCTCAACCCAGAACCCTACACTCTGTACATAGCTCATCCCAGAACCCTGCACTCTGTACATAGCTCATCCCAGAACCCTGCACTCTGTATATAGCTCATCCCAGAACCCTGCACTCTGTATATAGCTCACCCCAGAACCCTGCACTCTGTACATAGTTCATCCCAGAACCCTGCACTCTCTACATAGCGCATCCTAGAACACTGCACTTTGTATATACTGTAGCTCATCCCAGAACCCTGCACTCTGTACATAGCTCAACCCAGAACCCTACACTCTGTACATAGCTCATCCCAGAACCCTGCACTCGGTACATAGCTCATCCCAGAACCCTGCACTCTGTACATAGCTCATCCCAGAACCCTGCACTCTGTATATAGCTCATCCCAGAACCCTGCACTCTGTACATAGTTCATCCCAGAACCCTGCACTCTGTACATAGCGCATCCTAGAACCCTGCACTTTGTATATACTGTAGCTCATCCCAGAACCCTGCACTCTATACATAGCTCAACCCAGAACCCTACACTCTGTACATAGCTCATCCCAGAACCCTGCACTCTGTACATATCTCATCCCAGAACCCTGCACTCTGTATATAGCTCGTCCCAGAACCCTGCCCTCTGTACATAGCTCATCCCAGAACCCTGCACTCTGTATATACTGTAGCTCATCCCAGAACCCTGCACTCTGTATATAGCTCATCCCAGAACCCTGCCCTCTGTACATAGCTCACCCCAGAACCCTGCACTCTGTACATAGCGCATCCCAGAACCCTGCACTTTGTATATACTGTAGCTCATCCCAGAACCCTGCACTCTGTACATAGTTCATCCCAGAACCCTGCACTCTGTACATAGCTCATCCCAGAACCCTGCACTGTGTACTTACCTCATCCCAGAACCCTGCACTTTGTACATAGCTCATCCCAGAACCCTGCACTGTGTACTTAACTCATCCCAGAACCCTGCACTTTGTACATAGCTCATCCCAGAACCCTGCACTCTGTACATAGCTCATCCCAGAACCCTGCACTCTGTACATAGCTCATCCCAGAACCCTGCACTGTGTACTTATCTCATCCCAGAACCCTGCACTTTTTACATAGCTCACCCAGAACCCTGCACTTTCTACATAGCTCATCCCAGAGCCCTACATTCTGTACATACAGTAGCTCATCCTAGAACCCTGCATTCTGTAAATAGCTTATCCCAGAATCCTGCACTCTGTACATACCTTTTTTTTAAATTGTTTTAAATGAATGTGCTGGGGTTTGTATGTATCCATGATACACTTGCTTGCGCGGAACAATAAGAAAAGCATATTTTATAGGTACAAGGAGGCCAGAGTTTTGTTTAATGAAGCCCCTTAAGCTCCTCCCACTGTCAGAAGTTTGACCACGCCCACATTTTCCACAAGGTTTCTTTCTTCCTCAAGTGTCCCTCATTCTGAAGTTCAAAAGTTTGGAGGTATGGTCAAGAGCCCCCCACCCTCCCTTACATCACAATGCACCCCCTTACCCTTGCTGCTGCCGGGAAGAACCTAGGTTTGGAGGTGGGAAGCAGAAAGTGCATGGTCTGGAGGAGGACCATAGGAGGGCTGGACTCAGCTGCCAGAGTCTGCTGAATGCTGAGACCAGGGGAGGCAGAGACGAGGGGGTACTGTGGCTACACAGAAAGGCACAGGATCTATAGGAGGAGTTCTGTCCTCCTCTCTACTGCCCACTGCTGAGTCAAAATGGGGGTGGAGATATGGGGGGGGGGGTGCTGCAGCTGCAGGAGTGGTGCGAGGGCCACATAAAATATGAATAAAATAGCCTTGGCAGGCAGCATTCGCCCCACGGGCCTTGTGTTTGACACATGTGCTCTAGACTGTACATATTAAGACCCTGCAGTCTCTCCTGATATCTTTCATCCCTCAGACCTCTCACCATTTATATTGTCCATCTCTTGACTCATTCTATTTTATCATTATCTTTTTGTAAATGAGGTCTCTAGTGTTCAATGAGTCCTACAACATAGTGTCTGCAGTCTAGACCCCGATGTAGGACTTTTGTATCATTGCAGATAAATAGGCTGGAAAACTATGAATTTTTCATGTGCAAAAAAGCCCCCATAGCAGTCTAATTCCAGCCAGCATGCCTCTGGAATTAGAAGATAAACAAAAGTCTAACTGCTATGGCTTAGAAGAATTCTAATTTATGCTAGCGAAAAATATTTTGCAGCCAAAGCAGGTCCACAGTTGATTGTGCTACAAATCACTAGAAATTTCTACATTAGAGTTTGGTGAACGGTCAGGCCGAACATTGTCTGTTTGCCCCGTTTGGGGGAACACGCAAATTTGAAGGCTGATTGGTCTTCGCCCCTCCGAATGCCCTGCGATACACTGCACGCTGCACAGTGCAGACTGCACCCTGATTGGGCCCAAAGATGCATACCAGACCCTTATCTGAGCATGCAGCCTGGCAGGTCAGGAAGGGGAGAAGGGGGAACGAGCCACCCCATACCAGGTCACATGCCCTCAACATGGGGGGTGGGTGCTTTGCGGCTGATATCTATGGCACTAGATATAAGTGACAAGTGACAAACAAATTTATTCAAATTAGTTAAAAACACATACAAGATGTCATAATTGAAATTGTCCTGAAAAAAATTACATAGCCCAGAATTCTCTGTGCTGTGCATGCATGCATAATGACATCATGGCTTCCAGCTCCCCCCAACGCATTTCATCAGACATTACGTCATCAGGGACACAAAAGCAGTCCATCTTAAATACAGCGACCAAGTAGCAGTCAAAGGAAACCCTGGAACAGGAATACATCACAGGAAGCCATCAACGGCCATATTGGAAAAGGGCTATAGATGAAAGTAATTATATATTGCCCAAAAAGTTCGAACTTTCACCTGGAGACATCTAGGAGGTCAAAAAAGAAAACAAAAATAAAGCAAAAAATATCACTAACAAAGACCAATGACAGCCTTTTAAAAAAAATAAACTTGAAATAGTATGCAAAGTGTCAAATCGAGCTCACAAAACTCCTAAAAAATACAAAATAAAAACAAAAAATATAAAAAATTATATGAAAAAGAGATCTATAAATAAGGAACATCAAAAAGGAAAAACCAGGTAAACTTAGATATAATAGACAAAATGTCCATTTTGATATCTTTATCCAGTAGTTGTGACTCTCTTCTAAAGCCTGTATGGCTATTAGCTTATCCATGTCTTATTGACATTTCACCTTCGTGTAGCGCCGACACTTTTCTAAAGTGTGCGCTATAATGCAAATTTTGTTTTTCCAGAACTGTAACTGAGTTCTGGGGGTTAATTGTGCAGGTCTTTTACTTTGGCATCAGTCTGGCTGGGCTGTACTTGAGTTCTGCCTGGTCATGGGTGCAGTGAGGCACCTGTGACAGGCTGAGAACCAAGCCTGGTTGGACGTATTAGGTACCAATCTTTCTCAGAGCCAATCAGCGGCAGTGTTGGTCATCTTACTTTAAAAAAGTAATTAGTTACAAATTACTTCTCCCAAAAAAGTAATTGAGTTAGTAACTCAGTTACTACATTGGAAAAGTAATTAGTTACTCAAAAAAGTAACTGTGATTTTTTTTTTTTTTTTATTCTTAGGGGCGGGTCTAGTATTACTGTAAGCAAGGGGCGCGATCCCCCCTGCACGTCTATTTCCCCTCTGCACCCCCCTGTACGTCTGTTCCCCCCCAACACATATATCTGTTTCCCCTCTGTACCCCACTACACATCTGTCCCCCCCACACAAGTATATCTGTTCCCCCTCTGTACATCTGTCCCCCCCAAACTCACGGATCGGATCATTGCTTGGATCAGAGTCACGGATTGGATTATTTTTCGGATCAGCAAATAATTATTGAATTTGCAAAAACCTGTGAAAATTCCACCACCATAAAGCCCCCACTGTAATATCCACAATCTCACCCACTGTAATATCCACGTCATCTCCTCAACTGTAATATTGGCTGAGTATGGCTGGGTACGGCTGAGCATGGCTGGGTACGGCTGGGTATCGCCGAGTATGGCTGGGTATTACCGAGTATTGCAGAGTATGGCTGGGTATTACCGAGTATTGCAGAGTATGGCTGGGTATTACCGAGTATTGCAGAGTATTGCAGAGTATGGCTGGGTATTACGGGGTATTGCAGAGTATGGCTGGGTATGGCAGAGTATGGATGGGTATTACGGGGTATTGCAGAGTATGGCTGGGTATGGCAGAGTATGGATGGGTATTACGGGGTATTGCAGAGTATGGCAGAGTATGGCTGGCTATGGCAGGGTGTTGCAGAGTATTGGCAGGGTGTTGCAGAGTATTGGCAGAGTGTTGCAGAGTATTGGCAGAGTATTGGCAGAGTATTGGCAGAGTGTTGCAGAGTATTGGCAGAGTGTTGCAGAGTATTGGCAGAGTGTTGCAGAGTATTGGCAGAGTATTGGCAGAGTATTGGCAGAGTGTTGCAGAGTGTTGGCAGAGTGTTGGCAGAGTATTGGCAGAGTATTGGCAGAGTATTGGCAGAGTATTACCTGGGTATTGCAGAGTATTGTCAGGGTATTGGCTGGTATTGCAGAGTATTGGCAGGGTATGTGCTGGCATCCGATCTCTCCCCACCACTGTACAGATCTGTACACAGAGGGGAGAGAGGAACCAGCGTCATCTTGACGCCGGTTTGTTTACAAGTGATCGCTCCGTCATTTGACGGAGCAATCACATTGTAAACGGCCGACGGGTGCACCAAGATGGCGCCACTCCGGAGCTAGGCCGGAGCCGCGGCCATCTTGGTGCCCCAAGATGGCCGCCGCTCCAGAGCTAGGCCGAAGCCGCGGCCTTTCCTAAGGCCGAGGCCGCGGATCGCGGCGAGTAATTGCGGTAACGCCGCCCCAGTAATGGGAACGGCGTTACCGCAAGGGGAAGAGTAATCAGTTAGATTACTCGTTACCCTCTAAAGTAACCCCGTTTACTTTAATCGCGTTTCTTACATCACTGATCAGCGGGTGCGCCTGGCCCTGCTGTGTAGTCCGGGAAGGGGTATTTAAGATGCTGAAGTCACGTGTTCAGGGTTCGGCTTGCTTTTTGATTCCTGGTTTCGATCCGGACTAACCCCTTATGGTCTGGGGTGGGGATCCGTCCGTTCCCGAGCCTCGGAACTGGCTAGTTTGTGGCCCAGTAACTGAAGGAGGATTCGGAGGTGTCCCGGTGTGCTCTCTGCATTGGAGAGACACAGCAACTCATACAAGCGACCAGGGGAGGACTCTTCGGAGGAGGGCCAAGAAGCTGGCTGCTCGGTAAGAGCCTGGGAGCTGAGTTGTATGGACACTAGTGAATCCGCATTTCTTACGGTATCGCCAAGGCGGCTGAAAGATCCGGGTACCGTGGGAAAAGTTCCTAATTTATCTTCAGTTACAATCTAGTCTGTGGCAGAGACTTTGCAAATTTTTCGGGTCACTTGTTGGCTGCTAAATCTACAGTGAGAGGTTTAACCAGCATTGTGGAGTGGCTACTCTCTGAGCTATCTAAAAAGACATTCGATTGATTTCCGCAGTTCTGAAGTGCCTGAGTTTTATCACCCGTGCCCTCTATTCCCAATTGATAGACTGTGCTAGAGTTGAACGTTACCCTTGCAAATAAAAATCCTTAAAAGGACTTTTGTGTGTCAGCTTCTGAAGTTACTGGTTACTAATCCTGGGAACCCCTAGACAACGAACGACGAGCTACAAGGAGGAGGTAATTGGTAAGCCCAGCAAATTCATAGCCGCCCACAGGGGTTATGGCGCTACATTAGTCAATATGGGTCAGTTTAAGACAAATTCCGTTGATTGGCTGATTGGTGACTTCTGATTACCAAATGTGTTTGGCATATGTTTTTTGTGTATGTGTTGGACTCTCGGCCATATCGCTCCCTTCCTTTGCAATCCATATGTCTATCTCCAGTTGTACTACTCTAAAAATCAATAAACATATTAAATAAGAAACTGTCTACTACGGTTGACCATGGGGCATCATAATTATCCAGCAAACACTTCAAAAGCAGATGAGAGTATTTTTGGAAGTATTTCCAAAGCAAGTAGGAGCACATATGGAAGTATTTTCCAAAGAAAATGGGAGTACTTTTCTCAACAATGGAGGGTTTTTGGTGGCAGTAACGATGGGACTGCAGATCTTTTACAAATCTTCGAGGAGCTGCCGATGTGTTGGGCAGTAACGTTCTCCGCGGCCGTAGGCAGTTAACTAAAATCTTCGGTGGTTAATGCACAACGCAACCATTTTGTGACTCTCATCTGACACTCGCGGGTTCTTGACAAGTAAAACAAATGGGGCTTTAGAACTTGAAGATCTACAGCCATCTGCCCGAAAGGTTGTTACAAAGTCATTGAAGACTTTGTTTTTAATGCAGCGATCCATTTCACGAGACCAGCACATTCGTTTAACACACTGTCCTTGTCCATCTGTTTGGTAGCCAACTGTGCTTAATAATGTATTCATCAGATTTAAGGGGACTCGGAATTATCATTATGAAAATGCAGGATAAGCTACGTAGAAACTGCATTGTCTTCAGTCTGAGGCTAAAGTGGATCTAAAGCCAAAACTTTTTCCTGTAGTTTTGGATAGAGTAGGGAAGGGTTACAACACCTGTTAGTTTTTTTTTTGTTGTCTGTGCCCCAAATAAATAGATCCACCCTCTACATTTGTGTTGGTGGCCATTGTTACCATGACATAAAGTGATGGAAACCCAAGATTTTAGAGTCACCACTGGAAAAGGAGATGAGGCAGTGGTGGCCCATCCAAAAGGGGTTGTAGGGGCACTGCCCTCTTAATCCATGCTCCTGCCCCCTAATCTACATGCAGGGTGCTAGATGCATGGATTCCAATGTTTTTTTTTATTTCTTTTAAGCACACAAGTCTCTAATCGGCTTAAAAAAAGGGTGGGCTCGGGACGCAGAGCACTACGACCTGAGCCCACCCAGTTGTGTGACAATAGCGAATTAATATTCGCTATTGTATTCCTGATTCTCCTCCCGGCCAATCAGGAAGCGGGTCCTGAGACCTGATTGGCCAGGGGTCTCAGGACCCACTTCCTGTTTGGCTGGGAGGAGAAGGAGGTGTCCAGGGACAGCTCACCCGCAGCCACATCCAGCACTCCCCGGCTCGGACAGTGGAGGGAGGAGGAGGAGGGGAGATCAGAGTGCCATCCCGGCCAGGACTCATCATCTGCCTCCTAAGGTAAGAAGGCCTCAGATCACCACCTTCCTGTCCGTCTGTCTCCCGCGGAGGGAATGGCCCCCCTCCCCTGTCTTCTGCTAGGGGGGAGTTCTCTTTGCCGCCCGCCCCCCCCCCAAAAAAAAATATTGAGCACCAGCCGCCCCTGAGATGAGGAGATATCTTCCAAAAGGTTACACCTGTTCCTCTGAGAACTTTCCAAGGAGTCTGATGTGTGTGTTATAGCGCTGGACTAACAGAATTAATTAGAAAATTTATTTCCTGGAGAAAATGCGTGGGAATGCTGAATAGCATCAAAACTGCCCCATCAAAACTGCCCCATAATATTGCCCCCATCAAAACTGCCCCCATCATATTGCCACCATCAAAACTGCCCCATCAAAACTCCCCCATCATATTGCCACCATCAAAACTGCCCCATCAAAACTGCCCCCATCAAAACTGCCCCATCAAAACTGCCCCATCATATTCCTCTATTATAAATCAGTACAGGGTATGTCTGTGCTCTCCCCCGGGCTCTGTAATCTGAGATGCTCCAGCCACCTCCCCCCACTGCCCATCACTGTGTATAAGAAGCTTTGGTAACCATGGAAACAAAACAGACAACAAAAGCATTGATGCCCTAATTTAATGAAATTTCCTGAAATGGTCACTAAACTTGAACAGCTTTTTCACAGAAACTCTAAAAGATATCAAACTGAAAAGATATAGCCAGATAGCTGAATATTTTAGCCCGCAATCAGTGGAGGTGGGCGGGACTGCGAGAGGATCCGAGAATAGCCAAAGTACTCTCGGCTTTCTGTATCTCGGCTCCGCTCGCTCCTCTCCGCTCACAGTCAGTGGAAATCGGCGCCAAATTTAAATCGGGGAAATGCTGAAGAGACTGACAAGGCTGCAAAGGCACTGGGCAAGGCTGCAGATGGACACTGGGCTAGGCTGCAATGATGGACACTGATAAGGCTGCATTGATGGGCATTTAAATGTAAGTTTTTTTCCGTAAAATTCCCTCCTAAAAGTTTTTTTTCCTTAAAATTCCCTCCTAAACGTGGGGTGCATGTTATACACCAGCGCGTGTTATACGCCAATAAATACGATAGATAGATATATAGATAGATAGATAGATAGATAGATAGATAGATAGATAGATAGATAGATAGATAGATAGATAGATTTATGGATACATAGCTTATAAATAGAACATTTACTTTTTGAACCATTTGTAAAACATCTTCATTACTATACAAGCCGTAGAAGGTGTATTTGATGTCTCTCGCAGTACATGATCCAGAATAAAATTCCAATAGTAGCCATTAATTAACACCCTCGGTGGCACGTTATGTTCACGTCTGACATTTTTCATTGTACACCATGTTATTTACAATTATTTGCAAATTCTGGAACATATCGCCGTTTCATTGTCACACGCTGTAATTTCAAGCCTCATTTGAGGGAGAATAATATCGTAATTAACCGTTTCATGTGTCAGGCTTTCTGTAGCGGCGCTCTAATACCCGTTTTTTAGATGGATTTGACGATTATGGTTCTTCACCTTTTCAACAAGTGCATTTTAATTGCAATCATTCTGCAACATATTACCAGGATATTTATGTAGCGGAGCGTGCCGTACGTTGACCTCAATGTATAGAAGACATGTTTTTTGAGGGATTTAAAGGGGCACTCTAGGAAGCAGTTTAATCGTACCAACTAAAGGCAAAACGATTGGAACTGTTTTGTTTGCCAGTAAAAAACTCAAAAGCTTGGTATCCACCAAATGAAAACGTTATGTATGTGGCGCCATAACCCCCATGCGGGGCGGCTATGTATTTTCAGGGCTTACCGATTACCTCCTCCTTGTAGCTCGTCGTTCGTTGTCTAGGGGTTCCCAGGGTTAGTACCCAGTAATTTCAGAGACCGATACTCAAAGTCCTTTTGAGGATTTTTATTTGCAAAAGTAACGTTCAAACATAACACAGTCTCTTGGTTGGGAATAGAGGGCATAGGTAATAAAGCTCAGGCACTTCAGAACTGCAGACATCAAATGAATGTCTCTTTAGATAGTCCAGAGAGTAGCCACTCGCAACTGGACTCTTCACTGTTGGATAAACCCTTGTCTGTAGATCTAGCAGCCAACAAGTGATTCGGAATTAGAAAAGTCTCTGCCACAGACCATGTTGTAACTGAAGGATGGGTTAGGAACTTTTCCTATGGTGCCAGAATCTTCCAGCCGTATTGGCGATACCGTAGGAAATGCAGATTCATTAGTGTCCTTACAACTCAGCTCCCAGGCTCTTACCGAGCAGCCAGCTTCATGGCCCTCCTCCAAAGAGTCCTCTCCTGGTCGCTTGTACGAGTTGCTGGGCCTCTCCAATCCTGAGAGCACACTGGGACACTTCCAAATCCTCCTTCAGTTACTGGGCCTCAAACTAGCCAAGACTCGGGAAATGGACGGATCCCCAACCCAAGACCATGAGGGCCTCAGGGTGACCAGGCTTACGGTGTCAGCAGACGCTCCCGGACCGAGACCCCTCACGGGGTTGGTCCAGCCCGGAACCAGGAATCAAAGAGCAAGCCGAACCCTGAACACGTGACTCCAGCATCTTAAATACCCTTGTACCAGTGAAATTCACTGGTATAAGCAATTATATTGTGTAAAAAAAACAGAAACAAAATTAAAAAAAATCCTGATCAACCCCCCCCCCAGAGTAGTACAGTGTTATTATGGTCATAATGTGTTTAAAAACATATATATTAAAAAAGAGAAATAAATTAAAATGAAAATGAAAATGATTATTATTATTTTTTTTTTATATACTGTCACCAGTCAGTGTCCTTGATCACTTCCCCACCAGTTATATCATGACGCTGTACTGCACTGGTAACAGTGTGTACAAAAAAACATACTGTAACAAAAAAAAAAAAAGAAATGTTGTGAAAAAAATAAAAAAAGGAAAAGGTTGCTTATAACTGTAAATATATAAGCAATCATAGTGTTTTAAAAAAATATAAATTCTGATCACCTCCCCAGAGTTGTACGGTGTTACTATGGTAACACTGTATTGCCCTGGTCACTGTGTGTAAAAAAGGGAAATTGTAAAAAAAGTAACAAAAACAAAAAACAAATGTAATAAAAAAAGAAAGAAATATAAAAAAAATTTAAAAAAAGATTTTTTTGTTTTATTACATACCTTCCATAGTCAGTATCCATGATCACCACCACAGCAGTTAAACGATGACGCTGTACTGCACTGGTAACAGTATGTAAAAAAAATAATATTGTGAAAAAAAAAAAATGGTTGCTTATAACTGTAAAATGATAAGCAATCATAGTATTTAAAAAATAAATAAAATCCTGATCACCTCCCCAGAGTTGTATGGTGTTACTATGGTAACAATTTATTGCCCTGGTCACTGTGTGTAAAAAAGGGAAATTGTAAACAAAAACAAAAAACAAATGTAATAAAAAAAGAAAACAATATAAAAAAATATAAAAAAATATATTTTTTTGTTTTATTACATACCTTCCATAGTCAGTGTCCATGATCACCACCACAGCAGTTATATGAAGAACAGAAGAGACCCCGGAAGACCCCCGAAGACCCCCGAAGGCGGAACGAGACCCCCAGACGACGGCGGCGACGACCAAGAAGAAAGCCGGGCTCCTTCGCTCGTGAAAGAGCTAGGTAAAAGAGCAGAAGAGAGCGGAGGAGTCCAGCGAGAAGACCCCCCAAGACGGAAGAAGACCTTTTACACCTTAGGTGAATGGGTAGGGGTACATCGTACCCCATAATCATTCACATAGGGTGGGGGCCGGGATCTGGGGGCCCCCTTATTAAAGGGGGCTCCCGGATTCCAATAAGCCCCCCTGCCCACAGACCCGACAACCAACAGCCAGGGCTGTCGGGAAGAGGCCCTTGCCCTCATCAACATGGGCACAAGGTGCTTTGGGGTGGGGGGGCCGCAAGGCCCCCCTTTCCCAAAAGCACCCCCCCATGTTGAGGGCACACGGCATGGTACGGCTCAGAAAGGGGGGGCGCTCGCTCGTCCCCAACCCCTTTCCTGACCGGCCGAGCTGCGTGCTCGGATAAGGGTCTGGTATTGATTTTGGGGGGACCCCCACGCCGTTTTTTTTTTTTCGGCGTAGGGCTTCCCCTTAAAATCCATACCAGACCAAAGGGCTTTCCCTCTCGCGCTCGCTGCTATAGGAAAATGTGTTTTTCCTATTGCAGCCAGCGTGAGATGTACAGTGCCCTGTTGCCGAGAAACACTCTCGCGGGCAGGTGCTGTAGCGGCCCTTCCGTCGTATTTTGGTCCGTCGGACCAGCATACAGATGAACGGTTTTCCCGCTAGAAACACGCTCTGGCGGAGTTCCGGCGGGAAAATTTTTATTCTTTCTAAAGTCCGTCGGATTTTTGCCATGCAAAGGTCCGTTGGAGCCACACACGATCGGAATTTCCGACGGATTCGCTCCGTCGGACCTTTGCTGTCAAAAAGTCCGGTCGTGTGTACGCGGCATTAATCTTCACACTCCACCATATCATTACTCCATCATGGCCTTCTGGAGCAACTTCATGACTTGTGTTATGAGACAGAATTTGATCAGAACTGTACAATTTTCAATAGATGATCAAAATATAATAAATATATCATAATTGAAAAAAATAAAAATAAAATAGGTGTTAGTGGCCTTGGAATTATTATCTTTTATGAAGCTTTACAAATCCCAACATGGTGCAATTTTTAGGAAGCTGGATTTAATGCTTCAGAAAACGTTTGTTTCCCCAGCTGGCCTCTGGTTGTACAGAGAGGTCTTGGCCCAAGGACAATGCAATAAGTTAGCAGAATAATTGTTCGGGCTGGTATAATAGCCAACAATCCACTGAGCTAAAGGATGGGTGAAGGTTTTTGCCTTGCAACAACGAACAGGAGCCATTGTACTAAAAAATCAATCCAAAATGTTGGCTCTGATCGAGAGAGAAAAATAGTTTCTACTAGGTATCTAATTACAAGAAATGAATGTCCCTTAATTCTGTAGCTTGAAAATGCTGTATTAATAAATAGGTACAAGGGGTAGTCCAGTTTTCTATACAGAAGATATCATTTCATTTAAGTAACCGTTACATCAACCTAAGGATTTGGTTCAAAATTTTATATCAAAAAGGAGAAATTGGAAGTTAAGGCCCTTGACTGGGCATCATAATCCCCCCTCCCATCCCATCTCCAGGGAGTGGCATGGACATCTAAAGAAAGGCTCTCCTCCCATCTCGTAACCCATCTCTAGGGAAGTGACATGGTCATTCCTAAGAAAGGCCTGCCTACCATCCCCCTTTCAATCCTCTCTTTAAATAATGACATGGACATCTAAAGAATGGCTTTGCTCTCATTCCCCTTCCATCTCATCTCCAGGTAGTGACATGGACATCTAAAGAAAGGCCCTCCTCTCATTCTCCTCATTCCCCATCCCAACTCCAGGTAGTGACATGGACATCTAAAGAAGGGCCCTCCTCCCATTCTCCTCACCTCCCCATCCCAACTCCAGGTAGTGACATGGACATCTAAAGAAGGGCCCTCCTCCCATTCTCCTCATCTCCCCATCCCAACTCCAGGTAGTGACATGGACATCTAAAGAAGGGCCCTCCTCCCATTCTCCTCATCCCCATCCCAACTCCAGGTAGTGACATGGACATCTGAAGAAAGGTCCTCCTCCCATTCTCCTCATCTCCCCATTCCAACTCCAGGTAGTGACATGGACATCTAAAGAAGGGCCCTCCTCCCATTCTCCTCATCTCCCCATCCCAACTCCAGGTAGTGACATGGACATCTAAAGAAAGGTCCTCCTCCAATTCTCCTCATCTCCCCATCCCAACTCCAGGTAGTGACATGGACATCTAAAGAAAGGTCCTCCTCCCATTCTCCTCATCTCCCCATCCCAACTCCAGGTAGTGACATGGACATCTAAAGAAAGGCCCTCCTCCCATTCTCCTCATCCCCCATCCCAACTCCAGGTAGTGACATGGACATCTAAAGAAGGGCCCTCCTCCCATTCTCCTCATCTACCCATCCCAACTCCAGGTAGTGACATGGACATGTAAATAAGGGCCCTCCTCCCATTCTCCTCATCCCCATCCCAACTCCAGGTAGTGACATGGACATCTAAAGAAAGGTCCTCCTCCAATTCTCCTCATCTCCCCATCCCAACTCCAGGTAGTGACATGGACATCTAAAGAAAGGTCCTCCTCCCATTCTCCTCATCCCCCATCCCAACTCCAGGTAGTGACATGGACATCTAAAGAAAGGTCCTCCTCCCATTCTCCTCATCTCCCCATCCCAACTCCAGGTAGTGACATGGACATCTAAAGAAGGGCCCTCCTCCCATTCTCCTCATCCCCCATCCCAACTCCATGTAGTGACATGGACATCTAAAGAAAGGTCCTCCTCCCATTCTCCTCATCCCCCATCCCAACTCCAGGTAGTGACATGGACATCTAAAGAAGGGCCCTCTTCCCATTCTCCTCATCTCCCCATCCCAACTCCAGGTAGTGACATGGACATCTAAAGAAGGGCCCTCCTCACATTCCATCTGGAGATAGTAACATGGACCTCTGTAAAAAGCCCTACCATCTCCCCTCCCATCCCACCTCCAGGAAGTAATATGGACATTTGAAGAATGGCCCTCCTCCCATCTTCCTTCCATCCCATCTCTAGGTAGTGACATGGATATCTGAAGAAAAATCCTTCTCCAATTCCCCCTCCCATACCAACTCCAGGTATTGACATTGACATTGGGAAAAGGGCCCTACTCCCATCCCCATTCCCATCTAAAGTATTGAAATGAACATGCAAAGAATGGCCTCCCTCCCATCTACCTTCCATCCCATCTGCAGGTAGTGACATTGTATCTGAAGAAAGATCCTCCTCCTATCCCCCCTCCCATTCCATCTCCAGGTCGTGACATGGACATCAGAAGAAGGGCCCTCCTCTTTTCCTAACTCAAGTTAGTGACATGGACATTTGAGGAAAGGCCCTCCTCCCATCTCCCCTCCCATCCCTAAAGGGACGGTAAATTAGCGCTAAATATAGCGCTGCTTTACCGTCGCCGCCCGCACCGCCCCAGTGTGAAGCCGGCCTTATGGAGTGAAAAATACGGTAACTTTATGGCCAAAAAATGCCGATTTTTACATGTGTGCAAAAATTAAGCTTCCTGCCCAAGATCCTTACGGGGCCCCGGACATGTCTACTTTCCGCAACTTCATATGCTTTTCAGCACTCACCCGGAGAACAATGTGCTTGTAGTTGAGTCAACCAGTTGTGGAGGAAATTATAAGATTATTAAGTGTAAAAATAGAATTCATTTCATCCTAAATACTGGTCATTAAATCATTTTTAGTAGAATTCAAGAAAAAGGCCAACGATTGTCTCGCAACTGATGGTAATTACTAAAAGAACTGAATGTGAGTATTTTTAAACCAGAGAATTGATCTGATTGTCTTGTAAAGTCGGACATATTTTTATGTTATTCAGAGTTGCCCAGGAGGCTTTGCTTTTCCTTGTCCACTAATCAGCAGCTCCCGGAGTTTGCGAGAGTCTGAACTGGACTGATCTGTGTTTAAAAATGTCTAAAAGGGCGAACGATGTGCAAAATAAATAATAAAAATAAATAAATACACACCGTATATACTCAAGTATAAGCCGAGTTTTTCAGCACATTTTTTTTGTGATGAAAATGCCCCCCTCGGCTTATACTAGAGTCAAGCACTTTTCTGCAGCAGAGAATGACATTTTCCAAACCGACTTTGGGGCCACTTGGTGCTAGGAACCCCAAATTTGGTGTGCAAACCCAGTGGAACTAGCACTACAACATATCCAAAGATGGGGTTGCTAGCACCAAGTGGCCCCGAGATACGGGGCCCCAAAGTCGGTTTGGAAAATGTCATTCTGTGCTGCAGAAGTACTTGACATATCTCGGGGTCACTTGGTGCTAGCAACCCCATCTTTGGATATGTTATAGTGCTAGTTCCACTGGGTTTGCAAACCAAATATGGGGTTCCTAGCACTAAGTGGCCCCCAAGATACGGGGCCCCAAAGTTGGTCAACTGTGTCCATCTGCAGCAATGTCATTTCGGGACCCTTTGGGTTCAAAGACCCCAAATCTAGGAACCCTTAACTACCGAGTTTGAAGTTCGGGGGACCTATGGCTGCAAATGGGCACAGTGAGGCTGCAAATGGGCACAGTGAGGCTGCAAATGGGCACAGTGAGGCTGCAAATGGGCACAGTGAGGCTGCAAATGGGCATTGTTGACCCTCTTTTCCACTTACAGTAGCTGCGCATTTCTCACCCTAGGCTTATACTCGAGTCAATGTTTGCCCAGTTTTTTGTGGTGAAATTAGGTGCCTCGGCTTATATTCGGGTCGGCTTATACTCGAGTATATATGGTACATATGATTTTGCCTGTCCACTAGCATTGGCAAAGCAGTTTTTTTTTTTTTATCTCTGACATAGGGTGCAGGAAAAATAACAAACTATGGTATAAACACATGGGGTTCAGAAACCCCCTAAATAAAAAAAAAAATACATGAAAAAAAAAATATATATACCGTATATATATATATATATATATATATATATATATATATATATATATATATATACACACAGTCAGGGGCGGACTGAAAACTCATGGGGCCCCCGGGCAATAGGAGATTATGGGGCCCCCGGGCAATAGATTATGGGGCCACACAGTATGCACACACACACACACACAGAAAAGGTACAGGAGAGGTGGGGCAGCTACATAATCTTGGGATTTAAAAAAAAAAACACAGATTTTTACATACTGTCCCTGGTTTTATTGAGGCTGGCAACCCTGATGGGGCCTCTTAGTGGCATGGGGCCCTAGGGCAGTGCCCGAGTGCCTGAATGGTCAGTCTGCCCCTGTATACAGTAATACCTCAGATTGCGAGTATCGCAGTTTATGAGCGTTTCGCAATACGAGCTGCAAATCGTTTTTTTTCTCTGACATAGGGTGCAGGAAAAATAACAAACTATGGTATAAACACATGGGGTTCAGAAACCCCCTAAAAAAATATATATATATATATATATCTATATCTATATATATAGATATATATATATAGCTATATCTATATATATATAGATATATAGATATATCTATATATATATAGATATATATATACAGTAATACCTCGGATTGCGAGTAACGCGGTTTATGAGCGTTTCGCAATACGAGCTATTATTTAAAAAAAAACCCTGGCTCGGTTTGTGAGCGTTGTCTCGCAAAACGAGCAGGATTCAAGCCTCTGGGGTGTGCAGTACCGCATTTGGCCAGAGGTGCGGGGGGTGCCAGTGGCACTTGAAGCCGTTCGGAGCTACTCATAAACATTCAGAAACATTCCTTTCCCGAGTGTCTCCGAGCCTCTCTGAGTGCATCCAAGCAGAGAGAATTCAAGCTAATGGGGTGTGCAGTACCGCATATGGCCAGAGGTGCGGGGGGGGTGCCGGTGACACTCGGAACGGTTCGGAGCCGTTCGGAAATACTCAGAACCACTCGAAAATACTCAGAAACACTCGGAAATACTCTGTTCCTGAGTGTTTCTAAGCCTTTCTAACCCTCCAAGGCTTTCCAAGTTCAGACGAGCTGTCCCCGAGTATTTCTGAGTCTCTCCGGCGCCCCCCCAACCTCTGGCCACATGCGGCATTGCATGCAATAGAAGTCAATGCGGAACTAATTATCTTCGTTTCCATTGACTTCTATTGGGGAAACTTGCTTTGATATGCGAATGCTTTGGATTAAAAGCATTCTCCTGGAATGGATTATGCTCGTAATCCAATCCACTGAGGGTGCACTGAGTATGCCGCTCTCACGGCAATATGCCGATCTCGTGCGCATGCGCGGGAGTGACGTCATCGCCGCTCCAGCGAATGATAGCGCTGGAGCGGCGAGACCCGGAAGTCACTCCGGCCCTGCATGGCGGCGAAGAAGATTGAAGATAAGGACGGCTTCAGGGGCTTCGTTTTCAGGTAAGTTTTTCATAATGAGCTAGTATGCTATGCATACTAGCTCATTATGCCTTTGCCTTGCAGGGTGTCTTTTTTTTTTTTTTTTTTTACAGAGGCTTTACTTCCTCTTTAACGTGTTACTAAACCCAGGACTCTGCAGTCACTATATCTGGTCTCCCACAGAACATGGAAATGCAATTATTTTAGTAAATATAAACTGCTAAATACCTTTTCTCATCAGCAGTATACAGCAGTCTTGTGACTTCTATCAGTGTCTGGTTAAAGTGGAGGGCCACCCTGAAAAACAAAACTAGATAAAAATGTTAGTACAAATTTAAAATGAAAAAAAAAAAATTTTTTTTTTTTTACTTACCAGAAATGGCTGTTGCTAGGCAGATCGTCCTAATCTGCCTCTTCCTGTTCCTCGGTGCTGTTCTCCTAGCGCCGCCTTCTAGTGAATGGGGCGCGGTGTGTTATGGGAACTATATCCCACAACACACCGCGTTCCCCATTTACAAATTTGACTCGCGCATGCGCAGTAGGCCGCCATTGGCTCCTGCTGCTGCCAATCAAACTCAGTGAGCCAACGAGGAGAGAAATGGGGTGAGGCCAGGCCATGGCTCTGTGTCTGAATGGACACAGGGAGCTGTGACTCGGCTGCCCCCCAATAGCAAGCTGTTTGCTATGGGGGCACTCAACAGGAGGGAGGAGCCAGGATCACTGAAGCGGGACCCGAGAAGAGGAGGATCGGGGCTGCTCTGTGCAAATCCATTACAACAGAGCAGATAAGTATAACATGTTTTTATTTTATTTTATTCGTTTAAACAGGACTTTAGTATCACTTTGAAGCTTGTAGGAGGAGTTTTCATTCTAAAGTGTTTGACTTGAAGAAAAGGTGGCAACCTTAGGGGGCAGTTGTGCTAGTGCCGCTCTGCCCGCCGCTCGGGGGGGTGGTTATTTGCCCCCCCACCCCCGGCCGCCACTGCTCTGCACTACATAACAGTCACAAAAATAGATAAATTGATAGAAATGCTGTCTGCGGCTGATTTTTAACCACTTCCCGACCGGCGCACGACGATGTACGGCGGCAGAATGGCACGGACAGGCAAAAGGGCGTACAGGTGCGTCCCTTTAAGAATGCCGCCGTTCCATCACGCGCGCGCGCTGGTCAGGACTCCCCGTGAGTCCGGTCGCGGGTCCCGCGGACTCGATCCCCGCGGGGATACCCACGATCGTGTCACAGGAAGGCTGAACAGGGAGATGCGGAAGTAAACAGCATCTCCCTGTTCTGCCTAGCAACAAGTGACACTGATCTCTGCTTCCTGTGATTGGAACAGAGATCAGTGTTCACTAAAACACAGCCACGCCCCCCCCCCCACAGTTAGTAACACGCCCCTAGGAACACTTAACCCCTACACTGCCACCCCCTGGTTAACCCCTTCACTGCCAGTGCCATTTACACAGGAATCAGTGCATTTAAATAGCACTGATTGCTGTATAAATGACAATGGTCCCAAAAATGTGTCAAAAATGTCCGATGTGTCCGCCATAATGTCGCAGTCACAATAAAAATCGCTGATCGCCGCCATTACTAGCAAAAAAAAAATTATTAATAAAAATGCTATAAAACTATCCCCTATTTTGTAAACGCTATAACTTTTGCGCAAACCAATTAATAATCGCTTATTGCTATTTTTTTTACCAAAAATATGTAGAAGAATACGTATCGGCCTAAACTGAGGAAAAAATATGTTTTTTTATATATTTTTGGGGGATATTTATTATAGCAAAAAGTAAAAAAATAATGCGTTTTTTTTTCAAAATTGTCGCTCTTTTTTTGTTTATAGCGCAAAAAATACAAAACCGCAGGGGTGATCAAATACCACCAAAAGAAAGCTCTATTTGTGGGGAAAAAAAGGACATACATTTTGTTTGTGAGCCACATCGCACGACCGCGCAATCGTCAGTTAAAGCGACGCAGTGCCGAATCGCAAAAAGGGGCCTGGTCCTTTGGCTGCCAATTGGTCCGGGGCTGAAGTGGTTAAATAGCATTGATTGCTGTATATATGACAATTGTCCCAAAAATGTGTCAAAAATGTCCGATGTGTCCGCCATAATGTCGCAGTCACAATAAAAATCGCTGATCGCCGCCATTACTAGCAAAAAAAAAAAAAATATTAATAAAAATGCTATAAAACTATCCCCTATTTTGTAAACGCTATAACTTTTGTGCAAACCAATTAATAATCGATTATTGCTATTTTTTTACCAAAAATATGTAGAAGAATACGTATCGGCCTAAACTGAGGAAAAAATTTGTTTAAAAAAAAAAAAAAATTGGATATTTATTATAATAAAAAGTAAAAAATATTATGTTTTTTTCAAACTTATCCCTCTTCTTTTGTTTATAGCGCAAGAAATAAAAACCATAGAGGTGATCAAATACCACCAAAATAAAGCTCTATCTGTGGGGAAAAAATGATAAAAATGTTATTTGGGTACAGCGTTGCATGACTGCGCAATTTATAATTATGTAGAAGAATACGTATCGGTCTAAACTGAGGAAAAAATATGTTTTTTTATATATTTTTGGGGGATATTTATTATAGCAAAAAGTAAAAAAATAATGATTTTTTTTTCAAAATTGTCGCTCTTGTTTTGTTTATAGCGCAAAAAAAAAAAAAACTGCAGGGGCTATCAAATACCACTAAAAGAAAGCTCTATTTGTGGGGAAAAAAAGGACGTCAATTTTGTTTGTGAGCCACGTCGCACGACCGCGCAATTGTCAGTTAAAGCGACGCAGTGCCAAATCACAAAAAGGGGCCTGGTCCTTTGGCTGCCAATTGGTCCGGGGCTGAAGTGGTTAAATAGCATTGATTGCTGTATAAATGACAAATGTCCCAAAAATGTGTCAAAAATGTCCGATGTGTCCGCCATAATGTCGCAGTCACAATAAAAATCGATGATCGCCGCCATTACTAGCAAAAAAAATATATTAATAAAAATGCTATAAAACTATCCCCTATTTTGTAAACGCTATAACTTTTGCGCAAACCAATCAATAATCGCTTATTGCTATTTTTTTTACCAAAAATATGTAGAAGAATACGTATCGGCCTAAACTGAGGAAAAAATTTGTTTAAAAAAAATAAATAATTGGATATTTATTATAATAAAAAGTAAAAAATATTGTGTTTTTTCAAACTTGTCCTTCTTTTTTTGTTTATAGCGCAAAAAATAAAAACCGCAGAGGTGATCAAATACCACCAAAAGAAAGCTCTATTTGTGGGGAAAAAAAGGACATCAATTTTGTTTGTGAGCCACGTCGCACGACCGCGCAATCGCCAGTTAAGGCGACGCAGTGCCGAATCGCAAAAAGGGGCCTGGTCCTTTAGCGGCCAATTGGTCCGGGGCTGAAGTGGTTAAATAGCATTGATTGCTGTATATATGACAATGGTCCCAAAAATGTGTCAAAAATGTCCGATGTGTCCGCCATAATGTCGCAGTCACAATAAAAATCGCTGATCGCCGCCATTACTAGCAAAAAAAAATTATTAATAAAATTTTTTACCAAAAATATGTAGAAGAATACGTATCGGCCTAAACTGAGGAAAAAATATGTTTTTTTATATATTTTTGGGGGATATTTATTTCCAGCAAAAAGTAAAAAAATAATGCGTTTTTTTCAAAATTGTCGCTCTTTTTTTGTTTATAGCGCAAGAAATAAAAACCGCAGGGGCGATCAAATACCACCAAAAGAAAGCTCTATTAGTGGGGAAAAAAAGCACATCAATTTTGTTAGTGAGCCACGTCGCAAGACCGCGCAATGGTCAGTTAAAGCGACGCAGTGCCGAATCGCAAAAAGTGGTCCGGTCTTAAGTATTCATGTGCACAACAAAAAAAATTGTTTATTTTCGTTTCGTTTTTTTTCGTTTCCGTCGATTCGCAACGATTCGTACATTCGTAAGTTATTTTTTCGTTGATTCGTTTTTTTGTTAGTTTAATTTTCGGACGCATTTGTATTTATTCGTAGATTCGTAATCGGAGCATAATTCATAATTTGATGTAATGTGTATGCTATTATTACATTTTAATAATTTACGAATCGAAAAAAAAAAGTTACGAATCGAAAAAAAAAGTTACGAATCGAAAAAAAAGTTACGAATGTACGAATTATTTTGTTCAATAGAGACACGGAAAATTACAAATCGAAAAAAAAAAAAAAAGTTACAAATTGAAAAAAAAGTTAGGAATCGAAAAAATAAAAAAAAAGTTACAGCATAATTCATAACTTGATGTAATGTGTATGCTATTATTACATTTTAATAATTTACGAATCGAAAAAAAAAAGTTACGAATCGAAAAAAAAAAGTTACGAATCGAAAAAAAAGTTACGAATGTTCTATATTTTGTTCAATAGAGACACGGAAAATTAAAAATCGAAAAAAAAATAAAAAAAGTTACAAACTGCAAAAAAAGTTACGAATCGAAAAAATAAAAAAAAAGTTACAAATTGAAAAAAAAGTTACGAATCGAAAAAAAAGTTATGAATGTACGATTTTTTTGGTTCAATAGAGACACGGAAAATTACAAATCGAAAAAAAAGAAAAATAAGTTACGAATCGAAAAAAAAAGTTACGAATCGAAAAAAAAGTTACGAATGCACGAATTTTTTCGTTCGTTTTCCGGATTTTCTTCATTAGTACATTCGTTGTTTCTAATTTGTTTTTTTTTCGGATTTTCGTTGTTTTTCGGATTCGTACGATTCGAACGATTCGTTGCGATTCAATATTCGGATTCGTACAATTCGAATGATTCGTTCATTCGTACGAAAACGAACGAACAAAAATAACAAAAAAAAAACGAAAAACGAATAAAAACGAAACGAATTGCACATGTCTAGTCTTAAGCCAGCAAAATGGTCCGGGGCTGAAAGTGGTTAAAGGGCAGAAACAAAAACAGCGGAATCCCTACTGAAAATTAAATTTTTTTTCCTCCGCAGGACAATAAAGGACAAATGGCTTTGACGATGAAGCGCAGGCGGTTACCACCACCTCTTACAACCAAAGAGACCGTCTCATTAAGCCGAAATTTGGTATCATTTCCCGTTCTTTCTGTTAATTAAAAAGTACTTAAAGTGCGCCCTGGGAAACGACAGCAAACTGTTCAACATACAGAAAAGTAGGATGTTGTTAAAACGTCCCCCCCCCCCCCCCCCGTCCCCTCCGTTGTAATGGAATCTTTGCAATTAGCATAGACATGTGTGGAGTAAGTTAGCATCAGGTAACGTCATTATTTGTGGGGGACCTCATTGCGGCTCAGCGGGATGGTGTCTAATAATGAAAATTGAACTCGTGTTTACACACCGGCCTGGCGGGGAAATTTGCAAATGGATAGAGCACTGTAAGAATCGGCTACGGGTATTCTTCGGGAATAAAAGCGACAATTGACTTCTGACATTTATTCAAGGGCACGGGATGACTCCCCCCCCACCCCCCGCGTCTGCAAGCAAACTGAAAGACGTGACAACGGGGAGAAGAGGGTTGATAACCGGCGACTGTGTCTCTCGTTAGAACAATCATTCCTTTCTTGCTTCGCAGGGTGAAGCTCCCAGGCTGCTCGCTGTCTTACTGCCATTTTTTGCTAAATAGAAATTGTACTTGCAAAATTAGCGAGCAAGTTAAAGATGACAAAGGACTCAGAATGAAGCATTCGTGCACATGCAATACATACCTCAGCTTGTTCATATCTGTTCATATAGTCAGTGGTGTAACTAGAACCTTCAGGGCCCCCGGTGCAAGAAACCATGAAGGCCCCCCCCTGAACCCCAGCCGAGGCCCTTCCCTCCGAGTCCGGTGGTGGAACTCCAGGGCTCGGTCACAGGTATGACTTTTGTGAGCCCTGTAGTTCCACCACTGGTATCAGCAGTTTTTTAAATTATTTTGTACAATTTTTTAGGAGTCCCGTCGGGGGATTTTGGTGAGATATCAGAGGTCTAAACAGACCTATGATGTTACACCTTTGAGACAAAGAGGAAGAAGGGAAAGGGAAATTGGGTCCCTGTCCTCTGGGGGAGAAGTGGGCCCTGTCCCCAGGAGAGATTGGGTCCTTGTCCTTAGGGGAGATGGGGTCCATGTCCCCACGTAAGTAGGAGTCCCTGTCTCTAAGGGAAATGGGGTGCCTGTCCTCTGGGGAGAAGTGTGCCCTGTCCCCAGGAGAGATTGGGTCCTTGTCCTTAGGGGAGATGGGGTCCCTGTCCCCACGTAAGTAGGAGTCCCTGTCCCTAAGGGAAATGGGGTCCCTGTCCTTTAGGGAGAACTGGGCCCTGTCCTCTGGGGAGAAGTGGGCCCTCTACCCAGGAGAGATTGGGTCCTTGTCCTTAGGGGAGATGGGGTCCCTGTCCCCACGTAAGTAGGAGTCCCTGTCCCTAAGGGAAATGGGGTCCCTGTCCTCTGGGGAGAAGTGTGCCCTGTCCCCAGGAGAGATTGGGTCCTTGTCCTTAGGGGAGATGGGGTCCCTGTCCCCACGTAAGTAGGAGTCCCTGTCCTTAAGGGAAATGGGGTCCCTGTCCTTTAGGGAGAACTAGGCCCTGTCCCCAGGGGAGATGGTGTCCCTGTCCTTAGGGGACATATCTCCCAGAAAGACCTGTCAACATCTGTGTATGACGGGGAGGAGGGGGGTTGCTGGCAGACAAGCCTGTGGTGTCCTTTGGGGAGCCGGCTCTCATAGGGCTGCTTAAAGTTAGTTTGCCCGGGAGAAGCATGCAGTGCAGTGTGAGCCGGACTCAGGGGGCGGGACTCTGGCTGGGGAGGACAGACACCGGACTGAGCAGCACTGCATGGAGCAGGAGAGGGGGAGCCGGAGGAGCGGCAGAGGACACAGGTTGTGTGGGGAATGCACAACTAAAGAGCAGCCAGTGCGGTAGTCGAGCATGGAGCTCTGCTAGTCACGCCCCACCTCCAGCCACCCGTGTGCCCGGTGCCTAACCGCCTATGCTGCCACCGGCCATATGTAGAGGGTGCCACATGGGCCCCTTTCAGCACAGGGCCCGGTTGCGCTCGTGACTGCTGCACCCCCTATAGTTACGCCCCTGCATATAGTCCTTTTTCCTAATGACTGCCAGCTCAGAGCCCATGGCATACAGGTTGGTTTTCCTGAACCCCGAAAGCTAAGTACACTACAAGCCCCCTGGCCAGGGCTGCTGTTAGAAACCATGGGGTCCCATACAGACAACCTGACACTGTGCCCCATACAGCCAATGCTTCAGTTATGAATAAACACAGTAAGTGATCGACACCGATCACTCATTGTGTTCATTCAGGAAATGAAGGGGCTGGTAAATATGATATATTTACCTAACCCTTCCCCCACTCTCAAATTTGAAGGATCCTATTGTATGCTTGTAGTTGCCAGTGGGGAAGAAGTGGAGGGAAGCCAGCAGCGCTGCAGGGGTTGGGGACAAACAGGGGGGCTTGGGCAGCAGGGGGAAACGTATGGTGCACAGGGAGAGTGATCAGTGTGGCTGAGGGGGTAATTACTGGAACAGATCATTTTGTCTCTGCAGCAGCCGAAAGCCAATGGGAAGGAGAGGAGAAGAAGCCAGCTTTCAGCTGCTGCAGAGAGAGCCAGAGTCAGGGAGAGTGATCGGTGCGGTGGGGGGGGGGGGCAATTATTGGAATCAATCCCCTGTATGGCTCTCTCTACAGCAGCCGAAATCCAATGGGAGGACGAGGAGAAGAAGCCAGCTTCCAGCTGCTACAGAGGGAGCCATACATGGGATTGATTCCAATAATTGCCCCCCCTGCCGCACCGATCACCCTCCCTGCCACATACAGCCAATGCTTCAGTTATGAATAAACACAGTGAGTTATCGCCACCGATCACTCATTGTGTTCATTCAGGAAAGGAAGGGGCTGGTAAATATGATATATTTACCTAACCCTTCCCCCGCTCTCAACCTTGAAGGATCCTATTGTATGCTTGCAGTTGCCAGAGGGAAGAAGAGGAGGGAAGACAACAGCGCTGCGGGGTTGAGGCAAACAAGGGGGGCCTGGGCAGTAGGGGGAAACGTATGGTGCACAGGGAGAGTGATCAGTGTGGCTGAGGGGGCAATTCCTGGAACAGGTCATTTTGTATGGCTGTATCTGCAGCAGCCAAAAGCCAATCGGAGGGAGAGGAGGAGAAGCCAGCTTTCAGCTGCTGCAGAGAGAGCCAGAGTCAGGGTGGGTGATCTGTGCAGCAGGGGGGGCAATTAACCAATTCCCTGTATGGCTCTCTCTGCAGCAGCCGAAAGCCAATGGGAGGGAGAGGAGAAGAAGCCAGCTTTCAGCTTCTGCAGAGAGAGCAAGAGTCAGGGAGGGTGATCGGTGCAGCAGGGGGGCAATTATTGGAATCAATCCCCTGTATGGCTCTCTCTGCAGCAGCCGAAAGCCAATGGGAGGGAGAGGAGAAGAAGCCAGCTTTCAGTTTCTGCAGAGAAAGCCAGAGTCAGGGAGGGTGATCGGTGCGGCAGGGGGGAAATTATTGGAATCAATCCCCTGTATGGCTCTCTTTGCAGCAGCCAAAAGCCAATGAGAGGGAGAGGAGAAGAAGCCAGCTTTCAGTTTCTGCAGAAAAAGCCAGACTCAGGGAGGGTAATCGGTGCGGCAGGGGGGCAATTATTGTAATCAATCCCCTGTATGGCTCTCTCTGCAGCAGCCGAAAGCCAATGGGAGGGAGAGGAGAAGAAGCCAGCTTTCAGCTGCTGCAGAGGGAGCCATACAGGGGATTGATTCCAATAATTGCCCCCCCCCCCTGCCACACCGATCACCCTCCCTGAACACAGCTGATTCACCCTGGTGCCTGGGCCCATTTTCTGGCCTGGGCCCCATACAGGATGACTGTTGGTATCCCCTTATCCGCCCTGCCCCTGGCCCTTGTGTAGTGCCAGGAAAGATAAAAATAAAGTAAAAAAATAGAACATTTTAACCCATTAGCTGATTCAAACTCACAAACTAAATTGTAGTTGAGGTCACAGAGGACCCCTGGCAGAGGAAGAACATTTTTTAAAAACATATTTCAATTATCAGCCCATATGCACTCCAGCTAGATATAACTCCAACTGTCCAGACACGAAAGCACAAATGTTAATAAGCCTTCACAAAGCTGAAAGCTCTCGGCTTTTTTTCTTTTTTTCTTTGTGCTGATTGACACGGAGCCACAAGCCATGTGGTGAAGCCAGGGTGCAGAGGAAGGTCAGGAGTCAGTCTGAAAGGTTGATTTGATATCATTCAGTATTTATCTGTGTTGTCAGCAGTGCTGGGTGATAGCAGGTTTGCAGCAGTGTTGTGCAAACCTTTTACAAATGAATCTGACAGAGCTCCGAGCAGCTGGGAATTTCTTCTGCCAGTTCCATGTCAAGCAGAAAAATCATCCTTATGAACCTTGCCCAAGCTCCGGTCAGCTTCCTCTCCCAACAACAGACTCGGCATTGTGAGCGGGAACTGCACAAAAGCCACAGAGTACTCATTGCTTCCAAGACCAAAGGCCCTTCTTGACTGCATAAAACCTAAAAGCAGACCATGCAGTACCATGCAAGGTCTGCTTGCAATGTCCAGGACTCTTCACAAATCACCTATTAGTAGTATGTACCTGTAGAAAAGAAAAAAAAAAAGTTAGTTTATACCTACCTCACCCCTGTGTTCAGTCAGCGGCAGATAGGTAAGGGTGACCTTACACTTGTTGGGCTGGCAACCACTGCTACACCCAGGGAGCATTGCTTCCACTTCGTTGAGTTAGTTGCTGTCAGGAACCATTAACCAGGCAGAGACAGAAAACGCAGGTAAAATCACACCAATAAAGCAATAGTAAAAATAACAACAATTTTTTTTTTTTTTTTACAGGTACATTTTACACCTACTATAAATAGGTGATTTTTGAAGAGGCCTGGACAGTTCGGGAACTTAGTCAAAAACCCCAGCCAGGGTTTGGAAGCCATAGCTTGTGATCAGACCATCCGGGATCAGGAAACCAGAAGTCAGCGTTGTCAGGAGCCAAAAATCAGGAGTAGGAATCGGCCAGACCAAGTCATACAGAGGAACACAGCAGGAACACACTGGAGTTGTTGACCATGCAAGGGCATGGAGGGAATGAGCAAAGCTGTTTAAATAGCCAGAGGGGGCTTACTGTAGGCTGGACTAATGAGGAAGGTAATGGTAACCTGGTGAATTGTGGAAACAATGAGTGGCTGGTAATTAATAGGGATGGGCCAAACGGAACCCTGTTTGGTTCGCACAAGAACTTTCGAACACTGCGAAAGATCGGACCTGAATAATGAACCCCATTAAAATCAATGGGACCCGAACGTCAAAAATCAAGTGTCAATTTTGAAGTCTTATATGCAATTAATTGGCCATACAATTGGCCATACAATTACAGCCTCCAGTCTTTTAATTTGTTTTTATATCATAGAAAATGCAACATGAGGAGATGGACCACACAAAGATGGGGGGGGGGGTGCACCCAAAACTCCCAGGTAGAGAGGAACAGAGTCAGCAATTATGGCATCCAAGACATAAAACATAGCAGGGACTGACTAGTCCCAACAGTCTCCACATACAGTGGACACTTTCTTCCATTCTCCTTTGCAGAACCTCTCAAGCTCCATCAGGTTGGATGTGGAGCGTCGGTGCACAGCCGTTTTCAGGTCTCTCCAGAGATGTTTAATCGGGTTCAAGTCTGGGCTCTGACTGGGCCACTTAAGGACATTCACAGAGTTGTCCCGTAGCCACTCCTTTGTTATCTTGGCTGTGTGCTTACGGTTGTTGTCCTCTGGGACGATGAACCTTCGCCCCAGTCTGAGATCAAGAGTGATTTGGAGCAGGTTTTCATCAAGGATGTCTCTGTACATTGCTGCTTTAATCTTTCCCTCAATCCTGACTGGTCTCCCAGTTCCTGCCACTGAAAAACATCCCCACAGCATGATGCTGCCACCACCATGCTTCACTGTATTTATTCGGTTTTGGCCAGGTGATGAGTTGTGCCTGGTTTCCTACAGACATCACGCTTGCCATTCAGGCCAAAGAGTTCAATCTTTGTTTCATCAGACCAGAGAATTTTGTTTCTCATGATCTGAGAGTCCCTCATGTGCGCTTTTTACTGAGTAGTGATTGGTGGAGGGCTACAGAGATGGTTGTTCTTCTGGAAGGTTCTCCTCTCTCAACAGAGAAATGCTGCAGCTCTGTCAGAGTGACCATCGGGTTCTTGGTCACCTCCCTGACTAAGGCCCTTCTCCCCCCGATCCCACAGTTTGGCCAGGCGGCCCGTTCTAGGAAAAGTCCTGCTGGTTCCAAACTTCTTCCATTTACGGATGATGGAGGCCATTGTGCTCATTGGGACCTTCAATGGTGTTTCTGTACCCTTCCCCAGATCTGTGCCTCCATACAATCCTGTCTTGGAGGTCTACAGACAATTCCTTGGACGTCATGACTTGATTTGTGCTCTGACATGCACTGTTAACTATGTGATCTTTAGATAGACAGGTGTGTGCCTTTCCAAATTATGTCCAATCAACTGAATTTACCACAGGTGGTCTCCAATCAAGTTGTAGAAACATCTCAAGGGTGATCAGTGGAAACAGGATACACAATTTTTGAGTGTCATGGCAAAGGCTCTGAATATTTATGTACGTGTGATTTTTTTTTTCGTTTTTTTTTGAATTTTTAATAAATTTGCAAAGATTTCAATCAAACAAAACTTCTTTCATGTTGTCATTATGAGGTATTGTTTGTAGAATTTTGCGGAAAATAATGAATTTACCGTATATACTCGAGTATAAGCCGAGTTTTTCAGCACTTTTTTTGTGCTGAAATTGCCCCCCTCGGCTTATACTCGAGTCAAGCACTTTTCTGCAGCATAAAATTTAATTTTCCGACCCGACTTTGGGGCCCCGTATCTCGGGGCCACTTGGTGCTAGGAACCCCAAATTTGGTGTGCGAACCCAGTGGAACCAGCACTACAACAGGGGTTCCTAGCACCAAGTGGCCCCGAGATACGGGGCCCCAAACTCGGTTTGGAAAATTTCATTCTCTGCTGCAGAAAAAGTTCTTGACATTTTCCAAACCAACTTTGGGGCCCCGTATCTCGAAGCCACTTGGTGATAGGAACCCCATCTTTGGATATGTTGTAGTGCTAGTTCCACTGGGTTTGCACACCAAACTGGGGTTCCTAGCACCAAGTGGCCCCAAGATACGGGGCCCCAAAGTCGGTCAACTGTGTCCATCTGCAACAATGTTATTTCAGGACCCTTTGGGTGCAGAGACCCCAAATTTTGGCAGCAGATATAGCAAGGACCAAAGAGAAGTGCAGTCAGTAAACAAGCCAAAGGTCGGTAACACATGGTAGCGGGTTGGGATTAAGCAGAAGCGTAGCTATGGAGCAAGCCAAAGGTCAGTGATGACTGGTAGCAAGGAGAAAGCCAGCAGCAAGAGGGACAAGAGCGAGATATTGACATGGTAGCGGGTTGGGATTAAGCAGAAGCGTAGCTATGGAGCAAGCCAAAGGTCAGTGATGACTGGTAGCAAGGAGAAAGCCAGCAGCAAGAGGGACAAGAGCGAGATATTGACTAGAGCAGTGTTTCTCAACTCCAGTCCTCAAGGCGCCCCAACAGGTCATGTTTTCAGACTTGCCATTATTTTGCACAGGTGATTTGATCAGTTTCACTGCCTTAGTAATTACTACAGCCGCTTCCCCTGAAGGAAACAGGAAGTGCAGAGACATGCAGAGACATAGATTAAATCAGGAATTTCATGAGAGGAGCAAAGAGTTCAAGGTTCACCAAAAACACAGTGGTTGCAATTGATGGGCACCGTGGCTGCAATTGGTGGACAGAGTGAGGCTGCAATTGATGGGCACAGTGGGATAGGGGGCATCTAGGAACCCTAAACTACCAAGTTTGAAGTTTGAAGCAATTGATGGGCACAGTGGGATAGGGGGCATCTAGGAACCCTTAACTACCAAGTTTGAAGTTTGGGGGACCTATGGCTGCAAATGGGCACAGTGAGGCATGCACATGGGCACAGTGAGGCTGCAAATGGGCATTGTTGACCCTCTTTTCCACTTACAGTAGCTGCGCATTTCTCACCCTAGGCTTATACTGGAGTCAATACGTTTTTCCATTTTTTTGTGGTAAAATTAGGTGCCTCGGCTTATATTCGGGTCGGCTTATACTCGAGTATATACGGCAGCCCTCAAATTTTCCACTCGCCTACTCGTATTTTGCGAGTGGAAAATGAGGGCTTGCGAGCTGAGCTGCCTGCCTGGGAGAGGGGGGAGCACCGTCGGCGGGTTGATCGGGAGCCGGCGTTCTCCCATCGATCGACCCGGGGAGGAAGAGGAGAGCCGGTGGTATAGCGCGCTGTTACCGGCGCTTACATTATACTTGTCTCCGCTCTGCTCGACAAAGCCCCGCCTCCTCCTGACCCTTGCCAGTGATAGACAGAACGCCGGTCCAATGCTGTGATGCGTTCTGTCTATCACTGGCACGGGTCAGGAGGAGGCGGGGCTGTGTCGAGCAGAGTGGAGACAAGTATAATGTAAGCGCCGGTAACAGCGTGCTATTCCCGTGGCTCTCCTCTTCCTCCAGCTGTGCATTCCCCTTCCCAGGCGAGGCTGAAATGGGCACAGTGAGACTACAATGGCCACGGTAAGGCTGCAAAGGGGCACAGTATGGCTGCAAAGGGGCACAGTATGGCTGCAGGGGCACAGTATGTCTGCAAAGGGGCTCAGTATGGCTGCAAAGGGGCTCAGTATGGCTGTAAAGGGGCACAGTATGGCTGTAAAGGGGCACAGTATGGCTGCAACGAGCACAGTGGGGCTGCAACGGGAACAGTGGGGCTGCAACGGGCACAGTGGGGCTGCAACGGGTACAGTGGGGCTGCAACGGGCACAGTGGGGCTGCAACAGGCACAGTGAGGCTGCAATGGTGGGTACAGTGTGGCTGCAATGGTGGGTACAGTGTGGCTGCAATGGTGGGTACAGTGTGGCTGCAATGGTGGGCACAGGTGAGGCTGCATTGAGGAGCACAGGTGAGGCCGCACTGATAAAGTTGTTTTTAATATTTATAATATTTTTGCATAAAACATTTAAGTGTCATTTCATGAGATAATTCATGAGGGCGTGTCTAGGGGCGGAATTAGGGGCGGGCAGGGTAGGGATTGAGTGGGGCACTGGTGGCGGGTAACCTTTGAGGCCTGGCTAGTAGCTCAGGACTTGAAATTTTGAGCCCTGATATACGGTAATACATTTTGGAATAAGGCTGTAACATAACAAAATGTGGAAAAAGTGAAGCGCTGTGAATACTTTCCAGATGCTCTGTATATCTGACATATCACTTTTGGGTAGATTGACCCTTTAATACTCAAACATGTTCCATCTCCTCAACACCTGTGACGTCTGAAGGCAAGTTTTCCATTTGTGTTGTACTTTTCTAGTTCTTCTAACTGTTGCGTGTTATAGAGCCACCATATCAAGTGACCCTTTCACAATGTGGTGAAATAACAGCAGAGAACACACGCTGGGGATCGTTTCACACATTGCATCAGATTTTTGTAGCATTTATTTAAAAAAAAACATTTACAAAAAAAATAAAACTGGAAGAGCTTCAGAGACTCATCCACCAGTCATCCAAGCAAGCTATTACAGCCCCCACTGTTTCTTCAACAAAAGGAGATTTCCACAGAGATGCGTCTTTTTTTTTCCAGGCAAATGAACCCATTTTTGTTATCACCAAGAAACCTTTTGTTGTATCAGTTTGTTGTGTATCTAGAAACATTTCCGTAACGTGTAGAAAACCAATTTCCTCTGATTTCAGGACCCTGGACAGCGCCTACAAATTCAGGTCTATCGGAAGCAATGGAGAGAGTATTGTTTTGGATGAAATTCTGATGCCTCTACACTAAAATCACGGAGAGGGGCTAACGGACAAAAATGACTTCAAAATCAATAATTAAAAAATGCTTAAAGAAAGCAATAAAAACACATAACAGTATGCAGTAGGGCTGTGGAAATTAAAGATTAATTCCTTGATTAATTTTTTTGATCGATTAAAATTCTTTTGATCGGTACCTCTCCGCCGGCTTCCGGGTTTTCAGGGAGTTCCGTCAGAGATTCGGTGACGTCACGGACATCGACATCACCGGACTCCACCCCCCTTCCCCAAGTGCCTCCATCTGCTAACGAAGGGAAGGGGGGAGGAGTCCGGTGACATCGAAGTTCTGATTGAACGTAACGCATATGGGGGAGGAGCTACGCATGACGTCACCCGCTGCTGCCCTACGGAACTAACACGATTGTCGGGTTTACATGCTGTGTTTTTATCATCTTTATGTGAGTAGTTTGTGTTTGAACACAAAAATTAAATCTTATACTTAAGCGGTGAGCACTGAGATCTTTTCTTTCTACCCATGACCTGCGTCCTTGCTGAGATCTAAGGAGACGTGAGAGAAGTTTATGGTCCCTGTTAACCCTTTTGATACCCGCTTGCATGACCACCTGTTTGCACAGAGGTCCATGCAATAAGGTGAGAGTGATCAGTTGGACCGGAGGGGGAGGGATTGTCACGCTACTGTGAAAAAAAAAATGACTTACGTCAGTGCTACAGCTTGAATTTAAAATGTATTTGTGTGAACTGTGAAGTTAAGTCATGGATTGTGGAAACTAACTAGTGTCGGGTGATTGTATATAGTGTATACCACATTTACCACTGACTAATGCAGAGTTGCAATGCAAGGAGATCAGCTAAAAGTAGTTGGGTCTGTATGTGCGTTATAATTAATCAAAATGAGTCGATTAATCAATTTAAAAAAAAAATCAATTAATTGAACACGAAAATTTTAATCAGCAACAGCCCTAGTATGCAGTATAATGCCATGTTAGCAAGCAGACGTTTACATTGGATCTAATGGGAATCTTGGGTCAGCAGTCTAATGCCGCGTACACACGACCGGTTTTCCCATCGGAATAAACTCTGAAGGTTCTTCCGACAAAGTTTCTGCTGAAATTCCGCTGAAACTGTCTTACTTACACGCGATCACACCAAAGTCTGACCGTCAAGAACGCGGTGACGTACAACACGCATTAGACATGTGCACAATAGAAAAATTTGTTTATTTTCGTTTTGTTTCTTTCGTTTCCGTTGATTCGTAACGATTCATACATTCGTAAGTCGTCGGTGTTCGTATTCGTAACGATTCGTATTTTCGTAAGAGTTATTTTTTCGTTAGTTTAATTTTCGTTTATTCGAAATTCGGACGCATTCGTATTTTCGTAGATTTAGTTACATTCGTACTTTCGTTAGATTGATTTATTCGTACTTTCGTAACATTGTTTTCGTAGATTCGTAATCGGAGCATAATTCATAATTTTATGTAATGTGTATGCTATTATTACATTGTAAGAGACACGGAAAATTACGAATCGAAAAAAAAAGTTACGAATGTACGAATTTTTTCGTTCAATCCATTCGAAGCACGTTAAGCAGCGCCATTGTAAGGGACACGGAAAATTACCAATTCAACAAAAAAAAAAAAAAAGTTACGAATGTACAAATTTTTTCGTTCATTTTGATTTTCGTTGTTCCTGTTTTCGTTTTTCGGATTTTCTTCTTTCGTAGTTTCGTTGTTTCTAATTTGGTAATTTCGGATTTTCGTTGTTTTTCATATTCGTTCGATTCGATAATTCGTTCTTCGTTAAAATTTTTAGCGAATCATTCGTACGATAACGAATGAACGAATATAACGAATTTTAACGGAAAACGAAAAAAAAAATAAACGAATTGCACATATCTACCCGCTGCTGCCCTACGGAAATAACACGATTGTCGACTTTACATGCTGTGTTTTTATCATCTTTATGTGAGTAGTTTGTGTTTGAACACAAAAATGAAATCTTATACTTAAGCGGTGAGCACTTAGGTCTTTTCTTTCTATCCATGACCTGCGTCCTTGCTGAGATCTAAGGAGACGTGAGAGAAGTTTATGGTCCATGTTAAACCCTTTTGATACCCGCTTGCATGACCACCTGTTTGCACAGGGGTCCATGCCATAAGGTGAGAGTGATTAGTTAGACCGGAGGTGGAGGGATTGTCACGCTACTGTGGGGGAAAAAAAGGACTTACGTCAGTGCTACAGTTTGAATTTAAAACATATTTGTGTGAACTGTGAAGTTAAGTCATGGATTGTGGAAACTAACTAGTGTCGGGTGATTGTATATAGTGTATACCACATTTACCACTGACTAATGCAGAGTTGCAATGCAAGGAGATCAGCTAAAAGTAGTTGGCTCTGTATGTGCGTTATAATTAATCAAAATCAGTCGATTAATCGATTTAAAAAAAACGATTACTTGAACACGAAAATTTTAATCAGTAACAGCCCTTTAATGCAGTATAATGCCATGTTAGCAAACAACGTTTACATTGGCTCTAATGGGAATCTTGGGGCAGCAGTCTAATGCCGCGTACACACGACCGGTTTTCCCATCGGAATAAACTCTGAAGGTTCTTCCGACGGAGTTCTGACGAAATTCCGCTGAAACTGTCTTACTTACACGCAATAACACCAAAGCCTGACCGTCAAGAACGCGGTGATGTACAACACGTATGACGGGACTAAAAAAAGGAAGTTTAATAGCCAGTAGCCAATAGCTTCCGTCTCATACTTGCTTCAGAGCATGCGTCGTTTTTAATCTGTCAGTAACAGCATACAGACGAGCGGTTTTCCCGATAGGAATTGGTTCCGTCGGAAATATTTAGAACATGTTCTATTTCTAGGTCCGTCAGAATTTTTGACGTAAAAAGTCATACACACGATCGGAATATATGATGAAAAGCTCACGACTGACTTTTTCTGTTGGACATTCCACTCATGTGTATGCAGCATTAGTCCCTTTCCCTGTCTAAAAGGGGAGATATCAGGGGTTTAGACCCCTGATATCTCACCAAAGCCCCTCTCCCCAACAGGCTGAAAAAATAATTGCAATAAATAATTCAAGTTATAAAAAAAAAAAAAAAAACACTGACACATAATCCACCCCCCCCCCCCCCCCCCTCCGACCAAAAAAAAAAATAGCATTGTAAAAAATATAACAGAAAAATATAAAGTTTTAAAAGATAATAAAAAAGAAAATTGTAAAAAAAAGGGGCCACTGTCACATGACATTAAATAAAAGTTCCGGTATCGACAAGTACCGTATATACTCGAGTATAAGCCGAGTTTTTCAGCACATTTTTTTGTGCTGAAAATGCCCCCCTCGGCTTATACTCCAGTCAAGCACTTTTCTGCAGCAGAGAATGACATTTTCCGACCTGAATTTGAGGCCCCGTATCTCGGGGCCACTTGGAGCTAGGAACCCCAAATTTGGTGGTCCAGCACTACAACATATCCAAAGATGGGGTCCCTAGCACCAAGTGGCCTCTAGATACGGGGCCCCGAAGTCAGTTCGGAAAATGTCATTCTCTGTTGCAGAAAACTGCTTGACGTTTCCGAACCGACTTTGGGGCCCCGTATCTCGGGTCCACCTGGTGCTAGGAACCCCATTTTATATGTTGTAGTGCTAGTTTCACTGGGTTTGCACACCAATTTGGGGTTCCTAGCACCAAGTGGCCCCGAGATACAGGGCCCCAAAGTCGGTCAACTGTGTCCATCTGCAGCAATGTAATTTCTGGATCTTTTGGGTCCAGAGACCCCAAATTTTGGCTGCGGCTAGGGGGCATCTAGGAACCTTTAACTACAGAGTTTGAAGTTCGGGGGACCTATGGCTGCAAATGGGCACAGTGAGGCTGCAAATGGGCATTGTTGACCCTCTTTTCCACTTACAGTAGCTGCGCATTTCTCACTAGACATGTGCGATTCGTTTAGTTTTTTTTCGTTATTTTCGTTCATTCCTTTCGTACGAATGAACGAATCGTTCGAATCGTACAAATCCGATTAATGAATCATTCGAATCGAACGAATCCGAAAAACAACAAAAATCTGAAAAAAAAACTAATTAGAAACAACAAATGTACGAATGAAAAAAATCCGAAAAAACGAAAACAGGAACAACGAAAATGAACGAAAAAATTTGTACATTCGTAACTTTTTTTTTGTTGAATCGGTAATTTTCCGTGTCTCTTACAATGGCGTTGCTTAACGTGCTTCGAATGGATTGAAGGAAAAAATTCGTACATTCGTAACTTTTTTTTTCGATTCGTAACTTTTTTTTTCGATTCGTACATTATTAAAATGTAATAATAGCATACACATTACATAAAATTATGAATTATGCTCCGATTACGAATCTACGAATGTTACGAATGTTACGAATAAATACGAATGCGTCCGAATTTCGAATAAACGAATAAACGAAAATTAAACTAACGAAAAAACGAATCAACAGAAAAATAACTCTTACGAATGTACGAATCGTTACGAATACGAACACCGACGACTTACGAATCATTACGAATCAACGGAAACAAAAAAAAACGAAACGAAAAAAACGAAACAAAAATAAACAAATTTTTTTTTTGTTGTGCACATGTCTATTTCTCACCCTAGGCTTGTACTCGAGTCAATACGTTTTCCCAGTATTTTGTGGTAAAATTAGGTGCCTCGGCTTATATTCGGGTCAGCTTTTACTCGAGTATATACGGTACTTGAAAAAAAGTATCGGTATTCAAAAAAGTGGTATCGGTCTTGTCAGGTTTTTTGCCATCTGTGTCCTATTGGGGAGATTTCCCTTGATTTCCTGTCCCATAACCACAACAGGAAGTGATAGGAAGTCCCTCCAAAATGATAGAAAGCCCTGGTAGTCAAGAGGGTCACCTAAAATAGTTCTTCATGTTATCAAAAAAAAAAAAAAAGTTTTGCACTTTTGAACTTTGAGCAGAGTTTTTTAAAGTTCCCTTTGCTTTTTTGGGGGCTCAGGTCCACTTTAATGTTATATTAGGCCATGTCTACTCAAAAAAAAAAAAAAGACAAAAGCAAATTTTCCATCCTAAATTTAGGAGATGTAATTTGCTCCCAGTAAACAGAAACATGTCCTCTAACTGTTTGGAATTGTCAGCTGCATCTGCCTCGTCCGCCGGTTTTACACTACATGGCCAATTTGGGAGTAGCACCGTAATCAATCATGCTGTCATTGAGTTAATGTACTTGGTATTTAAAGAAGATGTTTCAATCTCTGGAGTGGTCACAGAAAACCCCCAGAATGCATGTTTTCCGAGATAATTGCTTAGATGAAATAACTTCCTATTTTTTATTTTTTTTTCCTTGCATATCTGGTCCTTTTTTTTTTTTTTTTTTTTTTTTTTTTTTTTTTTTTTTTTTTATTTTTTTTTTTTTTTTTTTTTTTTTTTTTTTTTTTTTTTTTTTTTTTTTTTTTTTTTTTTTTTTTTTTTTTTTTTTTTTTTTTTTTTTTTTTTTTTTTTTTTTTTTTTTTTTTTTTTTTTTTTTTTCCCTCTTTCAAACCTCCTGTCTGCTGATTTATTTCCAGTTAACTCCGGTGTTAATGTGATCTTTATTATGCAAGCACCTGTACTTTTTTATTAGAAAAAAAATAATTTGTCGAGCATTCTGCCAGCTGATTACCGTGAACTTATTCTGCTTTAGGTGCAAACATTAGCAAACAGTCATCAATATTTTGTGCCATCCTCTCCTTTGTCGAGCCTTATCAGGTACAGATGTCTGCTGTGATTAAAGGCTTATTGCCGACCAGGAAAATGTCTAGAGACCTTTCTACCGCACGCCGTAAACTCCCAGACTGTTATTACATTAGCATTTTTCAGTTTATTCATTTTTTTTTACTTATTTGCAGCTTCCTCATTATGCTGCACAAAGAGAAAAGAAAATAATGGATGGCTCTTGGGGTCATGCTCCTGTTAAGACTAGATGAACACTGCTGGGGTGTGCTTTCCATCTAACGGCCAACTTTATGTGCACAGTTCAGTGCTTAGGTGCCGCAAGGACTTTTAAGTGTTTCTTAAAGTATATCTCAAGGCTAAACATTTTTTTTTTTGGTTGTGGATGGAGTAGGGGAGGGTTGACCAGCCCTTTTCCACTAGGGTTCCTCCATAAGTTTTTAGGGGGTTGACCAGCCTTTCTCCACTAGGGTTCCTCCAGAAGTTGTTAGGAGTTGTTGTTCTTAGGAGTTTGACCAGTCTTTCTCCACTAGGGTTCCTCCAGAAGTTGTTAGGGGTTTGACCAGCCATTCATCAGTAGGGTTCCTCCAGAAGTTGTTAGGAGTTGTTGTTGTTAAGAGTTTGACCAGTCTTTCTCCACTAGGGTTCCTCCAGAAGTTGTTAGGGGTTTGACCAGCCATTCATCAGTAGGGTTCCTCCAGAAGTTGTTAGGAGTTGTTGTTAGGAGTTTGACCAGCCTTTCTCCACTAGGGTTCCTCCAGAAGTTGTTAGGGGTTTGACCAGCCATTCATCAGTAGGGTTCCTCCAGAAGTTGTTAGGAGTTGTTGTTGTTAGGAGTTTGACCAGCCATTCTCCAGTAGGGTTCCTCCAGAAGTTGTTAGGAGTTGTTGTTGTTAGGAGTTTGACCAGCCATTCTCCAGTAGGGTTCCTCCAGAAGTTGTTAGGAGTTGTTGTTGTTAGGAGTTTGACCAGCCTTTCTCCACTAGGGTTCCTCCAGAAGTTGTTATGGGTTTGACCAGCCTTTCTCCACTAGGGTTCCTCCAGAAGTTGTTAGGAGTTGTTGTTGTTAGGAGTTTGACCAGCCTTTCTCCACTAGGTACAGATATCTGCTGTGATTAAAGGTTTATTGTAGACCAGGAAAATGTCTAAAGACCTTTCTACCGCACGCCGTAAACTCCCAGGCTGTTATTACATTAGCTTTTTGCAGTTTATTCATTTTTTTTTTACTTATTTGAAGCTTCCTCATTATGCTGCACAAAGAGAAAAGAAAATAATGGATGGCTCTTGGGGTCATGCTCCTGTTAAGACTAGATGAACACTGCTGGGGTGTGCTTTCCATCTAACGGCCACCGTTATGTGCACAGTTTAGTGCTTAGGTGCCGTAAGGACTTTTAAGTGTTTCTTAAAGTATATCTCAAGGCTAAACATTTTTTTTTTTGGTTGTGGATAGAGTAGGGGAGGGTTGACCAGCCTTTCTCCACTAGGGTTCCTCCAGAAGTTGTTAGGGGTTTGACCAGCCTTTCTCCACTAGGGTTCCACCAGAAGTTGTTAGGGGTTTGACCAGCCTTTCTCCACTAGGGTTCCTCCAGAAGTTGTTAGGGGTTTGACCAGCCTTTCTCCACTAGGGTTCCTCCAGAAGTTGTTATGGGTTTGACCAGCCTTTCCCCTCTAGGGTTCCTCCAGAAGTTGTTAGGGGTTTGACCAGCCTTTCTCCACTAGGGTTCCTCCAAAAGTTGTTATGGGTTTGACCAGCCTTTCCCCTCTAGGGTTCCTCCAGAAGTTGTTAGGGGTTTGACCAGCCTTTCTCCACTTGGGTTCCTCCAGAAGTTGTTAGGAGTTTGACCAGCCTTTCTCCACTAGGGTTCCTCCAGAAGTTGTTAGGAGTATGACTAGCCTTTCTCCACTAGGGTTCCTCCAGAAGTTTTTTAGGAGTTTGACCAGCCTTTCTCCACTAGGGTTCCTCCAGAAGTTGTTAGGGGTTTGACCAGCCTTTCTCCACTAGGGTTCCTCCAGAAGTTGTTAGGGGTTTGACCAGCCTTTCTCCACTAGGGTTCCTCCAGAAGTTGTTAGGAGTTGTTGTTGTTAGGAGTTTGACCAGCCTTTCTCCACTAGGTACAGATGTCTGCTGTGATTAAAGGTTTATTGTAGACCAGGAAAATGTCTAGAGACCTTTCTACCGCACGCCGTCAACTCCCAGACTGTTATTACATTAGCATTTTTCAGTTTATTCATTTTTTTTAACTTATTTGCAGCTTCCTCATTATGCTGCACAAAGAGAAAAGAAAATAATGGATGGCTCTTGGGGTCATGCTCCTGTTAAGACTAGATGAACACTGCTGGGGTGTGCTTTCCATCTAATGGCCACCTTTATGTGCACAGTTCAGTGCTTAGGTGCCGCAAGGACTTTTAAGTGTTTCTTAAAGTATATCTCAAGGCTAAACATTTTTTTTTAGGTTGTGGATGGAGTAGGGGAGGGTTGACCAGCCTTTCTCCACTAGGGTTCCTCCAGAAGTTGTTAGGGGTTTGACCAGCCTTTCTCCACTAGGGTTCCTCCAGAAGTTGTTAGGGGTTTGACCAGCCTTTCTCCACTAGGGTTCCTCCAGAAGTTGTTAGGGGTTTGACCAGCCTTTCTCCACTTGGGTTCCTCCAGGAGTTGTTAGGATTTTGACCAGCCTTTCTTCACTAGGGTTCCTCCAGAAGTTGTTAGGGGTTTGACCAGCCTTTCTCCACTAGGGTTCCTCCAGAAGTTGTTAGGAGTTTGACCAGCCTTTCTCCACTAGGGTTCCTCCAGAAGTTGTTAGGAGTTTGACCAGCCTTTCTCCACTAGGGTTCCACCAGAAGTTGTTAGGGGTTTGACTAGCTTTTCTCCACTAGGGTTCCTCCAGAAGTTCTTAGGGGTTTGGCCAGCCTTTCTCCACTATGGTTCCTCCAGAACTTATTAGGGGATTAACCAGCCTTTCTCCACTAGGGTTACTCCAGAAGTTGTTAGGGGTTTGACCAGCCTTTCTCCACTAGGGTTCCTCCAGAAGTTGTTAGGGGTTTGGCCAGCCTTTCTCCACTATGGTTCCTCCAGAATAGGGATGAGCCGAACACCCCCGGGTTCGGTTCGAACCAGAACCTTCGAACGGACCGAAAGTTCGCGCGAATTTTCGAACCCTATACGTTATAATGGACGCGAACGTTCGAAATCAAAAGTGCTAATTACAACGGCCAATATGCATGTTAATGTCATAAAACAGGTTTGGGGACCCGGGTCCTGCCCCAGGGGACATATATCAATGCAAAAAGAACTTTTAAAAACTAACGTTTTTTCGGGAGCAGTCATTTTAATGATGCATAAAGTGAAAAAAAAAAAGTGAAATTTTCCTTTAAATATGGTACCTGGGGGGTGTCTAAAGTATGCCTGTGAAGTGGCATGTGTTTCCCGTGTTTAGAACTGTCCTTGCACAAAATGACATTTGTAAAGGAAAAAAAGAAGCCATTTAAAACCACTTGCGGCTTTAGGTTTGATCTTAAGTAGAATCTGAACAGGTACATTATGAAGTGTAGCTCCATCCCAAAAAAATCTATTTTTAAGCTTTTTGGAGAACATAGGGAGGGGTTATCACCCTGTAACATTTGCTGTCTTTGCACATCTGTTCAGAACATGTCACCTCACTTTCCGTCCCAATGACAAATGTTTTTGGAAAAGTGGGGTTTTAATTGAAACAAGGATTGGTGATAAAGTATCAGTAGAGAGGAGATACCTTTTTCCCAAATTAAATCTAACAGGATAGAATTTCCCTTCCTAGGGGTAGATTTCCTCTCACTTCCTGTTTTCTCTTTCCATTTGCAAGTAGGAGTCGTTTGTAAGTTGGATGTTTGAAAGTAGGGGCCTGGCGTATATACTCTGCAGAAATTTGCCCTATTAGATGTTGGTGTAGCCACAAGACTGGTGGGCACAGGAATGGGCCCTGCTGTGAGTTAATAGATCAAGATTTGTAATTGCATGCACCTGTTGAACAGGGCAGAAAAATTGGGGGTGGTGGTGGTGGTGGTGGACGGTTTTGCCACAAGACTGTAAGCTCTCACAGTTACTCTTGGTGGGCGCAGGAATGGGCCCTGCTGTGAGTTATTAGATCAAGATTTGTAATTGCAAGCACCTGATGAACAGGCAGAAAAATTGGGCCTTTGGCGGTGGTGGTGGACGGTGTTGCCACAAGACTGTAGGCCCTCATAGTTACTCTTGGTGGGCGCAGGAATGGGCCCTGCTGTGAGTTATTAGATCAAGATTTGTAATTGCAAGCACCTGATGAACAGGGCAGAAAAATTGGGCCTTTGGCGGTGGTGGTGGACGGTGTTGCCACAAGACTGCAGGCCCTCATAGTTACTCTTGGTGGGCGCAGGAATGGGCCCTGCTGTGAACTATTAGATCAAGATTTGTAATTACCCGCCCCTGTTAAACAGGGGCTGAAAAATTGTGCCTTAGGCACTGGTGCTGGTGCCACAACACTGCAACCCCTCACAGAGACTGTACTTGGAGCACAGCAGTCACACGTGTTGCGAAGCATTTTTTTAAAAAATTGTAAGTACACGCCCCTGTTAAACAGGGCTGAAAAATTGTGCCTTAGGCACTGGTGCTGGTGCCACAACACTGCAACCCGGCCCTCACAGATACTGTACTTGGAGCACAGCAGTCACACGTGTTGCGAAGCATTTTTTTAAAAAATTGTAAGTACACGCCCCTGTTAAACAGGGGCTGAAAAATTGTGCCTTAGGCACTGGTGCTGGTGCCACAACACTGCAACCCGGCCCTCACAGATACTGTACTTGGAGCACAGCAGTCACACGTGTTGCGAAGCATTTTTTTTAAAAATTGTAAGTACCCGCCCTGTTAAACAGGGGCTGAAAAATTGTGCCTTAGGCACTGGTGCTGGTGCCACAACACTGCAACACGGCCCTCACAGAGACTGTACTTGGAGCACAGCAGTCACACGTGTTGCGAAGCATTTTTTTTAAAAATTGTAAGTACCCGCCCCTGTTAAACAGGGGCTGAAAAATTGTGCCTTAGGCACTGGTGCTGGTGCCACAACACTGCAACACGGCCCTCACAGAGACTGTACTTGGAGCACAGCAGTCACACGTGTTGCGAAGCATTTTTTTTAAAAATTGTAAGTACACGCCCCTGTTAAACAGGGGCTGAAAAATTGTGCCTTAGGCACTGGTGCTGGTGCCACAACAGTGCAACACGGCCCTCACAGAGACTGTACTTGAGCACAGCAGTCACACGTGTTGCGAAGCATTTTTTTTAAAAAATTGTAAGTACACGCCCCTGTTAAACAGGGGCTGAAAAATTGTGCCTTAGGCACTGGTGTGGTGGCATGGATCATTGAGGAGGAGAAGAGGATAGTCAGTGAACATAAGAGGACAGTCACTCAGCATCAGCATAGGCAGTCTTGAAGGGATGTGACATTAAAAATTATTCGGTTATATCCGCCTCAGGTGCCTGGTAGCTGGTGGTGATCCAAGACTGATTCATTTTGATGAATGTCAGTCGATCAACCGAGGCGGTGGACAGGCGCACCCTATGATCAGTCACAAATCTTCCAGCAGCACTGAATGTGCGTTCGGAAAGAACGCTGGAGGCAGGACAGGCCAGTAGCTCAATTGCATACTGTGCAAGCTCTGGCCAGTGATCCATCCTCAGGACCCAGTAAGCCAGAGGATTTTCGGTGGGAAAGGTGTCCAAGTCTGACCTTGCCCCAAGGTATTCCTGCACCATGTATATCAGACGCTGGCGATGGTTGCTGGAACCGATCATACCTTGGGGCTGCGGACTAAAAAAAATTGTCTGAACGCATCGGTCAGACGTCCACCTTCCCCACCGCTCCTTCTGCCACTGACCGAAGCCTCAGCAACTCGTCGCCCAGGACCAGGAGTTTGTAGCCTCCCAGTTTCTGGGAACGCGTTGCACAGACCTTTCTGCAAGGCCTCCCTGAGATGTCTCATCCTCTGCTCCCTCTGCGACGGCAAGATAAGGTCCGCAACCTTACCCTTGTACCGCGGATCAAGGAGAGTGGCCAGCCAGTAATGGTCCCTCTCCTTGATCCGAAGAACACGAGGATCCTTCCGCAGGCTTTGCAGGATCAGGGAGGCCATGCAGCGTAGGTTAGCTGAGGCATTCGGTCCGGAGTCTTCTGGGTCACTGAGGATGACATAATCGCCAGCCACCTCCTCCCAGCCACGTACAAGTCCACTGGCTTGTTGGGACTGTACATCATCCCTAAAAGACTGCTGCTGCTGATGCTGAGTGCCAGGCTCCACCTCCATGCTCACACAATCCTCCTCCTCCTCCTCCTCCTCCTCCTCATCCTCTTCCTGTGTGATGGGTGGGACAGAAGGAACACTGTCCGGATAAAGGGGGCCTTGAGAGGCAAGGAAGTCCTCCTCTTCCTGCCTCTGTTCTGCCTCAAGTGCCCTGTCCATTATCCCACGCAGCGTATGCTCCAACAGGTGGACAAGAGGGACAGTGTCACTGATGCATGCACTGTCACTGCTCACCATCCTCGTGGCCTCCTCAAATGGTGAGAGGACAGTGCATGCATCCCTGATCATGCTCCACTGACGTGGGGAAAAAAAACCAAGCTCCCCTGACCCTGTCCTGGTGCCGTAGTCGCAAAGGTACTCATTGATGGCCCTCTGCTGCGTGTGCAGTCGCTGCAGCATGGCCAACGTTGAGTTCCACCTGGTGGGCATGTCAGATATTAGGCGGTTCTTGGGCAGGTTCAGCTCCTTTTGCAGCTCAGTCAGCCGAGCACTGGCATTATAAGATCGGCGGAAATGCACACAGACTTTCCTGGCCTGCCTCAGGACATCCTGTAAGCCTGGGAACCTGCCCAAGAACCGCTGCACCACCAGGTTGAGGACGTGAGCCATGCAGGGCACATGGGTGAGCTGCCCCTGTCGCAGGGCGGAGAGGAGGTTGGTGCCATTGTCAGAAACGACCATTCCTGGCTTAAGCTGACGTGGCGTCAACCACCTCTCGGCCTGCCCCTGCAGAGCTGCCAGAACCTCTGGCCCAGTGTGGCTCCTGTCCCCCAAACACACCAGCGCAAGCACGGCATGGCATCTTTTTGCCTGCGTACTTGCGTAGCCCCTTGTACGCCTACGGAGCACCGCTGGTTCCAAGGACAGAGCACTGGAGGAAGAAGAAGAGGAGGGGGTGGAGGAGAGAGGTGTGTCACAACCAGTAGCAGTAGTCGCGTTTTGGAGGCGTGGTGGCGGAACAACCTCCAACACTACTGCACCTTGTCCTGCATCCCTCCCAGCTGCCAATAGAGTGACCCAATGGGCCGTGAAAGAAAGGTACCGTCCCTGTCCATGCCTGCTGGACCATGAGTCAGCGGTAATATGCACCTTACCGCTGACCGCCCTGTCCAGCGAGGCATGGACATTGCCCTCCACATGCCGGTAGAGAGACGGAATCGCCTTCCGCGAGAAAAAGTGGCGTTTGGGAACCTGCCACTGAGGAACCGCACATTGAACAAACTCACGGAAGGGGGCCGAGTCTACCAACTGAAAAGGCAGCAGTTGAAGTGCTAGCAATTTAGCAAGGCTAGCATTCAACCGCTGGGCATGTGGATGGCTGGGAGTGTACTTCTTTCTACGGTCCAGCAGCTGGGGCAGGGAAATTTGCCTGCTGCATTCGGACGTCGGTGTACTGCAAGTACTTGGTTGTGACACACCGAATTCTACACCTTCAGTCCTCTCAGAGCAGCTTTCAGAGAGGACTGAAGGTGTAGTGGGGATGGAGATCCCAGCTGAGGAGGAGCAAGGAGAGGTCCGCTTAGTTCTTTGGTGTGGGTCTTTTATGTGTGCCTGCCAACGAGCTGCATGGCAGGTCGCCATATGTCTGGTCATGCTTGTCGTGCCCAAGCGGCTGATGTTTTGGCCACGCGAGATACGCTTGAGACAAATATTGCAAATAGCAGTGGTGCGATCTGCTGCACTCGTCTCAAAAAAGGCCCACACCAAAGAACTTTTCTGATAACGTGCAGAGGCAGCGCCCTGCACAGGCGGAGCTCTGCGGTGTTGTACAGTTGCTGTGCTGGCCTCTACCTGGCCTCCAGGGGGCATCCTGCCTCGTTGGACATGTGACGCCGCATCCTCCTCCTCCTCGTCCTCCTCCTCATCCTCTCTCCCTTGAGGCACCCACGTGGAGTCAGTGACCTCATCATCCCCTCCCTCTTCACCACTAGAGCAAACCTGGCAGTAAGCTGCAGCTGGTGGAACTGTACTGCCAGATTCCTCAAGCTGGGTATCGTCATCCGAGCCTTCGAATCGTTGGGCATCCTCCTGGAGCATGTACCCAACACTGTGCTCAAAGAGTTCGGGGGGACTCCTCAGGAGGACATGGTGGGTCTAGGGAAGGGGTGGCTGATGATGCTCTGTCAGTACCCTGAGCCTGGGTGAGAGAGGATGAGGAGGATGAGGAGGGCTTGGTCATCCATTCTACCAAGCCTTCAGCATGATGCGGCTCCACATGTCCAGCTGCCGAAAACAAAGACGCGCGTGTCCCATGGCCACGTGCTGATGACGATGCACGACCACGTCCACGTCCACGGCCACGTCCACTAGAAACAGAGCCTGCCTGCCCTGTGTTCTTGGCTCTGCACGCTCTGCCTCCCCTTGGCGGTCTTCCAGCCATTGTAGTCGGTAGTCCTGTGGGTGCTGCTGAGAAGAAAATATAGGAGCTCTGTGTGATGCCACTAACACACTAGAAGTCCTATGGGTGCTTCTGCAAAGAAAATAGAGGAGCTCTGTGTGATGCCACTAACACACTAGAAGTCCTGTGGGTGCTTATGCAAAGAAAATAGAGGAGCTCTGTGTGATGCCACTAACACACTAGAAGTCCTGTGGGTGCTTATGCAAAGAAAATAGAGGAGCTCTGTGTGATGCCACTAACACACTAGAAGTCCTGTGGGTGCTTCTGCAAAGAAAATAGAGGAGCTCTGTGTGATGCCACTAACACACTAGAAGTCCTGTGGGTGCTTATGCAAAGAAAATAGAGGAGCTCTGTGTGATGCCACTAACACACTAGAAGTCCTGTGGGTGCTTCTGCAAAGAAAATAGAGGAGCTCTGTGTGATGCCACTAACACACTAGAAGTCCTGTGGGTGCTTATGCAAAGAAAATAGAGGAGCTCTGTGTGATGCCACTAACACACTAGAAAGTCCTGTGGGTGCTGCTGAGAAGAATATATAGGAGCTCTGTGTGATGCCACTAACACACTAGAAGTCCTATGGGTGCTTCTGCAAAGAAAATAGAGGAGCTCTGTGTGATGGGACTAACACACTTCAAGTCCTATAGGTGCTTCTGGGAAGAAAATATAGCTCTGTGTGTGTGATGGGACTAACACACTTCAAGTCCTATAGGTGCTTCTGGGAACAAAATATAGCTCTGTGTGTGTGATGGGACTAACACACTTCAAGTCCTATAGTGCTTCTGGGAAGAAAATATAGCTCTGTGTGTGTAATGGACTAACACACTTCAAGTCCTATAGGTGCCTCTGGGAACAAATATAGCTCTGTGTGTGTGATGGGACTAACACACTTCAAGTCCTATAGGTGCTTCTGGGAAGAAAATATAGCTCTGTGTGTGTAATGGGACTAACACACTTCAAGTCCTATAGGTGCTTCTGGGAAGAAAATATAGCTCTGTGTGTGTGATGGGACTAACACACTTCAAGTCCTATAGGTGCTTCTGGGAACAAAATATAGCTCTGTGTGTGTGATGGGACTAACACACTTCAAGTCCTATAGGTGCTTCTGGGAACAAAATATAGCTCTGTGTGTGTAATGGGACTAACACACTTCAAGTCCTATAGGTGCTTCTGGGAAGAAAATATAGCTCTGTGTGTGTAATGGGACTAACACACTTCAAGTCCTATAGGTGCTTCTGGGAACAAAATATAGCTCTGTGTGTGTGATGGGACTAACACACTTCAAGTCCTATAGGTGCTTCTGGGAACAAAATATAGCTCTGTGTGTGTGATGGGACTAACACACTTCAAGTCCTATAGGTGCTTCTGGGAACAAAATATAGCTCTGTGTGTGTGATGGGACTAACACACTTCAAGTCCTATAGGTGCTTCTGGAACAAAATATAGCTCTGTGTGTGTGATGGGACTAACACACTTCAAGTCCTATAGGTGCTTCTGGGAACAAAATATAGCTCTGTGTGTGTGATGGGACTAACACACTTCAAGTCCTATAGGTGCTTCTGGGAACAAAATATAGCTCTGTGTGTGTAATGGGACTAACACACTTCAAGTCCTATAGGTGCTTCTGGGAAGAAAATATAGCTCTGTGTGTGTAATGGGACTAACACACTTCAAGTCCTATAGGTGCTTCTGGGAACAAAATATAGCTCTGTGTGTGTAATGGGACTAACACACTTCCAAGTCCTATAGGTGCTTCTGGGAAGAAAATATAGCTCTGTGTGTGTAATGGGACTAACACACTTCAAGTCCTATAGGTGCTTCTGGGAACAAAATATAGCTCTGTGTGTGTGATGGGACTAACACACTTCAAGTCCTATAGGTGCTTCTGGGAACAAAATATAGCTCTGTGTGTGTAATGGACTAACACACTTCAAGTCCTATAGGTGCTTCTGGGAACAAAATATAGCTCTGTGTGTGTGATGGGACTAACACACTTCAAGTCCTATAGGTGCTTCTGGGAACAAAATATAGCTCTGTGTGTGTAATGGGACTAACACACTTCAAGTCCTATAGGTGCTTCTGGGAACAAAATATAGCTCTGTGTGTGTAATGGGACTAACACACTTCAAGTCCTATAGGTGCTTCTGGGAACAAAATATAGCTCTGTGTGTGTAATGGGACTAACACACTTCAAGTCCTATAGGTGCTTCTGGTAACAAAATATAGGAGCTCTGCCTGCCTGCCACGAACACACTACAAGTCCTATAGGTGCTTCTGGTAACAAAATATAGGAGCTCTGCCTGCCTGCCACGAACACACTACAAGTCCTATAGGTGCTTCTGGTAACAAAATATAGGAGCTCTGCCTGCCTGCCACGAACACACTACAAGTCCTATAGGTGCTTCTGGTAACAAAATATAGTAGCTCTGCCTGCCTGCCACGAGCACACTACAAGCCCCTCTTTCTCAATCAATCTTTGTAACTGAATCTATCTAACTCAATCTCTGTAAGTGAATCTCTCTAACTATCTAAATGCAGCAGAGTGTCACAGAATCAGCCTGCTCAATCTGCGCCGGAACAGCATGTGACCGCGCAGACGGCGTGGCGGCGTTTTATAGGGGGGGCGTGTACTACAGCCCCTGAGCTGTAATTGGCTACAGGCGTCCTGCCTGTAGCCAATTATGGCTCTTCGAGTTTCCGGGGCTGTGATTGGCCAAGCATGCGGGGTCACAGTGCATGCTTGGCCAATCATCAGCCAGCAATGCACTGCGTCGGCCGCGCCGGCCGCAATGCATTGCGGGGCCGCGCGCCACACACGAACGTGATGCGAGCGGCCAAAATAGTTCTGGGCTCGCCGAGCGAGCGAACGCCCGGTGCTCGATGCGAACGTGGGTTCGCATCGAGCACCGGGCCCATCCCTACTCCAGAACTTATTAGGGGATTGACCAGCCTTTCTCCACTAGGGTTCCTCCAGAAGTTGTTAGGGGTTTGACCAGCCTTTCTCCACTAGGGTTCCTCCAGAAATTGTTAGGGATTTCTTGAGCAAGGAACAATTTTTGCCACCTAGATAACTTACCACTGACAGCAATGATCGTTTAGCTATCTGTAAGAGAGGCATTATTCCCACTGACCATGATGTAAGAAGCAGGCATGCGGCATGGACTTCTCCAGCACCCACCCCCCCCCATGGCCAGCAGGACTTAACGGCACCCCCCACCCGCTGTATGCCCGGCATTTACCCCATCTTAGTGGCGGGTCAGGCAGTGGGTGAAGGGCGGAAAGCTGTGTCCCAGGCTCCCAGGCGGCTCTTCTCTCCTACCGCTTCCCTATTTGCGAAGAGGAGGATCAGTGTTGCAATAGAGAATATTAAATCGCTGTTGCAACACACCTGTGTGGGCTCTGGATGCGATGCTCTGTGCCCCGAGCCCACTCTATTTTGAAGCCTATTAGAGCCTCTGGCTCTAATCAGTGCTGAAGCAAGTGTAAACTAGCCCTAAAGCTCTCTGAACTTCAGTCAAAGCCTCTGTCACTAAATAAAATGGTTAGCTTAGAGTCCTGTTTACACCTTGCTTTTGCTAGGTGCTTCGGTGAGGCTTCGGTGGGGCTTCGATGAGACTTTGGTGGAGCTTCAATGGGGCTTCAATGAGCCATTGGTGGGGCTTTGGTGGGGCCTCAATGAAGCTTCAGTGGGGCTTCAAGCGAGCTTTGCCATAGACTTCTATGGAGGCTTTGAAGACGCTTTGAAGCGCCACTAAAGCTACATGGGGTATCATTTTTGAAGCAAAGCAAAGCAAAAGCAAGGTTTAAACAGGACTGTAAGCTAACCATTTTTTTTAGTGACAGGAGCTTTGACTGGTGTTCAGAGAGCTTTAGCAAAGCGTGTCCAAAGCCTTGTTTTGAAGCAAGTGTAAACTAGCCGTTAATGTGTGTTGAAGCCGAAGCAAGTGTAAATGAAGCCTTAAAAGAGTTCCATGCTAGGCCACACCCCTCTGAACGGACGTTACATTTTTCTTTTACTATATTTTTATTGAGAAAAGGGGTTTCAGACAAAAAGAATAAAGAACACATAACAGGTACATAAATTGACAATAGCAATGAGCCAAACCCTCTACATAACAGTCAGGTAACTCTCATACAAACAGAAGGTCATTCAAGAGATTAGGTCCCAACAAAATAGTTTGCTCCATAGAAAGGATGATAAAAATGAACTCAGAAAATAGGTACATTCATAGAAGAGGTATGCCGTAGAAAATTGTGAACTCAAACCCAAATAATGGTCAGAGCAGCACCAGAAGTCAACCTGTGTTCCATACGGACCTTCGACCTTCGAGAGCCTTCTGGAAGACATATGTCATAGACCCTTATGTCTGGAAAAAAAGAGTTGGGTAGAAAAATTAAGTTTTTAGAATCCAGCAATTATTTTCTTTTATTTAATTTATATTGTGTTCATTCCGTAACAGTCCACAGTAAAACCCAAGAATGATCAGATGTTTAAAGATAAAAGCTGCAAATTCCATAAGTGGAACAATAAAACAAGGCCCCGTGGCGTATACATTGGCGTCCATGCAGCATCCGCGCTGTATCCGTCATGAGCTATTATTATACCCTGTAGGTTATTCAATATTCTTTTATTATATTTATTTTTTTCCCTTAAAATTGAAGATATCAATAATGTTTATATTTGAAACCACTTTGACAGAGAGAAACTGGTTTGATATAATGTTAGAATTTATTGTGCTAGCAGACCTTATCGCTGCATTTTTACAGATCTAGACTTAACCCTTTGTGATGTCCTTTATACCAGCCTCAGTTTTCTAGTTTTCACATTTTCATATTGTGCTTATTGTCTTGACTGTCACAAAATTCAGTGAAAATCACTTATTTCAAAAAAAGCCAGTGGCACGGGTTAATCCAGCAACCCCCCACCCCCCCGGAGTCAGCGGCACGGACTCATCCAGCAACCCCCCCGGAGCCAGCGGCATGGACTCCCCCAGCACATCTCCCCAGAGCCAGCGGCATGGACTCATCCAGAACCCCCCTGAGCCAGTGGCATGGACTCATCCAGAACCCCCCTGAGCCAGCGGCATGGACTCATCCAGAACCCCCCTGAGCCAGCGGCATGGACTCATCCAGCACTAGGGAGCCCCCCCCGGAGCCAGCGGCACTTACTTACCCAGTACCCCCCCCCCCAGAGTCAGTGGCATGTACTCACCCACTACCCCCCGGAGCCAGCGGCACTTACTCACCCAGTACCCCCCCCCCAGAGTCAGTGGCATGTACTCACCCACTACCCCCCTGGAGCCAGCGGCACTTACTCACCCAGTACCCCCCCAGAGCCAGTGGCATGTACTCACCCAGTACCCCCCTGGAGCCAGCGGCACAGACTCATCATCCAGCAACCCACCCCCCCCGGGGCCAGTGGCATAGAACTCTCCAGTACCCCCCCATGACCAGCGGCACTCTTAATGGCACCCTGTCCAGAACTTACCCCATCTTAGTGGCGAGTCAGGCAGCAGGTGAAGGGCGGAAAGCTGTGTGCCAGGCAGCGGCTCCGGTTTCCTCTCATAGAGACGCCGTGTGTCTCTTCTCTCCTCCCACTTCCCGAGTGGCCAAGAGGAGGATCAGTGTTGCAACAGCGAATATTAATTCGCTGTTGCAACACACCTGGGTGGGCTCCGAGTGCGATGCTCTGCGCCCTTATTATATTTTTCGAAACTGTTGGAGAAAATTGCTTTTTCATTGTAACGCGAACCTAAATGCTGATGGACTTGACATGAAAGGTATTATTTCGTCCAACTATTGAACGTTGCATGTCTATTCGCTATTTTTAGTGAGGGGCGGAATCTGTAAGGCCCCTTTCACACTGGGACGGTTTGCAAGCGCTATTGCGCTAAGAATAGCGCCTGCAAACCGACCCGAAACAGCTGTTGCTGTTCCTTCAGTGTGAAAGCCCGAGGGCTTTCACACTGAAGCGGTGCGCTTGCAGGACGCTCAAAAATGTCCTGCAAGCCGCATCTTTGGCTCGCTATAGGAGCGGTATATTTACCGCTCCTATAGCGCCCGTCCCATTGAAAACAATGGATTGACGGAGGCGGGGGTTGCATATATGCAGGCGCTAGTCGCCTGCATGCGGCTGTTGCCGCCTCGTCTCTCTTAGCACGACCCTAGCGTGACGTTGGGGGGACCTCACTGGCTGATTGGCATCCGGCATTTCCAGGTATTCACGGACTTCACATTCTTCATATCCTTCGGCTGCTCGCGGGGGGCAAAAACACCCCGCGAGCGGCCGCAATGCGCCAGCTTTCCACAGCTTGACATTACCACATACGTCTTACCAACATTACTTAATTTACCCTTAGGTAAGAGCGGACCATTTAATATGGCTATCCCCCTCTGCTCCCTTATTTAGCTGCTCCTGATGAGTGGACGGCGGTTTGCGGATGTCGGTAATTGACCCTTTTTCAATGCTTAAGTCTCAATTTTTGTATCTCTATTTGATTGCGGGGGGTTTAATAAAAACACACCCCGTATTTATTTAATGTCGTATCATTTACTACATTTTATGTTTAGATGAGTGCAACCCACAACAATATATCTATTCCATCACACTTGACGACCTTTGCTGCCTTAGTGTTGTGTTTCATATAAAGTCCCAACTGCCCCCCCCTTTCTATTCAAATAGGGATGGAGACTGTGTATGGATGGTCATGGTCTCAACATAAAGTCCCAACAAATATGAACTAGGGATGGAAAACACACACTATCTATTATACCTATCCCATGCCGTGCTCCGTTCCCTGCTAAAACGCCGGTAAAGCGGCGCTAAATATAGCGCCGCTTTACCGCCAGCGCCCCCACCGCTCCAGTGTGAAACCAGCCTAATAGAATTACTATGAGCTGTTAACATTATATATAACATCTCGCAGCTGGCGCCTTGAAACTTTAGAGTGGATTTTTCAGATGTGCTTCCTGTTTTTTAAATCATATTTATTTAATGTCTGTATCATTTACTACATTTTATGTTTAGATAGTGCCAACCCACAACAATATATCTATTCCATCACACTTGACGACCTTTGCTGCCTTAGTGTTGTGTTTCATATAAAGTCCCAACTGCCCCCCCCTTTCTATGTTTCTAGTAACGGTGTATAAATCAGGAGCTATTCACAAGTCCGTTACCTGCTGATGCTCTTCTCACATAAGTGGAAGAACCAGAGTGAAAAATTTCTGCTATTTCTGAGTCACTTTCTAGGAAATTCATATTCGGTAAAGTACAGTATAATCAGGCTCAGTGTAAGGCTACTTTTACACTGAAAGTGCCCAGCGTTAGCAGTAAAGCGCCGCTAGTTTTAGTAAATCACAGCAGTGAGCACTCGGGCGCTCACAGCACATGTCGCTTACATCACTCGGGCATTCTAAGCACTCGGGTGCTCACAGCACACGGCGCTCACAGCACACAGGCCCTCAAAGCACATGGCGCCTCAAGCACTCGGACGCTCACAGCACACGGGCGCTCACAGCACTCGGGCGCTCACAGCAAATGGGCGCTCACAGCACTCAGGCGCTCAAAGCACATGGCGCCTCAAGCACTCGGACGCTCACAGCACACGGGCGCTCACCGCACATGGCGCCTCAAGCACTCGGACGCTCACAGCACACGGGCACTCACAGCACATGGTGCCTCAATCACTCGGACGCTCACAGCACACGGGCGCTCACAGCACTCGGGAGCTCACAGCACACAGGCGCTCACAGCACTCGGGCGCTCACAGCACACGGGCACTCACAGCACATGGCGCCTCAAGCACTCGGACGCTCAGAGCACACGGGCGCTCACAGCACATGGTGCCTCAATCACTCGGACGCTCACAGCACACAGGCGCTCACAGCACACAGGCGCTCACAGCACTCGGGAGCTCACAGCACACAGGCGCTCACAGTACTCGGGCGCTCACAGCACACGGGCGCTCACAACACACGGGCGCTCACAGCACACGGGCGCTCACAGCACATGGTGCCTCAATCACTCGGACGCTCACAGCACACGGGCACTCACAGCACATGGCGCCTCAAGCACTCGGACACTCACAGCACATGGGCGCTCACAGCACACGGGCGCTCACAGCACATGGTGCCTCAATCACTCGGATGCTCACAGCACACGGGCGCTCACAGCAATCGGGCGCTCACAGCACTCGGGCGCTCACAGCACTCGGACGCTCACAGCACACGGGCGCTCACAGCACTCGGGAGCTCACAGCACATGGGCGCTTACAGCACTCAGGCGCTCAAAGCACATGGCGCCTCAAGCACTCGGACGCTCACAGCACACGGGCGCTCACAGCACATGGCACCTCAAGCACTCGGACGCTCAGAGCACACGGGCGCTCACAGCACATGGTGCCTCAAGCACTCGGACGCTCACAGCACACAGGCGCTCACAGCACACGGACGCTATCAGCACACAGGCGCTCACAGCACTCGGGCGCTCACAGCACATGGGCGCTCACAGCACACGGGCGCTCACAACACACGGGCGCTCACAGCACTCGGGCGCTCACAGCACACCAGCCATCACACCACAAGGGTGCTCACAGCACACTTAGGGGTGTACTCACTTTTGTTGACAGCGATTTAGACATTAATGGCTGTGTGTTGAGTTATTTTGAGGGGACAGCAAATTTACACTGTTATACAAGCTGTACACTCACTAATTTACATTGTAGCAAAGTGTAATTTCTTCAGTAATGCATATTTACAAAAATGTGAGGGGTATACTCACTTATGTGAGCAACTGTATATATATATATATATATATAACAGTCAACAAGTGGTTAAAGGCTGAAGAAAAAGAAAAAACACTCGGTACTCAATAGAGTTTAGGGAGAAAAAATCCAAGAGACTCAAGTGGTTAAATATCCTATTTTCATTCTTATGATACTTTGTTGAATTTGTTGTCTTTTTCTCAGCGCAGCACAAATTCCCAATGCAGGAAGACAATGAGAAAAAAACGTGAGTTTCATTGATTGTAATGACAGATAAACAATATTAAATGTTGAGTTTCTTAAGGTTTAAATGAGCTTGCAAATTTAACAAAGAGAGGGAAAAAAATATTAAATTATAATTAAGCAAAATAGTATGATGCCTAAGTACTTGAGAACTTGAAATACCTCCACTGAAGATAAACCATTGCGGGAAAAAAAGTGTGATATTCGAAGCTGCTAAATGAGATACACAATAATTAGCATAATAAAGAAAGAACAAAGAAAACCGCTGAGAAATATTGGAAATGGTTTGTCCTCCCATTTGAGAGGCACATCGTGCAGTACTGGTTTATTACAAGGACATTCCTGATTATTGTTTAAAGTCATTTAAAAAATGGAACAATAATCTAACTAACCTGGCTCAATGCGTTGGTAGAGGTGAATAGGAGCAAACAGAGTTATTGCTATAAATGGGGAGTATACTATAGAAAAAGTGTAACCATTGCTGGGCTCAGCCCTTCCTTCTCTGAGCTGGCCGCTCAGCTGTTGGCTAATTGCCAGCTCCCATCTCTCCACAGTTACTCAGCTGTTGATGATATCCTGCTCGTCAGTCCTGCCTACTTAAAGTGGGGTTGCAGCCAAAAAACAAAAAGGGGCTTAAAAATCATAAAAAAAATAAAAAAAAAATAATTGGAAAAAAAAAAATTTTTTACTCACCTCTAAATGCCTGTTGCTAGGGGGTCCCTCGAAGTCTGCCACCTTCATTGCCCGGGCTAAAAGTCACTTCCTGTAGGCAACGCACAGTCATCTGGGACATGTCATGTGTCCCAGATGAGTGAGCGTCGAATCACGGCGCACGGCGCGCGCTCGCGCATGCGCAGTGGGTGCCCGGCTGTGAAGCCCAGCCGGGTTCCCACATTAAGAATGCCGGCGTCGTGAGCGGAGCGGGGAACGAGGGGGGTCTCGTTCCCCCCGCATCGCTGGACCCCCGGGACAGGTAAGTGTCCGATTATTAAAAGTCAGCAGCTGCAGTATTTGTAGCTGCTGACTTTTAATTTTTTTTTTTTTTGCCCGACCCTCCTCTTTAAGCCGAGCTCTGCCTTCGCCTTGGTCAACATCACAGAAAAGATCTCCTGCGATCCTGTTCAAGACTTGCTTTGCTGACATCCCTTCTGGCTCCAGATCCTGCTTGCTGTTCCACTACATTGATCCCTGACTTCTGGCTTGGCTGACTATCCGTTTTGGCTACTGAACTTTGGCTATGTTTTGACTACGTTTGTTCTTTTACTTTTATTATTAAACAAGTGTGATTTAACTGTACTTCTGTCTCGGCCTGATTTCATGGTTTCTGACAACCTGGTAGGAACTGAATCCAGAACCCAATGAGTGAGTGAGCGGTACTAAATACTGCACCGCCATGCAACCCATAGCACATTTCTAGAAACACTTCAATTTAGTGGCGACAATCCATCCGCCACCCACACATCACCTCCCCCCATGGGTCGGTCACCAGCCCCGCACTCACCCCATCTAGGTCCTAGGCAGTGCTTCCTCCAGGCGACGGGTGGCAACTACACCCTGCGTCTCCTCCTCTACGGCTTCACGGCGGCTTACCCTGCATCTCCTCCTCCCCCTTGGTGGCCAATAGGATCGCTTCTCCTCTCGGCCAATTGGGTCTCAGGACCTGCTTTCTGATTGGCCGGGAGGAGGATCAGGAAGACAATAGCGGATATTAATTCGCTATTGTCACACAACTGGGTGGGCTCGGGGTGCAGTGCTCTGCACCCCGAGCCCACCCTTTTTTAAAGCCAATTTAGAGCCTCAGACTCTAATCATGTGCTTCTAAAAAAAAAAAAAAAAAAAACATTGGAATCCATGCGTCCGGTGCATTGATTAGGGGGGTGGTGCCCCTACGCCTTGTGTGGACGATCCGCCATTGCTTCAATTAGTGATAAGTATAGGTTTGAGTTCAGGTCAAGCATGAGTTAAAGTGGACCTTCAACCTCCCAAGAATAATCCCACCTTTTCGTCCTTCCTCTGGAGCAGCATTTTGCAGCGCTGCCCCATTGATTTCAATGGGGAGTAGCGGTTGAGGAGCGGTGGAGGAGCAGTGAGTTCACCGCTCCTTCACCGCTCCAAAGAAGCTGCTGGCAGGACTTTTTGTGACGCCCTGCCAGCGCACCGCTGCAGTGTGAAAGCACTGGAGTGCATGGAGCAGCTTTTTTCAGGCACTATACAGACACTATTTTTAGCGATGTATCGCCTGAAAAACGCTGGCAGTGTGAAAGGGGTCTTATTGTTGGGGAGGATAGATTTATCCATTTAATAGCTATGACTTTAGGGGCCTAAACAGATTTTTCTCAGGAATATTCTAATGTACTGTGGCCAGCACTCTCCATCTAGCATTGACTGGGGTAGCTTAATCCAAGTTTGGAGTAAATGTGGAGTTACACCATTGGTTCCAAATTTTATAAAATTTGGTGGGCCATTTCTTTTTTCTGATACATATTTTTTCATAAGGCATAGTTCGATTGATTGAAGATTTATTGTTGGGGAGGATAGATTCATCCATTAAATAGCTATGACTTTATGGGCCTAAACAGGTTTTTTTAGGAATATTTTAGTGTTCTGTGGCCAACACTAGACATGTGCATTCGTTTTCGTCCGAATGCATTTTCGTCTGAATTTCAGGTATTTTCGTTATCATTTTAACAAACAATAACGAAAGTGCAGAATCCGAAAAACGAAAGATCCGACCTAAACAAATGCTTTATTTTCGATGTTATAACAGTTCGATTTAGATAGGAGATTCGACATGACGCTGACAATAACAATCTGTGTCTATCAATCCTGTGGTCGAATGTGCCTAACCTTAACTCTATTAGTCCAAGATTATTCGACATAGAGAGAAAAGATTCGACGTAGAGAGAAAAGATTCGACAGAGAGAGAAAAGATTCGACAGAGAGAAAAGATTCGACAGAGAGAAAAGATTCGACAGAGAGGAAAGATCATTGCTGGAATTGGGTGGGGGAAGTAAAATAAAAATAATGATGATGATGAAGGTTATTGGCTGATTGTAACCAAAGAGGAGGAGCAGTAAAATAGCTAGAACTAAGTACACACGTACAGCCAACTTACTTTCACTTACGATTGCTAGCAGAGAGAGACACACACACTGAATCATTTCAGAACAGTCAATCTTAGTTGGTCCGTTTGTCAGAGAACCTGAATTATTTAGCAATTAAGCATAAGCACAGCAGCAGAACAATAGTGAAGCAAGCTATAGTTCAACTTAACTTTTTCAGAATAATCTGCTGCTATTGTGTTAGTGTTGTGAACTTGATAGTGATACTAGTGTTGTGATGGCCTCAGAGGCTGCCTGTGTTGTGGGGGGGGGGGGATTTATTATTATAGATTCTATATTATAGATTGAGATTCTATATAGATTCTATATACCCTATCTTGTTACCTGTCTGATCAGTGATCACTATCACCAGTCCATTTTCTGTTTGAACTATATATATTCAACATGGACAAAGATTCCACAAAGCAACAAAAAACATACAAACGTTGAATCTTTGACTTATGGTGTCTGTCGAAAGTTCTAAGAAGATTTGACGGAGCAGCTAAAGTATACAGAGTCGTACAGTTTAGCTGCTCCGTCCAATCTTCTTTGAACATTCGACAGACACCATAAGCCTTCAATGACAGATTTGACCTTAATTCATTTGGACTTTTGGACGAATGCAATTTTAACGAAAAACTAAATAAATAAAAACGAATTTTGGGAGTAACTAAATAAATGTATTTTTCGGACGAAAACAAGATTCCGAAATGAAATATTTCAGTGTGCACATGTCTACCATTTAATGGCCTTGGCTTTATCAATCAGAAACATTTTTTTTCTCAGGAATATTCTAATGTACTGTGGCCAACACTCTCCATCTACCCTGTTTCCCCCGAAAATAAGACCTAGCGTGATTGTCAGTGATGGCTGCAATATAAGCCCTACCCCCCAAATAAGCCCTACCCTTTTCCCCGAAAATAAGCCCTACCCTGAAAATAAGACCTCCAAGGACTTTAACAAGGGCTTATTTGTGGGGTAGGGCTTATATTGCAGCCATCACCAACAATCATGCTTGGTCTTATTTGCAGGGAAACAGGGTAGCATTGACTGGGGTAGCCTAATCCAAGTTTGGAGTAAATGTGGAGTTACACCATTGGTTCCAAATTTTATAAAATTTGGTGGGCCATTTCTTTTTTCTGATACATATTTTTTCATAAGGCATAGTTCGATTGATTGAAGATTTATTGTTGGGGAGGATAGATTCATCCATTAAATAGCTATGACTTTTGTGGGCCTAAACAGATTTTTTTTAGGAATATTATAGTGTTCTGTGGCCAACACTCTTCATCTAGTGCTGACTGGGGTAGGTCAATCTGAGTCTAGAGTAAATGTGGAGTTACACCATTGCTTCCAAAATTTATAAAATTCGTGGGACATTTATTTTCCTCATATGTACTTTTTCATAAGGATAGTGCGATTGATTGAAGATTTACACTTTTTAAAATAGTTATTGTTGGGGAGGATAGGTTCACCCATTTAATGGATGTGGCTTTGCGGGCCTAAACTGTTTTTTTTAGGAAAATTCTAGTGTACTGTGGCCACTGGCCAACACTCTTCATTTACTATTGACTGGGGTAGGTCAACCAAGAGTGGAGTTAAACCACTGGTTTCAAATTTTACAAAATTTGGTGGGACAGGTTCTTTTCTCATGCATACTTTTTTTTATAAGGGATAATCTTATCAAAGAGTTCCACTGAGTTAATGCTGGAGAGGGTAAGTTTATCCATTTAATGGCTTTGGCTTTATCAATCACAAACAGGAATATTCTAATGTACTGTGGCCAACACTCTCCGTCTAGCATTGACTGGGGTAGCCTAATCCAAGTTTGGAGTAAATGTGGAGTTACACCATTGGTTCCAAATTTTATAAAATTTGGTGGGCCATTTCTTTTTTCTGATACATATTTTTTCATAAGGCATAGTTCGATTGATTGAAGATTTATTTAATAGCAATGACTTTTTGGGCCTAAACAGATTTTTTTAGGAATATTCTAGTGTTCTGTAGCCAACATTCTTCATCTAGTATTTGGAACAAACGTCAGGTGTACAGAGGAGAGGGAACTACAGTAGTTAGCATGCTGACTATTTTCAAGATCACTGAGCATCCCCAAATAAGATGCACAAATTCTGAGGTGTAGTGCATTGTATGCAATTATGGGTAGTTATACATTTTATGCAATCTATACATCTTTTATTTTACAGTTCAGGAGTCCTGGGCTTATTTCCTACTGGGGTTGCTATCTACATTTGGTTTGCATGCTTTGTGTTGTGTGGGTTTCCATACCAAAACCGAACTGCTATGACCAGATTTGCCCTAAAGTGGACTTCTGTGACTGTCTCGGGAACACTGGAGTGCAAGCTACTAAGGAGTGAGGTGAATGTCTCTGTTTAATCTGTAGCAACATGCAATGAAAGTGTAGCGATCAGCTTAAATGATAAGAGAGTATTATAACCAACAATAAGTAATGCAGCTTGTTCTGTGTTCAGCTTCTCTGTACATTCTAAAGAAGAAAAAATTACTCCCGGTGTTCCTTTTAAGAAAAGATCAAACAGAGCTTTGAATCTCCTTGATGAAACATATGCTGAAAATGATAAAACACACACTGACCACCCTGGGGGAAGCTTTATCAGAACATATTTCGGCTACTTGCTATTGCAGAAGATTGAAGATTTGCCCTTGGCTGGCCGGCATCCTGGTGTGAGTGAGCAGATATCCTTCTCTCTCCTTTCATGTGAGCAATTTGTGATTGACAGCGATGATTACATTGTGGAAAAAGGCATAATAAGTGTATACTAAAAACTTTGCAGCGAGTCATTTGTTTTAGGTTTAGTCTACCCCAAACCATACATGGTTGTGGGTAGACCAGGTCAGGTGTCCAAAGACTTGAAGACACCTGACAATCACACCTACAGCATGTACCCTCCAGGTAATCGAGTTCAGGTGTCTCCAGTCAAGGGTACTGGTGATACTGCATTATACAAAGACATTTAGGACAATTGTGCTCTTCCAGCTTTGTGGCAACAGTTTGGTGAGGACTCTTTTCTATTCCAGCTTGACTGTGCCCCTGTGTACAAAGCCAAAAGTAATGGTTTTACCAGTTTGTTTTTTAGGTACTTGAGTGACCTACACGGGGCACTAACCTCAACCCTACTGAACACATTTGGAATGTATTTGAAGGCTAATTGTGAGCCTGGTCTTCTCACCTAACATCAGTACCTGACCTCACTAATGGGCACAAATTCCCGCAGACACACTCTTAAGCCCCATACACACGGTCAGAAAATCCGACCAACAAATCCATTGGATTTGGTCCGACGGATTTAGTCCGACACTGGTGTTGCATACACACGGTCGGACAAAGTTGTCGGAAAATCCGATCATTCTGAACGTGGTGATGTTTGTTGCCTACGACGGGACTACGTAGAGGCTAGTAGCCAATAGCTTTGGTCTTGTAATGTGATCTGAGCATGCATGGCACTTTGTCCGTCGAAATTCGCTACACACGATCGGAATTGGTGTGATCGGACTTTGGTGTCGGAAAATCTATCCAGCAGGAGATAGAACTTTGTCCGTCGGACAATCCGATGTAAACTGTCCGATGGTGCCTGCACACGGTCGGAATTTCCGACAACATTGTCCGATAGGACAGAATCCATCGGAAAATCCGACTGTGTGTATGGGGCTTAAATGTCAGGAATTGCTTCAACTGCTAGTGGCACTGTGGCTCCCAGACCTGTAGGTTGTAGTTCCGGTGTTGACCAGCAGGTGTCTCTCGTCAGCCAGCAGTCCCTAGAAATTAGTAATCCCCTGATGCTGGCTGCTGGGAAGGTCTTTAGTCCCTCCTCTGGTCCTCTGCTACTCTACAGGTATGGAGAGATCCACCGCTCCAGGATGATCCACCCAAACTCAATCCCACAGCTGTTCCTATGGTTAGAGAACCCAGGTGCAGGCACGGCACAAGATGATGAAGATGCAAATTAAGGACTCTGAACGGCCGCACTCCAAAAAAAAATTCAGAAGCCTTTATTGGTAAAATATGGAATCACACAAAAATAGGTCACAGCAAAGCAAGAAAATAGCTAATGCATTTCACACTACCAAGAGTGCTTACTCATAGCTCAGCTGAACTTAACCCGATAGAACATCTTTTGCTATAAATAATAGCAGGGACTGCGAGCCAGGACTTCTTGTACAACATCAGTACCTGACCTCACAAATGCGCTTCTGGAAGAATGGTCAAACGTTCCCATAGGCACCCTCCTAAACCTTGTGGACAGCCTTCCCCGAAGCCCTCTGAATAAAAAAGCAGTTCAAAAGGCAAGCCTGAAAGTTTGCTTCTCAATGAAGTTTGAGAAGCACTGAAATCAGTTGGGTCAGTATAACTCAACTCACCAAACCAACCATTCATTCTACGGCATGTAGAGCGCTGTGATGTGGATACCTCTAGAGTAAAGGAGAATACATCACCCACTATGTGATACATCTCCGAATCAGGCATTCCTCTTCATGTGTATCTACCACATCCTACAGACTTTCTTTTTCTCTCCAAGGCTCTGATGAAGAGAGAAAACCTCGAAACGCGTTAGCCTACCTTGAGCATTTGCCCTTGTATGGGCATATTTAATTATGAATTATGAATTTTTATTTTTTTAATTCTCAATAAATATATCGTAACCCAGTTTTTTTTGAATTTGTAGTAATTTATTTGTACTCATCTATTTTGTTTATGAATAAACTATACCATTTTGATTCATGCGTTCGATCACGTGCCTTCCACCCTCTTCTTTCCACTTCACCCAACTCACCCCCCCCCCCCCCCCCCCACACTCAGCATGACAATTTTGTAAAAATGTATCAAAACATTAAGCCATTGCTCTACCCATCTCCATAGAGGAGCCTCATACAATACACCTCGGATATCATCCTACCAAGGAAAATATCCACATCTGGATGTAGTGTTGCCCTCATTTCTGCCTAAGATATCAGAGAATTACAACACATTCCTCAGCTTGCTTGTTTTCCTTGTCATTCCATTTTTTGTGTTCGTTTAGTAAATCCTGAATTGGTGTTCTGGGACATTAGGTGTATTTCATTTGAAGATACATTAAACAAAATTAGATTATTGTCCCGGTTTGGAAACCTACACCAGTTGGTGCCGCCTAATTAATGTGTAGGCAGATTGGCACATAATTGTCATTTAATCATATAACTGTTTCAGAGGCAGCAGGTAGCCACATAACATCTCCATTTATTTACACGGCAAAGAGGCATTGCTGTTAGGCAATCGCTTACCGCTGCATTTTCTCCTTCTAGGGTTTCAAGCGTTGTGTTTAATTACAACATAATTTTGATGTATATACTTGATTAAAATGAGCGGGATTGTATCTGAACTTCCTGGTGAATTATCAGAAGAGAGATGGTGTAGTCGTCAAAACTCAAAACAGTGTTGATGACAGGCTGACACATTTTCAGTTAACAAAAAAAAAGTAAATTGTAAAGAAATAGTTCAAAAACAATTTTCACATTTCAATTTTTACACTTTTTTTCCCATTGTGTAAAAAAAATTAAAATAAAAATACACCAAAAATTATTATTATTTTTTTTTTTTTTATTATTTGATTGGTGAACCAAGGATACTGTTTGCTTAGCTTATATTTTTTTTAAAATAACAAAGCAAAGCCACAGTCATGAGTGGCACAGATTTTGTTTACAAACAAAGCCATGTGATTAGCAGCTCAAGCAAAAACCTTTCAATCACACATTGTGTGTAAACCAACTTTAACTCATCATAATTTCACCTTACCTATTGACCCCAATTCATTTTGACAATCTAGTGAAATGTCAAAAATTTGGCCAAAATTTTGTCAAAACAAAAACTGTAAATTTTTGCTCATCCCTAGTTTAAAACGAATGACCCGAGTCTATAATTTTTTGTGGTCAATTTGTGGATTGTGGATCACCTTAATTTCACCATCACCCACTGACCCCAATGCATTTTGACAATATAGTGAAATATCAAAAATTTTGGTAAAATTTGGGCAAAATTTTGGCAAAATAAAAACTGTCAATTCGTGCTCATCTCTAGTTTAAAACGAATGACCAGAGTCTATCATTTTTTGTGGTCAATTTGTGGATTGACCAACCCTACATCACCTTAATTTCACCATCACCCACTGACCCCAATGCATTTTGACAATATAGTGAAATATCAAAAATTTTGGCAAAATGTTGGCAAAATAAAAACTGTCAATTTTTGCTCATCCCTAGTTTAAAACAAATTACCTGATTCTATCATTTTCTTGTGGTCAATTTGTGGATTGACCAACCCTACATCACCTTAATTTCACCATCACCCACTGACCCCAATGCATTTTGACAATATAGTGAAATATCAAAAATTTTGGCAAAATTTTGGCAAAATAAAAACTGTCAATTTTTGCTCATCCCTAGTTTAAAACAAATTACCCAATTCTATCATTTTTTTTGTGGTCAATTTGTGGATTGACCAACCCTACATCACCTTAATTTTGCCATCACCCATTGACCCCAGTGCATTTTGACAATATAGCAAAATTTCAAAAATGTTGCCAACATGTTGGCAAAACAAAAACTGTCAATTTTTGCTCATACCTAGTTTAAAACAAATGACCCGAGTCTATCATTTTTTTGTGGTCAATTTGTGGATTGACCAACCCTACATCCCCTTAATTTTGCCATCACCCATTAACCCCAGTGCATTTTGACAATATAGTGAAATGTCAAATATTTTCCCAAAATGTTGGCAAAAAAACCTGACAATTTTTGCTCATTCTGAGTTTAAAACGAATGACCTGAGTCTATAACTTTTTGTGGTCAGTTTGTTTATTTATTTATGTATTTTTTTCTTATCCTTAGTTAAATTCTAATGACCTGAGTCTATACATTTTATGGTTATTTTTTTTTTTATTTATTCATGTATTTATTAATTTCTTATCAACCAGTGAACCACGGACATTGATCATTTTGCTTACAATTACAATCCCATGTGATCAGTAGGTCAAGCAAAAACCTTCTGATCACACTGATATTGTTTGTAAACCAATCATAAATCACCTTACCCATTGACCCCAATGCATTTTGACAATATAGTGAAATGTCAAAAATGTTGCCAAAATTTTGGCAAAACAAAAACTGCAAATTTCTGCTCATCCCTAGTTTAAAAAGAATGACCGAGTCAATAATTTTTGTGGTAAATTTGTGGATTGACCAACCCTAAATCACCCTAATTTCACCATTACCCATTGATCCCAGTGCATTTTGATAATATAGTGAAATATCAAACATTTTATCAAAATTTTGGCAAAACAAAAACTGACAATTTTTGCTCATTCTGTGTTTAAAATGAATGACCTGAGTCTCTAACTTTTTGTGGTCAGTTTGTTTATTTATTAATGTATTTTTTTTTTCAACCAGTGGACCACAGACAATGATCACTTTACTTATAATTGTTTACATAACAAAGTCCTTGTGATCAGCAGATCAAGCAAAAACCTTCTGACCACACGGATATCGTTTGTAAACCAACCTTAAATTTCCTAAATTTCTCCATTATGCATTGACCCCAGTGCATTTTCATGTAGTGAAATATCAAATATTTTGCCAAAATTTTGGCAAAACAAAAAAACTTACAATTTTTGCTGATCCCTAGTTTAAAACTAATGACATGAGTCTATATTTTTTTGTGCTCAATTTGTAGATTGACCGACCCAAAATAACCTTAATTTCACCATTACCTATTAACCCCAATGTATTTTGACAATATAGAGAAATGTCAAATATTTTGTCAAAATTTTGGCAAAACAAAAACTGACAATTTTTGCTCATCCCTAGTTTAAAACGAATGACCTGAGTCTATAAATTTTTGTGGTCAATTTGTGGATTGACCAACCCTAAATCACCTTAATTTCACCATTATCCATTGACCCCAGTGCATTTTGACAATGTAATGAAATATCAAATACTTTGCCAAAATTTTTGAAAAACAAAAACTGACAATTTTTGCACATCCTTAGTTAAAGTCGAACGACCTGAATCTATACATTTTATGCTCAATCTGTTTATTTATTTATGTATTTATTTTTTTTATCAACCAGTGACAAAGGACACTGATCGCTTAGCTTAAAAATGTTTAAATAACAAAGCCAAGTCGCAGGCATGTGTGGCACAGCTTTTGTTTCCAAACAAAGCCATGTGATTAGCAGCTCAAGCAAAAACCTTCTGATCACACAGATATCATTTGCAAACCAACCTTAAATCACCTTAACTTTACCTTAGCCATTGACCCCCAGTGCATTTTGACAATATATTGAAATGTCAGAAATTTTGCCAAATTTTTGGCAAAACAAAAACTGTCAATTTTTGTTCATCCCTAGTTTAAAACGTATGATCTCAGTCTATAATTGTTTGTGCTCAATTTGTGCACTGAACAACCCAAAATCACCTTAATTTCACTATTACCCATTGACCCCAATGCATTTTGAAAATATAGTGAAATGTCAAATATTTTGTCAGAATTTTGGCAAAACAAAAACTGACAATTTTTGCTCATCCCTAGTTAAAGTCTAACGACCTGAATCTATACATTTTTTTTGGTCAATTTGTTTATTAATATTTTTTTTTATCAACCAGTGAACCATGGATATTGATCACTTTGTTTACAAGCAGAACCGGTACAAGGGGGGGGGGGTGTGGGGGGCGGATGCCCTGGGCAGTACAATTTATTGGGGGTGGGGGGGGCGCAGTGAAGTGTCCGTGGGTTTCTCCAGCAACCAGTGACGCTGCATGCATGCGCCCGCCCCCTGCTCCTCACCGCAGGTCTCGGAGTTGACAGAAGACCAGCTCGCACTCACGGGCCGCGAGTAGGGGCGTGACATCACGTGCAAGCCCCGTGCCTCCCCCCTGCTACACGCGGTTCCCGGATCCTGACTCTCCATATCTTGCAGCTTCCGCCCCTTTGGTATTTCAGTTGTGCCCTCCTGCATTCAAGGTATGTGGGCCACATGTTAACCAGTGATCACTAATAGGCATATTTTTATTGTGCACACTGCTGGGCATATTTTGTTAAAGGTCACACTGATGGGCACCATTTTATATGTTAAGGGGCACTCTGATGGACAAATTTTATTTGAAATGCCCAAAAAAAAAAAATTATAAATAAAATAAACAGTAGTAAATCGAACTAGTTAAAAAGGCTTCCTGATGACGTCTGGTGACGAAACGCGTAGAGGCAGGACTTCTGGTTGCTTGAGTCACATCCAGTGACCACCATGTACATTGACCACCATGTGCAGTGACCACCATGTGCAGTGATAACCATGTGCAGTGACCACCATGTGAGGTATTGTGACCACCATGTGATGTATTGTGCCCACCATGTGCAATGACCACCATGTGATGTATTGTGCCCACCATGTGCAGTAACCACCATGTGATGTATTGTGCCCACCATGTGCAGTATAGTGGCCATCATGTAATGTGGAGTTGTGAGCCCTCCGTGTAATGTGCTGTGCCCACCATGTAATGCGGAGTGTTGTGCCCTCCGTGTAATGTGCTGTGCCCACTATGTCATCTGCTGTGCTGTACAGTGCCCACCATGTAATGCGGAGTAGGGTGCCCTCTGTGTAATGTGCTGTGCCCCTCATGTAATGCAGAGTAGAGTGCCCTCTGTGTAATTTTCTGTGCCCATCATGTCCTATGCTGTGCTGTAAAGTGCCCACCATGTAATGCGGAGTAGTGTGCCCTCTGTGTAATATGCTGTGCCCACCATGTCATCTGTTTTTCTGTACAGTGCCCACCATATAATGTGGAGTAGTGTGCCCTCTGTGTCCACCATGTCAAGTGCTGTGCTGTAAATTGCCCACCATGTAATGCGGAGTCGTGTGCCCTCTCTGTAATGTTCTGTGCCCACCATGTCATGTGTTGTGCTGTAAAGCATCCACCATGTAATGCAGAGTAGTGTGCCCTCTGTGTAATGTGTTGTGCCCACCATGTCACGTGGTGTGGTGTACCCATATGTAATGTGGTGTGCTGTGCCCACATGTGGTGTGGTGTGCCCACTGTGTAATATACAGTGCCCACCATGTAATGCAGAGTGGTGAAAAAAAAGGTAGTAAGAAGACTAAGTAAAGAGGGGTCTATTCTATGGGGGACCTGCCCTGGCCTGCTCTTAAGGAAGATCTATAGGGGGGACCCTGACCTGCGCTTTATGTGATAATGAATGACTAAGTCCCTCCCCTTCATGACATTGTCAAAAAGGGGTGGAGTATGGGTGACCTTAAAATGATGCCCCTCCCTGAAAAAAGTTATACGGATGCCCATGCCAGTAGGGATACAATAAAGCCAACCACCCCAGGCTAAAAGGCCAGAATGATGGTGGAGAACCTGTGCTGGACACTGATAGGAACAGATACTACAAGACAGAACAGTGACCCTTTATTTGGTCTAATGAGCAGGAGAATGTAGGAGGAGATGAGAAAACAGTATAAGAATATGATTCCAGCCTGAAGGTGCCTTGAAGGGAATGTGAATAAGGTACGACCGCCATCCCCGTACTTTTCCTGCGTCTGATCAGTTGGCGGTATTTACGTTTTTTGGAGCACGTTCAGCAACCTGCAGAAGATGTAAAAAGCAATATTTGCCATAGATTTTGCTGATGATGACTTTACCTTGAACAGAAAAGACAAAGAAAAAAAAGGGAGAGAGAGAGATAGAAAGTGGGAACTATGGTAATCGAATGTCTTGTTTTTTTTTTATATTTTAAGTCAAGCAGCTGTTCTGACTAAATCATTGCTGGAGGCAGCGGAGCAGCTGGGTTAATACCAAAGAAGATACTTTCCATGAAATATGTTTTCTTTCTGACTCACACAGAGAGAAGTCTAGCCTAGAGGCACCGAGCGCGCTCATTGTAATTCCTGAAACAGGAAAAGTCAGGCAGAAACTTACATTTTTAGCATAAAGCTACATGATAGTTTTAGCCAGTACAGTAGGTAGAAAAATGAGGTTAATAATGAAATGCGGTGGGTGAAAGTTATGCTTCGGATATATATTAAATCTGCGCTGAGATCGGAGAGCAGGAAAAGGTGCGGGAAGTAAAAGATATGAGAGCGGAAGAATTGCCTTAGCGCAGCATTTCTCAACACTGAACCTTCATGGCGGCCAACAACGCTGTGCGCATTGGCAGAGCCGAGAGGTCTGGGAGCTGCCAATCCCACACTTACCAACACCTGTGAGTAAACCACTAACATTGAGGCAATGCCAAGGCTGAGACAAGGTCACCCAGTGCCCAGGGCAAAAATGCCAAAACTGACCCCCCCCATTCATGATGTGCAAGCTTAATGGATCCTACCCCCAACACTCTTTTGCTTGTCAAAATCACTGTGCAGCCCAATTGTAACACTGGACACATGCTTGTGTTGATGGCTCTCTCCTCCACAACCCCCCCCTCTTCTCCACTCCTGGCTCACTTCTCCACTACTGGCTCTCTCCTGCACTCCTGGCTCTCTCCTGCACTCCTGGCTCTCTCCTGCACTACCGGCTCTCTCCTCCACTCCCGACTCTCTCCACCACTCCTGGCCATCTCCTCTCCTCCCGGCTCTCTCCTCTGCTCCTGGCTCTCTTCTCCACTCCTGGCTCACTTCTCCACTCCTGGCTCTCTCCTGCACTACTGGCTCTCTCCTCCACTCCTGGCTCTCTCCTCCACTCCCGTCTCTCTCCTCCACTCCCGGCTCTCTCCACCACTCCTGGCTATCTCTTCTCCTCCCGGCTCTTTCCTCCACTCCCGGCTCTCTCCTCCACTCCTGGCTATCTCCTCTCCTTCCAGCTCTCTCCACCACTCCCGGGTCTCTCGTCCACTCCCGACTCTCTCCCGCACTCCCGGCTCTCTCCTTCACTCCCAGCTCTCACCTCCACTCCTCGCTATGTCCTCTCCTCCCGGCTCTCCTCTCTCCTTCACTCCCTGGTCTATCCTCCACTCCCTGGTCCCTCCTCCACTCCCGGCTCTCTCCTCTCTCCTCCGCTCCCGGGTCTCTCCTCCACTCCCGGCTCTCTCCTCCACTCCTGGCTATCTCCTCTCCTCCCAGCTCTCTCCACCACTCCCGGGTCTCTCCTCCACTCCCGACTCTCTCCCGCACTCCCGGCTCTCTCCTTCACTCCCAGCTCTCACCTCCACTCCTCGCTATGTCCTCTCCTCCCGGCTCTCCTCTCTCCTTCACTCCCTGGTCTATCCTCCACTCCCTGGTCCCTCCTCCACTCCCGGCTCTCTCCTCTCTCCTCCGCTCCCTGCTCTCTCCTCCACTCACGGCTCTCTCCACCACTGCTTGCTATCTCCTCTCCTCCCGGCTCTCTTCTCCACTCCTGGCTATTTCCTCCGCTCCCGGCTCTCTCCTCCACTCCTGGCTCTCTCCTCCACTCCTGGCTCTCTCCACCACTCCTGGCTATCTCCTCTCCTCCGTGCTCTCTCCTCCACTCCTGGCTCTCTCCTCCACTCCCGGCTCTCTCCTCCACTCCCGGCTCTCTCCTCCACTCCTGGCTATCTCCTCTCCTCCGTGCTCTCTCCTCCACTCCGTGCTCTCTCCTCCACTCCTGGCTCTCTCCTCCACTCCTGGCTATCTCCTCCACTCCGTGCTCTCTCCTCCACTCCGTGCTCTCTCCTCCACTCCTGGCTCTCTCCTCCACTCCCGGCTCTCTCCTCCACTCCCGGCTCTGTCCTCCGCTCCTGGCTCTCTCCTTCGCTCCCGGCTCTCTCCTCCATTCCCAGCTCTCGCCTCTGCTCCCGACTCTCTCCTCCACTCCCAACTCTCTCCTCCACTCCTGGCTATCTCCTCTCCTCCTGGTTCCCTTTTCCACTCCTGCCTCTCTTCTCCACTCCTGACTCTCTCCTCCACTCCCGGCTCTCTCCCAGCTCTCTTCTCCCCTCCCGGCTCTCTCCTCCACTCCTGGCTCTCATCTCCACTCTTGCCTCTCACCTCCACTCCTGCCTCTCTCCTCTACTCCCAGCTCTCTCCTCCACTCCCGCCTCTCTCCCGCCTCTCTCCTCCATTCCCGCCTCTCTCCCGTCTCTCTCCTCCACTCCACTCCCGCCTCTCACTTAAAGAATTCTACATTCGGCAGTGCAGGCTGTGCTCTCTCTCCTCCTCCTCCTTTCTGCTAGTGCAGGAGTGTGTGTCTGTGAACATCACTACTCGCATGTTAATTTAGGAGTGCTGCACTGTCAGGAAGGAGGAGAGGGAGTGAAAACACAGCCTGCTCCACGTCCCGGCTCTTTCCTCCGCTCCTCACTGCTCCATGCGCTGGGTTGACAGGAGTAGTGATGCTGTTGTCACTGATCCTGTCAGCCTTGTAACAGAAGAAAAGCACCCCCCCCCCCCATTCCTACAGTAAACCATTGGGCAGCTGTCCCCCCTGCCCACCCCCTGTTTCGGCCCAGCATCGAAGGCCTAATTACTTCATGTTGCTTGTTAACATGTGTTGGCAGGTGTAGTTAGTTTGTCCACCACTAGGTGGCTGTGTCCTAATACCGTGTGGAAGAAGGAATTATATAATTGTGTGTTAGGCGACTTTTAAAGGAATACATACAACAAATGTGTTGCCGCTTCACAAAAATGTATAAATATAAATTGAATTTAAAAAAATGTGTCCATAAAAAATTCATAGAAGAAAAAGTACTCAGTGCCTGAATCCAATATTCTTTATGTACATCTCCAGTGTCTTCACCGCCAAGGTAAACACCCAGGGATGCTTACCAGATGTACTGTATATCACTCTGAAATAACAAAGAAGTCATAAAATTTGTTGTAAAAAGATGCATGCCATCAAGCCAAGTCTCCGAACATCCTTCTGCCCATAACAATGTCACACCAAAGGGGTAATTACTGCGTGCAAGTATGTGAAAGACATCCAGAAGCTCCACATAGCATGAAAACAGCGCTGCGTAAAATCACAAGATCTGGTCAAAAAACGTAATACTGGGTCACTTCTTCCTGTAAGCGTGAAGATATCACAACAGGCTCCGCCCATATTAAAGGAAACCTTCCTTTAGTGATATAATGGGTGGCGTTAGTGGCCATATAAATGTTGGAACATGGCAGCTGAACCCCTCCAGTGCTGTTTGGATGTAGTAACCGGGTGAGGAAGTTCAACACCCAAAAAAAAAGTTGTAGTCACCCTGGCTCTTTTATGGTTTGCAGCGAACTGCGATCAGGATGCAAAAGGCCTTTTATAGGCCAGGTTAAGTGTCCTCTGACATGAGTAGAAGTACACCTGGGAAGGAGTGTAAAATCTGGGAGCGTGCCTGGGTTGGCAGACCTATAGAAGGCAGTGCCAACTTAAGAGCATTATAGGCCCAAATAAATACAGTGCACTGGGGCCCTGTCTACACAATCACACACGATTTCCCATCAAATACAGCTTTACTGTGCCCGTGAATGCAGCTTTACTGTGCCCGTGAATGCAGCCTCACTGTGCCCATCAAATGCAGCCTCACTGTGTCCAAGAATGCAGCCTCACTGTGCCCACCATTGCAGCCTCACTGTGCCCGTGAATGCAGCCTCACTGTACCCACAATTGCAGCCTCACTGTGCCCATGAATGCAGCCTCACTGTGCCCATCATTGAGCCTTACTGTTCCCACCATTGCAGCCTCACTGTGCCCACCGTTGCAGCTTCACTGTGCCCACCATTGCACCCTCACTGTGCCCACCATTACAGCTTCACTGTGCCCGTGAATGCAGTCTCACTGTGCCCACAATTGTACCCTCACTGTGCCCATGAATGCAACATCACTGTGCCAATTAATACAGACTCACCATCGCCTGGTAACACACACACAGCCGGCATCTCCTCCTGTGTATCACGGAGCTGGCTGTGTCAGTGTTCTGCGGCCACGCTGTAACAAGGTCCCGCCACCCCTTGATGGTTACTTTCGCAGATGGAACTTTTTTTTTGTCTCTAAGCACTTTCCTGAGGCAAGCATCTCATAAGAAATGGAGGGGGGCTATCAGTTAAATTATCCTAGGAAAGCGAGCAACTGCTTGGAGATGGAGAAATTGCAGTCTATCAAATGAGGGATCTCCTTGTTTGCTGCGTTGTTGGATGGCTGTGAGGGATAAGGGGTGTTCTGTTCAACCTCAGCGCTAGCCTTAGACAGCACCTCGAAAGACGGGACAAAGCACTTATATTAACTTTTGTCCCATGTGGAACACCATCCATTAGTTAAAATTAATTTGAGACTTCTCTTAAATCAATGCTCTGCCAACTGCAAGTTTTCCTGACACCAGGAGATAAAAAGGTGACAGGGCAGGGAGCTCCATCACGCAGCCTGTGATTAACAGCCTCAGTTCCTGTGTGCTGTGTGAAAGGGGGTGAGTCCCTTTCTTCCAATCAGCTCTCATCTCTCCTCCCTGAGCTCTGCATAGTGTAATTTCAGCTCCCCGCCCCCTGCTTTCTGGTTATAGAGAAGACTGCAGATAAACAGGTAAAACTTATGTAGGAGGATTTGTTTTATCGCTGTGTATCCCCTGAGGCCAGTCTCTACACTGGGTATATGTAAGGGTTTATAACCACTTTAATTACACTTTAATACAGTGATTTCCTATGATCACCAGCTCTATCTGGTGCCTATAATGTGGTACTTTTCCTAAGAAATCTTAATCAGTAAAAATACAGAATTATGGCCAATAGATGGTGCTGGGGATCATAGGAAATCACTGTATTATGCAAAATATGGTCGGAACTCCTGAGGGCTGGGCTAATACTTGTGAAATTTGTCCAATAGATATTTTATAAGAAGACCCCTAGAGGTAAAACATTTATTTACAACTTTTCAACTCCCACCCCCATCCTCTGTCCCAAAAAAAAAAAATGCCTAACCGTATTGGCAAAATTTCAGATTAGAGGAACTTATTCATATAGCACCAAACTCCCCATCTAAATTCTTACAGATTTGGGCCTGTTGGACCGACTTCTGCTCCACAGAGAGATATTTAACCCTGATTAGATGAAATCATCCCGAACCCCTCCGCTCCCACCCGTTAGCTAGATTGACTACCTCCATTGAAACTCGTAACAAGATCATTCCTTGACCTGACACTAAGAACCTCCCTACCCTACCCAAGGGATGAGCCGGGGAGGGACCCTTCTCTAAAGGAGACCCCTCTTGAATAGATCCAAGTACTGATCTCTACTCATAGGCTGCCCTCTGTGGAGACTGAGAAGATGACACCTTCTGATTTCCCTTCATCCTTGCCCTCCTTTTATCTGCCCCCCTGGGGTAGTTTTTTTTTTTTTTTTCGTCTCCATCACCTACCTTCTTCCCCCTTCTCTGTTTTCCCTCTCCTCCGTCCTACCTTTCCCCACATACACATTTTCACACGTACATTAGAACAGGTGGTTAGCCATCATCCTTACATCCAACGCCAATAAGCTGACCATCTTAGAGTGTCTCCTTCACAGTAGGGTTGCCACCTCATCCCTTTAAACCCGAACACATATGAATTTTACAAGTTCTTGGGATAATTGAACGCAGATGAGGCACCAAGTCAGTTTAATTACCACCTTAATCAGCCACAGAACCTGTGTTCGGTTTTAAAGGGATGAGGTGGCAACCCTACTTCACAGTCACACCCCATTCCTAGGGCTCAACCCTTCCTTACCTAATTAGACTTAAACTGAATATATATACAAGCCCACCTGGGCTAGTCTGGGCTCGAGTACATAGAGAAAGAGGGTCGGGACTTTAAATGAGGTGTCTATATTGTGGCTAATCGAAAGAGTCAAAGTGAAACATGAACAAGTATTTATTTGTTTGCCATGATTGAGTAGGTACATGGCAGACAATACATGCAATAATGGCACATAATATAACAAAACATGTATCCAAAACATTTACATGTTAAAAGCATGAATAGAATACACAATAGTATTGTCTTCAATAATAAAAAAATCATTATAATATAACAGTTATAAAGACCATGTAAGTATGTATGCATTGCATCTAGGTTAGGCCCGACGCGTTTCATGGGATCTATCCAATCATCAGGGGCGGATGCATGATACATATATCTGCTTAGTGTGAAACAAACACACCCCCGGGGTGCTAGGGCCGAAAGGAATGCCTGGTCCGGAAGCTGTGGTAGTAGGGTCCAATAGGAACACAGGGAGCATGAGTATAGATGTAACCCAGAGTATCTGGAACAATATGACAAAGGGGCTCCATTCTAGTGTTGCTGATATAGGAGTAAAAGCCAACGATGTCTGGTGCAGACTGCACAGGATGTGTATCAGTCAGAGGAGTCAAGTCATGTTTTGAATACATGATTTGTTATATTATGTGCCATTATGGAATGTATTGTCTGCCATGTACCTACTCAATCGTGGCAAACAAATAAATACTTTCACTTTGACTCCTTCAATTAGCCCCAATATAGACACCTCATTTAAAGTCCCAACCCTCTTTCTCTATGTACTTGAATAGGGATGGAGATGCATGTTACCATGTGTCTCATTCAAAGTCCCAAAAGCTCCCTTTATAGTCTTAGCTCGAGGAATAAGAAATATCTTTTCAAAAATGCCAACTTTGACTTACTTGGTCCAGCATTGTTCCTGACTTTCTCCTCGGATGTCTATGTCTGTCTATGTCGATGTCAATGTTTATATATTATATCAATTTTACACTTATTGATTGAATATGATATGTATATATGTTTGTGTTTTTGAAAAGAAGGCTTGTACCTCCAAACCGGACAGCATCCCCTGAAGAAGCCTGACATATGGGCGAAACATGTTGGGAGGTCCATCTTACATTGCTGTTTCGATGAAATTGTGACTAACTGTACCAGTCATTTGTATATTTTAATTTTTTTATTTTGCTTCTCAAAATAGGAAATAAAATAATTTTTATACATTAAATTTGATATTTTGACCATTTACTTTGCACCCATAAAGTCCCAAATTCCTTTTCTTACTACTTACTAAATCCAGGGCTGTGGTGCTAAAATCAAATTGTTTTTTTTTCGTGATCATAAAAAACTATGACTTCCTCCTCAGTCCAGCACCCATGGTCCTATTCAGGGAAGAAAGTCACTCTATCATTCTGGCAATTTCCTGTGACCCCAACTGGTTGTTTGCACCCCCACACTTAATGGGAGGCCTTCCATCAGGGCTTTCAGTACTCCAGGACAGTCATAGAAGAATGCCCAAAGCCCCCTACATCACTGGCATGTATTGGGTAGGCATTGTGGGTTCTTTGAGGGTGGAAGGAGGCAGGGGGGACGTGGGGGGGGTCAGAGTTTTACTTTCATTTTTAAAAATAAAGGTTTTGGGTCTATTGTATATACACTCATTTGAAAGAGAATTCTAGTTCCAGTATACGGTGGTTTACACCACGCCAGCGCTGGAGACACTCGCCCTTCTGACAGCCTCGTGGGGCTGAAGGTTGAGGACCTCCAGTCTAGTTTATGAGCGTCATTAGCATTTTATATTTAACATTTACACTGTGATGGATGAGTCCAATAATCAGTGCCTTTGATCCATGTCCTTCATATCACTTATCAATAGGAACAGAGCCGGATCAATGGCGGGGTCTCTGATCTCTGCCGTTAAAAGACTTTCTAAATCATTGTGCGAGAATTGTCCGGAGCTGAAACAACTTGATAAATAGCCCCCGGGGGACGTCAGAGATTAGTACAATTTGCTATGTATCAGGAAAGCGGTTTAATACCGGGCAGCTGTCACGTATTACCGCCGGAAGGTTCTCACCATTCATCTGCTTACAGTACAAGAGAGTCAATCAGAAGTCTTAAAGGTAACGACAGATTTTTCTTTTATTCTACAGGAGGAGCTCCACGCTAAGTATAAAAAAAAATAAAAAAAAAATAATAATCCTAAAAATTGTCTCTGTAAAAAGGTTAAAAAGCATATTTACTAGGCCATGGAATCCAGTGTTGTCTTGTTTGTAGGGAAAGTTCTCTCTTCACTGCTGCTCTCCGGGGCCCCCATCTGGAATCCATTGCCGGTGCATGCCGGGAGTTGGAAGGACCATGCATGAAGAGATGTAGCCTTTCACCAAAGTGGTTGTACCCTTTGGAGGGACCCTGAAATGGGACTATATTTTTGAAGCTACTGTGACCACGGGGTGGCAATGCCACTGTGTGATTTCACAGCAGATAGCTGTCACCTTGTTACTGGAAGTGGAAAAACAACAGATCTAGAGGCAAAATCAACAGGAGGAAATGTAAATCACAACGAAAAAAACTGTGTTAATGTTAGTGATGTTCTACATTATATGTCATTTTTTCCCAGTGTTCCATTTGTATTTGTCTTCCTGTGTAACTCTGCTCCCGGTACTGACTTCTTAGGTTCAAATACCTTAAAGGGAGTTCCCACCATCCCTGTGCTGAGTTCCCGGATCTGTACACCTGCTGTGCCCATTATGATGGGTTCCCACCATCCCTGTGCTGAGTTCCCGGGTCTGTACACCTGCTGTGTCCATTATGTGGAGTCCCACCATCCCCACACTGAGTTCCCGGGTCTGTACACCTGCTGTGCCCATTATGTGGAGTCCCACCATCCCCACACTGAGTTCCCGGGTCTACACACCTCCTGTGCCTATTATGAGGGGTTCTCACCATCCCTGTGCTGAGTTCCCGGGTCTGTACACCCGCTGTGCCTATAATGAGGGGTTCCCACCATCCCTGTGCTGAGTTCCTGGGGTCTGTGCACCTGCTGTGCCCATCATGAGGTGTTCCCACCATCCCTGTGCTGAGTTCCCAGGTCTGTACACCTGCTGTGCCCATTATGAGGGGTTCCCACCATTCCTGTGCTGAGTTCCTGGGTTAGTACACCTGCTGTGCTCATTCTTTGCCCATTATGAGGGGTTCTCACCATCCCTGTGCTGAGTTCCCAGGTCTGTTCACCCGCTGTGCCCATTATGAGGGGTTCCCACCATCTCTGTGCTAAGTTCCTGTGTCTGTACATCCACTGTGCCCATTATTAAGGGTTCCCATCATCCCCGTGCTGAGTTCCCGGGTCTGAACATCTGCCTTTCCCATTATGAGGGGTTCCCATCATCCCTGTGCTGAGTTCCCGGGTCTGTACATCTGCTTTTCCCATTATGAGGGGTTTCCTCCATCCCCTTTTCTGAGTTCCCAGATCTGTACACCTGCTGTGCCTATTATGAGGGGTTCCCACCACCCCTGTGCTGAGTTCCCGGGTCTGTACACCTGCTGTGCCCATTATGAGGGGTTCCCACCACCCCTGTGCTGAGTTCTTGAGTCTGTACTCCCGCTGTGCCCATTATGAGGGGTTACTACTATCCCTGCACCAAGTTCCAATGTCTGCCCACCATCTGTGCTCTTTGTGATGATCCCAGGTGGATTCCTTTATTTTACCTTATGGTAAAACAACAAGATTTGTAATGGGAACACTCAGTATTACAAGATGGAGAGGGACCATCCTAGGGGGTGTAGAGATCCATCTTCGGAGTCTGGCAGCCTTAGAAGAAGTATAAAAACCCGGCAAGTACTTCATTCCACCAGACTATACTTGTAACTGAAACATCTCCTTTTGAGTGGACCAACCCTTGAAGTAGAACCAGCTTTGGATGGCACACGCCAGACTTTGTAGGGTTAACGCCAGCGTCCGTGTGGCTACCTCGACCCATCAATAACCAAGAAGCCTGTTATCAGATTGTTGTCTCTTTTGTAAATTCTTAATGTTCACAGGAGGTTCCTGGCACTCGGCGCCCAGCCTAGAGTACACGATGCCAGCCCCAGCCAACGCCCCCCCCTCTTTGTCGGAGGAGATCTTGGCTGCCTCCCTCCCATAAGTGCTCCACTCCATTATGCAAGCCTTGACATGTTCCCGGTAATTACCGGCGATGATACCACCTCTGCTATAATTAAGGAATGATTATGTCGAAACGAAATGAGCCAAGATGGGCTTGGGTCCTGGGGATGCCAGAGAGGAGCCTGTCAGGGATTATTGATGAGCTGCGGTGGCCGGTCTGGAGCGGCAGACTATCGCTCTGCGGTGGGATCATATCCCACCTGTGCTGGAATCTACAGACTCCTAATAGGCAGAAGACTCGGCAAGGGGTAGAAGAAAAGAAATTTGATTGTAAGCTGTGTGGGGCAGGTGTCTAAGCCCTGGTTCACACTGAATGCGATTTTGAAATCGCGCTACTTCACTTCACGTGCGACTTGCCTGTAGACATGTGCACAATAGAAAAATTTGTTTATTTTCGTTTAGTTTCTTTCGTTTCCGTTGATTCGTAACGATTCGTAATTTCGTAAGTCGCCGGTATTCGTATTCGTAACGATTCGTATTTTCCTAAGAGTTATTTTTTTCGTTGATTCGTTTTTCTGTTAGTTTAATTTTCGTTTATTCGAAATTCGGACGCATTCGTATTTTCGTAGATTTAGTTACATTCGTACTTTCGGAAGATTGATTTATTCGTACTTTCGTAACATTGTTTTCGTAGATTCGTAATCGGAGCATAATTCATAATTTTATGTAATGTGTATGCTATTATTACATTGTAAGAGACACGGAAAATTACGAATCGAAAAAAAAAGTTACGAATGTACGAATTTTTTCATTCAATCCATTCGAAGCACGTTAAGCAACGCCATTGTAAGAGACACGGAAAATGACCAATTCAACAAAAAAAAAAAAAAGTTACGAATGTACAAATTTTTTTCGTTCAATCCATTCGAAGCACGTTAAGCAGCGCCATTGTAAGAGACGCGGAAAAATTACGAATCGAAAAAAAAAGTTACGAATGTACGAATTTTTTCGTTCAATCCATTCAAAGCACGTTAAGCAGCGCCATTGTAAGGGACACGGAAAATTACAAATCGCAAAAAAAAAAAAGTTACGAATGTACGAATTTTTTCGTTCAATCCATTCGAAGCACGTTAAGCAGCGCCATTGTAAGAGACGCGGAAAATTACCAATTCAACAAAAAAAAAAAGTTACAAATTTTTTCGTTCAATCCATTCGAAGCACGTTAAGCAGCGCCATTGTAAGAGACACGGAAAATTACGAATCGCAAAAAAAAAAAAAAGTTACGAATGTACGAATTTTTTCGTTCATTTTGATTTTCGTTGTTCCTGTTTCCGTTTTTCGGATTTTCTTCTTTCGTAGTTTCGTAGTTTCTAATTTGGTTATTTCGGATTTTCGTTGTTTTTCGGATTCGTTCGATTCGAACATTCGTTATTCGTTAAAATTTTTAGCGAATCGTTCGTTCATTCGTACGAGAACGAATGAACGAATATAACGAATTTTAACGAAAAACGAAAAAAAACGAAACGAATTGCACATGTCTACTTGCCTGACATCTGTGCACCTTCATGCGAGGTGCTCCTGAAATCACAAATGTCAGAGTCTCACCTATTTGAAAGGTTCCATTGCTGACAATCGAACTGTCAAATCTCGGAGAGAGTCCTTATATACTTTTTCTGATAGGTGTCCCTCATTCCCATCTCAAAGAGTTGATTGGCAAACTGCAATATATGACATTTTTGGTTTAGGGTTTAACCCCTTCAGATCCGCGAGATATCCCCTTTGCACGCTCCCCGGGCGCCACCTGCAGGGTGCGCGCAGTGCACGCTGTGATCACGGGGTCAGTGGGACTCGGGTGATCACAGATCAGAGTAAGGGGCCGATCGCGGCCCCTTACCATGTGATCAGCTGTCAGCCAATGACAGCTGATTACGTAATGTAAACAGAAGATCAGTAATCGTTTTTTTTTTTTTTCTCCTCATGCTAACAGCGTGAGGAGAAAAAAAAAAGCCGATCACCGGTTTCTGTGCAAGGGACATCGGTTCCGAAGAGGAAGAGGCGAAGCCGCCTCATCTGTGCCAACCAGTACCACCTGCCAGTGCCCACAGTGCCACAAATCAGTGCCCACCAGTGCATAACAGCGCCAGCAATCAGTGTCACCTATCAATGCCCACCAGTGGTGCCAATCGGTGCTTCATCAGTGCCACCTAGCAGTGCTTTCTATCAGTGTCACCTACCAGTGCCGATCAGTGCCCATCACTGCCGCCCATCAGTGCCAGCTATCAGTCCCACCTATCAGTGCTACCTATTAGGGCCCTTCCGGGGTGGGGGGGGGGTGGAACCGGGTGGGCCGGGGGGGGGGGGGGGCGGGGTGGGGGGGTGTCCGGGTGGGGGCGGGGGAGGGGGGGGGGGGGGGGGGGGGGGGCACACCGGGGGGGGGGGGGGGGTGGACCGTGGGGGGGGGGGGACCGGGGGCCGGGTACCGGGTGAGGGGGGGGGGTGAACCAACCGGGGAGGCCGGGTGGGGGCGGGGTGGGTGGCCGTGGTATGGGGGGGTGGGGGGGGTCCGGTGGGGGTGGAGATGGGGGGGAACCCGGGGGGACCCGGGGGGGGACCGGTGGGGAGGGGGGGTGGCGGGTCGGGTCGGGGGACGGGGGGGGGCGGGGGGGCGGGGCCGGGGGGGGGTGGCAACCGGGGGGGGGTGGGGGGCCGGGGGGGGGGGGGGGCCGGGTTTTCGGCACCCGGGGGGGGTGGGTGTGAACCCGGGGTGGGTGAGGCGGTGTGTGACCGGGGTGGGGGGGTTTGTAGCGGGGGTGGCGGCCGGGGGGGGGGCTGGGTCAACCGGGGGGGGGGGTGGGGGGGGGGTGGCGAGAACCGGGGGGGGGGGGGGGGGGGGGGGGGAGTGTGGGTGGGGAGGGGGGGGGGGCGCCGGTGGGGGGGGCCCGGGGCGGGGGGGGCGGGGGGCGGGAAAACCGGGAGGGGGGGGGGGGGGGGGGGTGGGGGGAACCGGGTCCGAGAGGGGGTGTGCGGGTCCGGTGGTGGCTGGTGGGTTCCCACGTGGGAAGGGGGGGGGGGTAGTAACCGGGCAGAACCGGGCAACCGGGGGGCGGGCCGGGTGGGGGGAACCGGGCGGGGCGGGGGGGGGAGCAACCGGGGGGGGTCCGGGTCCGGGGGCGGGGGGGGGAGTGGGGGTGGGGGTGGGGGGGGGGGGGGGCCGGTGGGTGTGGAACCGGGAACCGGTGCAGCGGGCCGGGCGGGGGGTGTGCGGGTGAGGGGGGGCTGGGGGGGGGTGGGAAACCCCGGGACGGGCGGTTGCACGCGGGGCGGGTGGCGGGGAGGGTGATGGGCGGGAGGGGCCGGGAATCCGGGGGGTGCAATCAGGTGCGAAACCGGGGCATGGGTTGTGGAGTGGCCCGGGGGGGGGGGAGGGAGAGGGGCCGGTGGTTTGGGGGTGGGGGGGGGTGCCTGGACCGGGGAAACCCGGGGTGATCAGTGTAGTGGGGGCGGGTATGGGGGTCGGGGTGCGGGGGTGGGGGTGGGACCGGGGGGGGGGGGTGGGAGGGCGGGAACCGGGTCGGGGTTTGGTTGGGGCCGGGGCGTGCGGGGGGGGGGCGCGTGATCACCGGGGGGCGGTCTGGGGGGCGGGGACGGAGGGGGGGGGGGGATTCAGTGGGGGGGGGGGGGGGGTTGTGGGGGGGGGGTAGCGTGCCTGGTGGGGGGGGGGGGTGGGATGCTAGGTGGTTGCGTGCCGGGTGGGGGGGTGGAGGGGGTGGCGGGGGCGGGGGGGGGGGGGCGGGCGGGGGGTGGGTCGGTCGGGGGGGGTGGCGGGGAACCCAGCGGGGCCTGGCTTGGCCGGGTTGTTGGGTGGGGTGGCGGGGGAGTCGGGGGGGAAACCGTGGGGGGTGGAGGGGGGGCCGTGGGGGTAGTGCAACCTTTCTAGTTCGGGGGGGGGGGGAGGCCGGGGGGGGCCGGGTGGGCGGGCCGGTCGGGTGGTATTAGGGGGTGGTGGGGTGGACCCGGCCGGGCGGGGGGGGGGGGGGGGGGGCGCGTGTGAGGGGGGGGGGGGGGGGGTCGCGGTGGGAGGGCGGGGGTGGGGGTGGGGGTGGGCGGGGGGGGGGCGTGGCCGGGGGGCGCGGGTGCAGGGGGGTGGGGTGGGGGTTGGGGGGTCCTGCCTCATCAGTGACCATCATTCAAATCCGGAGAAAAAACTGTTTGCTACGCCCCCCCCCCCCCCCCCACCCCCCCCCCCCCCCCCCCCCCCCCCCCCTCCCCCCCCCACCCCGCGTCCCCCATCTTTTTTAATTTTTTCCCTCCCCCACGCTCCCCCTATCAATCTAACCACCACCAAAACCGAGAAGTCCCCCCCATCAATACACCAAAGAAAGTCTATTTGGGTCCCCCCCATGACCACCAACCAATTTTATTTTGGGTCAGTGTAGCATGACCGCGCAATTGTTATTCAAAGGTGACAGCGTTATAGATGAAAATTGGTCTGGGCTGACGGGGGTGTGAAATAGCCGGTATTGAATTGGTTAATCCCAGCTTTATTAAGGTCTTCAGATGGTTCTTTATATTAAATGAAATCAATTAAGGTTACCATTAAATGACTGTTGCGTGCTGAGGAGCCCCCCCCATCACCACCACCAAATCCGGGCCCCCCCCCATCACCACCACCAAATCCGGGTCCCCCCCCCCCATCACCACCACCAAATCCGGGTCCCCCCCCCATCACCACCACCAAATCCGGGCCCCCCCCCATCACCACCACCAAATCCGGGTCCCCCCCCCCATCACCACCACCACCAAATCGGGTCCCCCCCCCCATCACCACCACCAAAATCCGGGGCCCCCCCCATCACCACCACCAAATCCCCCGGTCCCCCCCCCACATCTCCACCACCAAATCCGGGTCCCCCCCCATCACCACCACCAAATCCGGGTCCCCCCCCCATCACCACCACCAAATCCGGGTCCCCCCCCATCACCACCACCAAATCCGGGTCCCCCCCCCATCACCACCACCAAATCCGGGTCCCCCCCCCCATCACCACCACCAAATCCGGGTCCCCCCCCATCACCACCATCAAATCCGGGTCCCCCCCCATCACCACCACCAAATCTGGGTCCCCCCCCCATCACCACCACCAAAACCGGGTCCCCCCCCATCACCACCACTAAATCCGGGTCCCCCCCCATCACCACCACCAAATCCGGGTCCCCCCCATCACCACCACCAAATCTGGGTCCCCCCCATCACCACCACCAAAACCGGGTCCCCCCCCATCACCACCACTAAATCCGGGTCCCCCCCCATCACCACCACCAAATCCGGGCCCCCCCCCCCCATCACTACCACCAAATCCGGGTCCCCCCCCCATCACCACCACCAAATCCGGGCCCCCCCCCCATCTCCACCACCAAATCCGGGTCCCCCCTCCATCACCACCACCAAATCCGGGTCCCCCCCCCCCCATCACCACCACCAAATCCGGGTCCCCCCCCATCACCACCACCAAGCCAGGTTTGGCTTCTGATCTTGAGCCGGCAAAATGTTCTCCTGATCACGTGACCGCCGCCGTGATAGCCAATCACAGAGGCCACCTGATACAGAACCAGTGCCGATCAGTGCCTATCACTGCCACCTATCAGTGCCTATCAGTGCCAGCTATCAGTGCCACCTATTAATGCCCTTCAGTGCTGCACATCAGTGCCACCCACCAGTGCCACCTCTCAGTGCCCACCAGTGCTGCCTATTAGTACCCATCAGTGTCGCCTTAGCAGTGCCCATCAGTGCAGCCTCATCAGTGTACATCAATAAAGGAGAAAAAAAACCTGTTTGCAAAATTTATTAACAAAATATAAAATGGTTTTGTATTTATTTATTTTTTTTAATTTTGATCTTTTTTAATTTTTTTAACAAAAAATAAAAACCGCAGAGGTGATCAAATACCACCAAAAGAAAGCTCTATTTGTGGGAAAAAGATGATACAAATTTCATTTGGGTACAGTGTAGCATGACCGCGCAATTGTCATTCAAAGGTGACAGCGGTAAAAGATGAAAATTGGTCTGGGCTGGACGGGGGTGAAAATGCCCGGTATTGAAGTGGTTAATCCCGCTTTAAATAAGGTCTTCAGATGGTCTTTCATATTAAATGAAATCAATTAAGGTTATAATTAAATGACTGTTGTGTGCTGAGAGCGCCCCCCCCATCACCACCACCAAATCCGGGCCCCCCCCATCACCACCACCAAATCCGGGTCCCCCCCCCCATCACCACCACCAAATCCGGGTCCCCCCCCCATCACCACCACCAAATCCGGGCCCCCCCCCATCACCACCACCAAATCCGGGTCCCCCCCCCATCACCACCACCAAATCCGGGTCCCCCCCCCATCACCACCACCAAATCCGGGTCCCCCCCCATCACCACCACCAAATCCGGGTCCCCCCCCATCACCACCACCAAATCCGGGTCCCCCCCCATCACCACCACCAAATCCGGGTCCCCCCCCCATCACCACCACCAAATCCGGGTCCCCCCCCCATCACCACCACCAAATCCGGGTCCCCCCCCATCACCACCACCAAATCCGGGTCCCCCCCCCCCACCATCACCACCACCAAATCCGGGTCCCCCCCCATCACCACCATCAAATCCGGGTCCCCCCCCATCACCACCACCAAATCCGGGTCCCCCCCCCCATCACCCCCACCAAAACCGGGTCCCCCCCCCCCCATCACCACCACTAAATCCGGGTCCCCCCCCATCACCACCACCAAATCCGGGTCCCCCCCCATCACCACCACCAAATCTGGGTCCCCCCCATCACCACCACCAAAACCGGGTCCCCCCCCATCACCACCACTAAATCCGGGTCCCCCCCCATCACCACCACCAAATCCGGGCCCCCCCCCCATCACTACCACCAAATCCGGGTCCCCCCCCCCCCATCACCACCACCAAATCCGGGCCCCCCCCCATCTCCACCACCAAATCCGGGTCCCCCCTCCATCACCACCCCCAAATCCGGGTCCCCCCCCATCACCACCACCAAATCCGGGTCCCCCCCCCCACCATCACCAAATCCGGGTCCCCCCCATCACCACCACCAAGCCAGGTTTGGCTTCTGATCTTGAGCCGGCAGAATGTTCTCCTGATCACGTGACCGCCGCCGTGATAGCCAATCACAGAGGCCACCTGATACAGAAGCTGTGCCACCTTCCAGGCCATGAAAGCTCACCTACAGGGCGTTAAGGGGTTAAACGCCTTCCAGCTGCGGTAGACCGGCGAAGCGCGTCATTCCGTCATGGTGGTCCCGTTTAGATCAGCCGCCCCCCCCCCCGAGGAGTCGGGGGAATTGTGTACTAAACACTTTGTGTACCTCGTATACATCTAATGGCGGCGTTCCATCAATGTCAGCGGCGTACACCTGGAATCCGGGCCGCTCCGCAAGGTGAAACGTGTCAGCAAAACGTCTAGCAAGCAACTAATTAAAACATTTGCAAAGCTCTACAAACAGAGAATCAGTGCGGCAGAAAATACCATTACCATAATGCTGAAAACACTAAAAATAATCCGAGAAGTGTCTGCGGAGAGAGCGGCGGCGCGAAGGTTCCTCCGGGATAATGACTTCCTGAGCGCCTCACGTTTCCTGACTGACGTCCCTCAAAGGTGAAGAGCGAAAATTCGGGGCTTCGCAATTGCTCTGTATTGTCAAAAGTATTGGGACGCTTGACTTTACACGCACATGAACTTTAATGGCATCCCAGTCTTAGTCCCGTAGGGTTCAATATTGAGTTGGCCCCACCCTTTGCAGCTATAACAGCTTCACCTCTTCTGGGAAGGCCGTCCACAAGGTTTAGGAGGGTGTCTATGGGAATGTTTGACCATTCTTCCAGAAGAGCATTTGTGAGGTCAGACACTGATGTTGGACGAGAAGACCTGGCTTGTAATATCCTCTCTAATTCATCCCAAAGGTGTTCTATCGGGTTGAGGTCAGGACTCTGTTCAGGCCAGTCATGTTCCTCCACCCCAAACTCGCTCATCCATGTCTTTATGGACCTTGCTTTGTGCACTGGTCCAAATCATTTGGTGGAGGGGGGATTATGGTGTGGGGGGAGGGGGATTATGGTGTGGGGGGTGGAGGGGGATTATGGTGTGGGGTGGAGGGTGGGATTATGGTGTGGGGGGGTGGAGGGGGATTATGGTGTGGGGGGTGGAGGGGGATTATGGTGTGGGGGGTGGAGGGGGGATTATGGTGTGGGGTGGAGGGGGATTATGGTGTGGGGTGGATGGTGTGGGGTGGAGGGGGGGATTATGGTGTGGGGGGTGGAGGGTGGGATGGTGTGGTGGAGGGGGAGGGGGGGTGGGGGGTGGAGGGGGATTAGGGTGGGGGGGGATTATGGTGTGGGGTGGAGGGGGGGATTATGGTGTGGGGTGGAGGGTGGGATTATGGTGTGGGGGGGTGGAGGGAGGATTATGGTGTGGGGGGGGGAGGGGGGGATGGTGTGGGGGTGGAGGGGGGGATTATGGTGTGGGGGGAGGGGGGAGGGGTGGAGGGGGGATTATGGTGTGGGGGGTGGAGGGGGGGATTATGGTGTGGGGTGGAGGGGATTATGGTGTGGGGTGGGTGGAGGGGGATTATGGTGTGGGGGGGTGGAGGGGGATTATGGTGTGGGGGGTGGAGGGGGATTATGGTGTGGGGGGGGAGGGGGATTATGGTGTGGGGTGGAGGGGGATTATGGTGTGGGGGGTGGAGGGGGATTATGGTGTGGGGGGTGGAGGGGGATTATGGTGTGGGGGGTGGAGGGGGGATTATGGTGTGGGGTGGAGGGGGGATTATGGTGTGGGGGGTGGAGGGGGATTATGGTGTGGGGGGGAGGGGGATTATGGTGTGGGGGGTGGAGGGGGATTATGGGTGGGGGGGGGGAGGGGGATTATGGTGTGGGGGGGGTGGAGGGGGGATTATGGTGTGGGGGTGGAGGGGGGGGATTATGGTGTGGGGGGGAGGGTGGAGGGGGGATTATGGTGTGGGGTGGAGGGGGGATTATGGTGTGGGGTGGAGGGTGGGATTATGGTGTGGGGGGGTGGAGGGGGATTATGGTGTGGGGGGTGGAGGGGGATTATGGTGTGGGGTGGAGGGGGGATTATGGTGTGGGGTGGAGGGGTGGGATTATGGTGTGGGGGGGTGTGAGGGGGATTATGGTGTGGGGGGTGGAGGGGGATTATGGTGTGGGGTGGAGGGGGGATTATGGTGTGGGGTGGAGGGGGGATTATGGTGTGGGGGGGTGGAGGGGGATTATGGTGTGGGGTGGAGGGGGATTATGGTGTGGGGTGGAGGGGGATTATGGTGTGGGGGGAGGGGGATTATGGAGGGGGGGGGGGGGATTATGGTGTGGGGGGTGGAGGGGGATTATGGGGGGTGGAGGGGGATTATGGTGTGGGGTGGAGGGGGGATTATGGTGTGGGGGGTGGAGGGGGGGTGTGGGTGGGGCGTGGGGTGTGGGGGGGGATTATGGTGTGGGGTGGAGGGGGATTATGGTGTGGGGGGTGGAGGGGGATTATGGTGTGGGGTGGAGGGGGATTATGGTGTGGGGTGGGGTGGTGGGGGGATTATGGTGTGGGGTGGTGGGGGGATTATGGTGGTGGGGGGTGGAGGGGGATTATGGTGTGGGGTGGAGGGGGATTATGGTGTGGGGTGGAGGGGGATTATGGTGTGGGGGGGTGGAGGGGGATTATGGTGTGGGGGGTGGAGGGGGATTATGGTGTGGGGTGGAGGGGGGATTATGGTGTGGGGGGGGATGGAGGGGGGGGGGGGGGGTGTGGGGGGTGGGGGGGATTATGGTGTGGGGTGGAGGGGGGATTATGGTGTGGGGGGGGGGGATTATGGGGGGGGGGGGGGGGGGTTGTTTTTCAGGGGTTGGGGTTGGCCCCTTAGTTCCAGTGAAGGGAACTCTTAAGGCGTCAGCATACCAAGACATTTTGGACAATTTCGTGCTCCCAACTTTCTAGGAACAGTTTGGGGACGGCCCCTTCCTGTTCCAACATGACTGACAGCTCCTGCGCGCATGCGCGAGTGTGACGTCACGCAACCCTGACCAGTCACAGAGCCAGAAGGTCCCCCGGGAAGGAAGAGGGGTGAAGATGGATGCGGCCACCGGCGGGAAGATTGCGGGCTTCGTTTAAAGGTAAGTGCCACAAAATGTGCTAGTATGCGATGCATACTAGCACATTATGCTTTTATTATGCTTTTACTTTGCAGGGGAAAATAGAGGAAGTAAAAGCCATCAGGGTTTACTTCCTCTTTGAAGCAGATTTTGCTGAAATCTCTGGGACAGACCAAGGAATTTTCCGGATGACTGAGAGAGCTGTATATACAGGTACAAATAGTATCTATCTATCTATCTATCTATCTATCTATCTATCTATCTATCTATCTATCTATCTATCTATCTATCTATCTATCTATCTATCTGATACATGGTAGCCTTTCCCATATCTATTGATATCTATCTACAATATATCTATATTCAGATACGTAGATAGAATTAAAGCAGATTTCAGTGAAATGCCTGGGGCGGTCCCACGAAATTTGGGACAGTTGGGAGGAATGTATATATAGCATCTATCTATCTATGTATCTATCTATCTATTTATCTATCTATCTTTCTAACTATCTATCTATCCACAATATATCTATACTCAGATACGTAGATAGAATTAAAGAGGATTTTGTTGAAATACCTGAGACAGTCCCACAGAATCCAGGACAGTTGGGACAAATGTAGAGTCTGGCATTTAAAAAAAAACTGCTTTAATTCTATCTACCTATTTATCTATCTATCTATCTATCTATCTATCTATCTATCTATCTATCTATCTATCTATCTATCTATCTATCTAGATATACTATAGATAGATAGATAGATAGATAGATAGATAGAGATAGATAGATAGATAGATAGATAGATAGATAGATAGATAGAAAGCAGATTTGTTTGAAATGCCAGACTTTACATTTTTCCCAACTGTCCTGGATTCTGTGGGACTGTCTCAGGTATTTCAACAAAATCCTCTTTAATTCTATCTACGTATCTGAGTATAGATATATTGTGGATAGATAGATAGTTAGAAAGATAGATAGATAAATAGATAGATAGATACATAGATAGATAGATGCTATATATACATTCCTCCCAACTGTCCCAAATTTCGTGGGACCGCCCCAGGCATTTCACTGAAATCTGCTTTAATTCTATCTATCTATCTAGATATAGATATACGATAGATAGATAGATAGATAGATAGATAGATAGATAGATAGATAGATAGATAGATAGATAGATAGATAGATAGATAGATAGTTCGATCGATAGATAGAATTAAAGCAGTTTTTTTTAAATGCCAGACTCATTTCAGACTCACATTTCTTCCTACTGTCCCGGATTCTGTGGGACTGTCCCAGGTATTTCAACAAAATCCTCTTTAATTCTATCTATCTATCTGAATATAGATATATTGTGGATAGCTAGATAGATGGATAGATGGATGGATGGATGGATGGATGGATGGATGGATGGATAGATAGATAGACTATATATATATATATATATACTGTATATAGATAGATAGATAGATAGATAGATAGATAGATAGATAGATAGATAGATAGATAGATAGATAGATAGATAGATAGATAGACTATATATATATACTGTATATAGATAGATAGATAGATAGATAGATAGATAGATAGATACATAGATACATAGATACATAGATAGATAGATAGATAGATAGATAGATAGATAGATAGATAGATAGATAGACTATTATATATATATATACTGTAGATAGATAGATAGATAGATAGATAGATAGATAGATAGATAGATAGACAGATATATAGATACATAGATAGATAGATAGATAGATAGATAGATAGATAGATAGATAGATAGATAGATAGATAGATAGATAGATAGACTATATATATATACTGTAGATAGATAGATAGATAGATAGATAGATAGATAGATAGATAGATAGATAGATAGATAGATAGATAGGTAGATAGATAGATAGATAGATAGATAGACTATATATAGATAGATAGATAGATAGATAGATAGATAGATAGATAGATAGATAGATAGATAGATAGACTATAGATAGATAGATAGATAGATAGATAGATAGATAGATAGATAGATAGACTATATAGATAGATAGATAGATAGATAGATAGATACATAGATAGAGGGATGGATGGATGGATGGATAGATAGATAGATAGATAGATAGATAGATAGATAGATAGATAGATAGACTATAATATATATATATACTGTATATTGATAGATAAATAGACTATATATATATATATACTGTATATACATCCCTCTTAACTGTCCTGGATTTTGTGGGACTGTCCCGGGATTTCACTAACTCTGCTTTAATCACAATGAGTTATAAAAAAACATATCTTGGCTGTTTTTTAGATATTTTTGTATTAGACGGACATTTGATAAACCCAACAGAACGTGTATTTGGTTGTACACATTGGCCGGCGAGGACTCTTTCCTCCGACCTCCCAATAACTCCCATCCCCCGGTGACACTCGCTCTCCTCTGTTGTCCCTCGCTGACCTTTTTTCTCTGAGCGAGAACCTAATCCAAATTGTATTTGCATGAACCCGCCGCTCCACAATGGGCTGGATTCACGGCGAGCCGCGGCGGACGGACGGCGGAGCGCTCTTTTTCATTCTCTCTGACTTTGCATTGATGAGATGATGGAATTGGCGGGGGCCTCCCGGAATATTCCTGAGCGCGCCTCGTTTTCTCTTTGAGACGCCATACGGAGGTCAATCTGAGACAATTTATTTTGTGATGATGTCCTCTATTATAGTCCTCGGTGATGAGAACGTATTTGATGTCCTTAATATCATTCTGTCAGGTATCCGCGGACCCCTGTGGCCGGCGCCATCCTGCTCGCCGCGTTTTTTTTTTTTTTTTCTGGAACCGGCGCAGCTGCCAGACTGAAGCAAACAGGTGCGAAATAGTCATCGCAGCCCAGAAGGGAAACATCAGGCTGGGACTTGATGGATCTTCTCGCTGTTTTCCTGCATAGATTTGCCTGAAATTGTCAGCAGAGCCGGATGGTAATAGCCGGGGAAGAAAAGACACGTAAAAGGCGCATGGAAAGGAGGCAACAATGGAACAGTAATGTAAATGTATCCATTAACACAATCATTTCATTCTGAATCCAACCAATGTAATGACTTCTACTTTTCTTTAATCTGGTTTCCTGTAATGCCGCGTACACACGGTCGGAATTCTCGTCGGAAAAACCTCTGATGGTTTTCCCGTCGGAATTCCAACGGAATTTCGCTCAAACTGTATTGCCTACACACGGTCACACCATACAACACGTTCTATACCGCGGCACTATAAAAGGGAAGTTTAATGCTTCTGAGCATGCGTCGAATTGTTTCCGAGCATGCGTCGGAATTTTGCGTGTCGGAATCGCATACACACGATCGGAAAATCCGATAGAAAGGTTTCCCGTCGGAAAAATTAAGAACAGGTTCTCAATCCAAAGTCCGTCAAAAAATTCCGACAGAAAAAGACCGATGGGCGTACACACGGGTCGGAAAATCCGATCAAAAGCTCCCATCGGACTGTTTGCATCAGAAATTCCGACCGTGTGTAAGTGGCATAATGCCCCGTACACGCGGTCGGAAATTCCGACGGAAAATGTCCGATCGGACCATGTTGTCGGAAAATCCGGCCGTGTGTGGGCTCCATCGGACTTTTTCCGACAGAAAAAGTTTGAGATCCTGCTCTCAAATTTTCCGACAACAAAATCCGATCTGACTTTTTCCGATCGTGTGTAGAGAATTCCGACGGACAAAGTGCCACGCATGCTCAGATCACATTACAAGACCAAAGCTATTGGCTACTAGCCTCTACGTAGTCCCGTCGTACGCAACGAACGTCACCACGTTCAGAATGATCGGATTTACCGACAACTTTGTCCGACTGTGTGTATGCAACACCAGTGTCGGACTAAATCCGTCGGAAAAAATCCGACGGATTTTTGTGGTCGGAATTTCCGACCGTGTGTACGGGGCATTAGAGTGGGAGAGGGATTGGAAGTTGTACCTCTAGCAATTAACAACAATAGACTCCCTTCTTCTATAAGTAATCCCCCCTCAGCAACAATAGACCCCCCCAGCAACAATAGATCAGTTCTCAAGCTGCGGGAACTGCATATCACCCCATTCCTGTTGGAAGAGCCCGGCTCCCATGTAAAAATTTTCTTGCCATTTTAAAATGACTTCCTGGCTCTTCATTCAGTCGGAGTCCCACTTTACACAAAGTTTTATGCCGCGTACACACGGTCGGAATTCTCGTCAGAAAAAGCTCTGATGGTTTTCCCGTCGGAATTCCGACGGAATTTCCCTCAAACTGTCTTGCCTACACACGGTCACACCAAATTCCGACGGTCAGTAACACAGCGGCATAAAACACGATCGACGGCACTATAAAAGGGAAGTTTAATGCTTCCGAGCATGCGTCGAATTGTTTCCGAGCATGCGTCGGAATTTTGCGTGTCGGAATTGCATACACACGATCGGAAAATCCGATAGAAAGGTTTTCCGTCGGAAAAATTAAGAACAGGTTCTCAATCCAAAGTCCGTCGGAAATTCTGACATAAAAAGACCGATGGGCATACACACGGTCGGAAAATCCGATGAAAAGCTCCCATCGGACTGTTTCCATCGGAAATTCCGACCGTGTGTACGCCGCATAATGCCCCTACACACGGTCGGAAAAATGTCCGATCGGACCATGTTGTCGGAAATTAGACATGTGCAATTCGTTTTTTTTTTTTTTTTTTTTTTTCGTTTTTTTTTTTTTTTTTTTATTTTCGTTCATTCGCTTTCATACGAATGAACGAACGGTTCGCTAAAAATTTTAACGAATAACGAATCGTTCGAATCGAACGAATCCGAAAACAACGAAAATCCGAAAAAACAAATTAGAAACAACGAATGTACGAAAGAAGAAAATCCGAAAAACGAAAACAGGAACAACGAAAATCAAAATGAACGAAACAATTCGTACATTCGTAAACTTTTTTTTTTGTTGAATTGGTAATTTTCTGTGTCCCTTACAATGGTGCTGCTTAACGTGCCTCGAATGGATTGAACGAAAAAATTCGTAAATTCGTAACTTTTTTTTTCTTTTTTCGATTCGTAATTTTCCGTGTCTCTTACAATGGCGCTGCTTAACGTGCTTCGAATGGATTGAACGAAAAAATTTGTACATTCGTAACTTTTTTTTTCGATTCGTAATTTTCTGTGTCTCTTAAAATGTAATAATAGCATACACATTACATAAAATCATGAATTATACTCCGATTACGAATGTTACGAATGTTACAAATGTTACAAATGTTCGAATAAATACGAATGCGTCCAAATTTCGAATAAACGAAAATTAAACTAACGGAAATACGAATAAACTAAAAAATAACTCTTACGAATTTACGAATCGTTACGAACCAACGGAAACGAAAAAAACGAAATGAAAATAAACAAATTTTTTTGTTGTGCACATGTCTATCGGAAATTCCGACCGTGTGTGGGCTCCATCGGACTTTTTCCGTCGGAGTTTCCGACGGAAAAAGTTTGAGATCCTGCTCTCAAATTTTCCGACAACAAAGTCCTATCGGACTTTTTCCGATCGTGTGTAGAGAATTACGACGGACAAAGTGCCACGCATGCTCAGATCACATTACAAGACCAAAGCTATTGGCTACTAGCCTCTACGTAGTCCCGTCGTACGCAACGAACGTCACCACGTTCAGGATGATCGGATTTTCCGACAACTTTGTCCGACCGTGTGTATGCAACACCAGTGTCGGACTAAATCCGTCTGAAAAAATCAGACGGATTTTGTGGTCGGAATTTCCGACCGTGTGTACGGGGGCATTAGAGTGGGAGAGGGATTGGAAGTTGTACCTCCAGCAATTAACAACAATAGACTCCCTTCTTTCATAAGTAATCCCCCCTCAGCAACAATAGACCCCCCATCAACACTCCCCCCCCCACACCCAGCAACAATAGATCTTCAGTTCTCAAGCTGCCGGAACTGCATATCACCCCATTCCTGTTGGAAGAGCCCGGCTCCCATGTAAAAAATTTCTTGCCATTTTAAAATGACTTCCTGGCACTTCATTCAGTCGTAGTCCCACTTTACACAAAGTACTATGCCGTGTACACACGGTCGGAATTCTCGTCAGAAAAAGCTCTGATGGTTTTCCCGTCGGAATTCCGACGGAATTTCACTCAAACTGTGTTGCCTACACACGGTCACATCAAATTCCGACGGTCTGTAACACAGCGGCATACAACACGTTCGACGCCACTGTAAAAGGGAAGTTTAATGCTTCTGAGCATGCGTCGGAATTTTGCGTGTCGGAATTGCATACACACGATTGGAAAATCCGATAGAAAGGTTTTCCGTCGGAAAAATTAAGAACAGGTTCTCAATCCAAAGTCCGTCGGAAATTCTGACATAAAAAGACCGATGGGCGTACACACGGGTCGGAAAATCCGATGAAAAGCTCCCATCGGACTGTTTCCATCGGAAATTCCGACCGTGTGTACGCGGCATTAGATAGGAAATTCCCACCCAGATATTGACTGTTGAGATTATTGCACCATTTTGTCTCGCCAACAGACGCTCTGAAATAAATGAAGCCGAGATCTCTTCTGAAGGGGAGAAAAAAAAGAGAGCGTCTTTAATTACACAGAAGAAATGTCTGCCGTCTGCAGAAAGAGTTCAGTTCAATGAGTTGTGGAAGAAGAGAAGAAATGAAGATAAACAGATTATTAATTGCTGATACGAGGAGGAAATGTTTATAGGATTCCTAATAAAAAGAATTCTGTTAATGTTTGTCAGTGATGAGATGTGATGCTCCCGCGTGCTGGAAATGTATTACCATCCCTAGAAACGCTATCGGTGCCCTGTTATTTCATCAGCTGGAAAAACATGCACGCGGGCAGAATAGGCGCCTCTTTTATGGCTCGTTTACCCTTTCTTCAAAACATGGCATTGGACGCATTAAAGCACTCTGAATGCCAATCAAAGCTCCAACCACCAAATAAAATGGCTGCCTTACAGTCTTGGTCACACGTTGTGTTTGCTTTGCTTCAAAAATGATCCCCCATGTCACGTTCAGGGACGGTAATACCACTAGGCAAACTAGGCAGCCGCCTAGGGCGCACTGCTGCCTAGGGGCGCCTGGCCACTGGTGTTCCTACTCTCTTCTTTCTGCAGCAAGCAACTAAGCAACTAAATCTCAGCGTCAGCAGGCAGCCACCGCTCCGTTCGCAAGTGTCAGAGGCGCAGCGGCGACAGAGGACCGTGTCTGTGCTCCAACTCCAGAACTAATGGAAGCAAGCAAACATTCATTGATGGGCTCTGGTAGGCTGCACTGATGGGCGCTGGTAGGATACATTTGATGGGCACTGGTGAGGTTGCATTTTATGGGCACTGGTTGGCTGCATTTTATGGGCACTGGTAGGCTGCATTGATGGGCGCTGGTAGACTGCACTGATGGGCGTGGGTGAGGCTGCATTTTTTGGGCACTGGTAGGCTGCATTTGATGCACGCTGGTGAGGCTGCATTTGATAGGTGGTGGTGGGCTGCATTTGATGGGTGCTTCATTTAAAAGGTGGGGTATACATGGGCAGGGCAAATGGGGTGGAGTCATGGGGGGCTGGCAAAATGTGGCAGGCCGGTGACGGGGCAAGTGACAATCCACATCTGTTGGCAGGCAGGTGACGTGGCAAGTGACAATCCGTATCTTGTCGCAGGCAAATGACGTGGCAAGTGACAATCTGCAGCTTGTGGCAGGCAAGTAACGTGGCAAGTGACAATCTGCAGCTTGTGGCAGGCAAGTGACGTGGCAAGTGACAATCCACATCTGATGGCAAGTAACGTGGCAAGTGACAATCTGCAGCTTGTGGCAGGCAAGTAACGTGGCAAGTGACAATCTGCAGCTTGTGGCAGGCAAGTGACGTGGCAAGTGACAATCCACATCTGATGGCAAGTAACGTGGCAAGTGACAATCTGCAGCTTGTGGCAGGCAAGTAACGTGGCAAGTGACAATCTGCAGCTTGTGGCAGGCAAGTGACGTGGCAAGTGACAATCCACATCTGATGGCAAGTAACGTGGCAAGTGACAATCTGCAGCTTGTGGCAGGCAAGTAACGTGGCAAGTGACAATCTGCAGCTTGTGGCAGGCAAGTGACGTGGCAAGTGACAATCCACATCTGATGGCAAGTAACGTGGCAAGTGACAATCTGCACCTTGTGGCAGGCAAGTGACGTGGCAAGTGACAATCCACATCTGATGGCAAGTAACGTGGCAAGTGACATGCTGCATTTGGTGGCAGGTGATGTGACACACTCGGGGCTCCCTCTGATTCTGCATTATGGTGAGTTGAACTATTTCATTTTATATTACAATGTAATAATAGAAATAATGCGCTTCAATCATCCTGACACCATAACAACCATGGTGCCTGGATGATTGAAGTGCTAACGCCAGCCATTGCCCCGATAAATTCCCCACAAACAACTTTATTTTATGGCAGTGCCCCTCCCGGGACTAGACCCTGGATCTGCCCCTAATTAGTTGGAAATAAAAAAGTAATTGTCAGGTCTGGGCTCAGCCCTTCCTTCTCTGAGTTGGCCGCTCAGCTGTCGGCTAACTGCCAGCTCCCATCTCTCTCCACAGTTACTTAGCTGTTGATGATATCCTGCTCGTTAGTCCTGTCTACTTAAGCCGTCCAGTCCAGAGGATCTCTGCCTTCGCCTTGGTCAACATCACAGAGACGCTCTCCTGCATTCCTGTTAAACGATTTGCTTGGCTGACATCTCTTCTGGCTCCAGATCCTGCTTGCTGTTTTACTACGCTCATCTCCGGCTCCCTGACGTTTGGCTTGTCTGACTATCCGTTCCGGTTCCTGAACTTTGACTATGTTTTGACTATGTTTGTTCTTTTTACTTTTATTATTAAACAAGTGTGATTTAACTGTACTTCTGTCTCGTTCTGATTTCATGGTTTCTGACAGTAATGAACCTACGTATAGCAAGTGATGATTTTTTGGTTTTGCTGTTGTAATTGTTTTCTTAGTTGTTTTTGTTTTTGTTTAGTGTTTATTGTTTTCTACAAGGTCAGGATTTATATCTTTGGGCACAACTATAAGTCTTATAAGTCACAGGTTTATGCATAAGACAAATAATTGTAGAGCCAAAGTGAATCATTTAACCGCTTCAATACCCGGCCATAGTCATATGACGCCCACAAGGTGGATCTACCATCCTGGGTGGGCGTCATATGACGTCCTCGGATTCCCGGCCGCCTGGGGGGCGCGCGCGCGCGCGCCGCGGCATCGCTCGGGACCCGGTGCGAGTGCCCGGCGGCCGCGATGTCCGCCGGGAACCCGCGATTGCCCGTTAAAACAACGGGACCGGGCGGGACCGTGGAGCTGTGTGTGTAAACACACAGCTCCACGTCCTGTCAGCGGGGAGGAGACCGATCATGTGATCCCAGTACGGAGGATCACATGATCGGTCTCCTCCCCTTAAGTCCCCTCCCCCTACAGTTAGAATCACTCCTATTAGGGACACACATTAACCCCTCCAGCGCCCTCTAGTGTTAACCCCTTCCCTGACAGTCACATTTACACAGTAATCATTGCAATTTTATAGCAACGATCGCTGTGTAAATGTGAATGGTTCCAAAAATGTGTCAAAAGTGTCCGAAGTGTCCGCCGCAATGTCGCAGTCACGAAAAAAAAATCGCAGATCCCCGCCATTACTAGTAAAAAAAAAAAAAAAAAAATTAAATAAATCTATCCCCTATTTTGTAGACGCTATAACTTTTGCGCAAACCGATCAATATACGCTTATTGCAATTTTTTTTTTTACCAAAAATATGTAGAGGAATACGTATCGGCCTAAACTGAGGAAAAAAATAGTTTTTTTTTTAAAAAATGGGATATTTATTATAGCAAAAAGTAAAAAAATATTGTGTTTTTTTTCAAAATCGTCGCTCTTCTTTTGTTTATAGCGCAAAAAATAAAAACCGCAGGGGCGATCAAATACCACCAAAAGAAAGCTCTATTTGTGGGAAAAAAAGGACGTCAATTTTGTTTGGGTGTAACGTCGCACGACCGCGCAATTGTTAGTTAAAGAGACGCAGTGCCGAATCGCAAAAAGTGCTCTGGTAAGGAAGGGTGTTTAAAAGCCCTGTATTGAAGTGGTTAAGAACCTTTGGGTCACAACGTCTACTACTGACATTGTATGTAGCTACTGTTTGTCTACTTCTTAAAATGTACTATCCTCTTCTAAGCCCCCGTACACACGGTCAGAAATTCCGACCACAAAATCCGTCGGATATTTTCAGATGGATTTTGTCCGACACTGGTGTTGCATACACACGGTCGGACAAAGTTGTCAGAAAATCTGATCGTTCCGAACGTGGTGACGTTCGTGGCGTACTACGGAACTACGTAGAGGCTAGTAGCCAATAGCTTTGGTCTCGTAATTTAATCTAAGCATGCGTGGCACTTTGTCCGTCGGAATTCCCTACACACGATCGGGAAAAGTCTGATCGGAATTTGTTGTCGGAAAATTTGAGATCCTGCTCTCAAATTTCTTCCGCCGGAAATTCAGACGGAAAAAGCCCACTACACGATCGGATTTTCCGACATCATAATCCGATCGGACTTTTTCCATCGGAATATCCAACCATGTGTGCGAGGCATAAGGCATAACCTGTATGGAATTAATTAAAATGATTGTAAAGGCTAGTTTTTTTGTTTTTTTTTAAAATAAAAAACATGTCATACTTACCTTCACTGTGCAGCTCGTTTTGCACACAGTGGCCCCGATCCTCGACTTCTGGGGTCCCTCTGTGGCTCTCGCGGCTCCTCCTCACTTCAGATAACCCCCTAGGAGCAGCGCTCTAACGGGGGGGTTACCTTGTGGGCACACTCTTAAGTCCAGCATTTGCGTTCATAGACACGGATGCCAGACTCGGCCCGCCCCCCTGGTGCCCGCGTCATTTGATTTGATTGACAGCAGCGGGAGCCAATGGCTGCGCTGCTATCAATCTATCCAATCAAGAGCCGGGACGGCGTGCAGAGAGGGACAGCGCGTCTCCGGTGTGGGGATTACGGGGCTCAGGTAAGTAAAACGGGGGGGCTGGGGAGCCGGTGAATGGCAGAAGTTTTTTTCACCTTAATGCATAGGATGGATTAAGGTGAAAAAACATGAGGGTTTACAACCCCTTTAAGTATCTACTTTTGGATTCCTTGATACAATGTGACTATGTAACTCTATAACCTTGTATTTGTTCAAATCCAATAAAAATCTGAATGTTAAAAAAAAAAAAAACTATGTCCCGGCAACATTTCTTTTTTTCGTTTTTGATATAATGTGGAAGACTTTTTGTAAGGTTTTATGCCCCGTACACACGGTCGGACTTTCCGACAACAAATGTTGGATGTGAGCCTTTTGTCTTGGTTGTTGGCTGAAAGTCCGTCCGTGTGTACGCTCCATCGAACAATTGTTGTCAGACTTTCCACCAACAAATGTTGGCTAGCAGGTTCGCAAATTTTCTGCCAACAAAACTTTGCTGTTGGAATTTTTTCCGATCGCGTGTACACAAGTCCGACGCACAAAAGTTCACGCATGCTCGGAATGGAGCAGAAGGAGCCGCACTTCCTTTTTCTCGGCTCGTCGTACGTCTTGTACGTCACCACGTTCCCACGTTCGTAATTGTTGGCCAACGTTTGTGTGACCGTGTGTATGCAAGACATGTTGGGGTTAACATCTTTCCAACAAAAATCCACGGTTTTGTTATCGATTGTGTGTACGGAGCATTCGTTTTTTTTTAGAACTTTTTTTGTCAGGTTTTAGTTTTTGTTTGTGAATGAATGAATGAATAATTTGTATAGCGCGACAATGCGAACTGAATCGCCTCCAGGCGCTGTATTGGTGCTTTGTTGTCAAGCTTCTTAGAAGAGGTAGGTCTTGAGTTTTTCCTGAAGGCCTGATGGTTTTCTTCCATGCGGATATCGTTCGGTAGAGCGTTCCATAGCCGTGGTCCTTGGACAGCGAATCTCCGTTCCCCCTTGGATTTGTAGCGGGATTTAGGAATGAGGAGGAGGTTTTGGTTAGATGATCGGAGACTGCGATTGGGTGTGTAGTGTTTTATTTTCTCGAGCAGGTATTGAGGAGCGTCTCCATGGGTGCATTTGTGGGTGAGGCAGAGGGTCTTGAATGTGACCCGATTCTTTACATTTAGCCAATGTAGGCTCCTCCGGGAAGGGGAGATGGATTCCCAGGGTTTTTTTCCTGTTATCAGCCTTGCCGCCGTGTTTTGGATGAGTTGTAAGCGCGCAAGTTGATATTGGGGTAATCCTATGTAAAGGGAGTTTGAAGAAGTCACGTGATCGATGACGAACACGCGTCGGGACCTCAGCTTAGTTTGACCCACCGGAAGTGACGCAACACCGAGCTCGCCGCTCGTTTGTACATTACTTTTTGACTCATTTAAAAATGTGAGTACCCCCCTGCTTTTAATGTGAACCGTTTTACTTGTATTAAATAAACCATATTGATGTTGACATACTACACCATGAGGCTACTTCCTTCCTCTCTTTTATACTGTTGCGAGCGCCCCCCCCCCCCCCCTTATTGGATGCGATTTAAGTACCAAAAAGAACTGGGACACAGATTGGAGCTCTCAAAGGAGGAAGGTCACCAAGGACCCCAAAGACCCATTTAACCCATGCTGTAACCTTACAGCTGTAAGGTAAGGGGCCAACTTTATCACCCCCACCAGGATCACTGAGCGCTGCTATAAATTGCACAAGATATTCACAGTCGAAAATTATTGCACATTCAACTGGAATTATTATTTTCTGCACTTCACTTTGGGAACGAACTGTTACCTGCACCCATGTTTATATGGACTAGTCATTATCTTTTATTTGCTGTGATGCGTTTTTAGCTTGCGACTCATTTGCAAATTTTTTTCACTCTAGTTATTTATTTACTTTTATCATTCACTTCAGTCACTATATAGACACTTCAGTCTATGATTTATTCTCTTAGCAGTTTTTAGCCATTTACTGCATTTTATCGCCTTCACTGCGTTTTTTTCACCTTATTTCTACATTTTAACTTTTTTTGAATTTTATGAATTATTTACGTTGTTTTGAATCACAGTCACTATTTTTTATCAAGCTGTTTAGGCGTTTATTATGTTTTGATGCATTTTACTCATATGTGATCTACTCTCACAATCACTGATCTATTACCCTGTGTATTCACCCTTACCACTCATTTATATACAATTTTACCATACTCCTCCTACCTGCTTTTAGTTTAATTTTACCCCCTGCGCGCCACTACCTTTCCTCTTTGCGTAGTCAAGTCATGAATTGATGACTGTTCCAACTACCACTGCTTTGTCCTCCTTTGGAATGAAGGGGAGGAGTCTGTGTAGCAGGCGGAGCAGATGGTGAGAACCACTGACTACAGCTCCTATTTGTGCATCCATTGACATTTCAGAGTCAAAAATGACTCCGAGGCTCTTGGCCTTGGTCCTTGGGGGGATGGTCTGACCAAAGATGGTGGGTGGTGTCCAGGGGATCTTGGTTCGGGAGTTTTGGTTTGCATGTAGAATAAGAAGTTCTGTTTTCGATTCGTTGAGTTTCAGGGAGCTGGTGGTCATCCAGTCGTATATCAGGGTGAGGCATTTTTGTATTTGCTGATGATGGTCTTTTTGTCCGGTGATACGAAAATATAATTGTAGACATGTGCAATTAGTTTTGTTTTTTTCGTTTTTTTTTTTGTTATTTTCGTTCGTTCGTTTTCGTACGAATGAACGAATCGTTTGAATCGTACGAATCCGAATAACGAATCGTTCGAATCGTACGAATCTGATTAACGAATCATTCGAATCGAACGAATCCGAAAAACAACGAAAATCCGAAAAAAACTAATTAGAAACAACGAATGTACTAATGAAGAAAATCCGAAAAACGAAAACGAACGAAAAAAATTCGTACATTCGTAACTTTTTTTTTTTTGTTGAATTGGTAATTTTCCGTGTCCCTTACAATGGCGCTGCTTAACGTGCTTCGAATGGATTGAACAAAAAAATTTGTACATTCGTGACTTTTTTTTTTTTTGTTGAATTGGTAATTTTCCATGTCTCTTACAATGGCGCTGCTTAACGTGCCTCGAATGGATTGAATGAAAAAATTTGTACATTCGTAACTTTTTTTTTTTGTTGAATTCGTAATTTTCCATGTCTCTTACAATGGCGCTGCTTAACGTGCCTCGAATGGATTGAATGAAAAAATTCGTACATTCGTAACTTTTTTTTTAGATTCGTAATTTTCCGTGTCTCTTACAACGGCGTTGCTTAACGTGCTTCGAATGGATTGAACGAAAAAATTCGTACATTCGTAACTTTTTTTTTTTTCGATTCGTAATTTTCCGTGTCTCTTAAAATGTAATAATAGCATACACATTACATAAAATTAAGAATTATGCTCCGATTACGAATCTACGAATGTTACGAATGTTACGAATAAATACCAATGCGTCCGAATTTCGAATAAACGAATAAAGAAAATTAAATTAACGGAAAAACTAATCAACGAAAAAATAACTTTAACGAAAATACGAATCGTTACAAATACGAACACCGACGACGTACAAATTTACGAATCGTTACGAATCAACGGAAACGAAAAAAACAAAACGAAAATAAACAAATTTTTTTGTTGTGCACATGTCTATCCGGTCGTCTATCAGAGTGAGGCATTTTTGTAATTGCTGATGATGGTCCTTTTTTCCGGTGATACGAAAATATAATTACGTGTCATCAGCGTATGAGTGGAAGCAGAGGTCTGATCTTCTGATGATTTTGAGGAGTGGGCGGATGTATATGTTGAAGACCACTGGCCACAAAGGTGATCCTTGAGGGACTCCGCAAGAGATTGCCCGGGTTTCAGAGGTGAAAGCTCCTAGTTTTACTGTCTGAGACCGATTTCCTAAGAAGGATGCGGACCATTGTAGCTCTGAGTCTGTGACTCCTGCTACTTCTGTGAGGCGGATGAGTAGAGTATTGTGGTCCACGGTATCAAACGCTGCACTGAGGTCCAACAGTACCAGGAGACATGATTCTCCGTCATCTGCTGCTTCAAGGGCGTCGTTTGTAGCCATATTGGTGGGGGAATATTTCCTCATTTCCTGTCGCTGTAACTCCATCAGTGGTCAGTAAATGGACAGCAATTGAAACATTTTCTGGACCTCTTGACTCTCATACCGATGTGTTTTTTTCTGGTAGTTATCGGGATTTTAGCAGTAACCAGATCTTTCACAATAGCCCTTCAAAGAATGCCCCCCAGCCACCCACCCCGACAATTAGCAATGATTTAGACAAATTAATAGGCTGACGCGTTCACCTTTTGAACTCTTAATTAATGCTTGGAAGCACTATCATTAGACAACAGTATAATTATCTAGGAACAATGGAACTCACCGCCCTCATTAATGTTTGATGGTCATTGATGGCCGGTTGCGTGGAGATTCTTCCATGTGATAGAAACGGACGGTGAGGCCATGATATACAGCTTGGGAAGAACATTCTTTCACTTTAAACCCCACATCTATCTCCCGACATACAATACATTGATGGGAAGGGGGCATCAATGTAAATGGGATGTAAGGCTCTGATGTGCACTGAGGGACTCATTGTCTGTGTAATGCCCTAATCACTTCTACGATGCCAAAAGGCAACAAGAGGATAAAAATATTGACTTGTAAATCATATGTTATATCCTCAGACACTTTCTAATGCCGCATACACGCGGTCGGAATTTCCGATGAAAACAGTCCGATGGGAGCTGTTCATCGGATTTTCCGACCGTGTGTACGCCCAACGGTCTTTTTCTGTCGGAATTTCCGACGGACTTTGGATTGAGAACCTGTTCTCAATTTTTCAGACGGAAAACCTTTCGATCGGATTTTCCGATCGTGTGTATGCAATTCCGACACGCAAAATTCCGACGCATGCTCGGAAACAATTCGACGCATGCTCAGAAGCATTAAACTTCCCTTTTATAGTGCTGTCGAACGTGTTTTATGCCGCTGTGTTACTGACCGTCGGAATTTGGTGTGATCGTGTGTAGGCAACACAGCTTGAGGGAAAAACCGTCAGAGTTTTTTCCGACGAGAATTCCGATCGTGTGTACGCGGCATAAGGGCATTCCAAAAAGGTTATATAAAGGAGAAGTGTGGGAAACGGAGGTCTGAGAACTGAGCCATCACATGACCACTGATCGCTCAGTTCTTAGGTCCACTCCGGAGCAGAGAGTGGTGACTGTAATGCCCCGTAGACACGGTCGGAAATTCCGACGGAAAATGTCCTATCGGACCATGTTGTCAGAAAATCCGACCGTGTGTGGGCTCCATCTGACTTTTTCCACCGGAATTTCCGATGGAAAAAATTTGAGATCCTGCTCTCAAATTTTCCGACAACAAAATCCGATCTGACTTTTTCCAATCGTGTGTAGAGAATTCCGACGGACAAAGTGCCACGCATGCTAAGATCAAATTACGAGACCAAAGCTATTGGCTACTAGCCTCTACGTAGTTCCGTCATACGCAACGAACGTCACCACGTTCAGAATGATCGGATTTTCCGACAACTTTGTCCGACCGTGTGTGTGCAACACCAGTGTCGGACAAAATCCGTCGGAAAAAATCAGACGGATTTTGTGGTCGGAATTTCCGACCGTGTGTACGGGGCATTAGTTTGCCAAGCAGGAGAGGGAGCAGCTGGCTCAGGCTCTTGGCAGCATGCCCGCCTGTCCCCCTGACAGTGTGGACCATCTCACCCAGGTTTTGGATTATCAATGTCTACAAAACCCCTGCTGCTGATCCTACCGACTAAATTTTAAGTGTTTTAAGTGACCCCCAACAAGTTGATGCCTGTCAGCAATTCCATGTCCGGCCAAATCTCCTGACCTATTCCAGGGCTCTGCCACTGTGAAGGTGCCATACAATATTTTCTTAGCTGGGCCTGAGCTGGCAAATTTTCAGTGTTTTCTGCATGGTAAATCTTGCTTTGCACCTCAGAGTTTGCAGCCTATTCCAACGTTGCAGCAATTTAAAGGTGTCACACACAATGTTTCTACAGCTGGACCTCAGCTGCCAAATATCTAATGTGTCCTGTAGGAAAAAATCCCTTATCACACCTCAAATGTTGTGAGCTGGCGCAATGCTCCGGCACTGTAAAGGTGCCACACAATGTTTCCTAAGATGGTGTCACGTACCTGGTAGAGATTGAGCTGGAGAGGAGGCTTCTCTTGTACATCTTGTCCAACAACCATGGTAGTGATGACAGGAAGTGTGAGGGCACAGAGTGGCAGGAGGGCTGGCGTAGCAGGTAGCGCCAGCTGGGGTTGGCAGGAAGCAGATGACCATAGATCACCAGGCAGGAATGAGGAACTGAAACATTGGCAGGCAGGAGTGTAGCCAGGACACAAGCCAAAAGGTCAACAGCCAGGCAGCTAGGATACAAGAACATCAGGCAGAGACACAAGCCGGGACCGGGACATAGCCGGGCAGCGAGGAACAGGAACATCAGGACACAAGTCGGGATCGGGACATAGCCGGGCAGCGAGGAACAGGAACATCAGGACACAAGATCAGGACCGGGACATAGCCGGGCAGCGAGGAACATCAGGACACAAGTCGGGATCGGGACATAGCCGGGCAGCGAGGAACATCAGGACACAAGTCAGGATCGGGACATAGCCGGGCAGCGAGGTACAGGCAATGGCAGCTGTCTGCTGACAAACTGAAAAAAAAAACATCAATTGCAGCCTCACTGTGCCCATCAAACGCAGCTACTGTGCCCATTAATTGCCGCCACTGTGCTCATCAAACGCAGCCACTGTGCCCATCAAACGCAGCCACTGTGCCATCAAACGCAGCCACTGTGCCCATCAAACGCAGCCACTGTGCCCATCAAACGCAGCCACTGTGCCCATCAAACGCAGCCACTGTGCCATCAAACGCAGCCACTGTGCCCATCAAACGCAGCCACTGTGACCATCAAACGCAGCCACTGTGCCATCAAACGCAGCCACTGTGCCCATCAAACGCAGCCACTGTGCCCATCAAACGCAGCCACTGTGCCCATCAAACAAAGCCACAGTGCCATCAAACAAAGCCACTGTGTCATCAAACGCAGCCACTGTACCTATAAATTGTCAACACTGTTCCCATTAAACGCTGCCACTGTGCCCATCAAGCGCAGCCACTGTGCCCATCATACGCAGCCACTGTACACATAAATAGCCGCCACTGTGCCATCAAACGCAGCTACTGTAACCATCAATTGCTGCCAGGCTGTCCCATCAATTGCCGCCAGTTTGCCCCATCAAATGCTGCCAGTGTGCCCCCCCCCCCCCCCCCCCCGTCCGGCAATTACCTGTCTAGTAAGTAGACATGTGCACTGCCGAAAAATGTGTTCGTTTTTATTTTTGTTTCATTCTTTTTATATTTTTTTACATTTTTCGGGTCATTCGTAATGATTGCAATTAGTAAATTTGAAAATCTGAAAATCCAAAAATTTGAAAGAACGAATTTCCGAATATTCAAAATAATAACTAACTTATAATTGCTAAATATTAAATTATAGGTATTGGAATTTCCTTTCAAATTTGGCTGTTAGTGAATGTATTAAATATGAATTTATCACGAATTATCCGAAATAACGAATGCCGCATCTAAACAAATGGAATGGAACAAAATAATAATAAATAATAATAATTAAAAGTTTTTATTATTATTATTATTTATTATTATTATTGTTATTTATTATTATTAATTCATTACGTTCCATTTGTTTAGTCATTGGTATCAGAGGAATAGTGTCTCATCATTGGTATCAGTTGGAGGAATAGTGCCCCATCATTGGTATCAGTGGGAGGAATAGTGTCTCATCATTGGTATCAGTTGGAGGAATAGTGCCCCATCATTGGTATCAGTGGGAGGAATAGTGCCTCATCATTGGTATCAGTGGGAGGAATAGTGCCCCATTGTTGATATCAGTGGGAGGAATAGTGCCCCATCATTGGTATCAGTGGGAGGAATAGTGCCCCATTGTTGATATCAGTGGGAGGAATAGTGCCCCATTGTTGATATCAGTGGGAGGAATAGGGCCCCATCCTTGGTGTCAGTTGGAGGAAAAGTGCCCCATCATTGGTATCAGTGGGAGGAATAGTGCCCCATGATTGGTATCAGTGGGGAGGAATAGTGCCTCATCATTGGTATCAGTGGGAGGAATAGTGTCCCATCATTGGTATCAGTGGGAGGAATAGTGCCCCATCAGTGGGAAGAATAGTGCCCCATCATTGGTATCAGTGGTAGGAATAGTGCCCCATTGTTGATATCAGTGGGAAGAATAGTACCCCATCCTTGGTGTCAGTTGGAGGAATAGTGCCCCATCATTGGTATCAGTGGGAGGAATAGTGAACCATCATTGGTATCAGTGGGAGGAATAGTGGCCCATTGTTGGTATCAGTGGGAGGAATAGTGCCTCATCATTGGTATCAGTGGGAGGAATAGTGCCCCATTGTTGATATCAGTGGGAGGAATAGTGCCCCATTGTTGATATCAGTGGGAGGAATAGTGCCCCATTGTTGATATCAGTGGGAGGAATAGTGCCCCATCATTGGTATCAGTGGGAGGAATAGTGCCCCATTGTTGATATCAGTGGGAGGAATAGTGCCCCATTGTTGATATCAGTGGGAGGAATAGTGCCCCATCCTTGGTGTCAGTTGGAGGAAAAGTGCCCCATCATTGGTATCAGTGGGAGGAATAGTGCCCCATGATTGGTATCAGTGGGAGGAATAGTGCCTCATCATTGGTATCAGTGGGAGGAATAGTGTCCCATCATTGGTATCAGTGGTAGGAATAGTGCCCCATTGTTGATATCAGTGGGAGGAATAGTGTCCCATCATTGGTATCAGTGGGAGGAATAGTGCCCCATCAGTGGGAAGAATAGTGCCCCATCATTGGTATCAGTGGTAGGAATAGTGCCCCATTGTTGATATCAGTGGGAAGAATAGTACCCCATCCTTGGTGTCAGTTGGAGGAATAGTGCCCCATCATTGGTATCAGTGGGAGGAATAGTGCCCCATCATTGGTATCAGTGGGAGGAATAGTGAACCATCATTGGTATCAGTGGGAGGAATAGTGGCCCATTGTTGGTATCAGTGGGAGGAATAGTGGCCCATTGTTGGTATCAGTGGGAGGAATAGTGCCCCATTGTTGATATCAGTGGGAAGAATAGTGCCCCATCATTGGTGTCAGTTGGAGGAATAATGCCCCATAATTGGTATCAGTGGGAGGAATAGTGCCCCATCATTAGTATCAGTGGGAGGAATAGTGGCCCATTGTTGGTATCAGTGGGAGAATTAGTTCCCCATCTTTGTTGTCAGTGGCAGGAATAGTGCCCCATTATTAGTTTCAGTGGGAGGAATAGTGTCCCATCATCAGTGTCAGTGGAAAGAATAGTGCCCCACCATCGGTGTCAGTAGGTGGAATAGTGCCCCATTGTCATTCTCTGTGGGAGAATAAGTGTCCCACGGGCCAAATAAATGCAAGCAAAGGGCCACTTCCTGCCCACAGGCCACATTTTGGAGACTCCCGGCCTCGACAAATGACATGGCACCTGGGGACGGCCCAAACTTTATTTTTCTAAAAAAATATTAAAAAAAGAAAATAAAAAAATTTGGGAGAGGAGGGGAGGAGGGGAGGAGGAGGAGAGGGGGGGAGGGGGGGATAAATCTGAAGATTGAAGGTTGAGAATCCACTTTGAGGCTCCTTCATGGTAGTACCCACTACCCGTACCCACTACCCGTACCGCCACGCTCCTCGGGAATTTTCCAGATATTAGCTTCCCTGTCAGCCTTAGAAATGGGCAGAATTTAGGAGAAGGATCCCCCCCCCCCCCATATAGACTTCAATGGGCTCACTGCTACATTTTGGCTTTCAAGCAGGATTCGAGGGACCCGCCCCCCCCCCCCCCCCATGCCACTAATTCGCACCACCCTACCCGACAAGTCTACAAGGGACTGGTATGGAGGGAACTGTTAAATGGGTTTAGTAGTTTATCTCCCTATTGATTAAACAATGCAGTTATGTAATTATGTTGCGCTAATTGCATCTTCATCTCAGCCTGGAAATATATTACTTCTGTACGCCATCGATTGTAACCAATGAGTGACAGGAGGCGGGCCGACATAGGAGATGATCACTTTTGGAGCAAAGGTCAGGTACAATTCTGGGGGTAAAGGGAAAAGGAGGGGGGGGGGGCTGTAAATTAAAATATAAAGAGAAAATACTAAATGTGTGTAGTTATAGCTGTGGACAATATTATTATTTTATTTTAATGTATTTATTTTTTAATTAATTATTTATTTTTTTAATATAATTAATAAATAAAAAAAAAATATTAATTAAAAAAATAAAAATGTCATTAATTAAAAAATAAAAAAAAAAAAAAAAAATCATTATTTAAATACCTCCTCCTGTACATATACGTCGGCACAACCGAGATATCCATCTTTACAGGAGGCGCTCGTGTTTACGATAATGGTGGTCTCCGCGGCGGGTTCACCGCAAGATCAGCGTTATCGGCGGCGGGAGAGGTGCCACCCCCCCTCCACCGCTCTCCCGTGGCCTCCGCCGCTTACCGGAGCCGTCGGTAGAACACTGCTGGGTATGAAGACGAGTGAGGCTAAGATGGCCCCCACCCGTCTCTATACCATAGGAGGGCGAAAGCAACGTCAAAACGTCACTTCCGCCCATACCTCTTAACCGCTTCCCGACCGGCGCACGACGATATACGCCGGCAGAATGGCACGGACAGGCATAAGGGCGTATATATACGTCCCCTTTAAGATGCCGCCGTGCCATCGGGCGCGCCGGTCGGGACCCCCTGTGAGGCCGGTCGCGGGTCCCGCGGACTCGATCGAGTCCGCGGGGACACCCGCGATCGTCTCACAGGAAGGCTGAACGGGGAGATGCGGAAATAAACAGCATCTCCCCGTTCTGCCTAGCAACTAGTGACGCCGATCTCTGCTCCCTGTGATTGGAGCAGAGATCAGCATTCACTAGCTGACAGCCACGCCCCCCCCACAGTAAGAAACACACCCCTAGGCATACTTAACCCCTACACTGCCACCTAGTGGTTAACTCCTTCACTGCCAGTGTCATTTATACAGGAATCAATGCATTTAAATAGCACTGATTTTTGTATATATGACAATGGTCCCAAAAATGTGTCAAAAATGTCCGATGTGTCCGCCATAATGTCGTAGTCACAATAAAAATCGCTGATCGCCGCCATTACTAATAAAAAAAAAATTATTAATAAAAATGCTATAAAACTATCCCCTATCATGTTTTCACTATAACTTTTGCGCAAACCAATCAATCGCTTATTGCGATTTTTTTTTTACCAAAAATATGTAGAAGAAAACGCATCGGCCTAAACTGAGGAAAAAACATTTTTTTTTAGATATTTTTGGGGGATATTTATTATAACAAAAAAGAAAAAAGATTGCGTTTTTTTTTTTCAAAATTGTCGCTCTTTTTTGTTTATAGCGTAAAAAATAAAAACCGCAGGGGCGATCAAATACCACCAAAAGAAAGCTCTATTTGTGGGAAAAAAAGGACGTCAATTTTGTTTGGGAGCCACGTCGCACGACCGCGCAATTGTCAGTTAAAGCGACACAGTGCCGAATCGCAAAAAGGGGCCTGGTCCTTTGGCTGCAAATTGGTCCGGGGCTGAAGTGGTTAAAGGAAATTTTTTTCAATGTCAGTTTTTCAAATGACATGTTTTTTTTCTTTTTTTTTTATTGCATTTAAGTCCAAATATGAGATCTGAAGACTTTTTAACCCCCCAGATCTCATATTTAAGAGGACCTGTCATGCTTTTTTTCTATTACAAGTGATGTTTACATTCCTTGTAATAGGAATAAAAGTGATCAATTTTTTTTTTAAACAGTGTAAAAATAAATAAAATCAATTAAAATATATAATAAAACACCCTGTCCCGACGAGCTCGCGCGCAGAAGCGAACGCATACGTGAGTAGCGCCCGCATATGAAAACGGTAGTCAAACCACACATGTGAGGTATCGCCGCGATCGGTGGAGCGAGAGCAATAATTCTAGCCCTAGACCTCCTCTGTTACTCAAAACATGCAACCTGTAGAATTTTTTAAATGTCGCTTATGGAGATTTTGGAGGGTAAAAGTTTGTCGCCATTCCACGAGCAGGGGCGCAATTTTGAAGCGTGACACGTTGGGTATCAATTTACTCAGTGTAACATTATCTTTCACAATATACAAAAAAAATTGGGCTAATTTTACTGTTGTCTTATTTTTTTATTCAAAAAAGTGATTTTTTTTCCGAAAAAAAAGTGCGCTTGTAAGACCGCTGCGCAAATACGGTGTGAAAAAAAAGTATTGCAATGACTGTTATTTTATTCTCTAGGGTGTTAGAAAAAAAAAACAATATATAATGTTTGGGGGTTCTAAGTAATTTTCTAGCAAAATTTTTTTTTTTTTAAAATGTAAACACTGAGTCTGAAAAACAAGCTTGGTCCTTAAGTGGTTAATTTAAAAAAAATAAAATAAAAAAAAATAAAAGCTGTGGACATTATTGGGCTCTGTCTGAGATAGAGACTTTCTTGTACACAGTAATTAAATTAAATTAAATTAAAAAAAAAAACTTTTCTTAAGGGTCTAGTCTGATTTACAATGCCTCAGCTCTGTCTCTCCCATTGTATCGTTTTAATGTAAATGACCTCCTTCTTTATGACTTAACTGTGACCGACCAGAAGGAAAATAATTTGGATTAATTAAGAAAAGCGCCTTTATGACTCTTGTCTTCTGCCGTCTGATATGGTCTGCAAAACAGCCGCCATCGCCATAAGAAGGTTTCAAAGAGTTATCATAAAAGAACTTTGCCACCAATTAGATCCCAGGCTCATGGTGTTCTGCGCTTTATAACCTTTCAATGTGGAATCGCCGATTAAAAAAAAAGAGACTCGTTCTAAAGTTACTATTGTATCGCCCTTCCGGAAAGTTTTTTATGTGTTTATGTTTTATGTTTTATGTATTTAATTTCTATTAAAATTAACCACTTCAATACTGGCCACTTTCACCCCCTTCCTTTCTTTTCAGCTTTCAGCTAGACATGTGCACAACAAAAAAATTTGTTTATTTTCGTTTTGTTTTTTTTCGTTTCCGTTGATTCGTAACGATTCGTAAATTCGTAAGTTGTCGGTGTTCGTATTTGTAACGATTCGTATTTTCGTAAGAGTTATTTTTTCGTTGATTTGTTTTTCCTTTCGTTTAATTTACGTTTATTCGTTTATTCGAAATTCGGACGCATTCGTATTTATTCGTACTTTCGTAACATTGGTAAAATTTGTAGATTCGTAATCGGAGCATAATTCATAATTTTATGTAATGTGGATGCTATTATTACATTTTAAGAGACACGGAAAATTACAAATCGAAAAAAAAAAGTTACGAATGTACGAATTATTTTGCTCAATCCATTCGAAGCACGTTAAGCAGCGCCATTGTAAGAGACACGAAAATTACGAATCGCAAAAAAAAAAAAAAGTTACGAATGTACAAATTTTTTCGTTCAATCCATTCAAGCACGTTAAGCAGCACCATTGTAAGAGACACGGAAAATTACGAATCGCTAAAAAAAAAAAAAGTTATGAATGTACAAATTTTTTCGTTCAATCCATTCGAAGCACGTTAAGCAGCGCCATTGTAAGAGACACTGAAAATTACGAATCGAAAAAAAAAAAAAGTTACAAATGTACGAATTTTTTCGTTCAATCCATTCAAGGCACGTTAAGCAGCGCCATTGTAAGAGACACGGAAAATTACAAATCGCAAAAAAAAAGTTACGAATGTACGATTTTTTCATTCAATCCATTCGAGGCACGTTAAGCAGCGCCATTGTAAGAGACACGGAAAATTAACAATTCAACAAAAAAAAAAAAGTTACGAATGTACGAATTTTTTCGTTCATTTTGATTTTCGTTGTTCCTGTTTTCGTTTTTCGGATTTTCTTCTTACGTAGATTTGTTGTTTCTAATTTTTTTTTTCTCGGATTTTCGTTGTTTTTCGGATTCGTTCGATTTGAACGATTCGTTATTCGTTAAAATTTTTTGCGAATCGTTCGTTCATTCGTACGATAACGTATGAACGAATATAACGAAAAAAAACGAAAAAACAAAACGAATTGCACATGTCTACTTTCAGCGCTGTCGCACTTTCAAGGACAATTGCGCGGTCATATTACACAGTACCCATATGAAATTTTTATTATTTTTTTCCACACAAATAGAGCTTTCTTTTGGTGGTATTTGATCACCACTGGGCTTTTTATTTATTATTATATAAACAAACAGCGGCAAGGATCAGGCATCGGCAGTCACACCGGGCAGCGGCAGGGATCGGGCAAAGGTGGGCACATCGGGTAGTGGCGGGGGTCGGGGGTCGTCGGACATAAGGCTGTTTCAGGCATCGGGCAGTGGCTCCTGTGTCTTCTCCTCCTCGTCTCCGTGCGCAGCCAAGGTGCATAGTCCAGTTCTTCAGGAGGTGACCCGATGTCACGATCAGGGGTCACGCTCAAAGACCAGTTGCTATAGCAGTAGTGGGACTACCATGACCAGCAGGATAGGTACACACCCTGGCTGATGACGCAAGCTCACCTAAGGTGCAGAGTCTTAGTACTGCCAGGTGTTCACCAGAGCTCCTGAAGGTGGATATGGATTTTTCTGCATGTTAGTACCAGGTTGCGGTCCCCAGGATCGCCCCACCAGGAGGTGAGCAAGCCAGGATCCAGAAATGGATAAGCAGGTAAAGATCAAACAGAAGCGTAGTCAGTGCAACAAGCCAATGGTCAGTAACGAGTAGTTGCAGGTTTGGATCAGGCAGGCATAGTCAAGAAATAAGCCAATGGTCAGTAACGAGTAGTTGCAGGTTTGGATCAGGCAGACGCATAGTCAAGAAACAAGCCAATGGTCAGTAACGAGTAGTTGCAGGTTTGGATCAGGCAGACGCATAGTCAAGAAACAAGCCAATGGTCAGTAATGAGTAGTTGCAGGTTTGGATCAGGGAGACGCATAGTCAAGAAACAAGCCAATGGTCAGTAACGAGTAGTTGCAGGTTTGGATCAGGCAGACGCGCAGTCAAGAAACAAGCCAATGGTCAGTAACGAGTAGTTGCAGGTTTGGATCAGGCAGACGCGTAGTCCAGAAACAAGCCAAGGGTCAATAACGAGTAGTAGCACAATATGGACAGGAGCAGGGAAAACAATAGCAAAATACTGGCTGAAGATAGCACAATAATTGGGCAAACGGGAAGTGATATGGCTTAAATCGGGAAGTTCATAGGAGGAGCAAAGAGTTCACGGTTAAGCATAAGTCAAGGCACAAGGCGGGTTGTGCAATGGATCGGACCTAGAGCTGTCCAGCATCTCAGGTAGCTGTCCAGCATCCCAGGAGTGTGTAATACTGCTTAGATATTTTCCCAGTACAGCCAGGAGTTCTGCCAGCCAAAAGAGTACAGTGCAACCATGAGGGGTGTAGCCAGACGCTTAGCAATCCGCTAAGCTGTTCTACAGTTCTGGGGAATTCCATGCTCTCCATCCCTATCCAAGGTTATTGTTCTAAAAAAAAGAAAAAAAAAAAAAGCTACTCATCTGATCTTTGAGCCAAAGGAACAATGCGGTGTGCCTGGCTGTGTATGCTGTAAGTGGAGGAAATAGGCCCAAATTACCAGAGGCTCCTGGGGGGGAAGCTCTACAATTGTAGGAGGGTAACCTTTGGCCCCGGCCAAACATCCACTGGTGCCTCTGCACTCTTGGATATCATGGAGGCTCTAATTCCGTTGTATTAATGCATTATCTATGTAGCGGTTACACTTTAACAAGTGTGCGCTATAAGTGGAAGTTTTTTTTTTTTCCTCAGAACCATAACGGGGTTCTGAGGGTTAATTGTACAGTTTTACTTTGGCATCAGTCTGGCTGGGCTGTACTAAGGTTCTGCCTGGTCGTAGGTGCAGTGAGGTACCTATGACAGGCCGAGAACCAGGCCTGGTTGGACGTTTTGGGTACCAATCTTTCCCGGAGCCAATCGGTCTGGCCCTGCTGCGTAGTCTGGGAAGGGGTACTTAAGGTGCTGAAGTCACGTGGTTCGGCCACAGTTCTTGGTTCCTGGTTCTGGACCGGGGCAGCCCCGCGAGGGGTCCCAGGCCTAGAAGCATTTGCCGTCTTGCAAGCATGGTCAATCCGACCAGCCTCATAGACCCGCATGGTCTGGGGCAGGATTGTCTGGAATCTTCGGACTTTGCGTGTTTTAGTGCTGGTATGTAGGTGGGGTGCAGAGTGTTGCGGCGGCAAAAACACTTAGTCCCAGTTTAATGAAAGAAGTTGTATTGAAAGAACGCAGAGACAGTTCACAAATAACCTGTTGGGAAGGCAGCCCAACCGGGAACACTTATTGCATACATAAAGGTCACACAAATGTCCGAACGTAAGAACATGGTGACGTACAAGACGTAGGAAGAAAGTTCAATAGCCAGTGCAGCTCCTTCTGCTTGATTCCGAGCATGCATGGCACATTGTGCGTCGGAATTGTGTACACAGGATCGGAATTTGCGCGAATGGATTTTGTTGTCGGAAAATTTGAGAACCAGATCTCAAATTTTGTGCGATGGAAATTCCGATGGAAACTGTCCGATGGAGCCTACACACGGTCAGAATTTCCGACAACAAGCTCTGATCGCACATTTTCCATCAGAAAGTCCAACCGTGTGTACGTGGCATAACCGTTCCAATAGCAGGTAGAGAACAGGATGCAGCACCTGTAGAGAGGGAAAGAATGTGGCCTGGCTGCCTCATGCCCAAGCAGGATGCAGCACATGTAGAGCATCCCGTGCCCAAGCAGGCAGGCAGATGTCCAGAGAGGTTGCGAGCCCTATGCTTTCCCTCCCCATCAGAAACCTTTCCCTGCCGCTAGTTCTGTCCCTACCAGGTGTGGTAGCTGTCCCTACTCTACTGTTCACAAATGCGCACCAAACCTGGGAGCCAGGGCCTTAAAAAGGCTCTGCCTGACCCAAGATGGCCACCAGAGTCACATGGGGCAGCAGCATTCAATCATATCGCTTCCCCAGTGACCCAAGAAACCATAGAGGAACCCTGTTCCTCCTGACTTCCTCTCCAACTGCAGTGCATCTGCAGGGGAGCTCCACCTGCAGTGGAGAAAGTAGACTTTACCGGGCTACAGGTAGATAATGCGTCAATACAAGGAGGGCATAAACCCCAGAGCAGGCAATAGTGCAGAGGTACTTGTGTAGGTTTAGCAGGTTTGAGGGTGGCCTTCCCCTAACATACTGAACCTCCACGGTTGCCTCTGGACTCTTGCCTGTTTTTGGAACTATGACATTCTTGTATTGATGCAACCCACTAGAAGGCTCTACAAACAGAAACTCAAAGGAGAGCTTGACATTTACACAAGGATCTAATGAAAAAAAAATAAGCAAACTGCAGAAAACAGTATGGTAGGTATGTATTTGCACCGTATTTATCACTGTGAATGTATTTTTAAGGTTCCTCTTTGTTGTTTTCATTAGAGGATAATCAAGAATTATTTATGTGTGTAATATTGTGTCAGACATAGAGGCCTTATCACAATTCCTCTGCTTCTCTACGACAGACTCAAAGGCTTTTTTTTCAATCCAATGGTCAGCACGTTATATGTCGAAAAACACCTTCTTCTATTGTTAGCCGGCCTTTATTTTTCTCTTTTAAATTATAAGGGGAAACCACGGCTACAATGTCCTCTTCTAAATTGAACCAATTGTGGAGAAAAGTGGTCGCAGTGTTCGGCTGACCTGTAATTTTGTCGGGTTGTGTTTGTACTTTTTCACTTATGTGAAGCCCTCCTCCCCGCTCTCAGATTATCTTGTAGCCAGTCTTGTTCGATTTAATTGCCGTGCCGTTTCCTTGGTCCGCTGATGACCTGATTCATTGTTATTGAATCTCTATTTGTTGGATATCTCTTTTTTTTTAACTCTAAAGTGGAGGTTTGAATTTGGTAGTTTAAAGAGCGCTTGCCTGTCTGTTAAACTTCTTCGAGTCCAACCTGTGAGACTACACCACAAGAAGGTGAGTAAGGCTAATGCCGCGTACATGTGATCAGACTATCCGGCGGACTTGGTCAGACGGACTAGAGTCAATCCGACCGTGTGTGGGGCTCCGGCGGACTTTTTCTTCCTGCGGCCCCCCCACCCCAAAGCACCTTGTCCCCATGTTGATGAGGACAAGGGCCTCTTCCCGACAACCCTGGCCGTTGGTTGTCGGGGTCTGCGGGCGGGGGGCTTATTGGAATCCGGGAGCCCCCTTCAATAAGGGGGCCCCCATATCCCGGCCCCCCCACCCTATGTGAATGGGTAGATAAGAAAGGATCCCCTATGGTTGGGACTTTGTATAGAGCACCACACTCACAAGATTTTATAGATCAAAATATAAATGTTTTATTGATAAAAAATATGTAAAATCCTCAAAATTTGTTTAGCAGCAGGATGCACATTATACAATATGCATGACATTACACATATACAGAAAAACATACAAAAAATACAAAAAGAAATTTTATACAAAAAATTAACACAACATTGAAAAGATCGCAGATACGGTACTGTAATTCTCCCAGAGGTAGGAGTCCCCCAATGAACTCGACGCGTTTCCAGTTACCCAGATATGGGAACCTTCGTCAGGAGTGGGGAGTAAAGTTTATAACGGGAAAGTACCTGTCACTCTAAAAAAGGCAAAAGAAAAAAGACCATAAACAAAGGGACTGCTATCATTTTCAGGCCAGGATCATATTATTAAACATTGGAGAGAAGCAAAGGGGAGCAAAAAATACATATTCTAGGGACACATTTCACATATTCAATATTAATATCCGTAGATTGCGACAAATCATGACATTGTTATTGTCTCAAAATAGTGACATAATGGAAAAAGTTCTTATTGGGTATGCTATTCGATATGTCAAGAAAAGAGTATGTACATACATAATATTGCTACGCACCACGTTGAGGACGGCATTCGTAGATCAATGGCTTGTATATCCGCACACCCAGTAAATATTGAGAATACGGGATCGATCTAACCAAGGGAATGGGGTGGAAACTGGAGGCATGCAAAATGGTATTGCCTGATGTTTCTTTTCGGTAGAGAGTGGTAGAGAGGTGGCCATCATTATTTTTTCTTATAGTGATATCCAAAAAATTAATTGTATGGGTATCGCAGGTCATGGTGAATTTTAGGTTAAAATCATTAATTCCCATGGCCGCTATGCATTGATTCAATCCCTCCATGCCTCCTTGCCATACCAAAATGATATCGTCAATATAGCGATACCATAAAATGATATGGTCCGAAAATTGGGAGTGCATGGAAAGGAAAGTGTTCTCCCACTCCCCCAGATACAGGTTGGCGTAGGATGGTGCACAGCACGTCCCCATAGCCACCCCCTGTATCTGGAGGAAGTGGGAGCCGTTAAAAGAAAAAGCATTATGTGATAGTATGTATTCCATTGCTTGTACCAAGAATTGATGTAGTGGTTTGTCATCCTTAGATGATTGAGATAGATAGTGGTTAATGACCTCCAAGCCCTTTTTATGGGGAATTGAACAGTAGAGGGCCTGTTAGGTACCTGAGTGGTGAGCCTGACTTCGCTGGGAGAGGGCCTCTCTTACGGCTCTGGTTCAGGGCCCACTGGAGTGGAGACAGTGGTCCCGTGAGCACAGCGGGGTAGGAGTGCCTGGAATGGATGCTGTGGGAGACGTAGCTGATCAGTAGCGATCTCCTGGATGTTGAAGCAGCAGAGACTGGCAGGTAGCGGAGCAGGGTCCGGATGTAGGGTGACCCCGAGATGGCGTCAGCAACTCTGGAAGTATGCAGCATGCAGGGAGCAGGCAGAGGGGTCGTCAGGCAGGCCGGGTCTGGATACACTTTGGCAGGCAGGTAAGTGGGCACAGGCAATGGAGAGGTCAGACAGGCAGGAGATCAGCGTTCAGGTATCAGTCCAAAGCAGAGTCAACAGGCCGGAATCAGGAGTGGAGAAGGCAGCAGAGTCAAGTGGAAGCCGGATCAGGTAAACAGGAGTACACAACAGAGGCAGGTTAAACAAGGGGCAAACTGCAGACGAACAGCACTTGACATGTGCAGCTGTCATTCTTTTAAAGGCCAACTGGCGCCAAACAGCGCTAACGCGTCACGTGTGCGCCCGCGACGCACGTGCCCGCGCTCGCTGCGCACGCGCGCGCGCCTGAGGAGTACGACGGCGCGTACCCTCGTTTCGACGCCCGGACGAATCAGCGGCGCGTGTGCGCATGCGCGCGCGCCGATTCGACCGTACGTCGCAAGTGGAGCCCTGACATTGCCCCCCCACAAGGGGCAACCTCCGGGTGCCCAGTTGGTCATCCTTCTCAGGGTGTGAAATGAAAAAAGCACGAATTAGTCTTCCAGCATGTATATTGTCCTCAGGTTCCCAAGAATTGCTTTCTGGGCCGAAGCCCTTCCATTTGATTAGAAACTGTCTTTGCCCTTGTCGCCTTCTACAGTCTAGAACAACTTCTACCTCGTACTCCTCGTTTCCATCCACTAGGACAGGTTCAGGAGGCCCGGACTCCCTATTGGGGAAGGGATCGGGTACCGAGGGTTTCAATAGAGAGACATGAAACACAGGATGTATCTTCATGGTGTCTGGCAGGGACAGTTCATAGGACACCTCATTAATCCTCCTCTTTACAGGAAAAGGGCCCAGGAACTTGGGTGCCAACTTCTTAGAGGGACAGGTTAACTTTAAATTAGAAGAGGAAAGCCATACCTGATCCCCGATTTGCAGATTCAACTCTCCCCTCCTCTTTTGGTCAAAGGCTTTCTTACTGTCCGCCTGGGCCTTGGTTATGGCTTCCTGGAGGATTTGGTTGTTGCGGCTTAGGAAGGTCACTGCGTCCTGGACCGCTGGAACTGAGGACTCTGTAAGAAAATCTGGTAGAAATGTTAAATGGAACCCATAATTGGCGAAAAACGGGGACTGTCCCGTGGTCGAGTGGCTGGCGTTGTTGTACGCGAATTCTGCTAAGGGCAGCAGAGAAACCCAATCATCTTGCACAAATGAAGTGAAACACCTAATATATTGTTCGAGGGTCTGGTTTGTGCGCTCAGTCTGCCCATTAGTTTGAGGGTGGTAAGCTGAGGATAGGGCCAGCTCAATCTTTAGACTATCACACAGTGCCCTCCAAAACCGCGAGGTGAACTGGACTCCCCTGTCCGAGACTATATTCTTGGGTACCCCGTGTAACCTAACGATCTCTCGGATAAAAACACGGGCCGTCTCTGCTGCAGATGGGGTTCCCCTTAGGGGTAGGAAGTGGGCCATCTTTGAGAGTCGGTCAACGACTACAAAGATGGCCGTGTGATCTTCAGAGGGGGGCAGCTCGACTATAAAGTCCATCGTTATCATACGCCAGGGTCGATCAGGTGCAGGTAGAGGCTTGAGTAGGCCCCAGGCCCGGCCCCTAGTAGTCTTGCTTCGGGAGCACACTGGGCATGAACTGACATACTTGGAGCAGAATTCCTTCAGACCAGGCCACCAGAAGGTGCGCTGCACCAAGTCAAGAGTCTTTCGGGCCCCAAAGTGTCCTGCTAGTGGGTGATCGTGGAGGAGGGCCAATACTTTAACCCGGATGGGTTCGGGAACAAACACCTGGCTGTCCTTCCAGAGAAGCCCCTCTCTACGATTTAGTGAAAGTCCTGGGGGAAGGAGCGGGTTCAGGGAGGCCTCCCTGATCTGGGACAGTAAATCCGGCTGTAGTAGAAGGAAGTTGCTTGCAGGGAGGATGGTATCAGGAGGTGTGGAGTCTTTAGGGCAGTCGAACATGCGTGAAAGCGCATCTGGCTTTACATTTTTAGATCCAGGCCGGTAGGTAATGTGGAAGCTGAAACGTGAAAAGAAGAGGGCCCAGCGGGCTTGTCGTGGTTTTAGACGTTTTGCCGTCCTTAAGTACTCAAGATTCTTGTGGTCCGTGTAAATTAGTACAGGGTGGACTGCTCCCTCCAGCAAGTACCTCCATTCCTCCAGCGCTGATTTTATGGCTAGCAGTTCTCGGTCACCGACATCGTAGTTCCTTTCTGCGGGTGAAAGTTTCCGGGAAAAGAAGCCCACAGGGTGCATTAGGTCCTTATTGCCCTGGCGTTGGGAGACCACGGCCCCCACTGCTACCTCAGAGGCATCCACTTCCAGGATGTATGGGAGAGATGGGTCAGGGTGACTGAGGATGGGAGCGGATGTGAATCGCTCCTTGAGTTTCACAAACGCCTCCTGGGCCTCTGGACCCCAATGAAACCGTACATTCTGCCTTGTTAGCTGTGTGATTGGTGAGATGATGGCCGAGAACCCCTTGATGAACTTTCTGTAAAAATTAGCAAATCCGACAAAACGCTGCACACCCTTCTTGTCAGAGGGTGGCGGCCAGTCCAGCACAGCCGTTACCTTCTGCGGGTCCATCTCGATGCCTGCTGGGGAGATCTGAAGACCCAAGAATTGGATGCTCTGCTGCTCGAAGGTGCACTTCTCTGCTTTCGCGTACAATCCGTGCTGACGAAGACGGAGTAAGACTCGGCCCACATGCCCCGATGCTGCTCAAGCGTTCTGGAGAAGATTAGGATGTCATCCAAGTATACAATGACAAAAATGTCCAGGAAGTCCCTGAAGACCTCATTTATGAGGTGCTGGAAAGTAGCCGGGGCATTACAAAGGCCGAAGGGCATAACTAAGTATTCGTAATGCCCAAAACGGGTACGAAATGCAGTCTTCCATTCATCACCTGATCGGATGCGAACCAGGTTATAGGCCCCTCTTAAGTCCAGTTTGGAGAATATGGTGGCCGCTCTTAGTTTTTGAAACAGTTCCGGTATTAAGGGTAAGGGATAGCGATTTTTAATTGTAACTTTATTTAGCTCCCGGTAGTCCACACAGGGTCGGAGTGACTGGTCTTTCTTGGTTACAAAGAATATGCCGGCCCCTGCGGGTGAGGTGGAGTGACGTATAAACCCCTTCTTTAGGTTCTCCGAAATGTAGGCCTTCAGGGCCTCTTGTTCCTTCTCGGAAAGGGGGAAGATACGCCCGAACGGAATCTCGGCCCCCGGCAAAAGTTCTATGGGACAATCATAGGTGCGGTGTGGGGGTAGGGTGTCCGCTCCCCGCTTACTAAAGACGTCTAAGAATTCATGGTATGGTTCCGGTACCGCTTGGATCAGGTCAGTATCAGAGTCCAGACAAAGAAGCGTAGCGGGTTGTACCGGAGCTTCGTGTAAGCAATGTTCCAGGCAGTAGGGGGACTGGAACTTGACCTCCCCTGTGGACCAGCAGATGGTCGGATCGTGTGCCTGCAACCAGGGGATGCCCAGGATCACTGGGAACAGGGGGGACGAGATTACGTCCAAGGTTAACAGTTCCTGGTGGTGGAGAGAAGAGATAGTGAACAGAGGTTGGGTCTCCTGGACAACTTGGCCCGATTTAATGCGGGAACCGTCAGCCAGGAAGACGGATAGTCCGCGGGCCTTCCTCTGAAGAGGAATGTCGTGCCGGCTGGCAAAGGTGGTATCGATGAAACAGCTGCAGGCTCCTGAATCAAGGATGGCGTTTGTGCGAATCGTCCTTCCCAGGAACTGAAAAGACAGGGGTAGAGAGATGTGGGTGGCATGGACTGGTAAGTGAGCAGAGTTGATTGACACAGACGAAAGGCACTTACGCAGCTTGCTCGGGCAACTGTTCACAAAGTGTCCGGGCCCACCACAGTACAGGCACAAATTTAGTTGACGGCGTCGGGCACGTTCCTCCAGAGACAGAGTGGGTCGCATGAGACCAAGCTGCATCGGCTCGCCGGCATCGGGAAGAGGATGGGCAGGGGCCATTGGCTGAGCGGGCATGTAACGGCCAGCCGGTAATGGAGCCCTTGCGGTCATCCAAGCCGGACGGTGGACTTGAGCGGATCTCTCGACTCTGCGTTCCCGGAGCCGACGGTCAATTTGTATGCTCAAAGTTATCAGGCCCTCCAAAGTGTCTGGGGTGCCCACTCGGGCAAGTTCATCCTTTAGGCCTTCGGAGAGGCCCATGCGGAACTGATGCCTTAAAGCCGAGTCATTCCACTGGGTGTCTGCGCTCCATCGTCTAAAGTCTGTCACATAGTCCTCGGCCGTTCTACGGCCTTGCTGGAGCGCAGATAGAGCAGACTCGGCTGTGGTGGTTAGCTGGGGGTCCTCGTAAAGTTGCGCCATGGCTTCCAGGAAAGACGAGGGGGACTGCGTCAGCATGCTATTTCCCTCCAGCAGGCGATGAGCCCAAATCTGAGGTTCGCCCTGCAGCAGGGAGATTACGAACCCCACTTTGGTGGCCTCTAGGGAGAAGGTTCTGGGTTGAAGAGCAAAGTATAACTGGCAGGCGTTGCGGAAGACACGGAATTTGGAACGATCTCCGGAGAAGCGATCAGGAACAGGTACTCTGGGTTCAGGAGGCAGCATCACCACCGCAGGAGGAGTAGCAGGTGTTGCAGAAGGTTGCGGAGATGTAGGAGCCGCAACATTGGGGTCAGCAAGTTGCTGCACTCGACCTTCCAGTCTGGTATACCCTTCTTGCAGGGATTGCACCGCCTGAGTGAGGGCTGCCAGGTGTGAGCAGAACTCCTTCATGGCAGAGGCTTCTCCCGCAGGCTCAGTCATGGCTGTTCGTACTGTTAGGTACCTGAGTGGTGAGCCTGACTTCGCTGGGAGAGGGCCTCTCTTACGGCTCTGGTTCAGGGCCCACTGGAGTGGAGACAGTGGTCCCGTGAGCACAGCGGGGTAGGAGTGCCTGGAATGGATGCTGTGGGAGACGTAGCTGATCAGTAGCGATCTCCTGGATGTTGAAGCAGCAGAGACTGGCAGGTAGCGGAGCAGGGTCCGGATGTAGGGTGACCCCGAGATGGCGTCAGCAACTCTGGAAGTATGCAGCATGCAGGGAGCAGGCAGAGGGGTCGTCAGGCAGGCCGGGTCTGGATACACTTTGGCAGGCAGGTAAGTGGGCACAGGCAATGGAGAGGTCAGACAGGCAGGAGATCAGCGTTCAGGTATCAGTCCAAAGCAGAGTCAACAGGCCGGAATCAGGAGTGGAGAAGGCAGCAGAGTCAAGTGGAAGCCGGATCAGGTAAACAGGAGTACACAACAGAGGCAGGTTAAACAAGGGGCAAACTGCAGACGAACAGCACTTGACATGTGCAGCTGTCATTCTTTTAAAGGCCAACTGGCGCCAAACAGCGCTAACGCGTCACGTGTGCGCCCGCGACGCACGTGCCCGCGCTCGCTGCGCACGCGCGCGCGCGCCTGAGGAGTACGACGGCGCGTACCCTCGTTTCGACGCCCGGACGAATCAGCGGCGCGTGTGCGCATGCGCGCGCGCCGATTCGACCGTACGTCGCAAGTGGAGCCCTGACAGGGCCTCTACGTCTATAGTGACCAGCAATGAATCAATAGGGATGCAAAGACCCTCAAGGTATTGCAGTAATTGGGAAGTGTCCCTGATATACGACGGTAGATTTGTGACGAGGGGCCGAAGCTGCTCGTCCACAAATCTACTCAGGTTCTCAGAGACACTTCTGTTTTCCCTTTTGAAATCAATACTCTAAACACCATGGGAGACCCATCTCTTCTGGGCATTAGTACTATACTTGTAAGGAGCTGTCATTAATAAAGTCTCCCTTGTCTTCTCTCTCTCCCCCCCAATATCCATCATAAATAGATTTGGTCGCTACTACATAATTCCCATACGTAGGATCACCCACCAGTGGAATACAATCTAGCGTGTGCTGCCACAGTCTAACCCCCACTTACAGATCTTATTGGGGGATATACATACTTCTCTCCGCATGTGCGGATATACAAGCCATTGATCTACGAATGCCGTCCTCAACGTGGTGCGTAGCAATATTATGTATGTACATACTCTTTTCTTGACATATCGAATAGCATACCCAATAAGAACTTTTTCCATTATGTCACTATTTTGAGACAATAACAATGTCATGATTTGTCGCAATCTACGGATATTAATATTGAATATGTGAAATGTGTCCCTAGAATATGTATTTTTTGCTCCCCTTTGCTTCTCTCCAATGTTTAATAATATGATCCTGGCCTGAAAATGATAGCAGTCCCTTTGTTTATGGTCTTTTTTCTTTTGCCTTTTTTAGAGTGACAGGTACTTTCCCGTTATAAACTTTACTCCCCACTCCTGACGAAGGTTCCCATATCTGGGTAACTGGAAACGCGTCGAGTTCATTGGGGGACTCCTACCTCTGGGAGAATTACAGTACCGTATCTGCGATCTTTTCAATGTTGTGTTAATTTTTTGTATAAAATTTCTTTTTGTATTTTTTGTATGTTTTTCTGTATATGTGTAATGTCATGCATATTGTATAATGTGCATCCTGCTGCTAAACAAATTTTGAGGATTTTACATATTTTTTATCAATAAAACATTTATATTTTGATCTATAAAATCTTGTGAGTGTGGTGCTCTATACAAAGTCCCAACCATAGGGGATCCTTTCTTATCTATACAATAGGGATGAGACCACCACCGATTTCTATCCATCTCACTGGGGGAAGCAACCTTAATTCTCTTCTATGTGAATGGGTAGGGGTACATGGTACCCCATACTCATTCACATAGGGTGGGGGGCTGCATAGATTGGCACTGGTGAGGCTTTATAGATTGGCACTGGTGAGGTTGCATAGATGGGCACAACTGAACTCTGCATTCCATTCTCCTGTATATACTACACACCGCCGTACACTCCGCTCTATACAGTTACAATTTAACATTACCACATTCTGCATTGCTGGGCACTGGTGAGGCTGCATTGCTGGGCACTGGTGAGGCTGCATTGCTGGGCACTGGTGAGGCTGCATTGCTGGGCACTGGTGAGGCTGCATTGCTGGGCACTGGCAAGGCTCACTATGCTGGGCACTGGTGAGGCTGCATTGCTGGGCACTGGTGAGGCTGCATTTCTGGGCACTGGTGAGGCTTGCTATGCTGGGCACTGGTGAGGCTGCATAGATTGGCACTGGTGAGGCTGCATAGATTGGCACTGGTAAGGCTGCATTGCTGGGCACTGGTGAGGCTGCATAGATTGGCACTGGTGAGGCTGCATAGATTGGCACTGGTGAGGCTGCATAGATGGGCACAGCTGAGCCCCGCATTCTTTATGTAGTGCACTCCTAAACTCTGCACTCTGTTTTTTCTCTGTCTTATCTTCATAGCATTTGGTAGTTATATCACAAAAAATTCTAAGCAGTATCTTTTTTTTTAGCTTGTTATTTATGGATGAAATGTAAGAAAGAACGTTCATATCATACAATCATTCCTTAAACACATACACTACATACTATCATTTGAGGAAACTATGCTTATAAAATAGTTTACCATTTGCCAATAAAAAAGATTTCATTTTAAAAATCTGGTCACCTTACTTTTGAGAACGTTCTAGCGCTCTAGTTCTATTCAAATGAGAAGCCTTTATCCTTTGAAACCCTAAAGTCCATCACCAAGACGTCCTCTCTATCCTTTTGAACTTACAGACAAATTTGTCACTTTCTCACAACACATGCCAGTCAGTCGCTCTGGACACGACAACTCACGCCCTTTGAATCCGCCTGCCACTGTAAAGGGCCACAAAGACACTTAATCTCCTTCCTTTATACCCTCCTCTTGGAGGCCCCAACGCAAACCCCCGCCCCTTCACAAACTTCCTGGAATAGAGATATACAGATGCCCCTGTCAACGGAAGACTGGAACTCTATCTATGAATACGCACATAAAGGCTCGTTGAACGTGGCCATCCAAGAGAATGGCTATAAGGTGGTATAGGACCCCCGTCACGTCTTCAAAAATTTTCCCCTAGCATTCCTGATACATGTTGGAGATGGTTGGGGGTGGGAACTATGCTCCATGTGTGGTGGGACTGTGTGAACCTCCAACCCTTCTGGAGGGAGGTCCACAGCCTCATCTCGCATATCACTACTTATACTCTGGACTACACCCCGGCCCATACATCACTACCCAAAAAAGACTACTACAAATCCTTAGCCATGCATATGGTTAATGCTGCCAGACTTTGCATACCCAGACATTGGCGCTCCGCTGGCATCCAAACTGTCAGGGAATGGTTTGCATGGATCTCCTCCATAAAAGAAAAATGGAGGAACTGATTTTCACCTCGCAAGACAGAATGCGCAAATTTTCAACTACATGGGCTTGCTGGTCCCACTTCGTTACCACTGATCGCTACCTTCAGTATACCTCTTAGGGCTGACTAGCGAGTGTGGCATTGCCTTCACTGCCATGTGGGGGGGCAGGTGTGGATCCATTTGTATCCCCCTCTGATTTTCCCCCTCTACTCTAAGTCCATTCCTTTTTCTGCTGTCCCCCCTATGACCTTCCCCCAATGCCCCCCCCCCTCCCCCTCTGTTTCCCCCAACCCTTCCCCCCTTCCGTAGTCCTTTTTCTTCTCCTTCTTTCTTTATTGTACTTCTGAAGATGGGTACCTTGACCTTGTCCTGTCAGGATACATTGCAATCTAAATGATGAACGTGATCGAGTTGTTGCGCCTCTTCCTTCCCCCAATATCTGCGGGGAAGGGGGGTGGGGGGGGAGGGGACAATAGAAAATTATGATCCTCCACCCATGTATGCTTCATTACAATTTTATGTCTATGGTCGTGGTCATATGATCTTAGTTAGGACTTTCATGTTGTATCGTGACTTACTGTAGGTACCTTCCATGCAGAGGCGGACTGACACCTTATGGGGCCCCCAGGCAATAGGAGATTATGGGGCCCCCAGGCAATTGGAGATTATGGGGCCACACCGTATACACCTGCACAGTATACACAGACATGTTTCTATTGGCTGAGAAGATACTGGAGAGGTGGGGCAGATATAATCTCTGGATTTTTAGACCAAAAGGATGTCGGTAAGGGACATTTCAGATTTTTACATACTGTCTCTGATTTTACTAAGGCTGAAAACCCTCATGGGGCCCAGGGCCCTCGGGCAGTGCCCGAGTGGCCGAATGGTCAGTCCGCCCCTGCTTCCATGTGATGCTGATGTTTTGTGACAATTATCTTGTCCTGTATTGTCCTGTACTGTCCTGTATTGTGTGTTCTGCTTTACTTTTACTAAATAAAAAAACTTTTATGGAAAAAAAAAATACGTATAATAAAAAGATAACAATGAACAGAATATAATACATAAACTGACATTGAATTTGTGTTACGTAAGAAGCCTTGCGGTACGTTGATTCACTGTCAAAGTCAGTTCATGTATTATAGTCTTTTTATCTTTTGTTTTTTCATTATTTGTATTTCACAATTTTGAACACACATTGTTCATTGCCTGAAGTTATTTTTTACATATTTTACCTGTAAGAGGCTCCTTTTAACGAAGGCGGCTGATCTGTGTTTTTACCGTCCACCGACAAGGGGACATGGTGCCTCTCAGATGAGCACACATTGTCGCACCCCCAATGCTTTGCATCACATTGCGGCAATTTTACCACCCACTGAACTCCTACAAACCTTCTTTCACTGTGCTCTGAAAAGCAACACACTATAGATCATTTTTCAAGAAAGGGGTAGCTGCCATTACTGTGATAAGGGCATTGGGGCTAATTCTAATGTGTGGAGTAATCAATAATACACACATGTTCAACTTCGCTGAACCCAGAACAGTTTGACTCATTGCTACTGGTTACCTTCTAGTGATATAAAGATCTATATAGAGGAATCAGGACCTCCTTCCTCCTGCTGGTGACCCCTCTAGTGATATAAAAGATCTATATAGAGGAATCAGGACCTCCTTCCTCCTGCTGGTGACCCCTCTAGTGATATAAAGATCTATATAGAGCAATCAGGATCCGCTTCCCCCTGCTAATGACCCCTCTAGTCATATAAAGATCTATAGAGGAATCAGGACCTCCTTCCTCCTGCTGGTGATCCCTCTAGTGATATAAAGATCTATATAGAGGAATCAGGACCTCCTTCCTCCTGCTGGTGGTTCCTCTGGAGATATAAAGATCTATATAGAGGAATCAGGACCTCCTTCCTCCTGCTGGTGACCCCTCTAGTGATATAAAGATCTATATAGAGGAATCAGGACCTCCTTCCTCCTGCTGGTGACCCCTCTAGTGATATAAAGATCTATATAGAGGAATCAGGACCTCCTTCCTCCTGCTGGTGACCCCTCTAGTGATATAAAGATCTATATAGAGAATCAGGACCTCCTTCCTCCTGCTGGTGACCCTCTAGTGATATAAAGATCTATATAGAGCAATCAGGATCCGCTTCCCCCTGCTAATGACCCCTCTAGTCATATAAAGATCTATAGAGGAATCAGGACCTCCTTCCTCCTGCTGGTGATCCCTCTAGTGATAAAAGATCTATATAGAGGAATCAGGACCTCCTTCCTCCTGCTGGTGGTTCCTCTGGAGATATAAAGATCTATATACAAGAAACAGGACCTCCTTCCTCCTGCTGGTGGTCCCTCTAGTCATATAAATATCTATATAGAGGAATCAGGACCTCCTTCCTCCTGCCGGTGATCCCTCTAGTGATATGAAGATCTATATAGAGGAATCAGGACCTCCTTCCTCCTGCCGGTGATCCCTCTAGTGATATGAAGTGCTATATAGAGGAATCAGGACCTCCTTCCCCCTTCTGGTGGTCCCTCTAGTCATATAAAGATCTATATAGAGGAATCAGGACCTCCTTCCCCCTTCTGGTGGTCCCTCTAGTCATATAAAGATCTATATAGAGGAATCAGGACCTCCTTCTTCCAGCTGGTGATCCTTCTAGTCATATAAAGATCTATATAGAGGAATCAGGACCTCCTTCCTCCTGCTGGTGATCCCTCTAGTGATATAAAGATCTATATAGAGGAATCAGGACCTGCTTCCCCCTGCTGGAGACTCCTCTAGTCATATAAAGATCTATATAGAGGAATCAGGACCTCCTTCCTCCTGCTGGTGATCCCTCTAGTCATATAAAGATCTATATAGAGGAATCAAGACCTCCTTCCTCCTGCCGGTGATCCCTCTAGTGATATGAAGTGCTATATAGAGGAATCAGGACCTCCTTCCCCCTTCTGGTGGTCCCTCTAGTGATATAACGATCTATATAGAGGAATCAGGACCTCCTTCCCCCTTCTGGTGGTCCCTCTAGTCATATAAAGATCCATATAGAGGAATCAGGACCTCCTTCCCCCTTCTGGTGGTCCCTCTAGTCATATAAAGATCTATATAGAGGAATCAGGACCTCCTTCCTCCTGCCGGTGATCCCTCTAGTCATATAAAGATCTATATAGAGGAATCAGGACCTCCTTCCTCCTGCCGGTGATCCCTCTAGTGATATGAAGTGCTATATAGAGGAATCAGGACCTCCTTCCCCCTTCTGGTGGTCCCTCTAGTGATATAAGGATCTATATAGAGGAATCAGGACCTCCTTCCCCCTTCTGGTGGTCCCTCTAGTCATATAAAGAGCCATATAGAGGAATCAGGACCTCCTTCCCCCTTCTGGTGGTCCCCCTAGTCATATAAAGATCTATATAGAGGAATCAGGACCTCCTTCCTCCTGCTGGTGATCCTCTAGTGATATAAAGATCTATATAGAGGAATCAGGACCTGCTTCCCCCTGCTGGAGACTCCTCTAGTCATATAAAGATCTATATAGAGGAATCAGGACCTCCTTCCTCCTGCTGGTGGTCCCTCTAGTGATATAAAGATCTATATAGAGGAATCAGGACCTCCTTCATCCTGCTGGTGATCCCTCTAGTCATATAAAGATCTATATAGAGGAATCAGGACCTCCTTCCTCCTGCTGGTGGTCCCTCTAGTGATATAAAGATCTATATAGAGGAATCAGGACCTTCTTCCTCCTGCTGGTGATCCCTCTAGTCATATAAAGATCTATATAGAGGAATCAGGACCTCCTTCCTCCTGCCGGTGATCCCTCTAGTGATATGAAGTGCTATATAGAGGAATCAGGACCTCCTTTCCCCTTCTGGTGGTCCCTCTAGTGATATAACGATCTATATAGAGGAATCAGGACCTCCTTCCCCCTTCTGGTGGTCCCTCTAGTCATATAAAGATCTATATAGAGGAATCAGGACCTCCTTCTTCCAGCTGGTGATCCCTCTAGTCATATAAAGATCTATATAGAGGAATCAGGACCTCCTTCCTCCTGCTGGTGATCCCTCTAGTGATATAAAGATCTATATAGAGGAATCAGGACCTGCTTCCCCCTGCTGGAGACTCCTCTAGTCATATAAAGATCTATATAGAGGAATCAGGACCTCCTTCCTCCTGCTGGTGATCCCTCTAGTCATATAAAGATCTATATAGAGGAATCAGGACCTCCTTCCTCCTGCTGGTGGTCCCTCTAGTGATATAAAGATCTATATAGAGGAATCAGGACCTCCTTCCTCCTGCTGGTGATCCCTCTAGTCATATAAAGATCTATATAGAGGAATCAGGACCTCCTTCCTCCTGCTGGTGGTCCCTCTAGTCATATAAAGATCTATATAGAGGAATCGGGACCTCCTTCCTCCTGCTGGTGGTCCCTATAGTCATATAAAGATCTATATAGAGGAATCAGGACCTCCTTCCTCCTGCTGGTGGTCCCTCTAGTCATATAAAGATCTATATAGAGGAATCAGGACCTCCTTCTTCCAGCTGGTGATCCTTCTAGTCATATAAAGATCTATATAGAGGAATCAGGACCTCCTTCCTCCTGCTGGTGATCCCTCTAGTGATATAAAGATCTATATAGAGGAATCAGGACCTCCTTCCTCCTGCTGGTGATCCCTCTAGTGATATAAAGATCTATATAGAGGAACCAGGACCTCCTGCTGGTGGCCCCTCTAGTGATAACTAAATATCTATATAGATGACTCAGGACCAGCTTCCTCCTGATTTTTCTTTAGGACTACAGAGTGGGAGGGTCCTTATTCGATTTTCCACGCCACTTACTGGTTACTGTGGATATTTCCCAATAATTTTCCAATGATGGGGTGTTTACAGGCTCCAGAAGGCTGTAACAGAGTTATCATAAAATGCAACAATTAGATTTTTCTGCAGAGGTGGATCACAGGTATCGGAAAAAGGAACCGTGAAGTCACGTGATTTATATATGTTATTATGTCCACGGTTTCACAAAAACCCATCAGTGAACAAAATACATGCATGTGTAACACACACTAAAAAGTGCACTTAAAGCGGAAGTAAACCCATCGATTTAACAGTCTAAAAAAAAAAGGCATGCCGTGAATGCTAACTGCACATTGGCTGTGCTCTCAACCAAACAGTCAAACCATCCAATGGCTGGTGTCATAACGAATCACATGTGCAGCACTGTGGCAGTTGAAGATTAAACAGAGGCAAAGATGGCAGCTTCCTTGGCTGAAAACGATAGGGGGGTTTACTTCCACTTTAAGGGTGTGCTGTTAGTCCACCCCCTGAAGGAGTAGGACCTCTACCCGCAAGTATCCTGTCAGGGACTAAGGTTTATAATGGTCCTCTTAGCCAGAAGGCCTTGCAGACCTCGTTCTTCTAAGTCAGCCGAAGCTGACCATCAAATCCTTGGTCGAGGGGCTCTCCCGAAGAGAGACCCCCCCCCAGAGGCAGGGGAGGAAGAAACCTGAGGACAACACATCCTCCCCCTAGACATCAGGGCAAGCTAGAGGACTCATACCCTTCATCCAGTGAGGAAAAACACACGCAAATGTAAAAGCAGGGACAAATGTGGGAGAAAAATAAATAGAAAATAAAAAAAGTGAAATTGTGCAGAGGCCGGACCCAGTTGCCCACGGACCCTAAAAGGCGCTTTGCAAAGGAAAAGCTTTTAGTGGCTGTGACCATGTGTCCGTTCCCACTGTTGGGTCTGACATGGAATTTTATAGATAGGCAACTACTATCCTCATATTAATTAGTAGTTCCAAATTAATAACTACTGCAGTAGGGAACAGACACAAAAGATACACTCCGCATCTTTCCAAATAACCGTTCTGCTTTATTAGTCAATTGAAGGTTTTTATACACATGATTACGTAGGTATCACATTAATATTACAACTGTACATTTATGGTAACAAGGGGCGTAACATAGGCCGGCTAATTCTAATCCGGACTCGAAAGAATGCAAACATGTAATGAAAACATTATTAGTACCGTGTGCACAAAATAGAATACAATTATATACAGAACTTACATATTTCCTTTACAGGTCCCACACCCAAGTGTTACTAAGCGCACCTCTAGGGCAACCACTCCCAGGGGGCACAGGCACCGCAAACCCTTTGCCTTCCCAGCCCATGGCCAGACAAGGTAGAACATTCAAACCAGGAGGTAATGGGCTCTTCCAGCTTTCCCCGGGGGGAATTACTCCTGTGCCCCAACTGTCTGTGGGCATCCCGGTTTCTGCTGCAGACGATACTAACCTTCCAAGCCCCCATAACTCTAGCAGAGATTCAAAGCCATACATTCCAACCTTGGTTAGGCTAGAATGACAGCACAGAACCCCCACTAGATCACTGATAAAAACAGATACTACACTAGATCTTATGCCACGTGCACACGATCGAACTTTCCGGCGGACAATCCGACGGACTTTGCAGCTGAGGTCCGCCGGACTTTCAAGCGAACAAACTCGGCCACACACGATCACTCCAAAAGTCCGCCGGATTCGAACGTGATGACGTAGAATAAAGAAGGTCATAGCCAGTAGCCAAAAGCTGCCCGAGCGTCGGTTTTAGTCCGTCGGACTAGCTCACAGACGACTGGACTTTTCGCCCGGACTCGAGTCCGGCAGACAATTTTGAAGCCAGTCTTATTTCTAGGTCCCCCGGACTTTTGGGATGGACAAAGTCCGCTGGAGCCCACACACGATCGAATTGTCCAACGGACTCTGGTCCGAAGGAAAGTCTGGTAGGAGAACCACCGCTCTAGGATAAGCCACACAACTCAGCTCCTCCTGAGATAGAGAGACCCAGGTGCAGGCGCGGCACATACTAATGACGATAGATTGAAAGACTCTGGACGGCCGCACTCCAAAATAAATTTCAATGCCTTTTATTTGTGAAACAAAATCACACAAATGTGGGTCACCGCAAAGCAAAATAACGTTAACGATAACGCGTTTCACACTACCAAGAGTGCTTACTCATAGAAGGAAAGTCTGATCGTGTGTACGCGGCATTAGCCAAAAGGCCAAGAAGCGATCACATGATAGAGAATTTGGGTGAAGAAAAAAGGTCCTACTGCTTTTTTTTCCTTAATTTAAAATTTGTGATTCTGGGGAATTGGTGGAGGGGAGGACTAGGGGTGAGCAGACAATTTTGTCATTTTGTCCACAAATGGGCTTTAATTGGACATCTTCCTCTTTAGCAAAACAGGATATTGATCCCACGACAGGCCTGGAGGTCTAAACTCAACATTGCTGCAAAGCCGGCTTCCAGACAGAGACAGCAACTGGAGCGACTTCTATCTTTGTTCTAATGACGGCGTATTTGCATAATCTGAATAATCTGCAGTTTTGGCGGTAGTCACAACCAGCAAATCGGGTTGCCACTTCCATCCACTTTAAAAGACACACGCTGCTCCTTCTCGTCACACTGTATTGTTTTCTTCAATTACTTGCTAATTAAATGTAATTGCTACGATGCGGCGCAGCAGATTGTGGTGCGGCAGGAAGCGAGCACTGATAAGAACCACCGAGGTCCATTTACAGAAATTTATTGTGAGCCTTCCCTCCGTTCCTCCTCGGAGAAGACAATATCTCTGTGTAAAGAGCGATAAACAATCTAATTGTCCAGGGCTCTCTGCTTTAAACCTATTAACAGGAAAATATACATCTCCGCCCCCCCCACAAAAAAAAAAAACTGCGGCATTTCCCCCCATCGTCTCAGCGGGAGGTCTACAATAAACGACGCACGGGTTGTCATACTGAAATGAATTCTTGGTAATGAATGTATCAATAAAATAATTAGTGAGATTAATAGAGCGGAGCACTCACTTTCGCTTTGGCCTCCTTGACTGCGCTTCGTTATCGACCCCGTTAGTCTTGACATATTTTTGAAGATTGTAATCCAAAAAAAAAGTAAAAGAAAAAGTGCAGCGCTCCCAACCCTTGCCTCCAAACGTATAATATCCTATGTAATAAACAGAAATGCGATGTTCTTAATTCAAATAGTTAGCAAAAGTGCAAAGAATATTTCCAAAAATGCGACACTCTTAGTTTAGACACGCCAGAAATTTTGTTTTGTTTAATTTTCGGATGCACCCCTTTTTTTTTTTTTTTTTCTTTTTTATTAAATTTCATTAATTACAAACAAAACACAAAAATAAACAACAAAACATCGTACACATTGTACCAAAAATGTAATACAGTGGAACCTTGGATTGCGAGTAACGCGGTTAACGAGCGTTTCGCAATACGAGCGCTGCATTTTTTTTTTTTTTCAAAAAGATTTTATTGAGATATATCAAAATAACATACAGGTGATGAGCAGTGTTAGTAAAGAAATTACTGAAGTACAATAACATTCAAAGTAATGAATACATGTCTATTCAGGAATACAGTCATACTGTGAAAACTTAGTGGAGGAAAATGCATATACCATTGCTTGTAACCGTGGGTCACGTGACAAAAAGCTCAGGGCCCTTGATAGCATCTCGATCCCCCCAGACACCCCAGAGGGAGCAGACTGTGTCTTGGGGGAAGCGAGACACCAGTTCCCTCCCCTCCCCATAAAACTCTTGGTAATATGGTAGCACGACAGGCGTTATGGGATGTCAATACCGGTATGATCGTCTCCGGTCAGATTAAAGGTCATATTAGTTCACTCTGGGAGGGGGGAGGGCTGCAGTCATAGTAGAGAGAGGAGAATTGGGGGGATGACTGTACTCAGTATCAATATGTGGTACAAGGCCAATATTATACATCTAGGTATATCTTATAGGTTAGTGGAAAAGTAAACAGAGAGGAGAAAGGGAGAGGAAGCTATTAGAAGACTCACACTTCTGGCTCTATTCGGTCTGGATTTAAGTCCTAAGTTGTTCAAGATAGTTTTAAACTGCTGGGATGCTCTAGCCAAGGTGACCAGTGTTTTCTGAATCTATGTTCTGTCAGATTTGTTTTGGAAAAGAGATATTCCATATGACAGTGGTCATTGAGCGTGGTTATGAGAGAGCCAATGGTTGGAGGAAGTGGGTTTTTCCAGGCGCGAGCAACAACTAGGCGTGCTGCAATTAAAATATGGTGAATAAGAGGCAAGCTAGTAGTGGGCCATTGTTGGGGGTCCAGACCAAAGAGAGCCATCTGCGAAGTCAGCTGTTGGCAAGTATTAGTCACGGCCATAATGAATGCAGATACTTGTGTCCAGAATGCCGTGATAATGGGACAGTCCCACCAGATGTGAAATATGTCCCCTATTTCATCACAGTTTCTCCAGCACTTCGGGGATTGGGTGGGAAAGATATTTGCCAGTCTGACGGGTGTATAATACCAGTTGTGAAAGATCTTCATCAGAGTTTCCCAGTAGGATATATTTTTGGAGATAGCGGATGGGGTGCGGAGAGCACGGTGCCAGTCCTCCATAGGAAAGGAGGATTGCAATTTTGCTTCCCAGTAGGTTACATTCGTTGGTTTATGTAGAGTGGTTAATCTAGAAAGGAGAGCATAGATGTAGGAAATTCCTTTGAGTTTGGTAGTTGGGAGGTTATAGTAGGTGAGTAGGCCCTTGGAGGTAGTTTCGGTAGAGGTCGGAATCTTTGAGAGTATATGTCGGATCCGGAGGTAGATGTAAAAGTCCTTATTTGATATGCCAAATTCCATCGTAAGTTGTTGGTAGGTTTTGAGGTTGGAATGGAGGTATAGGTCTCCAATGGTTTTGATCCCAGCAGCGAACCAGTGCTGAAGAGAGAGGTTTGAAGACAGTAGCTGCAATGCTAGGATTACGAGCGCTGCTTTTTTAAAAACCGTAACTCGGTTTGCGAGTGTTGTCTCATAAAACTAGCACGATTCAGGTCAAAGCGTGTGCAGTACCGCGTATGGCCTGAGGTGGGGGGGGGGCGACAGAGCAGAGCGGCACCGATTGCAGCCGATCGGTGCCGTTCGGAAATGCACGGAAAGGCCCAAGGACAGCTCGGCTGACCTCAGCAAACCTCGTGAACGGAGTCTTTACAAGGTTTGCCAAGGTCAGCCGAGGTGTCCTCTGGCCGTTTCTAAGGCTCTCCGGCGCCCCCCCGGATCTGGCCGCATGCGGTATTGCATGCCATTGAAGTCAATGCGGAACAAATTATTTTAATTTCCATTGACTTCAATGGGGAAACTCGCTTTGAAATGCGAGTACTTTGGATTACGAGCATTCTCCTGGAACGGATTATGCTCGTAATCCGAGGTTCCACTGTAATACGATTTCCAAAATCTAATATAAGAGTTATTAATCCCCCAGAAAAGGAAAAAAATAAAAAAGTAAACCTTAATTGAAGAATTTCTTTTGGATACATTCGTTAACCACTTGCAGACCGGAAGATTTCCCCCCTTAATGACCAGGCCATTTTTTGCGATACGGCGCTGCTTTGATTTAACTGACTATTGCGCGGTCGTGCGACATTGTACGCCAACAAAATTGACGCCCTTTTTTCCCCACAAATAGAGCTTTCTTTTGGTGGTATTTAATCACCTCTACGGTTTTTATTTTTTGCACTATAAACAAAAAAAGCGCGACAATTTAGAAAAAAAACACATTATTTTTTACTTTTTGATACAACAAATATCCCCCAAAAAATGCAAAAAAACGAATTTCTTCATCGGTTTAGGCCGATATGTATTCCTCTACAAATTTTTGGTAAAAAAAAAAATCGCAATAAGTGTATATTGATTATTTTGCGCAAAAGTTATAGCATATACAAAAATACAAAATAGGGAATAGATTTATGTCAATTTTATTTTTTTACTAGTAATGGCGATGATCTGTGATTTTTAGCGGGACAGCGTGCAACGCATTGGCGTCAGTCCCGGCCTGTCAGTCTAATCTATCTATCTAGATAGAGAGATAGATAGATAGATAGATAGATAGATAGATGAATCAGATTGATAGATGGGTAGGCAAGGTCAACAGAGAAAGAAAGAAAGGAAGAGAAAGAAAGAACTATTTAGTCCCTGTATAAGAAACTGTGTAGAGAATTTCTGGATATGTTGCTGTAGCAGCTCTCTTCTGATTACACCACAGCAGCTCAGTGGGATTGGGGTCAGGACTCGGCCATTGTACTCTATGGGGGTTTGTTCAGTTTTGGTTGCTCTGTTAAACACATAGCTCATCAATTTCAATGTGACAGATAGATAGATAGATAGATAGATAGATAGATAGATAGACGATGCAAATAGATAGAAAGAAAGAAAGAAATAGAAAGAAAGAAATAAAGAGAAAGAAAGAAAGAAAGAATTTCTATTTAGTCTGATTACACCACAGCAGCTCAGTGGGATTGAGGTCAGGACTCGGCCATTGTGCTCTATGGGGGTTTGTTCAGTTTTGGTTGCTCTGTTAAACACATAGTTTATCAATTTCAATGTGACAGATAGATAGATAGATAGATAGATAGATAGATAGATAGATAGATAGATAGATAGATAGATAGATAGATAGATAGATAGATAGATAGACAGGTAGACAGACAGATAGATAGATAGACGATGCAAATAGAAAGAAAGAAAGAAAGAAAGAAAGAAAGAAAGAAAGAAAGAAAGAAAGAAAGAAAAGAAAGAAAGAAAGAAAGAAAGAAAGAAAGAACTATTTACTCCCTGTATAAGAAACCGTGTAGAGAATTTCTGGATATGTTGCTGTAGCAGCTCTCTTCTGATTACACCACAGCAGCTCAGTGGGATTGAGGTCAGGACTCGGCCATTGTACTCTATGGGGGTTTGTTCAGTTTTTGTTGCTCTGTTAAACACATAGCTCATCAATTTCAATGTGACAGATAGATAGATAGATAGATAGATAGATAGATAGATAGATAGATAGATAGATAGATAGATAGATAGATAGATAGACGATGCAAATAGAAAGAAAGAAAGAAAGAAAGAAAGAAAGAAAGAAAGAAAGAAAGAAAGAAAAGAAAGAAAGAAAGAAAAGAGAAAGAAAGAAAGAAAGAAAAAAAAAGAAAGAAAGAAAGAACTATTTAGTCCCTGTATAAGAAACTGTGTAGAGAATTTCTGGATATGTTGCTGTAGCAGCTCTCTTCTGATTACACCACAGCAGCTCAGTGGGATTGAGGTCAGGACTCGGCCATTGTACTCTATGGGGGTTTGTTCTGTTTTGGTTGCTCTGTTAAACACATAGCTCATCAATTTCAATGTGACAGATAGATAGATAGATAGATAGATAGATAGATAGATAGATAGATAGATAGATAGATAGATAGATAGACGATGCAAATAGAAAGAAAGAAAGAAAGAAAGAAAGAAAGAAAGAAAGAAAGAAAGAAAGAAAGAAAGAAAGAAAAGAAAGAAAGAAGAAAGAAAAAAAAGAAAGAAAGAAAGAACTATTTAGTCCCTGTATAAGAAACTGTGTAGAGAATTTCTGGATATGTTGCTGTAGCAGCTCTCTTCTGATTACACCACAGCAGCTCAGTGGGATTGAGGTCAGGACTCGGCCATTGTACTCTATGGGGGTTTGTTCTGTTTTGGTTGCTCTGTTAAACACATAGCTCATCAATTTCAATGCGTTTAAAATTTTTCCTGAGTATAAAGAAATGTCACCGGATGGGATGGAAAATAGGGGCTGTGGCGGTGATAGAGCCGCGCTGTTGTTGATTTGTTTTTCCGTTTGATTCTGCAGACAATGCTGTTGTTAATCCAGCAAGCCTTGTTGGCTTTTAGAAGCAGCTCCCCTCTGAGAAGGAGACACGGGCTCGGCGTCTCACACTGGTTTCCAGTCTAGTACAGAAGGTTCATTTTACTGCGAGTGTTATTTAATTTTCTCTATCTGAAGCAGACCCGCAGGTAGCTGAGACTACGAAGGTGAATAAAACTCATTTTAATTCTGCGGGAAAAAGAAAATATTCCTCAGTGTTCAATTAGAATCTCACTTCCATGTCAGATTACTTAGACAAGCTATTTTTTCCCTCTAAATGATTCATAATGTCAAGTTAGTCAAGGCTACAGATGGAAAAATAGATATCAGAAACGAGCCAGTCTGACTAAGATCTAACTCATACAGTAAATGGGAATGACACAAACAAATGTTAATCCTTAACTTAAAGTGCACCTGTTACTTCATGCAACCCCCAAAACTCAACTGAAAATCTATGTCAGTGGAGACCAACAGAGTCCAGTAATTTAGAACCCACCATTGCAACTTGGGAGACAGGACACTTCAATGTGCCAATACCAACCCAAGGAAGGGCCAAAGCCTAGGGCAGTGATGGCGAACCTTGGCACCGCAGATGTTTTGGAACTACATTTCTCATGATGCTCATGCAATCTGCCAAGGTTCGCCATCACTGGCCTAGGGCCTCCTTCCAGCACATCCCAATCTATGAAGATGTGCCCTGCATTGTATTATGGGAAGCCCGGAAGATGGTCTTCAACACCAACGCTTTTCAACCAACGAGTTGAGTATGGTATCCCCCAGGCTTTAGAAGCTCCACTGGAGAACGGCCACAGCAGATCATAAAAGGACTCATACCGATTGGTACCTGGCAGTGCCTAGCCTTTGTTTCAAGGTTAAAGCTAGGGTTAGAAGGTCAGAGTAAGGATTAGAGGTTTAGGATTAGTGTTAGAAGATTAGGTTTAGAAGGTTAGAGTTAATGTTAGGAGATTAGAGTTGGGGTTAGTGTTAGAAGATTGGGGTTAGGATTAGGGTTAAAAAGTTAGGGTTAGCGTTAGAAGAATAGGATTAGGGTTAGAAGGTTAGGGTTAGTGTTAGAAGATTGGGTTTAGAAGGTTAGAGTTAATGTTAGAAGATTAGAGTTGGGGTTAGTGTTAGAAGATTGGGGTTAAGGTTAGAAGGTTATGGTTAGTGTTAGAAGATTAGGGTTAGGATTAGGGTTAAAAGGTTAGGGTTAGTGTTAGAAGATTAGGGTTAGGATTAGGGTTAAAAGGTTAGGGTTAGAGTTAGAAGATTAGGGTTAGAAGGTTAGGGTTAGTGTTAGAAGATTAGGGTTAGGATTAGGGTTAAAAGGTTAGGGTTAGAAGGTTAGAGTTAGTGTTAGAAGATTGGAGTTAAGGTTAGAAGGTTATGGTTAGTGTTAGAAGATTAGGGTTAGGATTAGGGTTAAAAGGTTAGGGTTAGTGTTAGAAGATTAGGGTTAGGATTAGGGTTAAAAGGTTAGGGTTAGTGTTAGAAGATTAGGGTTAGGATTAGGGTTCAAAGGTTAGGTTTAGAGTTAGAAGATTAGGATTAGGGTTAGAAGGTTAGTGTTAGAAGGTTGGGGTTAAGGTTAGAAGGTTACGGTTAGTGTTAGAAGATTAGGGTTAGGATTAGGGTTAAAAGGTTAGGGTTAGATTTAGAAGATTAGGACTAGGGTTAGAAGGTTAGTGTTAGAAGGTTGGGGTTAAGAATGAGCCGAACACCCCCTGGTTCGCTTCACACCAGAACATCCGAACAGGCCAAATATTCAGCAGAACACGCGAACACCGTTACAGTCTATGAGACACGAACATGAAAAATCAAAAGTGCTTATTTTAACCACTTCCCGCCCGCCATATGCAGAATGACAGCCGGGAACCGGTTCTGTTATCCTGATTGGGTGTCATATGACGTCCAGTAGGATAACATGCCAGGGCTCGCTCGTGGGGGCGTGCAGCGCGGCGATCGCGAGTGTGGCGTGCCAGTGTGACACCCCGCATCTCCAATCGTGATAAGAAGCCTCTGGCAGATTCATGTTAGAAGATTAGGGTTAGAAGGTTAAGGTTAGTGTTAAAAGATTGGGGTTGGGGTTCAAAAGGTTATGGTTAATGAAAGAATAGGGTTAAAGTTAGAGGGTTAGAAGGTTATGGTTAGTGTTAAAGATTAGGGTTAGAAGGTTAGGGCTAGTGTTAGAAGAAATTGGGTTAGGATTTGGGTTAAAAGGTTATGGTTAGTGTTAAAAGATTGGGGTTGGGGTTAGAAGGTTATGGTTAGTGTTAAAGATTAGGGTTAGAAGATTATGGTTAGTGTTAGAAGAAATTGGGTTAGGATTTGGGTTAAAAGGTTATGGTTAGTGTTAAAAGATTGTGGTTGGGGTTAGAAGCTTATGGTTAATGAAAGAAAATTAGGGTTAAAGTTAGAGGGTTCGGGTTAGAAGGTTATGGTTAGTGGTAAAGATTAGGGTTAGAAGGTTAGGGCTAGTGTTAGAAGATTGGGATTAAGTTTAGAAGGTTAGTGTTAGAAGTTGCAGCTTAACTTTTTTGATGAATTCCTTTATTTTTCTGAGATTGGGCATGTTCTGTATTATAGGTTCCCCCCACAGAGTTTGGAAGCTCCTTTAGAAAATCGCAACAGCATTTCATGAAATTTTTCAGACCAATTGGTACCCGGCAGCTCCTAAACTTTGTTTCATTTAGGGTCCATCAGAAGAGGCTTCCTTCTGGGATGACAGCCATGCAGACTAATTTGATGCAGTGTGCGGCGTATGGTCTGATCACCAACAGGCTGACCCCCCACCCCTACAACCTCTGCAGCAATGCTGGCAGCACTCATACGTCTATTTCCCAAAGTCAACCTCTGGATATGACGCTGAGCACGTGACCTCAACTTCTTTGGTGGACCATGGCGAGGCCTGCTCTAAGTGGAACCTGTCCTGTTATACCGCTGTATGGTCTTGGCCACCGTGCTGCAGCTCAGTTTCAGGGTCTTGGTAAACTTCTTACAGCCTAGGCCATCTTTATGTAGAGCAACAATTCTTTTTTTCAGATCCTCAGAGAATTCTTTGCCATGAGGTGCCATGTTGAACTTCCAGTGACCAGTATGAGAGAGTGAGAGCGATAACACCAAATTGAACACACCTGCTCCCCATTCACACCTGAGACCTTGTAACACTAATGAGTCACATGACCCCGGGGAGGGAAAATGGCTAATTGGGCCCAATTTGGACATTTTCACTTAGGGGTGTACTGACTTTTGTTGCCAGCGGTTTAGACATTAATGGCTGTGTGTTGAGTTATTTTGAGGGGACGGCACATTTACACTGTTATACAAGCTGTACACTCACTACTTTACATTGTAGACAAGTGTCATTTCTTCAGTGTTGTCACATGAAAAGATAGAAGAAAATATTTACAAAAATGTGAGGGGTGTACTGACTTTTGTGAGATACGGTATATATGTAGTGTCAGTGTGTTTAGGTATTACAGAAATAAAAGAGCAAAATGTACAAGCCTCTTGTTTCATGTAATTATATTATTAAAAGCTACTTGTAGAATGCACTATTGAAGGTAACTATTGCTAGGTTATAATGCTCCCAATTGAAGGTAGCATTGTCACCATAGTCTGAACTCTGGCTGCACATCTGGCCTCAATCAGAGGTGCTTAAATAGAGTTCAGATATTCAGTGTTTGAACAAAGGTGCGTCATTCTACCTAACCTGCTGCTTTAATATTGACTCAGACTTCTATTTGTTGATGATTTTACCTGCCCTGACCTTGGCTTGCTCCCTGACCTTCAATATGACTCTCCCTTACACTTCTATGCTTGGTTGACCTCATTCAGTTGGCTGCCTTTCATCGAGAGGGTTCTACAGCAACCTTTGACAACCACTCACTGTGCCTTATACTCCTTTGTACAAGCCTCAAAACAAAGAGAAAATACAGAAGGCTTTATGTTCTTGAACTATAATGAGTCTTTTGACTTTTTCTTTAGCATGACTTTATCTTGATCCATCCACTCATTTCCTCCTATAAAAAAAAAAAAAGATAAATCAGAGTTAGAAAATGTTAAAGTTTAGCGCTTAACCACTTCACTATCGGGGCACTTTCACCCCAGGCCAAACTTCTGCCTTCAGTGATGCTGCATGTTGAATGATAATTGCGCGGTCATGTAACGCTGTATCCATTTGAAACGTTTATCATTTTTTTGGAGACAGACAGAGCTTTCTTTTGGTGGTATTTGATCACCTCTGCTTTTTTTATTTTTTGCGCTATAAACAAAAAAACTGCGTAAATTTTGAAAAATATTTTTAACTTTTTGCTATAATAAATATCCCCCAAAATATATAAAAAAAACTATTTTTTTTCCTCAGTTTAGGCCGATAGGTATTCTTCTACATATTTTTGGTAATAAAAATTGCAATAAGCATATATTGATTGGTTTGCGCAAAAGTTATAACATCTACAAAATAGGGGATAGTTTTATGGCTTTTTTATTATAATACATTTTTGTTTACTAGTAATGGCGGCGATCAGCGATTCAGGACTGCAACATTATGGCGGACACATCGGACAGTTTTGAGACATTTTTGGGACCATTGTCATTTATACAGCGATTAAAAATGCACTGATTACTATGTAAATGTGACTGGCAGTAAAGGGGTTAACCACTAGGGGGCAGTGAAGGGGTTAAGTGTGTCCTAGTGTGTGTTCTAACTGAAGGGGGGAGGGGAATGTGCAGGGGAGATGACCGATCGCTGTTCATACTCTGTATGAATTGACGATCTGTCTGTTCTCCCCACAGAGAACTGGAAACTGTGTGTTTATACACACAGATCCCGGTTCTCCATGTGCCCCGAGCGATCGTGGGAGCCCGGTGGTGATCGTGACCGACTGGCACTCGCATCGGCTCCGTGGGTGAGCCCCTAGTGGCAGCCTACGGTACTGACGTACCATGGCGCCGACTCGCGCAGCCGAGCCATGTTGCCACAGTATAACTGCGGCGGCTGGTCGGCATGCGGTTAAATGACAATTTTTCCTTTAGAAATGTCATTTTGCTGTGGTATTGTTCTAAATATGGGAAAAATGCGCCAATTTACAGGCATACTATAGACACCCCCCAGGCACAATATTTAAAGGAATATTACATTTTTATTGTTTCACTATAAGCAGTAAAAAAAAATCACTGCTCCCGAAAAAACTGCTGTTTTTTAAAACTTTTTTTGCATGGATACATGTTCCCTGGGGCAGGACCCGGGTCCCCAAACACTTTTTAGGACAATAACTTGTATATAAGCCATTAAAATTAGCACTTTTGATTTTTCATGTTCGTGTCCCATTTTAACGGGGTTCGTGTGTTCTGACAAATTTTTGGCATGTTCGCATGTTCGGGTGCGAACCGAACCGGGGGGGGGGGGGGGTTGTTCGGCTCATCCTTAGTCCCCACAGGTACATAGTGAATACTCTTCTGTTCCAAAATATCACCATGGACAGCAGATCATGTACAGATGGGATCATCTGGGATTACGAAAAATAGAAGAGAAAAACAGAGTGTACTGACCTCATGAAGCATGTTCAACCGCTAATTAAATATGACCCAAGATATATACTCACAAGCCTAAGAGAGCGAGCATGTAGGCATTGCATTCTGCTAACCAGCAGAAGATAAACACTCGACAGGCATTAAACCTGCAGAATATCTCCATGTCTCCACCTTCCCAGTTCCTCGGAGCGTCAAGTGTTTATCTTCTGCCATTTATCAGAATCATATGCCTACATGCTGGTTCACTCTCTTATGTTTGTGAGTACATATATACATATATATATATATATATATACAGTATCTCACAAAAGTCAGTACACCCCTCACATTTTTGTAAATCTTTTCATGTGACAACACTGAAGAAATGACACTTGTCTACAATGTAAAGTAGTGAGTGTACAGCTTGTATAACAGTGTAAATTTGCCGTCCCCTCAAAATAACTCAACACACAGCCATTAATGTCTAAACCACTGGCAACAAAAGTCAGTACACCCCTAAGTGAAAATGTCCACATTGGGCCAAATTAGCCATTTTCCCTCCCCCGGTGTCATGTGACTTGTTAGTGTTACAAGGTCTCAGGTGTGAATGGGGAGCAGGTGTGTTAAATTTGGTGTTATCGCTCTCACTCTCTCATACTGGTCACTGGAAGTTCAACATGGCACCTCATGGCAAAGAACTCTCTGAGGATCTGAAAAAAAGGATTGTTGCTCTACATAAAGATGGCCTAGGCTATAAGAAGATTGCCAAGACCCTGAAACTGAGCTGCAGGACGGTGGCACCTCATGGCAAAGAACTCTCTGAGGATCTGAAAAAAAAGAATTGTTGCTCTACATGAAGATGGCCGAGGCTATAAGAAGATTGCCAAGACCCTGAAACTGATCTGCAGCACGGTGGCCAAGACCATACAGCGGTTTAACAGGACAGGTTCCACTCAGAACAGGCCTCGCCATGGTCCACCAAAGAGGTTGAGGGCACGTGCTCAGCGTCATATCCAGAGGTTGTCTTTGGGAAATAGACGTATGAGTGCTGCCAGCATTGCTGCAGAGGTTGTAGGGGTGGGGGGTCAGCCTGTCAGTGCTCAGACCATACGCCGCACGCTGCATCAAATTGGTCTGCATGGCCGTCGTCCCAGAAGGAAGCCTCTTCTAAAGACGATGCACAAGAAAGGCCGCAAACAGTTTGCTGAAGACAAGCAGACTAAGGACATGGATTACTGGAACCACGTCCTGTGGTCTGATGAGACCAAGATAAACATATTTGGTTCAGATGGTGATTTATGGGCGGCACTCTTGCCTAGCAGTTAACATGGTCGCTGGTTCAAATCCCAATCATGACACTACCTGCCTGGAGTTTGTATGTTCTCCCTGTGCCTGCGTGGGTTTCCTCCGGGTACTCTGGTTTCCTCCCACACTCCAAAGACATGCTGGTAGGTTAATTGGCCTCTGTCCAAAAACAGAAAAAAAGGCCCTAGTATGTGAGTTGGGGACCTTTGATTGGGGGCTTGATGTGTGTGTAGAAGAAAATATTTACAGAAATGTGAGGGGTGTACTGACTTTTGTGAGATACCGTGTATCATATAATAATATCATCTAATCGAATCTAATAAACTATAATATAATATATAATGCATTCTAATACATAATATACAATAATACCATAAAGTTAAAAATACTTATAGTAATAATAATAATATTATAATGTTTAGTATACACATAGTTAGTCTGGTGGAAAAAAAAGACACAATTCTATCTAGTTCAACCAAAAAAAGGGAAAAAGAAATCCTTTAAAAAAAAAAAAAAAATATATATATATATATATATATATATATATATATATATATATATATATATATATATATATATATATATATATATATATATATATATATATATAAACCTATAGACACATTTGATCCAGTGGAAGGTAAAAACCCCAGCAAAGCATCAACCAATTTCCTCCAACAGGGGAAAAAAAATCCTTCCTGATCTCCCGAGACACAATCGGATATTGCCTGGATTAATACACTTTACTACATATATGTTATAATATTATACTATAATATAATATATTGTATTATAACATATAATAATACAATAATATTATAATGTCATAAAGTTAAAAATACTTATAGTAATAATAATAATATTATAATGTTTAGTATACACATAGTTAGTCTGGTGGAAAAAAACACACAATTCTATCTAGTTCAACCAAAAAAAGGGAAAAATAAATCCTTAAAAAAAAAATATATATATATATATATATATATATATATATATATATATATATATATATATATATATAAACCTATAGACAAATTTTATCCAGTGGAAGGTAAAAACCCCAGGAAAGCATCAACCAATTTCCCCCGGCAGGGGAAAAAAATCCTTCCTGATCTCCCGAGACACAATCGGATATTCCCTGGATTAATACACTTTACTACATATATGTTATAATATTATAATATAATATAATATATTGTATTATAATATATAATAATACAATAATATTATAATGTTTTAAAATAGTAGTAATATTAATAAAAAAAATAATAATAATATATTATTTTAATATATAGTATGAACTTTTCTACATATATATTATAATATAATTCAGTGCTGGCCACACAAATAAATATTGACTGCCCCTTTCCTCTGCATATACTGGATATACTATTCATTTAGTCTAAGGCAGAGATCTCCAAACTACGGCCCTCCAGCTGTTGCATAACTACACCTTCCATGAGACATTGTAAAACTCTGACATTCATAAACATGACTAGGCATGATGGGAATTGTAGTTTCTGAACAACTGGAAGGCCATAGTTTGGAGACCCCTGGACTAAGGGGTGACTGGTTGGTCACCCCCTCAGTGATGTCATCTGGTCTCATGACCATGGTGTAAGGTAAGCATTCATCTCATAGTAAAAACATAGTGGTGGGAAGGGGGTGCAGGGTGACTCGTCTTGTCTCCCCCTCCAGTAGTTTTCTGCAGACAGCCTGTAGTAGGTGGAGCCTGTTGGGCCCCTCCCACAGCTCTACTCTCACTCCTTGTGTAGGGTGACTGGTCTTGTATCCGCCCATTCTGTAGTTTACTGCAGGCAACATGTAGTGGGTGGAGCTGGTTGCCCCCCACAGCTCTGCTCTCGCTCCTGGTGTAGGGTGATTGGTCTTGTCTCCACCCCCTCCTGTAGTTTTCTGCAAAGCAGCCTATATGAGGTGGAGCTTGCTGGGCCCCTCCCACAGCTCTGCTCTCGCTCCTTGTGCAGGGGGACTAGTCTTGCCTTCGCCCCCCTCCTGTAGCTTTCTACAGGCAGGCTGTAGTAGGTGGGGCCTGTTGGGCCCCTCCCACAGCTCTGTTCTAACTCCTTGTGTAGGGTGACTGGTCTTGTATCCGCCCATTCTGTAGTTTACTGCAGGCAACATGTAGTGGGTGGAGCTGGTTGCCCCCCCACAGCTCTGCTCTCGCTCCTGGTGTAGGGTGACTGGTTTTGTCTCCACCCCCTCCTGTAGTTTTCTGCAAAGCAGCCTATATGAGGTGGAGCTTGCTGGGCCCCTCCCACAGCTCTGCTCTCGCTCCTTGTGCAGGGGGACTAGTCTTGCCTTCGCCCCCCTCCTGTAGCTTTCTACAGGCAGGCTGTAGTAGGTGGGGCCTGCTGGGCTCCTCCCACAGCTCTGCTCTCTCTCCTTGTGTAGGGTGACTGGTCTTGTCTCCACCCCTTCTGTAGTTTACTGCAGGAAACTGTAGTAGGTGGAGTCGGTTGGGCCCCTCCCACATATCTGTTCTCTGTTCTTGTGCATGGTGACTGGTCTTGTCTCCACCCACTCCTGTAGTTTTATGGGATGGGTGGAGCCTGCTGGGCCCCTCCCACAGCTCTGCTCTCGCTCCTTGTTCAGGAGGACTGGTCTTGTCTTTGCCCCCTCCTGTAGCTTTCTACAGGTAACCTGTAGTAGGTGGAGCCTGCTGGGCTCCTTCCACAACTCTGCTCTCTCTCCTTGTGTAGGGTGACTGGTCTTGTCTCCGCCCCTTCTGTAGTTTACTGCAGGCAACCTGTAGTAGGTGGAGCCTGCTGGGCCCCTCCAACAGCTCTGCTCTTGCTCCTTGTGCAGGAGGACTGGTCTTGTCTTCGCCCCTCCTGTAGCTTTCTACAGGCAACCTGTAGTAGTTGGAGCCTGCTGGGCTCCTCCTCAGCTCTGCTCTCTCTCCTTGTGTAGGGTGACTGGTCAGCGATGAGGTCACAGCTACTTTTACAAGGTCATATATAGTTTTTATATATATATATATATATATATATATTTATAAAACATCTGATATTGCTATTGAAGAATATAATATATTTTAATGAAAGTTTGTGTGCTTGGGCTTTAGCTTTTTTTTTTTTTTTTTACTTTATTACATATTGTAAGATTATTTTTCATTAAGCTAATATAACATACTGACAATCACACATTTCTATCTCTCTATTTATACATTTAATCTCATTTTAGATGGTTTGAAAATCATTATCCTTGCCTTTTTATTTTTTCCTGTGAACAAAAAAAAAAATATGAATCTTCTTTGGCATTTCTAAAAGTTTCAGTGAGAGGTCCCGGGGGACGGAGACCTTCACAGATTGTAACAGTAGGTTTGCTTGAAGTCTTTTGCTCCTGAAGGGTTTCTGTGTTCAGATGTCCTTTGACCCGTGAATTAATGCTCAATAGCTGCTTCTAAAGGGGAAGAAAGGCTTTTCACATCATCCCTGTTAGTGCCAGATGCTGAACAAAGAGCTCATCTGGGAATTATGTGACAATTTTCAAGGTACTTGCTTATCCATAAAATACAGTAAAGTCTAGTGGAGAGGAAGCCATTGTTTGTCCAATTTTAGTTTAAAGTAATATAGAGCCATACATGCTGGAAGCCCATGTAGTCAATAGAAATGGAATATTTATTGGGGAAGTGGTAATACCTCTGCGAGACGGGGAAATGTCAGGAGTGTGTACAGTTTGGATAAAAATAGCATGGGGGTTAGCATGGAACAGCTGCTGTTATTACTGTTGCGATTCAACCATCAACTGTATACTGAATAAAAGAAGCATGGAACACGCCTCTACATGAGAAGCTCATACTGCAGAACATGCTCTGTGCTGGGTAAAGTGACTGTTGGCCAGTGGCGTCGCTAGCATCAGGCAACCAGGGCACATGCCCGGTAACTCCTGTGGGGTTGCAGGGTGCTCTGGGTCGCCGACGCCACAGTCCTTGATGCCACGACCCCCACCCTCCCCCTCACCATTGCTGCAGGCATCACTCTTTGCTGGCTGCTGCTACCTTTCAGAGAGCTGATGAAAGCTTCCTTTAGCCTCATCCTCAGCTCTGAGCTGTCACATGACACTCATGAGGAGGAAGCAGGTTACCCATGCTTTGCTCTGAGGTTTGTAAATGTTGGGGGTGAATAATAATGAGGGACAGACTGACTTGAGGGGGGTGATTGTACTGAGGGACAGACTGACCTGAAGGGAAATGAACTGGGGGACAGACTGACCTGGGGGGGGGGGGTTTACTGGTGGGCAGACTGACCTGGGGGGAGGGTTATTGTACTGGGGACAGAATGATCTGGGGGCATGATTTTACTGGGGGACAGACTGAAATCCCCCCCCCCCCCCCACAACACGGGCAGCCTCTGAGACTATAACAACACTATAACAACAAGTATCACTATCAAGTTCACAACACTAACACATAGACATGTGCAAAAGGAAAAAAAAAAATTGTTTTGTTTCGTTTTAATTCGTTAATTAATTAATTTCGTTTAGTTAGATTCGTTAAATTCGTTAAATTCGTTTTCGGATTTCATTTCGTTTTCGACCGATTTTCGAATTCGAAAATATTTCAACCGAATTCGAAAATATTTCTACCGGATTTGAAATTATTTCAACATGATTTAAAATTATTTCAACCGCATTTGAAACTATTTCAACCGGATTCGAAAATATTTTGCAACCCGACTTTGGGTCCACGTATCTCGGGGTTACTTGGTGATAGAAACTTTTAGAAAGAAATTTGGAGATGTTGTAGTGCTAGTTCTACTGTGTTTGCATACCAAATTTGGGGTTTCTATCACTAAGTGACCCCGAGATACATGGCCCCAAAGTCGGGTCGCAAAATGTCAAGCACTTTTCTGCAGCAGAGAATGACATTTTTCGACCCGACTTTGGGGCCACATATCTCGGGGCCACTTGTAGATAGAAACTAGAAAACAAATTTGGTATGCAAACACAGTAGAACTAGCACTACAACACATCCAAATTTGGGGTTTCTATCACTAAGTGACCCTGAGATATTTCGAATTTCATCCGCAATTTTTCGATTCGAAAAAATTCGGATTCGGTTAAATTCGTTAGTATTGGAATTTCGGTAATTCGGATGCATCCTAATGTCCGAATAATGAAAAATTTGTCCGAATTTCAATTCGGAACATAACGAAATGCACATGTCTACAAACACAATAGCAGCAGATTATTATGAAAAAGTTAGGTTGAACTGTAGCTTGCTTCACTATTGTTCTGCTGCTGTGCTTATGCTTAATTGCTAAATAATTCAGGTTCTCTGACAAACGGACCAGCTAAGATTGACTGTCTTCTGAAATGATTCAGTGTGTGTGTCTCTCTCTGCCAGCAATCGTAAGTGAAAGTAAGTTGGCTGTACGTGTGTACTTAGTTCTATCTATTTTACTGCTCCTCCTCTTTGGTTATAAATCAGCCAATAACATTCATCATCATCATTATTTTTATTTTACTTCCCCCACCCAATTCCAGCAGCGATCTTTTCTCTCTACGTCGAATCTTTTCTCTCTATATCGAATCTTTTCTCTCTATGTCGAATCTTTTCTCTCTATGTCGAATCTTTTCTCTCTATGTAGAATAAACTTGGACTAATAGAGTTAAAGGGTCACTAAAGGAAAAAAAATAAATGTTTTTAAAATAACAAACATGCTATACTTACCTCCACTGTGCAGCTCGTTTTACACAGAGTGGCCCCGAACCTGGTCTTCTGGTGTCCCTCGGCGGCTGTCTCGGCTCCCTCCCGCAAGGACTCCACAACTTCATGCAAGCTCCCTCGCATAGTGTGCAGTGCTTGCGGGCGCGCTCCAGTGATACAGCTGGCGGCCTTAGCCGCTCACTGTATCACTCGGCCCGCCCCCTGGCACGCCGCGTCATTGGATGTGATTGACAGCAGCGCGAGCCAGTGGCTGCGCTACTTTCAATCCTTCCACTCTAGCCAATCAACGACAAGGGTGAGCGGCAAAATTTGGTAAATCAAGACACTCTTTATGGCAGCCTGATAGCTGATAAGGACCCTCTCAGAAAAACCATCCCTCCACAGCTTCCTCAGGAGAAGCTTCCTCAAGATATATATCCTCTGATGTGCCCTATACCAAAGAAGAGATGCCGCTCAAACCGACCCGATATAGTCACGGTGTATGGCCTCAGATAGCGCTGCTCCGGCCACACTTTGACACGGCTCGCCCAGCCCATGGCAGCTTGGTCACAGAGGCTCCCACATTCTGAATACCAGCAGGGGGATCTTAAAGCCTCCAGCTTGGAGTGGTGGCACAAGCCTTCTGTGACCTCTGATGTGCCCTAGCCACAAGCTAGCATACTTTATATGGAAAGAATCGTGTGGAACTAATAAATATGTAACAAAGTACAAATATTAGTCCAGTATCAATAATTAATTTATTAATTTAAATAAATAAAAATAAATGTCCAATTCAAGTGTTGAATCCATGCGAGAAAAAAAAATGATCCACAGTGTGTGCTCAATTCAAATTCCACATAAATGGTGCATTCCAGCACCACCGCTACTTCTTGAGATCTGAGTGATTGAACCGCCCCCTTTAAAAGGTACAAATGCAGGCTTACCAGCAATAAATTATGTCTAGCTAGAGCATGTGGGGTGGAAACTCATCTAGACCTCATCGCTACTGCTGGCTCGCATTTAACATCTTCTTCTGGTTGTCATCCACCCGATCCTCGGCAGGGAATGATAAAGCAAACACTCCACATAGTGTGGAATATTTAAAAAAAAAATCATTATATTAAAAATACACTCATTGGTGCTTCAGAATAAGTCATATTTGACAAAACGTGTAGGGAGGAGCTACATGCTGACGTTATCGTGTTTACCGGAAGTGACAGTGGAATTGTTTTGTTTGCCGGCCAAATGTTCTCATTGGGCAATATCTCCTGCCTATGTGTAAGTGCATTTTTAATATAATAAAAGTGTTAAATAAGGTTTTTTTCACTACGTGGAGTGATTGCTTTATTGTTCCTTTCTGACTATGAGAAGGATGACAACCAGAAGAAGATGTTAAGGAGGCGCTCCAAGCTCCCCCTCAAAAAAATTAAAAGTCAACAGCTACAAATACTGTAGCTGCTGACTTTTAATATTAGGGCACTTACCTGTCCAGGCATCCAGCGGTGTCCTCACCTGAGCTGATTCGCCAATCGGCTATCGGGTGCTGGCACCGCCATCTTGACTTAGGGAAACTGACAGCGAAGCCTTGTGGATTCACAGCCGGTTAGCTACTGAGCATACGCAAAGCAAACTGCTCTTTGTGAATAGGCCACAGTCTTCTGGGACCCGGGAAATGTCTCAGAAGACTGGGGGGGGGGGATGGGGGCTGAACTTCCGGGGTTAGTTTGCCATGGCGAACTGAGACGGAAGTGGGAGTGGGTACCTGTCAAACCCCTCCCCCTCAACAGCTGCAAAATGTGGCAGCAGAGGGGGGAGGAGGCAGACAAGAGGAGCTTCCCCATATGGGTGGAGCTCTGCTTTAAATACGAGCTAGCAGTAACGGATGAGCAGTAACGATGCGGTCTGGATGAGTTTCAATCTCACATACTCTTTATGACTTCTCTTTAGCTAGAGAGCCATTTAATGCTGGTAAGCCTGCATTTGTACCTTTCAAGTGGTGGTTCAATAAAATGAATCTCAAGAAGTAGCGGTGGAATGCACCATTTATGTGGAATTTCAATTGAGCACAAACTGTGGATACATTTTTATTTATTTTTTTCTCTCTTTATTTCACTTGGATTTAACACTTTTTAAATTGGACATTTATTTTTATGTATTTATATTCACTAACACTTTATGAATTGGACATTTATTTGTATTTATTTATATATACTAACACTTTATTATACATTTTACATTTATTTAGATTTTTGTATTTACTAACACTTTATGAATTAGACATTGATTTTGATTTATTTATATTTACTAACACTTTATGAATTGGACCTTTATTTGTATTTATTTATATTTACTAACACTTTATTATAAATTTGACATTTATTTAGATTTTTGTATTTACTAACATTTTATGAATTAGACATTTATTTAGATTTATTTATATTTACTAACACTTTATGAATTGGACATTTATGTGTATTCATTTGTATTTACTAACACTTTATTATAAATTTGACATTTATTTAGATTTTTGCATTTACTAACACTTTATGAATTGGACATTTATTTTGATTTATTTGTATTTACTAACACTTTATGAATTGGACATTTATTTTTAATTGTTTCAATAAATATATCAGTAATTTATACTTGAAATTATGGTATTTTTTATAACACATGGATTTATTTAGTTTGACTGATATTTGTATTTGAACACTACTTGGTTACATGTTTATTAGCATAACTGATTCTTTACCTATGTTTGATTTACTATGATAAATACCTCACAGTGTGGTTTCAGCTTTTTTTTTTTTTTTTTTAATTTTTTAAACCCAAGCGCAGCTTTCTTTCTTTCAACGAATCTGAAATAAATTATAATGAAACAAATTATCCAAATTTGAATTTGAAAATAAATTTGAATGCAAAAACGAGTTTTAATTTAAAAATGAATTTGAATTTAGATTTGAAAATGATTTTAAATTCAAAATTGAAAATAGATTTGAATTTGATAATAAACTTAAATTTGAAAATGAATTTGAATTTGAAAATTCTTTTAAACTCAAAATAGAAAATTAATTTGAATTTGAAAATGAATTTGAATGCGAAAATGAGTTTTAATTTGAAAATGAATTTGAAATTTAAACATATTTCAGTAAATACAGTAAGGTACAAGCATGAAATAAGATGGTGATTTCTACTTAGGCTTCTTTACAGAGTAGAAAAGAATATAATACAATAAAACAGAATACAATGGAATAGGATAGAACAGAATAGTTTTCAAGTTTTTCATTGCACCGGACTGTGTGAATTATTGCCGCCGCACAGCACCTACTGTACACATTTGTTACACATTTTAACAGCTTGCCGACAAGCCGCCGCAGTTGTACTGCAGGCAGGTGAATCGCCGTTATGTTAGGTTGGTTCCTAAGTCGGCCAATGCGAGTGTTCCCGGGCTCCCGCGATCGATTGTAACACGGTGAGAACCGCGGGACCTCTGTGTGTAAACACACAGATCCCGGTTCTCTGAGGGGACAAGTGGCAGATCGTCTGTTCATACAGAGTATGAACAGCGATCTGTCATCTCCCCTAGTCAGTCCCCTCCCCCTTCAGTTAGAACACACACTAGGGAACACAATTAACTCCTTGATCGCCCCCTACCCTTCCCTGCCAGTGACATTTTTACAGTAAATCAGTGCATTTGTATAGCACTGATCGCTGTATTAATGAGAATGGTTCTAAAAATGTGTCAAAATTGTCCGATGTGTCCGCCACAATGATTAGAAATCAAAAGGAAGAACTCCGGACAGCCGCACACCAGGAAAATAAAATCCAAAGGGTTTATTTAAAAGCAAAAAGACACCACAATCCAAACACGGCAAAAAGGGGGGTACAGAGCTGACGCGTTTCGCACTGTATTTCAGTGCTTACTCATAGCTATGTGTGCGGCTGTCCGGAGTTCTTCCTTTTGATTTCTAATCGTTGTGCTATTAGCCAGCACCTGGGGCTCCCACACAGGAGCAGGAGCATTCGCTTGTAGGGAGAGTCTTGGAGCGGTGGTCGTTTGTTTTCATCTACATAAAAATCTCTGGACTTTGCTGTGTCCGCCACAATGTCGCAGTCCGATTAAAAATCGCAGATCGCTGCCATTACTAGTAAAAAAAAGAAATAATAATAAAAATGCTATAAATCTATCCCCCTATTTTGTAGACGCTATAACTTTTGTGTAAACCAATCAATAAACGCTTATTACGATTTTTTTACCAAAAATATGTAGAAGAATACGTATAGGTCTAAACTGAGAAAAAATTTGCTTTTTTTTTTTTAAAATGTGGATATTTATTATAGCAAAAAGTTAAAAAATATTGTGTTTTTTCAAAATTGGTGCTCTTTTTTTGTTTATAGCGCAAAAAATAAAAACTGGCAGAGATGATCAAATACCACCAAAAGAAAGCTCTATTTGTGGGAAAAAGAGGACGTCAATTTTGTTTGGTTGCAACGTCACACAATCGCGCAATTGTCAGTTAAAGCGGCGCAGTGCCGAATCGCAAAAAAAGTGCTCTGGCCAGGAAGGGGGTAAACCCTTCCGGGGCTGAAGTTGTTAAATTACTTTTTTTCCTTTAGAAATGTCATTTTGCTCTCAGACTGTTCTAAGCATGGGAAACATGCGCCCCTTTACAGGCATACTATAGACACCCCCCAGGTACGAAATTTAAAGGAATATTACACTTTTATTGTTTCACTTTAAGCATTAATAAAATCACTGCTCCTGAAAAAAACGGCCATTTTTAAAACTTTTTTTTGCATTGATACATGTCCCCTGGGGCAGGACCCGGGTCCCAAACACTTTTTATGACAATAACATGCATATTAGCCTTTAAAATTAGCACTTTTGATTTTTCATGTTCGTGTCCCATAGATTTTAACGGTGTCCGCGTGTTCAAACCAACTTTTTGCCTGTTCGCAAGTTCTGCGCTGAACCGGGAGGTGTTTGGCTCATCCCTAATATACATCTTCTGGGGATGCTGGCGCCCCATGACTAAGCTCTAGGGGGCAGAATGAAACACGTTGGGGGGTGTGGCCTCGTCAGAGTCCAGGCTGAGTTTGCCACCCCATTCATCGTAGTAGGACACCAGAGATTTGCGACTTCCAGTGGTTACCCTTCTTTCCTTGAACTCATGCAGGAGCCAGGACGGGCTCCATCCCCTGTCAGCACTCCAGCAGCAGCTTTGGTAGCACTGTCTACATACCCCCTCCCTATCGAGCCTACGTGGCACACACACTTTTCTCAGGCCCTCATTTCTCATGTGACCCTGGCAGCCATCTTGGGTCAGACAGAGCTTATTTAAGGGCCCTGGCTCCCAGGTTTGGCATGCTTTTGCGAGTTGGTAGAGCAAGGACAGGTGCCCAGCCTGTTGGGGTCAGTACTAGCAACAGGGAAAGGTGCCAGGCCATATTCTGCTCTCTTTACAGACGCTGTCCGTCTGACTGACACCCTATTTTAATTCAAGTTTTCCATTGCACCGGACTGTGTGAATTATTGCCGCCGTACTTCGCTGCAAATTTGTTACACATTTTAAAGAACAGAAGGCTCATAATTAAAGATTTCTAATGCAAATATGTTTAATTTGTGTTGGTATATTAAAGAATTGAAGGCGGTTTAGAAGGGAATGTCTTGTTTAAAATCCTGGAAGCTCTTGTAAGATAAGACATGTAAAAAAAAATAGTTTAGCAACCTTTTTTGGAGACTTGAGTGCTTGCTGCTGTGAGTCGTATATAACCGGCAGCAAGGGCAAGCTACCGTCAGGAGGCAAATGAGTGCCATACAATTAACCCCGAGACCGTCGCATTTCTGGACAGATCCACCAACATTATCCAATGAACACACACAGTTTACCTATTCTAGGTTCACCATATGACTGCCAGATTTATACATCATGCAAATGTAAAAATAAAACAAGCAGGTTGATTATTTGCTTATTCTATCTAATTTTAGGGCTTTTTTCTTTTTCTTTTTTTTTTCTTTTTATAGTCATGTTAACTAAGCTTAAATGTCTTACTGGTATAATGAAATCTCTGCCCCATATTGCCTCTCCGCTGGTGCCTAATACGCTGCCAGCCAAAACAGCTCTGGTACCAGCTGAATATATGCCATCCTAGTCAGCAGGACAGGGCAATCTGCTTGATGCATTCTCACTCCTATTTATGAGAAAAAAAATACAAAAATGTAAAATAAAAGCACACATTTGAAATTTTATTTAAATTAAGATTTTTTTTAATTATAATACTGATTTATTTTAATTTTTTTTCATGAGATATTTAGCTGCTTCAGATGCAACTGTGTAAAAATAAATAAATAATAAATAAATAATAATAATAATAATAAAAAAAGAATTGCTCCATAGTGACATGATGCCAATCTCCAGTTCCCACCACATCCCAAAGGTGCTCTATTGGATGAGATGTGGTCAGTGTGGAGACCATTGGATAAGATCTGGTGAGTGTGGAGGCCATTGGATGAGATGTGGTGAGTGTGGAGATCATTGGATGAGATCTGGTGAGTGTGGAGGCCATTGGATGAGATGTGGTGAGTGTGGAGGCCATTGGATGAGATGTGGTGAGTGTGGAGGCCATTGGATGAGATGTGGTGAGTGTGGAGACCATTGGATGAGATCTGGTGAGTGTGGAGGCCATTGGATGAGATGTGGTGAGTGTGGAGGCCATTGGATGAGATGTGGTGAGTGTGGAGGCCATTGGACAGTACAGTGACCTCATTGTCCAGTGGTGAGATGATTGGAGCTTTGTGACATGGCGCATTATCCTGCTGGAAGGAGCCATCAGAAGATGGGGACACTGTAGTCATAAAGGGATGGACATGGTCAGCAACAATACTCAGGTAGGTCGTGGTGTTTAACCACTTGCTTACCGGGCACTTAAACCCCCCTCCGGTCCAGACCAATTTTCAGCTTTCAGCGCTGTTACTCTTTGAACAACAATTGCACGGTCATATAACACTGTACCCAAATGATCCCACAAATAGAGCTTTCTTTTGGTGGTATTTGATCACCTCTGCGTTTTTTTTTAATTTAAATACAAAACAGTTTTTTATTTTGTTATTAAGATTTGCAAACAGGTAATTTTTCTCCTTCATTGATGTACGCTGATGAGGCTGCACTGATGGGCACCGATAGGCGGCACTGGTGGGCACTGATATGTGGCATTGGTGGGCACTGAGAGGTGGCACTGATGGGTAGCACTGATGGGCGGCACTGAAGGGCATTGATAGGTGGCACTGAAGGGCACTAATATGTGGCACTGATAGGTGGCACTGATAGCTGGCACTGATGGGCACTGATGGGTGGCCGTGATGGGCACTGATGAGTGGCAGTGATGGGCACTGATGGGTGGCAGTGATGGGCACTAATCGCACTGGTAGGTGACATTTATAGGCAGCACTGCTTGGTGGCACTGATGAGGCACTGATTGATACCACTGGTGGACATTGATAGGTGGCACTCATGGACATTGATAGGTGACACTGATTGCTGGCACTGTTATCCACTGGTGGGCACTGATTTGTGGCACTGTGGACACTGGCAGGCGGCACTGGTGGGCACAGATGAGATGGCTGTGCATCTTCCTCTTTGGGACCGATGTCCCTTGCACAGAAACCGGCGATCAGCTTTTTTTTCTCCTCACGCTGTCAGTGTGAGGAGAAAAAAAAACGATTAACGATCTTCTATTTACATCACGTGATCAGCTATCATTGGCTGAAAGCTGATCACATGGTAAGGGGCCAGGATTGACCCCTTACTCCGATCTGTGATCACCCGAGTCTCATTGACTCCGTGATCACACACGGGGAGCGTGCAAAGGGAGGACGTCTATTGATGGCCTCCCGGTAACAGCGCGGATCTGAAGGGGTTAAACCATGTTCAGTTGGTACTAAGGGGCCTAAAGTGTGCCAAGAAAATATCCCCCCCACCATTACACCCCCACCACCAGCCTGAACCGGTGATACAAGGCAGGATGGATCCATGATTTCATGTTGTTTACGCCAAACTCTGACCCGACCATCTGAATGTCGCAGCTGAAATCCAGACTCATCAGACCAATTTTGGTGATCCTGTGCCAATTGTAGCCTCAGTTTCCTGTTCTTAACTGACAGGAGTGGCACCCGGTGTGGTCTTCTGCTGCTGTAGCTGCTTAAGGTTGGATGTGTTGTGTGTTCAGAGATGGTAATCTGCATACCTTGGATGTAACGAGTGATTATTTGAGTTACTGTTGCCTTTCTATCATTTGGAACCAGTCTGCCCATTCTCCTCTGACATCAACAAGGCATTTTCCTCCACACAACTACCGCTCACTGGATATTTTCTCTTTTTCCCACCATTCTCTGTAAACCCGAGAGATGGTTGTGCGTGAAAATCCCAGAAATACTCAGACCAGCCCATTTGCCACCAACAACCATGCCACGTTCAAAGTCACTTAAATCCCCTTTCTTCCCCATTCTGATGCTCGGTTTGAACTTCACCAAGTCATCTTCACCACATCTAGATGCCTAAATGCATTGAGTCGCTGTCATGTGATTGGCTGATTAGCAATTTGTGTTACCAAGCAATTGAACAGGTATAACTAATAAAGTGGCCGGAATATCATCCATATCCAGACACAATGTTTTCATCTGCTTTCCCCTCCAATAGGAAGAAGCCATCTTTTTTTCAGGCATCATTTAGGGCAGTGGTTCTCAACCGTGTCCTCAAGTACCCCAACAGGCCATGTTTGCAGGTTTTCCTTTATCTTGCACAGGTGCTTTAATTAATGGCTTGATATTTTGGACAACTATTTTACCTAATGCCACGTACACATGATCGGACTATTTGGCCGGCTCCCGGATTCCGATAAGCCCCCCGCCCGCAGACCCGACACCAACAACCAGGGTTGTCGGGAAGAGGCCCTTGTCCTCATCAACATGGGGACAATGTGCTTTGGGGTGGGGGGGGCCGCAGGGCCCCCCTTTCCCCAAAGCACCCCCCATGTTGAGGGCACACGGCCTGGTACGGCTCAGGAGGGGGGGGGGGGGCGCTCGCTCGTCCCCACCCCCTTTCCTGCCGGCCGGGCTGCGTGCTCGGATAAGGGTCTGATATGGATATGGGGGGACCCCCATGCTGTTTTTTCGCGTAGGGATTCCCCTTTAAATTCATACCAGGTGACGGGGCTAGCATGGTGTCAATATCGCTGATCGAGGTGGCGGCATTCACTTCCTTCGCTAGTCCCGTCTACCTGGAGTCACGTTATAAATGAACGGCAAGTCCGTTCATTTCAAAAGTCCTGCGGACTAGCACACAGACGGCCGGATTGTCCGCCCGACTGCCGAGTCCGGCGGATAATTTTGAGTCAAAACTTTTTCCTAAGTCCACCAGACTTTTGGGAATAAAAAGTCTGCCGGACAAATCCGCCGGATAGTCCGAACGTGTGTATGTGGCATTAGAGAAATTCCCAAAACATGGCCTGTTGGAGGTACTTGAGGACCGAGGTTGAGAACCGCTGATTTAGGGAAACCTAAACCTGGACTGAGATGTCGTCTTAGATGTCTGATTCAGATCAGCCCCTACCGCAGTCTCTCACCTTTTGGTTTGCTACAAAGGTCTGTTCGCTGGATTAGAGGAGACTGAGGAAATGCTACCTAATAACTGCAGAAAACTGATGACATCCTCTTAACCTAGGCAAAATTGCTGCCTGGAGTTCAAGGTTGGATTGATTTTTAAATGTTAAAAGGTGGACCTTTTCTGAAAAAATTATACTGTTGCTGCTGTTACTAAAAAAAAAAAAAGAAAGAAAGAAAAAAAAAAAAAAAAAAGAAAAAGAGAAAGGAATATATAAAAAAAACCCTCCCACCAAAAAATTCCTAAATTTGAACTTTGTATTTTAAAGGTCTTTAATAGCCTCTTGATTTTGATATTTTAGCATTGTTAGCATTAGATATTCGGATGCTTTAGACGCCACACGGTGAAGAATAATAGCAAAAAATAAATAAAGATAGAATAAAAGATATTCCTGGATTTGAACTTTGTGCTTTTGAAGGTCTTCAATAGTCTCTGGATTAGACGTTTGGCTGCTTTAGATTCCACCGTATGAAAAAAGAAAAATACAATAAAAATGTAATAACAAAAATATTTTTGAATTTGAACTTTGTATTTTTGAAGGCCTTCAATAGTCCCGGAATTTTCTCGCTGTGATACAGTTTTTGGCATTAGATGTTTGGCTGCTTTAGATGCATTATTTTTTGACTGTGTAAAAATAATAATAACGTAATATACAGGATACTGACATGTATAGGTGAAGTTCATCCAGGGAATATCTGATTGCTTCTTGGGGGATCAGGAAGGATTTAAAAAAAAAAAAAAAATTTTCCCCTTTTATTAGTTGAACTATATGGACTCTTTTTTCAACCAGATCAACTGTGCAACTATGTAAGAAGAAATTATATATATATATATATGTATATATATATATATATATATATATATATATATATATAGTTGTATCGGGGTGATTATACTCCGATAGTAGGTGCTTCTCCAATGAGTTGCCCCAGTTCAAACTATATTTTAGGGCATGGCAGCCTACTTTCATTAAATAAAATGTGAAGTTCACATAGACATCAGTTGCCCAATCAGGGGGTTCTTCCACATCAATATGAACATTCAAATGAAAATGCCGAGCCACCTGGCTCCCTTGTTGGCAGCACTGCTGCTCTTCTAACCAGTCCCTCTGACTGTATTGTCCAGAGCACTTTTTGCGATTCGGCACTGCGTCGCTTTAACTGACAATTGCGCGGTCGTGCGACGTGGCTCCCAAACAAAATTTACGTCCTTTTTTCCCCACAAATAGAGCTTTCTTTTGGTGGTATTTGATCACCTCTGCGGTTTTTATTTTTTGCGCTATAAACAAAAAAAGAGCCCCAATTTTGAAAAAAAAAATGTTTTACTTTTTGCTGTAATAAATACCCCCCAAAAAAATTGTAAATACATTTTTTTTTTTCCCTCAGTTTAGACCGATACGTATTCTTCTACATATTTTTGGTGAAAAAAAATCGCAATAAGTGTCTACAAAATAGGGGATAGTTTTATGGCATTTTTATTATAATGTTTTTTTATTAGTAATGGCGGTGATCTGCGATTTTTATCGGGACTGCGACATTATGGCGGACACATCGGACACTTTTGACACTATTATGGATTTTCCGACGAAATTCCGCTCAAGCTTGGCTTGCATACACACGTACAACACTACGACGAGCTGAGAAAATTAAGTTCAATGCTTCCGAGCATGCGTCAAATTGTTTCCGATCATGCGTAGGAATTTTGCATGTCGGAATTGCATACAGACGAACTGCATTTCCGATTTCCGTCAGAAAAATAGAGAACCTGCGCTCAATCTTTTGCTGGCCGAAAATGCCACCAGCAAAAGTCAGATGGAGCCTACACATGGTCGGAATTTCCGACCAAAAGCTCACATCAGACTTTTGCTGGCGGAATTTCGGATCGTGTGTACGCGGCATAAGCGATAAAAGAAAACATTTTGTGAATTAATTATCTACCATCTACTGCTACTACCTAAATACTGCTTTGGGGTTGACTGACCCTTTTAAAGGAGATCATAAAGCAAATGCAAATGGCTAATAAAGTGCAACATCTACCTTTTATTGTGCATCTATTATACCTCTTTTCCTTATGCCCCGTACACACGATCGGAAATTCCGACCACAAAATCCGTCCGTTTTTTTCCGACGGATTTTGTCCGACACTGGTGTTGCATACACACGGTCGGACAATGTTGTCGGAAAATTTGATCATTCTGAACGTGGTGACGTTCGCTGCGTACAACGGAAATACGTAGAGGCTAGTAGCCAATAGCTTTGGTCTCGTAATTTGATCTGAGCATGCGTGGCACTTTGTCCGTCGGAATTCGCTACACGCGATCGGAAAAAGTCCGATCGGATTTTGTTATTGGAAAAATTGAGATCCTGCTCTTAACCACTTCAGCCCCGGAAGAATTTACCCCCCTTCCTGACCGGAGCACTTTTTGCGATTCGGCACTGCGTCGCTTTAACTGACAATTGCGCGGTGGTGCGACGTGGCACCCAAACAAAATTGGGTCCTTTTTTTCCCACAAATAGAGCTTTCTTTTGGAGGTATTTGATCACCTCTGCGGTTTTTATTTTTTGCGCTATAAACAAAAGAAGAGCGACAATTTTGAAAAAAAAAACACAATATTTTTTACTTTTTGCTATAATAAATATCCCATTTTTAAAAACAAAAACAATTTTTTTTTTCCTCAGTTTAGGCCGATACGTATTCTTCGACATATTTTTGGTAAAAAAAATCAATAAGTGTATATAGATCGGTTTGGGCAAAAGTTATAGCGTCTACAAAATAGGGGATAGATTTATTGCATTTTTTTTTTTTTTACTAGTAATGGCGGCGATCTGTGATTTTTTTTCGTGACTGCGACATTGCGGCGGACACTTCGGACACTTTTGACACATTTTTGGGACCATTCACATTTACACAGCGATCGTTGCTATAAAATTGCAGTGATTACAGTGTAAATGTGACTGGCAGGGAAGGGGGTTAACACTAGGGGGCGCTGCAGGGGTTAATATGTTCCCTAAGGTAGTGATTCTAACAGTGGGGGGAGGGGACTCACAAGGGGAGGAGACCGATCGGTGTTCCTCCGTACTGGGATCACATGATCAGTCTCCTCTCCAGTGACAGGACGTGGAGCTGTGTGTTTACACACACAGCTCCACGGTCCCGCGCGGTCCCGCTGTTTTCACGGTCAATCGCGGGTGCTCGGTGGACATCGCGGCCGCCGGGCACGCGCACCGGGTCCCGCGTGCGCGCCCCCTAGGCGGCCGGGAATGGGAGGACATCATATAAGGCCCACCCAGGATGGGAGATCCACCTTGTGGGCGTCATATGACTATGGGCGGGAATGCGAAGTGGTTAAATTTTTTTCGGACATTTTCTGTCGGAATTTCCGACCGTGTGTACGCGGCATTACCTAATGTATGTGAACATACGGAATTAGGTTGCAGCACATTTACTTTACAGCCCCCAGGACCCTATATGAATAAGAAGGTAAAAGCTTTTCCACGTCATCTCTAAATGGGAACTACAACATAAAAGCCTTTTTTTTTTTTTTTTATACATATATATATATTTTTTTTTTTACACAGTTTACATTCCAGTGATTTAGGTACCTTGAAGGACCAGAGAGCCACCTCCACCCCCAGCCCAATAAATTGTGCAACTGATTTAAAATAAAAGGCATGCTATAAAGAATACCTATATCATCAGATCTCGCTTCCTTTAATAATTGAATACGGCCAACCCGACTTCTTCTACATCTGTAATGTAATAACAAATATTGCCCATAAACTTGCCTGAAAATGTATATATATATATATATTTTTTATCCCCTTCTCTCTTTGCGGCCTGTGGAAGGTCTATATATTATAAATGAGTTGATAATCCTCACCGCTGTTTCTTAGAAACCAAAATTTGTTTTGTGTTTTATAACACTGAACTCCAAACTGAATAAAAACAAGATTACTATGGAAATAAAACCGCATATTTTTTTATGTTTTTTTTTTATTTCGTTTTTTTTTATTCCTGATATTACGGATGATATTTGTCTATTAAAGGTCAGACAGTCCCCTCCATGGAAACCAGTTTTCTTTTTATTGTCACCGATGCAATATTAAGCGGTAAGATCAAGTTTTCACCTTTTTATTCTTTAAAAGCCTCGGCATTACAATATATATTTATTCACGGCATCAATCGTACACATAGCAGATGGATCCCATACTTGTGAATGCTTCAGATCGTTATTGATAGTCGCCCCATATACTAAGTACCGTATATACTCGAGTATAAGCCGAGTTTTTCCCGCACATTTTTGTTGTGCTGAAAATGCCCCCCTCCTCGGCTTATACTGGAGTCAAGCACATTTCTGCAGCAGAGAATGACATTTTCCGACCCGAATTTGGGGCCACTTGGTGCTAGGAACCCCAAATTTGGTGTGCAAACCCCAACATATCCAAATCTGGGGTTCCTAGCACCAAGTGACCCCGAGATACGGGGCCCCAAAGTCGGTTCGGAAAATGTCTTTCTCTCCTGCAGAAAAGTGCTTGACATTTTCCGAACCGACTTTGGGGCCCCGTATCTTAGAGCCACTTGGTGCTTGGAACCCCAGATTTGGTGTGCAAACCCAATGGAACTAGCACTACAACATATCCAAGTTCCTAGCATATATACGGGGCCCCAAAGTCGGTCAACTGTGTCCATCTGCAGCAATGTCATTTCGGGACCCTTTGGGTCCAGAGACCTCAAAGACTTTGGGGCCTCGTATCTCAGGGCCGCTTGGTGCTAGGAACCCCAAATTTGGTGTGGAAAACCCAGTGGAACCAGCATTACATACCCAAATTGGGTTTCTAGCACCAAGTGGCCCCCGAGATACAAGGCCCCAAAGTCGGTTCGGAAAATGTCAAGCACTTTTTCTGCAGCAAAAAATTACATTTTCCAACCCGACTTTTGCGGCCCCGTATCTCGGGGCCACTTGGTGCTAGGAACCAAATTTGGTGTGCAAACCCAGTGGCCCCGAGATACAGGGCCCCAAATTCGGTCAACTGTGTCCATCTGCAGCAATGTCATTTCGGGACTCTTTGGGTGCAAAATTTGAGGTTCCTAGCACCAAGTGGCCCCGACATACGGGGCCCCAGATTCAGTCAACTGTGTCCATCTGCAGCAATGTCCAGAGACCCCAAATTTTGGCTGCAGCTAGGGGCATCTAGGAACCCTTAACTACCAAGTTTGAAGTTCGGGGGACTTATGGCTACAAATGGGCACAGTGAGGCATGCAAACGGGCACAGTGGGGCTGCAAATGGGCATTGTTGACCCTCTTTTCCACTTACAGTAGCTGCGCATTTCTCACCCTAGGCTTATACCCGAGTCAATACGTTTTCCCAGTTTTTTTGTGGTAAAATGAGGTGCCTCGGCTTATACTCGAGTATATACAGTATACAGAGGACTAAAGGTATGGACCGTTGAAGTGTGTGATTGTTGTTTGTTGATGATGGTTGGGATAACGGTATGTGCATTGTGAATGTAGTGATCATTCTGATGCCCAACAGTAATAATGTTTAACCGCTTCAGCCCCAGAAGATTTTACCCCCTTCCTGACCAGAGCACTTTTGCGATTCGGCACTGCGTCGTTTTAACTGACAATTGCACGATTGCGCGATGTTGCACCCAAAATTCCCCATAAATAGAGCTTTCTTTTGGTGGTATTTGATCATCTCTGCGGTTTTTATTTTTTGCGCTATAAACAAAAAAAAGAGCAACAATTTTGAAAAAAAAATACATTTTTTACTTTTTGCTATAATAAATATCCCCAAAAAATATATATAAAAAAATTATAATAATAATTTTCCTCGGTTTAAGCCAATACGTATTCTTCGACATATTTTTGGTAATATATTATTCATGTTATTTATTCATTCATTTATTTATTTTTTATCAGTCAGTGAACCACAGACATTGATCATTTTGCTTACAATTGTTTAACGGCTTCCCGACCGGCGCACGACGATGTACTTCGGCAGAATGGCACCGACGGGCATAAGGGCGTACAGGTACATTCCTTTGAATTTGCCGCCATGCCATCGCGTGCGCGCTGACCTCCGTGTGTCCGATCACGGGTCACACAGACCCGATCACCACGGGGATACCCGCAATCGTCTCACGGGGAGCAAGAACAGGGAGATGCTGAAGTAAGCATCTCCCCGTTCTGCCTAGCAACAAGTGACACTGATCTCTGCTCCCTGTGATTGGAGCAGAGATCAGTGTTCACTAACACACAGCCACACCCCCCACAGTTAGTAACACGCCCCTAGGACACACTTAACCCCTACACTGCCACCCCCTGGTTAACCTCTTTACTTCCAGTGTCCTTTACACAGGAATCAGTGCATTTGTATAGCACTGATTGCTGTATAAATGACAATGGTCCCAAAAATTGGTCAAAAATGTCCGATGTGTCCGCCATAATGTTGCAGTCACAATAAAAATCGCTTATCGCCACCATTACTAGTAAAAAAAATATATATTAATAAAAAAAATGCCATAAAACTATCCCCTATTTTGTAGACGCTATAACTTTTGTGCAAACCGATTTTTTTTTTTTTACCAAAAATATGTAGAAGAATACGTATCGGCCTAAACTGAGGAAAGAAAATTTTTATTTTTATATATTTTTGGGGGATATTTATTATAGCAAAAAGTAAAAAAATAATGTGTTTTTTTTTTTTAAATTAATTATTTTTCTGCATTAATTATCGCTTATGATTTATGAATTATTGTTTATGGAAAATTATTTTTTGGATATATGAATTTGGATTTCACTACTGGACGCACTTTATTGTTTATCTTGCACAGGAATTATTTTGCACAGGAATTTGTCACTGGATGCACTTTATTATTGATTTTATTGGTATAGCATTGTTTTAATAATTTATTGCTATACATTATTGGTTTTAAATTATTAACCCTTTGACGCTTTTGGGAACCATCCTTCGGAGCCCCCCTTAGGATTGGTATCCTATTTGCCAGCAAGCGCCACACAACTTTTACTTTACAATATTTTTTGTGCATTTATTTTATATATATTTTTATTATATATATATTTATCTTTTAATGACAGATTTCTTATTGGCATCCCATTTATCAGCAAGCGCCATTTGTTTGACTTTTACCAGCAAGCACCACTTATTTTTTATTAATATTTATTATTTAATATTTTTTGCTAGCGCCCCATTTGTATATATACTTATATATATCCATTTTCTACTGATTATTGGTGTGTGAACATTTTGATGGTGGCTGCGGCAGTCGTTGCTTTTTATTGATTCGCGGTTGGTTTGCGCAGTTGGTCCCCCCATTTTATACATACTTTTTTTCTAAATTGTCGCTCTTTTTTTGTTTATAGCGCAAAAAATAAAAACCGCAAGGGGCGATCAAATACCACCAAAAGAAATCTCTATTAGTGGGAAAAAAAGGACGTCAATTTGGTTTGGGAGCCACGTCGCATGAGCGCGCAATTGTCAGTTAAAGCAACGCAGTGCCGAATCGCAAAAAGTGGTCTGGTCTTAAGCCAGCAAAATGGTCCGAGCCTGAAAGTGGTTAAAAAACGACAGCGCTGAAAGCTGAAAATTGGCCTGGGCAGGAAGGGGGGAAAGTGCCCGGTATTGAAGTGGTTAATACATATATATATATCAGTAAACACTTTTAATCCCACAGTCTCCATAGACACCACTCAATCTGCCTTCGCTTTTCATGTATCTCCCCCATCAATACATCTTTATCCCTCGAATAATATCAGACACCTCCAGAGTGAAACATATTAAATGGCGGTTCTCGCTTGACATCTATTTTTATAAACAATCATCGGCTTTTTCTTTTATCTGCCTTTTACGTCGAAAAAACACTCATCTGAATTGCCCCGCAGGACTTATCCCTGACTGTGTTAGAGGAACAACTTACAGCGGACGGACGGAGTGTGTGGGTGTACATCACAGCTTTAATGGACAAACTTATGCGCTCAGTGGTGTAACTAGAACCTTCAGGGCCCTGGTGCAAGAAACCATGAAGGGCCCCCCTGAACCCCAGCCGAGGCCCTTCCCTCCGAGTCCGGTGGTGGAACTCCAGGGCTCGGTCACAGGTACGACTTTTGTGAGCCCTGTAGTTCCACCACTGGTATCAGCAGTTTTTTTTTATAATTTTTTACAATTTTTTAGGAGTCCCGTTGGGGACTTTGGTGAGATATCAGAGGTCTAAACAGACCTATGATGTTACACCTTTGAGACAAAGAGGAAGAAGGGAAAGGGAAATTGGGTCCCTGTCTTCTGGGGAGAAGTGGGCCCTGTCCCCAGTAGAGATTGGGCCCTTGTCCTTAGGGGAGATGGGGTCCCTGTCCCCACGTAAGTAGGAGTCCCTGTCCCTAAGGTAAATGGGGTCCCTGTCCTCTGGGGAGAAGTGGGCCCTGTCCCCAGGGGAGATGGGTCCCTGTCCCCAGGGGAGAGATGGGGTCACTGACCTTAGGGGAGATGGGGTCCTTGTAGTCGAGCATGGAGCTCTGCTAGTCACCCCCCACCTCCAGCCACCTGTGCGCCCGGTGCCTAACCGCCTCTGCTGCCACCGGCCATATGTAGAGGGGGCCGCATGGGCCCCTTGCAGCACAGGGCCCGGTTGCGCTCGCGACTGCTGCACCCCCTATAGTTACGCCCCTGTATGCGCTGCAAATGACAGTTTACATTTTATGGTTGACATCCCTCCGCTGACCTCTCATTCACTCATGCATAGCTTCTGAGAATTACATTTAGTACATAGGATTCAAACGGCATCAGCTGAATGTATAAAAGCATTGTGGAAAAAAAGAGGTCTTTATTTCTCAGTAATATGAAGTTCCTTTTTATGTAACATTACTAAGAATGTCTATCGCGTGGTGTGTAATGCGCAAAGGAACACATAAGGGATCAAATAGACGACACTGATCATCCCCGGCAGGTGTTGTAAAATTTTAGATTCATGTTTTTTTTAGCCGACGACTCTTACCGAACACAGTGCTTGTTTGGAAGAGTGAAAGGGATTGCTGAATCATAAAACCATAGAACCATCCAGTTCAACCATAAAAAAATAAATAAATAAAATAAAAAATATTGTACAATCCAATATACTGTATATACTCGAGTATAAGCCGACCCGAATATAAGCCTAGGCACCTAATTTTACCACAAAAATCTGGGAAAACGTATTCTATATAATCCCGACCCACCCTCCTCCTCCTTCTTTTTTTTCCCCGTTGAGATTATATACTGGATGTTTTTTAGGTGTCTTGTTCTTTTGTATGTTATATTTATATTTTATCTAATTTTTTGTTGAGTTAGCGAGTTACTGTACAACTTACTGGGTGTGGATCCCGAGGAAGCACGTTCTTCATGAAACGCGTAGATATGAAACAGCAGGTACCACACAACTAACTCACTTCTTACCGAAGATCATCGTTTTTATGTGAACAATTACTCTTTATGTGTGATTTCTTGGTGGCGCATTTAAAACCCTAATTATTTACCATCGTCTTCCCTCTTTCTTTGGGTAGCCAAGGGTTTTCTTACTTGTCTTTCAAAGGGTGGTGTCCACTGAGAAATAGGTTGCTGTATACAGGGTACTTCCACACAACTCTATAAACATTTTATTTCATTTTTTTTAATATTTTAAATTTATAAAATCTGCAATTTGACCTAAAAATATATAAATATATCTAAGGAGAAAATTAGTAGCGCTTATGTGTACAAACTCATACAAATTTCAAAGTACAATAATGAGATATGTGAATAGTTTTCATATAAAAAAAACTAATAAAATCAAACATATAAGTGTAAATATAAATATATATCACCCTAGTGAAAAAGTGATAAATGCATATATATATATATATATATATATATATATATATATATATATATATATATATATATATATATATATATATATATAGTGATAACGGAATATAAAGTCCAAATATGTGAGCAATGACGAGAAAAAGAAGCAAAGTATCTCTTCAAAGTGTGTCTTCAGTACAAAATTCTTCAAACAAATCTTGGAACATCCACCACACCACGTGCTCTGTGACACCTCTCCCTCTGAAGAGCAAACTCACCAGATCACAATGCCTCCCACTCTCGTGTTTGGCCAAAGCGCTTTTTTCCACTTCAGGGGTTAATAGTGTCAGTACACTCGTTCTATTTATTGTATGTTAGTATGACTCCATATGTAAGAAAAAGTAAGTGCTCCACATAGTGTAATAAAATTCAACCAGTTTAATATATCACACTAAAAACTTCCAATGGTACAACTCACATTTTTCCAAATAAAATCACAGCAACCGAACTATAGTGGACAAATGGTAAACTGCGGCCACAGCGGACCAGAGGTGTGCGCTCAACCGTCGTATCTCACCCACTCCAAGGTCTCTCTGTTTAAAGCAGCAGTATAAATTTAGCAGAGCAGCGTCTCACATCAGTACAAACACTTGTCCTGTAGCCACGCCCCCGACGTGAGGAAGTCATTACGACGAAACCATTACGAGAGACCTTGGAGTGGGTGAGATACGACGGTTGAGCGAAAAACCTCTGGTCCGCCGTGGCCGCAGTTTACCATTTGTCCACTATAGTTCGGTTGCTGTGATTTTATTTGGAAAAATGTGAGTTGTACCATTGGAAGTTTTTAGTGTGATATATTAAACTGGTTGAATTTTATTACACTATGTGGAGCACTTACTTTTTCTTACATATGGAGTCATACTAACATACAATTAATAGAACGAGTGTACTGACACTATTAACCCCTGAAGTGGAAAAAAGCGCTTTGGCCAAACACGAGAGTGGGAGGCATTGTGATCTGGTGAGTTTGCTCTTCAGAGGGAGAGGTGTCACAGAGCACGTGGTGTGGTGGATGTTCCAAGATTTGTTTGAAGAATTTTGTACTGAAGACACACTTTGAAGAGATACTTTGCTTCTTTTTCTCGTCATTGCTCACATATTTGGACTTTATATTCTGTTATCACTATATATATATATATATATATATATATATATATATATATGCATTTATCACTTTTTCACTAGGGTGATATATATTTATATTTACACTTATATGTTTGATTTTATTAGTTTTTTTTTTATATGAAAACTATTCACATATCTCATTATTGTACTTTGAAATTTGTATGAGTTTGTACACATAAGCGCTACTAATTTTCTCCTTAGATATATTTATATATTTTTAGGTCAAATTGCAGATTTTACATTTCTATACTATTTTAAGTAGCAGCTATTTACACCAATTTATTTATTTATTTATTGTCACCAATTTATTTCATATTTAAATTTTCACTATTAGTTGGCGCGGTGGGGGTAAGAAATATAGAGGGCAGGTCATTATTTAATATAGTTTTTATCAACAGTATACAGACATTTTAAATTTATAGCATGTGGGAGACCGGGAGAGGGATTTTCGAGATTATATTGAGATTATATACTGGATGTTTTTGTATTTGTTTTGTTCTTTTGTATGTTAGAATGTATATTTTATCAATTTATTTGTGGCGTTGTCGAGTTACTGTACAACTTACCGGGTGTGGATCCTGAGGAAGCAAGTTCTTTACCAGAAACGCGTAGATCTGAAATGCCAGGTACCACACAACTCACTTCTTACCAAAGATCATTGTTTTTATACAAACTTTGATTTGTTTATTTTAAACATGGAGATAATACACATTATATATTTTATTCTTTATGTGTGATTTCTTGGTGGCACATTTAAAACCCCAATTATTTACGTTTGTCTTCCCTCTGTCTGGTGAGCTGAGGGTTTTCCTACTTCTATTGTCTTTAAAAGGACGGTGTGCACTGAGAAATAGGTTATTGTATACAGGGCACTTCTACACAACTCTATATACATTTATTTTTCATTTTTTTATATTGTAAATATATGGTATGTGGGAGAACGAGGAGAGAGATTTTTCTGGATAATCCTGACCCACCCTCTTCCCTCTTTTTTTTTTTCCTTTGAAATTATATACTGAATGTTTTTGTATTTGTTTTGTTCTTTTGTATTGTATATTTATATTTGATCAAATTTTTATCTTTACCTGTACCTTTTGTATTGAACTGTACTGTAATTGTGTTGTCCCCCCCATACTTTGTAAAGCGCTGCATAAACTGTTGGCGCTATATAAATTGTGTATAATAATAATAATTTTTGTGTGGAGTTACTGTATGTCAGAAACCATTAAATCAGGCTGGAGACAGAAGCACAGTTAAATCACACTTGTTTAATAATAAAAGTAAAAAGAACAAAAATAGTCAAAACATAGCCAAAGTACAGTAACCAGAATGGATCGTCAGCCAAGCCAGACGTCAGGGATCAATGTAGTGGAACAGCAAGCAGGATCTGGAGCCAGAAGGGATGTCAGCAAAGCAAGTCTTGAACAGGATCACAGGAGATAGTTTCTGTGATGTTGACCAAGGCGAAGGCAGAGATCCTCTGGGCTGCACGGCTTAAGTAGGCAGGACTGACGAGCAGGATATCATCAACAGCTGAGTAACTGTGGAGCGATAGGAGCTGGCAATTAGCCAACAGCTGAGCGGCCAGCTCAGAGAAGGAAGGGCTGAGCCCAGCCCTGACAGATATGCCTTTTAAATTCTGGACTTTGAATGGATGTGGAGAAGAGAAGACTGCATATAAACAGGTACAACTTGTGTAGGAGGATTTGTTTAGTCTCTGTGTATTACCTGTCACTTCTCTTTGTATAGGCAAGGGTTTACAACCACTTTAACTTTGACATGTCTGTAATATTAGGTGAGACACTGTACAACTTACCGTGTTGTGAATCCCTAGGAAGCAAGTTCTCCAAGAAACGCGTAGGTCTGAAACACCAACGAAACACGTAGGTCTGAAACACCAACGAAACACGTAGGTCTGAAACACCAACGAAACACGTAGGTCTGAAACACCAACGAAACGCGTAGGTATGCAAACGCCAGGTACCACACAACTCCCTTCTTACAAAAGATCATTGTTTATACATGAACTTTGATTTGGTTATTTTAAATATGGATATTTTATTTTCATTTATTTTTTTTTTATAGATTTTACTCTTGATGTGTGATTTTATGGTGGCACATTTAACCCCCCAATTTCCTTTGTCTTTCCTCTTTCTTTGGCTTAGCCAAGGGTTTTCCCTACTTCTATTGTCTTTCAAAGGTTTTTGTGTACAGGGCACTTCTTTTTTTTTTGTTTTATATTGTGAGTGTTCAGTATTTGCAGGGGGCACAAGTATTTTTAACCACTTTCCGACCGGCGCACGGCGATGTACGTCCCTTTTTTGAAGAGGGATATCTCGGTAACGGCAGCAGCTGCTGCCACAACCGAGTTATCCATCTCTTCAGGCGCCGGTCGGCATTCCGATAATGGTGGTCATCGCGGCGAATTCGGTGCGAGATCACCATTATCGGCAGCGGGAGAGGTGCCCCCCTCCTGCCACTCACCCGCGCCTTCCGCCGCTTACCGGAGCCGTCGGCAGCGGCGGAAGCGATCGGGTCCTCCTCAGTGCTGGGTATTGAGATGAGTGAGGCCAAGATGGCCGCCACCTGTCTCTATACCATAGCAGGGCGGAAGCGACGTCAAAACTTCACTTCCGCCCATACGTCTTAAAGGAACATTTTCCAAATGTCATTTTTTTTAATTACATTTTTTTTTTTGCATTTTAGTCCAAATATGAGATGTGAGGACTTTTTTGACCACCAGATCTCATATTTAAGAGGACCTGTCATGATTTTTTTCTATTACAAGGGATGTTTACATTCCTTGTAATAGGAATAAAAGTGAGCCAATTTAAAAAAAAAAAAACAGTGTAAAAATAAATAAAATCAAGAAAAATAAATAAGAAAAAAATATATATATTTTTAAAGCGCCCCGTCCCGACGAGCTCACGCGCAGAAGCGAACGCATACGTGAGTAGCGCCCGCATATGAAAACGGTGGTCAAACCACACATGTGATGTATCGCTGCGATCGGTAGAGCGAGAGCAATAATTATAGCCCTAGACCTCCTCTGTAACGCAAAACATGCAACCTGTAGAATTTTTTAAACGTCGCCTATGGAGATTTTTGAGGGTAAAAGTTTGATGCCATTCCACGAGCGGGGCGCAATTTTGAAGCGTGACATGTTAGGTATCAATTTACTCGGCGTAACATTATCTTTTACAATATATACAAAAATTGGACTAACTTTACTGTTGTCTTATTTTTTTTATTCAAAAAAAGTGATTCTTTTCCAAAAAAAGTGCGCTTGTAAGACCGCTGCGCAAATACGGTGTGAAAAAAAGTATTGCAGCGACCGCCATTTTATTCTCTAGGGTGTTAGAAAAAAAAAAAAATATATAATGTTTGGGGGTTCTAAGTTTTTTTCTAGCAAAAAAAAAAAACAGTTTTAAACATGTAAACACCTAAAATCCAAAACGAGGCTGGTCTTAAAGTGGTTAAATGAATGCACACCTGGGTAAATTCATTGAAGGACAACTAAAGTGAAAAATATTGTATTCTGCTAACCGTATGAAACCGTATGCAATATATGAATTGCTTTTTTTTTTTTGTTTTAATATTTTTTTATTGAAATATATGAGAGTATTTCGAACAGTTCACAGGGGAGAGTAAAAACAAAGAGAAAACATAACGTTGTTTAGAGAGTGGAGGACCCTCTCCAGTATTGTTACATATATAAAAAACAATTATGTACCAAACAGGACAATAGGGAAATACTATGCAAACACCAGTTAAGTGAGGATATAGCGCATAGTCCAGTTTTTTTGGATAAGGGGGCATCATGGAGGGGGGGTAAGGATATAAGGATAGGGGGGCAGATATAAGGCTAGGAGGGGAGAGGGGTAATGAATTGCTTTTTTGTTAATTCACGTCTTTATTTATATTTATTTTTTTACACATTTATATTAGACATGTGCACAACAAAAAAATTTGTTTATTTTCGTTTTTTTCGTTTCCGAATAAAAAAATTTATTTTCGTTTCGCTTTTTTCGTTTCCGTTGATTCGTAACGATTCGTACATTCGTAAGTCGTCGGTGTTCGTATTCGTAACGATTCGTAAGAGTTATTTTTTCGTTGATTTGTTTTTTAGTTAGTTTCATTTTCGTTTATTCGAAATTCGGACGCATTCGTATTTATTCATACATTCGAAACATTCGTAACATTCGTAGATTCGTAATCGGAGCATAATTCATAATTTTATTTAATGTGTGCTATTATTACATTTTAATAATTTACGAATCTAAAAAAAAGGTTACGAATCGAAAAAAAAAAAGTTACGAATCGAAAAAAAAAAGTTACGAATGTACGAATTTTTTCGTTCAATCTATTCGAAGCACGTTAAGCAGCGCCATTGTAAGAGACACGGAAAATTACCAATTCAACAAAAAAAAAAAGTTACGAATCGAAAAAAAAGTTACGAATGTATGAATTTTTTCGTTCATTTTCGTTGTTCCTGTTTTCGTTTTTCGGATTTTCTTCATTCGTACATTCGTTGTTTCTAATTAGTTTTTTCGGATTTTCGTTGTTTTTCGGATTCGTTCGATTCGAATGATTCGTTATTCGGATTCGTTCGATTCGAACGATTCGTTCATTCGTACGAAAACGAACGAACGAAAATAACGAAAAAAAACTAAACAAATTGCACATGTCTAATTTATATGCAGGACACCTGTTAGAAATCAAGGGGCCCATACAGCTTACCCGACAGCCCCCCCCCTCCCAGGCATGTGGGTGCAGGTGTATTGTCCTTGAATTTAGGACCTGTGGCTGTGTTCATACATAGATTTAAGCCTCGTAGACACGATCAGATTGTTGGCCAACAAAACCGCAGACTTTTGTCCGAAGGACGTTGGCCCAAACTTGTCTTGCATACACACAGCCACACAATTGTCGGCCAACAAATACGAACGTAGTGACGTACTACGTTGTTTTTCAGCTCTTTAGCGCCATCCCTTTGGGCTCCTCCTGCTATTTTCGTGTTTATAGAAGCTTGGTGAATGTTGTTTCGAGCTTTTCATTTCGCGCTTTTCATTTTGCACTTTTTCGGTGTTTCAGACTGACACACCTCACCACCGATCGCCACGGGCGTGCGGTGGCTGTTATCCTGCTGGACTTCATATGACGCCCAGTCAGGATAACTGAACCACCACCCGGCTGTCATTCTGCTATAGGCCGGGCGGCAGTGGCGGCTGGTGCTCAAAATTTTTGGGGGGGGCGCAAACAAACAGCCTCACTGTGCCATCAAACGCTGCCACTGTGCCCATCAAACGCTGCCACTGTGCCCCAAGTGCTGCCACTGTGCCTCAAGTGCTGCCACTGTGCCCCAAGTGCTGCCACTGTGCCCCAAGTGCTGCCACTGTGCCCCAAGTGCTGCCACTGTGCCCCAAGTTCTGCCACTGTGCCCCAAGTGCTGCCACTGTGCCCCAAGTGCTGCCACTGTGCCCCAAGTGCTGCCACTGTGCCCCAAGTTCTGCCACTGTGCCCCAAGTGCTGCCACTGTGCCCCAAGTGCTGCCATTGTGCCCCAAGTGCTTCCGATATCTTCTCCCGCGCTCCTGTCTTCTGCTATGATTGGACGCCTAGCATCCAATCACAGCGCCTGTGACTTCAGCCAATCAGGTGACAGGTAACAAACCCGGCAACCTGATTGGCTGAGAGGCGGGTCTGTGTTAGGGAAGTGATGTATTCGCTTCTCTAACACAATACTGTGTAATCAGCGAACGCACAGCAGTGCGCTCGCTGTTTACACTTATGGAAGCCTATTAGAGCACTCCGCTCTAATCAGGTTCCCTATTAGAGCTTTACAGCTCTAATAGGGCACTTCCAGAAACACCCCCCCCACTGTAATTCAGATGCCCGGCGCCCGACAAGGGGCCGGACACCTGAATAGGGGGCGGCAGCGGTGACAATAGATAGATTCATGCAATGCATGAATCTATCTATTGGTGATAGAGCGGTGCAGGAGAGAGGAGGCGGCGCTCCTGCGCCCTCTATGCACGCACTGCCACTTCCGGGCGGGAAGACGGAAGGCAGAAAAAACCTTTATGTTCCCTTTAAACCATGATATCAATTCTAATTTGTCACAGAGGTAGACACACTTTTAAAAACCGGACCGCACATCTGCAAACTGCCCGCATCCCGAAAAAATAAGTCGAAATGGATAGAAATGTTCCACACACGGCCTTTCCTGCTCGACAAATATCCCACTCAAAAGGTTAATTTGCTGAAACGACTGAATCCGAGTTGCTACGGCCCTGTTTAAAAGCCTCCAAAGAAACAACGAGGAGAAGGATGGGCAGCCGCACCGCATCGTCTCTGCTACATTATTACTAATTGTGCTCGCCGGAGGAGACGGAACCTCGAGGACCCCGGCTTTATTACTTCTCTCCGGATTATTATAGCCGGGTGCTATTGCACACATTGATAAAACCTCGTGTTTGGAAGGGAAAACTCATCATATGAAGCCGTGATTTCTTAATACATGACAGGAGGTGTAATTATTCCAGAAGAGGGTAGAATGAAAAGAAAAGACTAACAAATAATGGATGATAGGTACACGGGTACTGTGACGGAAGACATTTCCAGAACGATATAAAGAAAGGAAGACGAGAAGGACAATGATCAATATATCCCCCCCCACCCAGATCCCGATATTAGGATAGGTACGCTGTGCATTTTCTAAAGTTTGGTCTGGGGAAGGGAAAGAAAAGAAAAGGAAAGGGAAAGGGAAAATTAGACAAGGATCAAAGGGAAAACAAAAAGGCAGAAGGGAGGGTGAAAAGAATTAAAGGAAAGGTGAAAGGAGTGGAAAAGGAAGGAAGGGAGGAAGGAAGGAAGAAAGGGAGGAAGGAAGGAAGGAAGGAAGGAAGGAAGGGAGGAAGGAAGGGAGGAAGGAAGGAATGGAGTGGAAAAGGAAGGAAGGAAGGCAGGAAGGGAGGAAGGAAGGAAGGAAGGAATGGAGTGGAAAAGGAAGGAAGGAAGGAAGGAATGGAGTGAGAAGGAAGGAAGGAAGGAAGGAAGGAAGGAAGGAAGGAAGGAAGGAAGGAAGAAGGAAGGAAGGAAGGAAGGAAGGAATGGAGTGGAAAAGGAAAGTAAAACAAAGAAAAATAATGGAAACAAAGAAAGTACAGAGGTAAAAGGAAAGGATAGGACAGGTAAACAAAAAGATGAATGTAGGAAAAGTACAGGGAGAAGGAAGAAAGAAAGAAAGAAAGAAAGAAAAAAAGAAAAAAGAAAGAAAGAAAGAAAGAAAGAAAGAGAAAAAAAAAAGGAAAACAAAGGACAGAAGGGAAGGGAAAAGTAAGGAAGGAAGAAAGAAAGACAGAAAGAGAAAAAAATGGAAAACAAAGGACAGAAGTGTAGCACCCTCTACTTTTAGGTAGGGGCTTCATAGTATTTTTCTGACAGTGTAGGATCTAGAGACAGGAACATTTAGCCAGGGCCGTGTTCTTTACTAGGTCTGGTTGTTTATTCCGGGTTGGAAATGTCAGAATAGAAGGGGGTGTGGCCGCCTACACTTGGGCTCAGGAATACTTTCTCTGCTTGACAGTGGATTGTGCTGGAAAGAGAGGATGGGCTGAGACCTGAGTGGCAGGAAACCCATGTGAGAGGATTGACCAATGGTTAATTCATATGGCCAAGGGGAGGTCTTTCATAAAAGAGGGGGGGTCACATGCTCTCAGAGGTTTGGAGGTTCAGAGGTCCAGAGCTCGGGAGTTCAGAGATCCCGGAGCTCGGGAGCCGGAGGAGAGTCCAGGGAGGCCGGGGGTCTGGCCCCTGGAGACGAAGTCAGCATGTAGCGCTGGAGAAATGCCGGATGTCCCATGCGGGGGATGTGCCGGGCGGCGCAGGAGGAGGAGGAAATAGGAGCAAGGCGGAGGAAGAAGACTGGGTAATCGACTTTCTGTGAGTAGAACATGGACTGTTGATTGGGAGAGAGCAAAGGGAGTGCAAACACAGAGAGCTAATCCGGAACTTCATACTGTGCATCTAAGGACCACAGTATCGAGCAGCTTCAAGACTGTTTGGTGTCATGTGAGTGCATGGGGGATCGGAAGCAGAGTGATCGGCAAAAGGTAATGAACAAAAATCAGCAGCCCCCATGGGGGTAACGCTACAGAAGGGAAGGGAAAAGTAAGGAAGGAAGGAAGAAAGAAAGAAAGAAAGAAAGAAAGAAAGAATTAAAGAAAGAGAAAAAATGGAAAACAAAAGGACAGAAGGGAATGGAAAAGTAAGGAAGAAAGAAAGTAAGAAAGAAAGAAAGAAAGAGAAAAAATGGAAAACAAAAGGACAGAAGGGAATGGAAAAGTAAGAAAGAAAGAAAGAAAGAAAGAAAGAAAGAAAGAAAGAAAGAAAGAAAGAAAGAAAGAAAGAAAGAAAGAAAGAAAGAAAGAAAGAAAGAAAGAAAGAGAGAAAAATGGAAAACAGAGGGGAAGGGAAAAGTGAGGAAGGAAGAAAAAAAAGGAAGGAAGGAAGAAAAAAAGGAAGTAAGGAAGGAAAGGAAAGGCAAAGAAAGGAAAGAAAAGGAAAGGGAGGGAAGGGAAGGGGAAAAACTAGGAGGGGATGAAAAAGGAGTTGCAATGAACAAGGAAAGTATAAAAGGAAAAAAAGAATAGAAAACATAGAAGAAGAATAGGATGGAAGGGAAGAAAGATAGGAAAGGAAAGGAAAGGAAGAACAAGACAAATGAGTTGCAATGAACAATGGAAAGTATAATAGGAAAAAAGAATAAAAACATAGAAGAAGAATAGGAAGGAAGGACAGAAGGGAAAGGAAAGGAAACAAAAGGGAAGGAGGGGATGAAAAAGGAGTTGCAATGAAAAAAGAAAGTATAAAAGGAAAAAAAGAATAGAAAACAGAAGAAGACTAGGAAAGGAAAGGAGTGGATGAAAAAAGGGATTTTTTTTTTTGCAATGAAAAAGGAAAGTATAAAAGGAAATAGAATGGAAAACATAGAAGAAGAATATGAAGGAAGGGAAAAAAAGACAAAGGAAAAAAATTAAGAAAATAAGAAAAGGAAGGAAAAAGAATGGAAACATAGAGAGTATAGAAAGAAACTAGAAAATAATGGAGGAAAACTGAAGAAATGAAGGAAAGGAAAGGAAAGGGAAGGAAGGAAGGAAGGAAGGTAGGAAGGAAGGAAGGAAAAAAGGAAGGAAGGAAGGAAGGCAGGAAGGAAGGAAGGGAAAGAACAAGGCAAAGAAGGGGATGAAAAAAGAGTTACAATGAAAAAGGAAAGTATAAAAGCAAAGAGAATAGAAAACATAGAAGAAGAATAGGAAGGAAGGAAAACAGGATGGAAAATAAAAAAAAGACAAAGGAAAAATGGAAGAAAATAAAAAAAGGAAGGCAAAAGAATGAAAAAAAGAGAGGATAGAAAGAAACTAGATAATAATGGAGGAGGCAGGAAGGAGGGAAGGAAGGAAGGAAGGCGAAGATGTTAAGAACGACATTGTTCTTTGTATTTTTAAAGCAGCCAATACTATATCTTAGGTTGCTCCGAATGTGAATCCCTTTCATCACAGTAATCCTAGGAGCCGTCTAAGGTGGTGAAGTTTTTGTTTTCTAACTATACCATATGTAGTATTCATCACATCATCCGGCCACAAGTGTATTTGACCCCACAGTTATTGGAAAGGGACCTTCTGCCTCCGGACCAGGCATCATTTCTTGGCACCCAGGTGAGTGGTAAAGATATAAGCATATGGCCCCATGTCTATTTATAGCGCTGTACTTAACTACAAATGACTTCCTCCTATCTCTATTTTGGAATCGTCCATCATATTACCGGGGACATTGTTGAGTTAGGCAAGTTCTGTTATTACAAGCTCTGACCTCCATCATGCAGGTGCCAGACAACAGTTGTGTACAAATTGCTTTTTCTTTGTCAGCCACAGAAAATTTGAACATACTACAAAATTCTTCCTATTACCGCATTGCAAAGATGGTTGGGGAAGATATAGATAAAGGACGGGAAGAAAAAACAGCTTTCTTGGAAACGCGGCTAACTTAGCAACCATCAACTGTTAATGCAAAGCATCGCCCGCTGCTTCACAGATGTTTACTACAGTGGTCACAGGAGGTAAATTAAAGCTTTGATTTATAAGGATCTGCTCATAAACATCTTTTTTTGCGAAACTCTTTAAACACACGGCTTTATTTTCGACACGGGGCTCCGAGATGGAAATGGCCAAAATCCACAGTTTTGCAGGCAAAGAATATGTTGTCTAATTTGGCTGGTCAGGTCAACCATAGTCTTCGAATGAAATAAATGAGATGAAAACCAGTATATAATTCCTCTAATATAATGTGCTGGCTGACCATGCTTACCCATTTGACATGGACTTCTATGAGGCCATTTCCTGAGCATCTCCTGCATTAAAGCCATTGTGGGTTTGGCCAACACCAAGAAGATTTCATTGGGAAGATCTTGAGATTGATGAGGGCTCTGGCTATCCAATTCAGGTAAGTCAAGGGTGCTCCAGGTGAGCATAGACAAGGCAAAAAAGAGGGATAAAAAGCCACAAGAGATCCTTTTAAGAGTCGTATTAAAAAGTTTAATTCAATGAAGCCATTTCTAATTTGGCTGGTCAGGTCAACCATAGTCTCCGAATAAAACAAATGAGAAGAAAACCTAACTGTATATAATTTCAACAATATAATGTGCTGGCTGGCCATGCTTACGCATTTGACATGGACTTCTATGAGGCCATCTCCTGAGCATCTCCTGCATACAAGCCAATGTGGGTTTGGCCAACTCCAAGGAGGATTTCAGTGGGAGGATCTGGAGATTGATGAGGGCTCTGGCTATTTAATTCAGGTAAGTCAAGGGTGCTCCAGGTGAGCATAGACATGGCAAAAAAGAGGGATAAAAAGCCCCAAGAGATCCTTTTAAGAGTCGTATCGAAAAGTTATTTTCATGAAGCCATTTCTAATTTGGCTGGTCAGGTCAACCATAGTCTTCGAATAAAACAAATGAGAAGAAAACCTAACTGTATATAATTTCAACAATATAATGTGCTGGCTGGCCATGCTTACGCATTTGAGATGGACTTCTATGAGGCCATCTCCTGAGCATCTCCTGCATAAAAGCCAATGTGGGTTTGGCCAACTCCAAGGAGGATTTCAGTGGGAGGATCTGGAAATTGATGAGGGCTCTGGCTATTTAATTCAGGTAAGTCAAGGGTGCTCCAGGTCCCTCAAACTTAATGAATCGAAAACAGAACTTCTTATTCTACATGCAAATCATAACCCCCGAACCAAGATTCCTTGGACACCTCCTACCATCTTTGCACAGACCATCGCCCCTAGGACCAAGGCCAAGAGTCTGGGAGTCATTTTTGACTCAGAAATGTCAATGGATGCCCAAATAGGAGCAGTAGTCAGTGGATCTCACCATCTGCTCCGCCTGCTACGCAGACTCATCCCCTTCATTCCAAAGGAGGACAAAGCAGTGGTAGTTGGAACAGTCATCAATTCTCGACTGGACTACGCAAACTCCCTCTACATAGGACTACCCCAATATCAACTTGCGCGCTTACAACTTATCCAAAACACAGGGGCAAGACTGATAACAGGGAAAAAACCCTGGGAATCCATCTCCCCTTCCCTGAGGAACCTACATTGGCTAACCGTAAGGAATCGGGTCACATTCAAGACCCTCTGCCTCACCCACAAATGCACCCATGGAAACGCTCCGCAATACCTTCTCGAGAAAATAAAACACTACACACCGAATCGCAGTCTTCGATCGGCTAATCAAAATCTCCTCCTCATTCCTAAATCCCGCTACAAATCAAAGGGGGAACGGAGATTCGCTGTCCAGGGACCACGGCTATGGAACGCTCTACCAACCGACATCCGCATTGAAGAAAACCATCAGGCCTTCAGGAAGAAACTCAAGACCTACCTCTTCTAGAAGCTCGACAACCAAACGCCAATACAGCGCCTTGAGGCGATTCAGTTCGCATTGTAGCGCTATACAAGTTATTCATTCATTCATTCATTCATTCAGCATAGACATGACAAAAAAGAGGTATAAAAAGCCCCAAGAGATCCTTTTAAGAGTTGTATCGAAAAGTTATTTTCATGAAGCCATTTCTAATTTGGCTGGTCAGGTCAACCATAGTCTTCGAATAAAACAAATGAGAAGAAAATCTAACTGTATATAATTTCAACAATATAATGTGCTGGCTGGCCATGCTTACGCATTTGAGATGGACTTCTATGAGGCCATCTCCTGAGCATCTCCTGCATAAAAGACAATGTGAGTTTGGCCAACACCAAGAAGATTTCAGTGGGAGGATCTGGAGATTGATGAGTGCTCGGGCTATCCAATTCAGGTAAGTCAAGGGTGCTCCAGGTGAGCATAGACATGGCAAAAAAGAGGGATAAAAAGCCCCAAGAGATTGAAAAGTTATTTTCATGAAGCCATTTCTAATTTGGCTGGTCAGGTCAACCATAGGTTTTCTTCTCATTTGTTTTATTCAGAGACTATGGTTGACCTGACCAGCCAAATTAGAAATGGCTTCATGAAAAATAACTTTTTAGTACGACTCTTACAAGGATCTCTTGGGGCTTTTTATCCCTCTTTTTTGCCATGTCTATGCTCACCTGGAGTACCCTTGACCTACCTGAACTGGATAGCCAGAGCCCTCATCAATCTCCATATCCTCCCATTGAAATCTTCTTGGTGTTGGCCAAACCCACAATGGCTTTTATTCAGGAGATGCTCAGGAGATGGCCTTAAAGAAGTCCATATAAAATGCATAAGCATGGCCTGCCAGCACATTATATTGTTGAAATTATATACTGTTAGGTTTTCTTCTCATATGTTTTATACAGAGACTAATGCCGCGTACACACGAGCGGACGTTCCGGCAGACTTGGTCCGGCGGACAATCCGACGGACTTTGCAGCGGAGGTCCGCCGGACTTTCAAACGAACGGACTTGCCCACACACGACCACTCCAAAAGTCAGACGGATTCGAACGTGATGACGTACGACCGGACTAGAATAAGGAAGTTCATAGCCAGTAGCCAATAGCTGCCCTAGCGTCGGATTTAGTCCGTCGAAATAGCACACAGATGACCGGATTTTTCGACCGGACTCGAGTCCGTCGGAAAGATTTGAAACATGTTTTATTTCTAGGTCCATCTGACTTTTGGGAAAGAAAAGTTCGCAGGAGCCCACACACGATCGAATTGTCCGACAGATTCCGGTCCGCCGGACCTAGTCCGTCGAAAAGTCCGATCGTGTGTACGCGGCATAACAGTATATAATTTCAACAATATAATGTGCTGGCTGGCCATGCTTACGCATTTGAGATGGACTTCTATGAGGCCATCTCCTGAGCATCTCCTGTATAAAAGCCATTGTGGGTTTGGCCATTGGCCAACACCAAGAAGGTTTCAGTGGGAGGATCTGGAGATTGATGAGGGCTCTCGCTATCCAATTCAGGTAAGCTCCAGATGAGCATAGACATGGCAAAAAAGAGGGACAAAAGCCCCAAGAGATCCTTTAAAGAGTCGTAAAAGTTATTTTCATGAAGCCATTTTGTCTTCTAGTCAAAGGTCTAAGAGCTCTTTTTACAATACACCCTTGGAGGAAAAGACCACCACCCCTCCATCCATTCCCAGATGTATACTTACCTGAATTGTAAAGGGCATGAGGACCCAATATTGAACCAATGTGGGGTCCACAGAGGCATCCATTAACCGCTTGCCGACCGTATAAGGTAGAGATACGGTGGTAAGGCGGCTCTCCTGCACAGGATCATGTACCTAGTACGTGATCCTGCTCTACCGGGTTTGGGGCACGTAGGAGCTGATTAGCGGGTACTACAGACTCGATGTCTGCGGACGATGCTTTGGCACACTGACAGAAAGGTGGTCTGCCTATGTAAACAAGGCCGGTGGTCTGCCTATGTAAACAAGGCCGGTGGTCTGCCTATGTAAACAAGGCCGGTGGTCTGCCTATGTAAACAAGGCAGATCGCCGTTCTGTCACTACAGAAGGCATGGATCCTGTGTCTCTGCTAAGCAGAGGCACTGATTCATGCCTTCCCCTAGTACAAACACCTCCTCCACAGTAGTAAAGCGTTGGTCAGGCACACATTTAACCGTTTGATCGCCCCTGATGTTAACCCCTTCTCTGCCAGTGTCATTAGTACAGTGACAGTGCGTATTTTTAGCGCTGTTCACTGTATTAGTGTCACTGGTTCCCAGATAGTGTCAAAAGTGTCAGGTAGTGTCCTGACTGTCTGCTGCAACGTCGCAGTCCCGCTATAAGTCGCTGATCTGGGCATTGCTAGTAAAAAATAAAAAAATAAAAATGAATACATTCCATAGTTTGTAGTCGCTATAACTTTTGTGCAAACCAATTAATATACGCTTACTGGGATTTTTTTTTACCAAAAGATATGTGTACCAGCGCACAAAACAAGGTCCATAAAGGATGAGCGAGTTTGGGGTGGAGGAACTTGACTGGCCTACACAGAGTCCTGACCTCAACCCATGTGGAGACTGCAAGCCAGGCCTTCTCGTCCAACATCAGTGCCCGACCTCACAAATGCGCTTCTGGAAGAATGGTCAAACATAACCATAGACACACTCCTAAACCTTGTGGACGGCCTTCCCAGAAGAGTTGAAGCTGTTATAAGGGTGGGCCAACTTATAGGTTCATAGTTAGTAAGGTTGAATAAAGACATCAGTCCATCACGTTCAACCTGAGTGAGTGTCTACAACTGTCCCTATCCCTGTACATTGCACACTCACATCGGCCCCTACCCTCAAGGAGCCCACAATCCAAGGTCCCCATTCATATACTAGGGCCAATTTTTTGGACAGAAGACAATTAACCTACCTGCATGTCTTTGGATTGTGGGAGGAAACCGGAGTACCCAGAGGAAACCCACGCAGGCACAGGGAGAACATGCAAACTCCAGGCAGGTAGTGTCTGTCCGCTCGCTTCTCTCATCCGCTTGCCCGGCTCTCTCATGCAGCCCGCCCGCCTGCCGCACCTGTGGCCCGGCTGCAGAGAGGCCACGGCCCACTGGTTAGGCAGGGACCCCTGGGGCAAAAGACTTGGGGCTATGGGCCCCAGATTCGGGGCTATAGCCTCAAAAGCCACCCCCTAGTGACGCTACTGCCTACCAGAACACCACAATTGTTCAGAATTGCCCTTTTTTTTACAGGACAGCACTGATGTTTTCCATTACAGCAGAAAGCAGGGGGTTGTTATTCACTGTCGCCGACCTTTAGCCCGGAGGTTCCAAATTTGAAACGCGTTGGTCATCTTTTTTTCTACGCACGTTTCTGAGATTTATAAAAGGAGGAGAACTTGGATGTATAACCAGATTTAAAAGTTAAAATTGTTGGTTCAGCTCGTCACAGCGCCTTTAACTTTCCTCTTCCACAAACATCTACTTTTTGTAACCCCTGCCTGTGCAATATGCATTGTTCCCGAGTTTGCTTCCCCTTCGCTGGTCTCCCGTGGCTCATAATCTACCTCTGCACGTGACCCCAGCAGGTTTATTTGGCTTCTTTTCCATAGAAGTATTTTTATCTCCTGCGCACACCTGAGCAGCCTGCAGACAGTCTTTCCAAAGTGCCTTTTTTTTATAGGGATTCCAAGCAAACGCTAGCCACCGGGCAAACCTGCTCTAATCCCCCTGTTTTACCTCCCCCACCCCTCTGCTTCCCTAATAAACACTTTCAGCAACTTTGTCGGCCTATCAAGTAAAACATCTAACAAGAGTATTTACATATTTTGGTGACATTATCTGGTTTCCCCCCGCACACACAATCCGACTGTTGACTGAAAAATCCCCAGGCGACTAAATACACGGCTTAATCTGATGGCGATAGGATCAGTCATCTGGGATTAGGCTCGCAAAGCTCCTGTTATGTATAGGAAATTATATCGTACAGACACGATACAGTGTGATGGAAGAGCTATTGTCCGATCAAAGCTTCTGATTCCATTTTATACAGCGATGATGGGCAAGATAGGGCTTTAAAGAGGACCTGTGCTAGGAAATGTAAAATGTTAACGGCTTCCATACCGCGCCAATTCCGGCATTCCTCTCCTACATGTAAAAAATCATCATTTTTTTGCTAGAAAATTACTCAGAACCCTCCAAATATTATATATATATATATATATATATATATATATATATATATATATATATATATACATATATATATATATATATATTTTTTTTTTTATATATATACAGTGGTGTGAAAAAGTGTTTGCCCCCTTCCTCATTTCCTGTTCCTTTGCATGTTTGTCACACTTAAGTGTTTCGGAACATCAAACCAATTTAAACAATAGTCAAGGACAACACAAGTAAACACAAAATGCAATTTGTAAATGAAGGTGTGTATTATTAAAGGTGAAAAAAAATCCAAACCATCATGGCCCTGTGTGAAAAAGTGATTGCCCCCCTTGTTAAAACATACTATAACTGTGGTTGTCCACACCTGAGTTCAATTTCTCTAGCCACACCCAGGCCTGATTATTGCCACACCTGTTCACAATCAAGGCATCACTTAAATAGGAGCTGCTTGACACAGTAAGGTCCACCAGAAGATCCTTAAAAGCTACACATCATGCCGAGACCCAAAGAAATTCAGGAACAATTGAGAAAGAAAGTAATTGAGATCTATCAGTCTGGAAAGGGTTATAAAGCCATTTCCAAAGCTTTGGGAATCCAGCGAACCACAGTGAGAGCCATTATCCACAAATGGCGAAGACATGGAACAGTGGTGAACCTTCCCAGGAGTGGCCGGCCGCCCAAAATTACCCCAAGAGCGCAGCGACGACTCATCCAAGAGGTCACAAAAGACCCCACAACAACGTCCAAGGAACTGCAGGCCTCACTTGCCTCAGTTAAGGTCAGCGTTCATGCCTCCACCATCAGGAAAAGACTGGGCAAAAATGGCCTGCATGGCAGAGTTCCAAGGAGAAAACCACTGCTGAGCAAAAAGAACATCAAAGCTCGTCTCAATTTCTCCACAACACATCTTGATGATCCCCAAGACTTTTGGGACAACATTCTGTGGACCGATGAGACAAAAGTGGAACTCTTTGGAAGGTGTGTGTCCAAGTATATCTGGCGTAGAAGGAACACTGCATTTCAGAAAAAGAACATTATACCAACAGTAAAATATGGTGGTGGTAGTGTGATGGTCTGGGGCTGTTTTGCTGCTTCAGGACCTGGAAGACTTGCCGTGATAAAAGGAACTATGAATTCTGCTGTCTACCAAGAGATCCTGAAGGAGAATGTCCGACCATCTGTTCGTGTACTCAAGCTGAAACGAACTTGGGTTCTGCAGCAGGACAATGATCCTAAACACACCAGCAAGTCCACCACCGAATGGCTGAAGAAAAACAAAATGAAGACTTTGGAGTGGCCTAGCCAAAGTCCTGACCTGAATCCTATTGAGATGTTGTGGTATGACCTTAAAAAGGCCGTTCATGCTCGAAAACCCTCTAATGTAACTGAATTAGGACAATTCTGCAAAGATGAGTGGGCCAAAATTCCTCCAGGACGCTGTAAAAGCCTCATTGCACGTTATCGCAAACGCTTGGTTGCAGTTGTTGCTGCTAAGGGTGGCCCAACCAGTTATTAGGTTTAGGGGGCAATCACTTTTTCACACAGGGCCATGATGGTTTGGATTTTTTTTCACCTTTAATAATAAACACCTTCATTTACAAATTGCATTTTGTGTTTACTTGTGTTGTCCTTGACTATTGTTTAAATTGGTTTGATGTTCCGAAACACTTAAGTGTGACAAACATGCAAAGGAACAGGAAATGAGGAAGGGGGCACACACTTTTTCACACCACTGTATATATATATTTATTTATATATATATTTTTATTTTTATATATTTTTTTTCTGCTAAGCCATGAACACCATAAACACAACAAATGTTTCTTTCAAAGTACTTTGCGTTTCCGAATAACCCGGTAAAAAATTAATTGGATCATTAAAGTCTATTATTCGTTCTCTCAGGATTTGAAGGCAAACACAAAAAAAGGTACCTATAAATCTAAATCCACAAGAATAAACAAAGGAAAAATGGCCTTTTCAGCAGTTTTTTCTTCCCCCTCTTTGTTAAAAGTACAAGAGATAATTATTTCACATCTCTGAATGTTTTTTTTTTTTTTTCCTGCATGTTCAAAATAAATGTAAACAGCATTTTTTTATGCACTAAAAATTACTTTATCAGAGAGCTGCGATGTTTGTGATCAAGAATACAGCGGGGAGAGAAAAATAATTTTTGTATACTAATGAGACGCTGCTGACCTTGTCGCTGGATTATCAATGTATAGAGAAAAGAAAGTGGTGCCCATTAACTGACTGATGCGAAGGTCGCCGGTTTACACCAATTTGAAATGTAGCAAACAAAACAAAGAAAGTTCATTATATGCATTTACCGGTAACATTTTCTGTCTCTAAAAGGTGTTATAAATATTACTTTCTGGCATTATATTAACTGCATTCTGCAGATAAATCAAGATAAATTTATTGTAGGAAAATAATATTAGTAAAGTCATAATTCTATCTTTATAGCAACCTAGTCGGAAAAATACAGAATGTATTATTTGAATATTTTATACTATAAAGAATACAGCTATGTGATTTTCTCAGCAGTGTTTGTGAAACCTCTTTCAGTTTTGGGTATTCTTCCCGTCAGTGTTGGGAGACGGTCATCCAGTGCCTGGAAGGAAAATGTCCCTGCATTGGTGGTGCCACTTGAAGGAAAATGTCCCTGCATTGGTGGTGCCACTTGAAGGAAAATGTCTCTGTATTTAGTGGCGGCCGGTGCTCAATATTTTGGTGGGGGAGCGGCAAACTAACGATCCCCCCAACCCGTGGGAGACGGACAAGGAAGGCAGCGATCGACCCCCCCCCCACCGGAGACGGTTGGGAATGCAGCGATCATTGCCCCCCCAACCTTATGGGAGATGGACCAGGAATGCGGCAATCGACACACCCATCCACCCCCCTCCCACGGGAGATGGATGGGAAGACAGTGATCAACCCCCCCCCCCACCGGAGACGGTTGAGAATGCAGCAATCATTGCCCCCCCAACCCTATGGAAGATGGACCAGGAATGCGGGAATCGACACCCCCATTGACCCCCCCCACAGGAGATGGACAGGAAGGCAGCAATCGACCCCCCCACTGGAGACGGTTGGGAATGTAGCGATCACTGCCCCCCAACCCTATGGGAGATGGACCAGGAATGTGGCAATCGACACCCCCATCCACCCCCCTCCCACAGGAGACAGACGGGAAGGCAGCGATCAACCCCCCCACCGGAGACGGTTGGGAATGCAGCGATCATTGCCCCCCCAACCCTATGGGAGATGGACCAGGAATGTGGCAATCGACACCCCCATTCAGTGGCGGCCGGTGCTCAATATTTTGGTGGGGGAGCAGCAAACGAATGACCCCCCAACCCATGGGAGACGGACAAGGAAGGCATCGATCGACCCCCCCACTGGAGACGGTTGGGAATGCAGCGATCATTGCCCCCCCCAACCCTATGGGAGATGGACCAGGAATGCGGCAATCGACACCCCCATCCACCACCCTCCCACAGGAGACGGACGGGAAGGCAGCGATCGACCCCCCCCACCGGTGACAGTTGGGAATGCAGCAATCATTTCCCCCCCATCCCTATGGGAGATGGACCAGGAATGCTGCAATCGACACCCCCATCCACCCCCCTCCCACAGGAGACGAACGGGAAGGCAGCGATCGACCCCCCCACCGGAGACGGTTGGCAATGCAGCGATCATTGCCCCCCCAACCCTATGGGAGATGGACCAGGAATGCGGCAATCGGCACCCCCATCCACCCCCCTCCCACAGGAGATGGACGGGAAGATGGAGATCAGAGGCCTTACCTTAAGAGACAGAGGGATGGAAGAGCCGAGGCCATTGCTTCTCTTCCCGGCCGAACATTAAGTGGGTTCTGAGACCCGATTGGATAGGCCAGGGAGACCTAAGACTCTCTGGCCAGTCAGGTCTCAGGACCCAATTCCTGATTGGCTGGGAGGAAAATCAGGAAGACAATAGCGAATATTAACTCGCTATTGCCTGGGTGGGCTCAGGCGCAGTGCTCTGCGTCCCCCCCGAGCCCACTCTTTTTTGAAGCCAATTAGAGCCTCAGGCTCTAATCATGTGGTTCAATAAAAAATGTTTAAAAAATTGAAATCCATGCATCCAGCATGGGCCGGATGCATGGATTAGGGGGGGGAGGGGCATGCCCTTGTCCCCATAATGGACGGGCTCCCTTTGCCTGCATTCATGGTCTAATTAGAAGGAAAAAAGTCCCTCCATCGGTGGTGTGACTGAAAGGAAAAAAATGTCCCTGTTATTAATAATGATAACGACTCAATAACACCTGAAACCCTATGGGCAGCCCACAAATCAGTTATGAGAGGAACGAACATCCTGATCACTTTCAAATTTAAAAGCAGAGCCGAAATTCAGAAGCATACAGAGGAATTCCTCTCACTGAGCAAACGACCCCAGATTGATTCAAACCTTAACCTAGCTTTTACTACTGCAGCAGAGAAAAACCTTAGATGGACGGGAGCTAAATTCTGTCCTCAGAAGGATAGGATAGGCTCTAAATTAGCAACCAAAGTCCCAAAACCCGCACCCTAGTCTTCCCGAAAATGTGCACCCCGTCAGATGACCTGACCCAAAATCTAACTCCAATTATGGAAGCTTTTTAAGTGTTCTACTCAAACTTTTATGATACAAATTCTCCCCCTTCCCCTCATAAAGTGGAATGTTTTCAAGACCTCCCCATCTCCCAAATCACTCTGAACCATAGAGATCTGCTTGACAAACCTATATCGTCAGAGGAGGTTTTGGAGACAATCAAAGTCTCTTAAGTTGGGCACGACCCCAGGTCCAGATGGGTTCTTGGTCTGTTACTATAAAAAATGTGGCCCCTATCTATCTTCTTATATGGCTCTTTAACTCCCTCAGGGACGGAGCCCCCCTCGGCAGGGATCTTAAAGTGGATGTAAACCCGAAATTCTTTTTTTTTTTTATGTCATAATGTAGAGTATAAGATTTCCTATAGTTTGAGCCCAGTCTTGCCACAAAGAGTTAATCCAGCTCTGAGCAATCCTCTTTTATTGTTCAGTGAGATAAATCTTGACAAACAGAGAAAAACTTTGTCAAATCCTCCCCCTTGCTGTGAGTGACAGGTGATTTACATATCTCGTGCCCTAGCCTAAGAGACATGCATTATTTTTTTAATTCCCAACCCCATTCCTTTCTTCTGCTGCTCTGCAAGGATTGGCTGTTCCACACCTCAGCATGATTTGGCATGCTGAAGTCATGTGGGGACTTTTCTGGGTTTTGACTGGATGTTGGTGATCATAGCAGAAGTTCAGTGTAAGAAATACACAGGAGAAAATGCATGTTGGTAAGGGGAGTGTAGAGGTGGGCGGTGAGTCTACTGACATCACAAATCCACCCACTGAGCCCTGGAAAACAGACCCACCCACAAAATCTGCAGTTTTTCGCGTCTCATAGCAGACAGAGGGGAGACATTTGACAGATAAGTATACATGCAGGAGGCATGTATATCCTTCTATATAACCAATATTGCAGTAGTTTAGAAAGGATGAGAGTGGGTTTACATCCACTTTAATTCTGCTTATATCTCTGTCATCCCAAAACCTGGGAAAAATGCGAGTGATGTTAGCAACTATCTGTCAGAAACCATGAAATCAGGCCGAGACAGAAGTACAGTTAAATCACACGTGTTCAATAATAAAAGTAAAAAGAAAAAACGTAGTCAAAACATAGCCCAAGTCCATTAACCGGAATGGATAGTCAGCCAAGCCAGACATCGGGGATCAATGTAGTGGAACAGCAAGCAGGATATGGAGCCAGAAGGGATGTCAGCTAAGCCAGTCTTGAACAGGATCGCAGGAGAAAGTTTTTGTGATGTTGACCAAGGCAAAGGCAGAGATCCTCTGGACTGGACGGCTTAAGTAGGCAGAACTGACGAGCAGGATATCATCAACAGCTCAGTAACTGTAGAGAGATAGGAGCTGGCAATTAGCCGACAGCTGAGCAGCCAGCTCAGAGAAGCCCAGCCCCGACACTATCGCCCGATTTCCCTGATCAACAATGATCTCAAAATAAATTTATGACAAAAATTCTCATCTCGAGGTAGGCTTCATCCCTGGGAGGCAAGGCCTGGATCAAATTAAAATTAAGCCATAGACATAATCTCTTTACTCTGCTACTGTGATGGGGGTCCCCCCCAAAAGGATTTCTTTCTCTATCGATCTTTAAAAGGCTTTTGACTCAGTTTCTCTTTGAGATTTTGGAGAGAAGGGGGTTTGGCCCCAAATTCAGGGGCATCATCCATTCACTCTATTTGACCCCTAGTGCACAGGTACGCTTCATGGGTAGATATTCTGAAACCTTTGATATTAGAAAAGGGACCCCTATCCCCTTTAATTTTAGTGAAACTTTAGCCATCGCTCTAATGCCCCGTACACACTATCGGACCATGTTGTCGGAAATTCCGACCGTGTGTGGGCTCCATCAGACTTTTTCAGTCGGAAGTTTGAGATCCTGCTCTCAAATTTTCCAACATCAAAGTCCTATCGGACTTTTTCCGATTGTGTGTAGCGAATTCCGACGGACAAAGTGCCACGCATGCTCAGATCACATTTCGAGACCAAAGCAATTGGCTACTAGCCTCTACGTAGTCCCGTTGTACGTAACGAACGTCACCCTGTTCAGGATGATCGGATTTTCCGACAACTTTGTCCGACCGTGTGTATGCAACACCAGTGTCGGACAAAATCCGTCGGAAAAAATCCGATTTTGTGGTCGGAATTTCCGTCCGTGTGTACGGGGCATTAGAGCTTATCCCGACATTAAAGGAGTCCTCTGGCCCTCAAGAACACAAATGCAGATGACTGCCTCCTATTTCTCACTTCCCCATTGACATCCATCCCCAATGTGAACTACAGGGGGTCCTCGACTTACAAACAACCAACTTACAAACGACTCCTACTTACAAACGGAGGGAGACAACAGGAAGTGAGAGGAAATCCACCCCTAGGAAGGGAAATTCACTCCTGTAAGAGTTAATATGGGAAAAAGGTGTCTCCACTGAGGCTTTATCACCAGTCCATGCTTCCCTATCAACCCAAAATTTTCAAAATCCAATTGTCATTGGGACAGAAGGTGAGGTGAAATCTTCTGAACAGGGGCACAGACAGCAAAACAAATGTTACAGGGGTGATAACCCTTCTCTATGTTATCTAAAAAACGTAAAGATAGATTTTTTGGCTGGAGCTACACTTAAAAAATGTACCTGTTCCGACTTACGAACAGATTCAACTTAAGAACAAACCTACAGTCCCTATCTTGTTTGTAACCCGGGGACCCCCTGTAATTATTTCGGGATTTTGGCATAGTTTCGGGTCTCAAAGTTATCGTATCCAAATCTGTTGCTTTAAACGTTTCTGTTATTCCCGATGTAGTAGATCAACTAAAACAACATTTCGCCTTCACTTGGACCTCTGACTCTATACCCTACTTGGGCATTCAGGCTGCATTCACACCTGAGCGTAGCGTTTTCAGGCAGAAAATCGTGCGAATTGTGGCGTTTTTTGCTGCGTTTTTTACTGCGATTCACGGCGTTTTTTTACAGCGTTTTGCCGCGATTTTGTATAGAGCAAAAGGTCACCAATGTAAAAAAAGAAGAAAAAACGCCCAAATCTGCCCAATTCGAGCGACAAAAAAGGGTCCGTAACTTGTTTGCGCTTCAGGCTTTCGGCTTCAGGTGTTTTGGAGTGGAGATGTGAACCATCTCCATAGAGAATAATGTATTTTTTTCCCCTCTAGCGTTTTGTAGCTTCAGGCGACAAAACACTCAGGTGTGAATGCAGCCTAAACATGTACAAAATATAGGCTAGGCAAGTTATATTCCGTTAATTATCCTCCCATGTTTTGGTAAATTTGAGGAGGACTTGAAAACGTGGTCGAGGTGTGGCCTTTCCTGGCTGGGCAGAATAAATGCTATCAAAATGACATTGTTACTATGTTTATTAAACTTCTCTAGGTCCCGTCCCCGATACCTATAGAAAAAACAGCTCCTTAAAGTCCAGTCACAAATCATTTGTTTTGTCTGGGGGGGGGGGTTACCAATGCGCCAAAGATGTCCTTTTTCGGTTGAAAATTCAAGGAGGCCTGCCCCAAAGCGCCCATCCCACCATGTTGAGGGCATGCAGCCTGGTATGGTTCAGAAGGGAGGGGGGGGGGGGGCACTCGCTCGTCCCCACCCTTTCCTGACCTGCTGGGCTGCACGTTTGGATAAAGGTCTGGTATGGATTTTGGGGGGACCCCCACGCAATTTCTTTTTTTAAATTTTGGCGTGGGGGTCCACCGAATCCATACTAGACCCAAGGGCCTGGTATGGACCTTGGGTGGGGGACCCCACACCTTTTTTTTCTGTACATTTTTTTTAGCCGCCATTTTTTTTTATATTCAGCGGGAAGCCCGCTGACAACTGATGACTCATCGGTTGTTAAGGGCGCGGTGGCCAGCTTCCCGGACCTCTCCTTAGCAACCAGCTATATACAGTGTAAAAAACAAAAAACAAAAATCAAATTGCGCCAAAATCACGGTAAAATCGCGGTATAAATGCGTGTCCAAAAATGCGGCAAGCACCGCAAAAAGCACTGCAGAAACCGCTCAAAAGCAACATGCATAGATGTGAATCGAGCCTAATAGCCGGTCAGTACTGGAACCAAGGACATTTTCCAAGGGGAAATATTTCCAGGAGATATTTTGAAAAACCTGGAGCTGCTCCTTTAACCGCTTCCCGACCGCCTCCTGCACATATACGTTAGCAGAATGGCATGGCCAGGCAAAACCACGTACAAGTACGTGGCCCTTTAATTGCCTGGCCGTGGGTCGCGCGCGTGCCGCCAGCGGCGCCCTCGCGACCTGGTCGGGAGCTCCGTGACCCCTGGCCGTGGGACCAGCGGACCCGATCACCGCTGGTGTCCCGCGATCGGGTCACAGAGCTGAAGAACGGGGAGAGGTCTGTGTAAACAATCCTCTCCCTGTCGTCTGTTCCCTGTCATCGGAAAGCCGATCAATGACATCAGACGTACAGCCCCGCCCCCTAATGTAAAAAAACACACAGACGTCACAGCCCATAACCCCTCCCCTCCCCCTAGTGGTTAACTCTTTCACTGCCAGTGTCATTTATACAGGAATAAATGCATTTAAATAGCACTGATTGCTGTATAAATGACAATGGTCCCAAAAATGTGTCAAAAATGTCCGATGTGTCCGCCATAATGTCACAGTCACAATAAAAATCGCTGATCACCGCCATTACTAGTAAAAAAAAAAATATTAATAAAAATGCTATAAAACTATCCCTATTTTGTAAACGCTATAACTTTTGCGCAAACCAGTCAATAATCACTAATTGCGTTTTTTTTTACCAAAAATATGTAGAAGAATACGTATCGGCCTAAACTGAGGAAAAAAAATTTTTTTTTTACATATTTTTTGGGGATATTTATTATAGCAAAAAAGCAAAAAATATTGAATTTTTTTCAAAATTGTCGCTCTATTTTTGTTTATAGCGCAAAAAATAAAAACCGCAGGGGCGATCAAATACCACCAAAAGAAAGCTCTATTTGTGGGGAAAAAAGGACGCCAATTTTGTTTGGGAGCCACGTCGCACGACTGCGCAATTGTCAGTTAAAGCGACGCAGTGCCGAATCGCAAAAAGGGGCCTGGTCCTTTGGCTGCCAATTGGTCTGGGGCTGAAGTGGTTAAATCCCCAAATCTGCTAACAAATGTCATCTTTTTCCGCACAACCTCGTTTTTCCTTAAATAAATTTTGTTCTCGTTTTTTTTTCCCCTAAGTATAATTATATGTTCTCTATGAAAATCATGCTCATTGTGCAAAAGAACAATTCACCCAAAATGATCATTTTTTAAACATTTTAAATCTGCTTTGATGGATACAAAAGATCATCTTCACAAACGCAATAAAAAAAATAAAATAAAAAAAAGGTACGGGGATAACCGTCGGGCAGGTACAAAATAAATGCGGTCATTTTAGGAAGACATTAAGTAAATGATTATTTTTATTGTTATGGTTATGACTGTTTAACCTTTATCTGCGTGATTTATGTCTTCCTTACAAGACCCTAGAAGCCTCAGATTCCAACCGTACACATTCATCAAATAATTGATTATGTTAACCTGCTGTTATAATTAAAATATGGCGGATTAGAAAACGCTACAGCATGTACAGTATTTGCATTTAAAATACATTTCGTGTCGTAAAATAAATGGACCAGAACATTACTTAGCCCGACGTACACAGATAACCAAATTCATTTATTCTTAGATTATGGCAGGCCCTACTGAAAACAGCCATATATCAGAGAGCGGAATGATTGAAAAAAGGCTTAATAGATCATAAAGTATCAATGGCGCGGCTATTAATAGCGATGAGCTGTAGTTGGGTAAAGTGGAGTATATATACGGAATGTACTTGTTACTGTTTCATGAAATTTTAAAGGCGCCGCAGAGTTTTCCACCAAAATTAGGAACGAGGGAGGTGTTGGAGGTGGGGTTATTTTGTAAACAGGGCCGGGACAAGGGGTGGGCAGGAGGGGCGGCTGCCATGGGTATAGGGTTGCCACCTGTCCGGGATTCACCCGGACAATCCAGGTTTTAGATCCTGTGTCCGGGTTTCAGTCCATCTGAAACCCGGACACATCAGTGGCAGCCCTCCTATTCCCCTCTCCCCTCCTGCCAGCTTCCAATTTTTAATTATATTGGTGGGGGGAGGCGCTTTAACTGGGATACAGACTGGCCTGGGGGGAGATTATACTGGGGGACAGGCTGACCAAGGAGGGATTATATTGGATGACAGACTGACCTGAGGGGGGATGTACTGGGGGACAGACTGACCGGGGGGGGGACTGTACTGGGGGGCAGACTGACCAAGGAGGGATTATTCTGGGGTACAGACTGACCTGGGGGACTGTACTGGGGGCAGACTGACCAAGGAGTGATTATTCTGGGGTACAGACTGACCTGGGGGACTGTACTGGGGGCAGACTGACCAAGGAGCGATTATACTGGAGTACAGACTGACCTGGGGAGGAACTGTACTGGGAGGCAGACTGACCAAGGAGGGATTATACTGGGGTACAGACTGACCTGGGGGGGGACTGTACTGGGGGGCAGACTGACCAAGGAGGGATTATACTGGAGTACAGACTGACCTGGGGGGAACTGTACTGGGGGCCAGACTGACCAAGGAGGGATTATACTGGGGTACAGACTGACCTGAGGGGGGGGAACTGTACTGGGGTCAGATTGACCAAGGAGGGATTATAATGGGGTACAGACTGACCTGGGGGGAACTGTACAGGGGGACAGACTGACCAAAGAGGGATTATACTGGGTACAGACTGACCTGGGGGGGAAACTGTACTGGGGACAGACTGACCTGGGGGGGGGGGGGAACAGTACTGGGGGACAGACTGACCTTGTTTGATTTAACTATGCTCCTTAAGCTTCTCCCATTAATAACACAATATGGCCGCACCCACTGTTCATCATGGACGCTACATGCGCTGCAATACTACTCTTATTGGGTCACTCAAAGGTGTCACAGGTCTTTTACAATCCTATGGTGTAAACTGAAAAAAATAATAGCTGTGAGCCACTAAAGTGTTTGGGTTTGGCTTGATGAAAAGGTAGCAAACCTAGCTGGGCACTGTGGTATCATGTGAGGGGGGGGCATCACAAGGAGATTGGAGGGGGATTTGGGGGGTGGCAGGGGTTAAGAATTGTTCTAGGAAGGGACATTTTCAGAGGTGTGCTGGGAATGGTGATTTGGGGGGGATTTGTGTTGGGAGGGGAGATGGGTGAAGGGGATTTGTGCTAGAAAAGGTAATATGGTGGGGGGGAGGGGATTAAGGTCATTGCTAAGAATTTTATTTTGGATGGAGATTAATGCTAGTAGGGATGATTTGGGGGTATTTGTGCTAGGAGGAGGGGTGGAGGAATTGTGCTTGCAGGGGGGGGGGGTGTTGAGGGGTAGAGGATTTGTGCTTGGAGGGGAATGTTTTTTTTTTTTGGGGGGGGGGATTTGTGCTGGGGGCATATGGGGAAAGAGAGGGTTTGGGCTGGGGGGAATGAGTGGCCAAAGATTTGTGCCAGGAGGGGGATTTCAGCAGGGGGATACATTTGTACTGGGAGGAAGGGATTTTATGCTAGAGGGGGGGGGGGGGGGCATGTAGGTTAGTGCTCAATTTTTTTGTGGGGGGAGGGATTTTTGCTGACACATAATCATAGACCTTGGGGGGAGGGCACAATTTTGCATGTTTGCCCTGGGCTCTAGAAGACCTTGTCCCAGCACTGATTGTAAAATAGTACAATTGGGGTGGAGGGGTGCAGGAGGGAGAGGAGAGAGAGAGAATTATATTTTTTCTTTGTTTTTTGTTTTTCTTCTTTCTCGTGGTTCATTTGGGGTTTGTTTTAAAGCATAGTTCCACCCAAAAGTGGAACCTCCGCTTATCTGCTTCCTCCCCCCCTCTGCTGCCACATTTGGCACCTTTCGGGAGGGGGCAGGGGGGAACTGGTACCTGTTTTTGGCGGCCTGTCTATACGGGGCGCAGAGTCGCCGCCCCCCCCTAATCCATGCACCCGGCCCCTAATCTACATGCAGGGCACCAGGCGCATGGATGGCAATGCTTTTTTTTTTTTTAGAAGCATATGATAGAGCCTAAAATTGAATGAAGAGGGTATGTGGCGCTAACCCTTATGTAAATCAATAAATAATCTAAAAATAATCTAAAATGACCAGTTTGCAAAGCTCAGAGTATCCGAAAGATGAGTGACCTTTCACATAAATAGATATATAAAAACATAAAATAATGAACTAAATAGATAAAATTCCTTAATAGCAATACACATAAAATATTGAATAAATATAAGACGTGTGTATAAAATGAAAAAATGTTCAATAAAAGTGATGGTGCTAAAATAACCGTGCTGAAAATAAATATATGTGCTGGGGTAAAAATGATGATGGAGTTGGGTTAAAAATAGTGAACACGAAATCTTCTAGCAATAAAAGGTGCACAGTTTTCGTGTTCACTATTTTTAACCCAACTCCATCATCATTTTTACCCCAGCACATATATTTATTTTCAGCACGGTTATTTTAGCACCATCACTTTTATTGAACATTTTTTCATTTTATACACACGTCTTATATTTATTCAATATTTTATGTGTATTGCTATTAAGGAATTTTATCTATTTAGTTCATTATTTTATGTTTTTATATATCTATTTATGTGAAAGGTCACTCATCTTTCGGATACTCTGAGCTTTGCAAACTGGTCATTTTAGATTATTTTTAGATTATTTATTGATTTACATAAGGGTTAGCGCCACATACCCTCTTCATTCAATTTTACCTTTACAAGTGTGAGATCACTTATATGTTGGCTGCTTTCCTTTTCCATTTTTCTCCTTATTTGATTTAATAGTTTTTGGTTGAGCGCACTGGTTACCCCTATTATATATGATAGAGCCTGAGGCTCTAATTGGCTTAAACAAAGGGCGGGCTTGGGGTGCAGAGCACTGTGCCCTGAGCCCACCCAGTTCTGTGACAATAGCAAATTAATATTCGCTATTTTCTTCCTGATTCTCCTCCCGGCCAATCAGAAGGCGGGTCACGGGTCATGAGACCCGATTGGCCGAGAGGAGAAGTGCTCGTATTGGAGGAGAAGAAGTAGAGGAGGAGGAGACACAGGGGAAGCACCCGCTGCCCGGAGGAAGCGCTGCCCACGACCTAGATGGGGTAATGCGGGGCTGGAGACCGACGGAGGGGGAGTGCGGTTGATCCATCCGACCAACTAACCGGGGGGGTAGTGCGACTGATCAAAAAATATAGCACCAGCCGCCATTGACAGGTACCCTTCCCCACTTCTGGGAGACTGCGCCGCGGCGCCCACCAGGACGGACTTCCTTCCACGGATTCGACCGTGATGACGTACGACCGGGCTAGAATAAGGAAGTTCATAGCCAGTAGCCAATAGCTGCCCTAGCGTCGGTTTTTTGTCTGTCGGACTAGCACACAGACAAACGGATTTTTCGACCGGACTCGAGTCCGTCGGAAAGATTTGAAACATGTTCTAAATCTAAAGGTCCGATGAAGCCTACACATGGTCGAATTGTCCGACGGATTCGTTCCGTCGGACCTTTGCTGTCGAAAAGTCCGGCCGTGTGTACAGGGCATAAGATTGCCCTGTATTTGGCTCCATTCATCTTTCCATCAACTCTGTCCAGCTTCACTGTGCCATGTATATATTTAATATATATATATATATATATATATATATATATATATATATATATATATATATATATATATATATATATATATATATATATATATATATGTAGCACTGACCCCCGAAGGAGCAGCTGAATTTTTCTGGGCTTACCGATGCCTCCTCCAGCTCGTAACTCTTGTTCTTGTCTAGGGGTTCCCAGGGTTGATACCCAGTAACTGTAGAGACCGAAACTTGAATTCCTTTAGGAATTTTTATTTGCTTAAAACGTTGAACAGAAACACAGTCTCTCAGTTGGGAATAGAGGGTAAGGGTATAGAAGCTCAGGCACTTTGGAACTGCTGACACTCAATAAATGTCTCTCTCTAGATGATCCAGGGAGTAGCCACTCGCAACTGGATAACTCAACTGTTGGATAAATCCTTTTTTTTTTGATCTAGCAGCCAACAAGTGATTTTAGCTTAGCAAAGTCTCTGCCACAGACTTGGTTGTGAAACTTTAGATGAACGCAAAAGTCTCTCACAGGAACTTAGTTGCAACTGAAGGATAAAGTTAGGAACTTTCTTACAATACCAGTATCTTGCAGCCGGTCCGGCGATACCGTAAGAAATGTGGATTCAATTAGTGTCCTTACAGCTCAGCTTCCAGGCTCTCCCAGCCTCGTGCATGGCCCTCTTCCAAAGAGTCCTCCCCTGTTTGCATGTAGAGTTGCTGGGCCTCTCCAAAACCCGAGACGGCACCGGAACACTTTAGAATCCTCCTTCCAGTTACTGCGCCTCGAACTAGCCAGTTCCGAGGCTCGGAAACGGATGGATCCGCACCCCAGGCCATGAGGGCCTCTGGGGGCTGGTCAGGAGGACCAGGCTCACAGAGTCAGTAACCACTTCTGGACCAGAACCCTGAAGCACGTGACTTCAGCACCTTAAATACCCTCTCCCGGAATACACAGCGAGACAAACGTGTCCACTGATTGGCTCAGAGAAGAGATTGATACCCAATGCGTCCAACCAGACTGCGTTCTAAGGCCTGTCACAGATGCGCACCCACCCTATGACCAGGCAGAACTTCAATACAGCCCAGCCAAACTGATGCCAAAGCATAATCTAGCACAATTAACCCCAAGACTTTAACTATAGTCTTGGGAAAAAAATTAATTTACAACATAGCGGGGTATTCTTCAGGAGTACCGGCGCTACATACATATATATATATATATATATATATATATATATATATATGAAGATAAAGAGGAAGAAAACAGATTTGATAAAAAAAGAAAAGTGATTGGATGTAAAAGAAATTAATAAATGAAAATGCATTAAAAATAATGAAATTACATTTTTTAATGTGTGAACTTGGAGGCTGATATAAGAATTTCAATGAGATCGACGGATCAAATACACAAATCTGATTATGATTGAGTAAAAGAAGCATATGTAAAGTATATTCGAGTCAAAATGTATTAAAAAAAAAAAGAAAGAAGGATGAATAAATAATAGTAATAAATAGATCGGTGAACACATAGACATAATAAATGAATTGGTAAATCTAAGTATGATGTATGATTGAGCGCTGTATCGATATATGTGGACAAATGCATAGGAGTACAAAAATGTAATATGAATGCGTTGAATATTCTATTACTCGATAAAAACAAAAGGTTAATCAATAGATACAAAAAATGCACAAAAGCAACCTAGAAATATATGTGGGAAACTGCATGGGAGTAGATGAATCTGATGTGAAATAAAATCTAAGAACTATTATATGGGTGCTCAATTTGAGGCAGGTTTGGTGAATCTAGTGTCTGCAGAACCCCAAAAACGTAGTGGGGAACCTCATTAAAGTCTATACGAGACAAATCTTGCTTTTTTTTTAAATATTTTTTATTTATTTTTTTTAAAGACAAATTTGCAAGTTATTGTTAAAAAAAATATTAGTAATTGGTGGCTGGCAGTGCCCAGGACACATACCAGTGAAAATGTTCATCCAGGGAGGATGTTCTGTTTGTGCAGCCTAAAGGGCAACTATGAAAATACACAAATCCTTTAAATAACATACGTGGTGCCTTAAAGCTGCAGGTGGTGCTACAGAACAGTATAATAGAATTCTTTAAAAGTGACAGTACCCATAAATAAAAGAAAAAAAAGTGTGTGGGGCTCCCTCTAAAATTCCACCCGAAATCTTATTCAGGCAGCTGTAGTTCAGCCTCCCTGCACAGGTGGCGCTGTTGCGGTAGCCACCATGCAGAGAGAAGGGAAGATAAGAGTAACTTTAGTAGGTGTCCTCAGAGGATCAGGTGTCCGAATGGACTATACTGCCCGGGATGATCTCGTGGCCATCTTTAGTGAGGGCAGTGCTAATAAATAGCATTGTCTCACTGCAGTTGGTGCACATGTGCAAAGTGGCTAGGTCATGGACAGATACCCGATGGTGAGAGACAGTGTGTTTAGCACAGGGGCGGATCCAGGGGGGGGGGGGCAACAGGGCAATTGCCCCATCGAGAAATTAGTGACGGGCCGGTGGGTGAGTGGGCGGACCAGTCAGACGGTCGGCAGGTGAGTGAGCAGGTAGGCCAGTCAGTGGGTCGACAGATGAGTGAGCGGGCGGGCCAGTCAGTGGGTCGGCGGATGAGTGAGCGGGCACAAACATGACAGGCCTGTCTGTGCCATGCTATGCCTCATGGGACTTGTAGTTCTGCAACAGCTGGAGGTCCGCTAATTGCATATCCCTGCTCTACAGAATCAACTCAAGGCATCATGGGGCATGAAGTCCTTCTCATGCCTCTGCTCTACACAATCAACTCATGCCATCATGGCCATGATGTTCTATGCATGCCTCTACTCTACAGAATCCACTCAAAGCGTCATGGTGAATTAAGTCCTATACTTGCCTCTGCTCTACAGTATAAACACCAGGTGCCATGGGGTATGAAACCATATGCATGCCTCTACTCTAGAGAATCAACACAAGGGGGGTTATTTAGGAAAGGCAAATTCATTTTTCACTACAAGTGCAAATTACAAGTGCAAAGTGCACTTGAAATTGCACTGAAAGTGCACTTGGAAGTACAGTCAATGTGGAACTGAGGGGGACATGCAAGGAAAATAAAAAACAGCATTTTAGCTTGCACATGATTGGATGAGAAAATCAGCAAAGCTTCCCCTCATTTCAGATCTTCCCCTCAGATTTACAGCGACTGCACTTCCAAGTGCAATTGCAGTGCAATTCCAAGTGCACTTTGCACTTGTAGTTTGCACTTGTAGTGCAACGTGGATTTGGCTTTAGTAAATAACCCCCAAGGTGACTTTTGGCATGATGTCGTATGTATGCCTTTGCTCTGCAGGTTCAGCTCAAGGCAGAGTTCTGGGAGAGCTGGCTATGTCACCACCAGGATACGTGAACCTTTGGCCAGGACACAGGTGCACATACCAGAAGTGGCCCCTAGATTTTGCTATCTCTCTGATGGGTTTGTTTTGTTTTTTCAGCCTAATGATGGCTTGCTTCACTGATAGTGACAGCACTTTGGATCTCATATTGAGAGTTGACAGCAAAAGATTCCAAATGCAAATAGCACACTTGAAATGAACTCTGGACCTTTTATCTGCTCCTTGTAAATGGGATAAAGAGGGAATAACACACACCTGGCAATGGAACAGCTGAGCAGCCAATTGTCCCATTACTTTTGGTCTCTTAAAAAGTGTGAGGCACATATACAAACTGTTGTAATTCCCACACCGTTCACCTGACTTGGATGTAAATACCCTCAAATTAAAGCTGAAAGTCTGCAGTTAAAGCACATCGTATTAGTTTCATTTCAAATCCATTGTGGTGGTGTATAGAGCCAAAAAGATTAGAATTGTGTCAATGTCCCAATATTTATGGACCTGACTGTATATACAATATCCCCATGGTGGTCTGAGGTTGTGGGCCAAGAGCGCACTCCCAGCACGTTGTTGCAAGTTGTGACCAACCTTGATCACAACTTGTCGGCAAGTGGTAAATCAAAGTTCAGTGTCAGTTCCAGTTAGCCAAAAGAGGCACCACAGACCTTGTTTTTAGGGTTGAAAATATTTTTTATTGTTATTATCAAAAAGAACTACGCTCAAAATACACAAGTATGACATTGAGTAATAAAATGGGATAGTTATTTAGCTCAATGTCTACCGTCCATAGTGTATCAATAAACAAGACAATGTAAGACATGTCAACTGTTGTATGCTTCAGGAAACATTCTGAAACAAAGGTCCTTGGTGTTCTTTAATTAAAAAAAAGGGGGTAAAAAAGGGGGGGGGGGGGGAGAAGTGAGCCAATCAAATAAGAAGAAAAAGGAAAAGAAAAAAGAAACCAAAGAAATGGGATAGACAAGCAAAGGGCGAAGAAGAAGAAGAAAAATAAGAAAAAGGAAAAGAAAAAAAAAGCTCAAAAAGGGCTTAGACAAGTAAAGGGAGAAGAAGAAGAAGAAGAAGAAAAAAGAAGAAAGAAGAAGAAGAAGAAGAAGAAGAAGAAGAAAAAAAAGAAAAAAAAAAAAAAAAAAAAAAAAAGAAAAAAAAAAAAAAAAAAAAGAAAAGAAAAAAGAAACCCAAGAAAGGGCATAGACAAGCAAAGGGAGAAGAAGAATAAGAAAAGGGAAAATAAAAAAGAAACCCAAGAAAGAGCATAGACAAGCAAAGGGAGAAGAAGAAGAAAAAACGGAAAAGAAAAAAGAAGCTAAAAAAAGGGCATAGACAAGTAAAGGGAGAAGAAGAAAAAGGAAAAGAAAAAAGAAGCTAAAAAAGGGCTTAGACAAGTAAAGGGAGAAAAAGCAGAAGAAGAAAAAGGAGAAAAGGGAAAAGAAAAAAGAAGCTCAAGAATGGGCATAGACAAGTAAAGGGAAAGAAGAAAAAGGAAAAGAAAAAATAACCCCAAGAAAGAGCATAAACAAGCAAAGGGAGAAGAAGAAGAAGAAAAAGGAAAAGAAAAAAGAAACCAAAGAAATGGGATAGACAAGCAAAGGGAGAAGAAGAAGAAGAAGAAAAAGAAGAAGAAGAAGAAGAAGTAAAGGAAAAGAAGAAAAAGGAAAAGAAAAAAGAAGTTCAAGAAAGGGCATAGACAAGTAAAGGCGGAAGAAGAAAAAGGAAAAGAAAAAAGAACCTCAAGAAAGATCATAAACAAGCAAAGAAGAAGAAGAAGAAGAAGAAAAAAAGGAAAAGAAAAAAGAAACCCAAGAAAGGGCATAGACAAGCAAAGGGAGAAGAAGAAGAAGAAGAAGAAGAAAAAAAAATGGAAAAGAAAAAATAAACCCAAGAAAGGGCATAGACAAGCAAAGGGAGAAGAAGAAGAAGAAGAAGAAAATGGAAAAGGAAAAAAAGAAACCAAAGAAAGGGCATAGACAAGCAAACAGAGAAGAAGAAGAAAAAGAAGAAAAAGGAAAAGAAAAAAGAAACCAAAGAAAGGGGATAGACAAGAAAGAGGGAGAAGAAGAAGAAGGAAAAGAAAAAAGAAACCCAAGAAAGGGCATAGACAAGCAAAGGGAGAAAAAAAAAAAAGAAGAGAAGGAAGAAGAAGAAGAAGAAGAAAGAGCTGCTGGAAAAATCATTTGTGGAAAGAGGTAACTAGAGAACAAGATACCCGGAGATTACCATCTCTACCAGCCCTATATTTAAGCCAAGTTTGAGGGTGACCCTGTCGGAGTTGAGAACATAGTTGTGAGGGTATCCGAAGAGGGGTTCGGAGCCAAATGGACCACGATACCTTATATTTATCAAAGGTGTCGTTGCCTAATAGCAGCATTTCCTCCATTCTCATAGTATCATTCACAGTCGAGTCCCATTGTGACAGCGGAGGTGTGGCAGCTGTCTTCCAGTATATTGGAATGAGTTGCCGTGCTGCAGACAAAAAAAAAAAAAGCGGAGAAGAATACTACCTTGTTTTTAAAGAAATGGGGCGCACGTACAACGAGCGAAGTCCCACAGAGGGGGTAACTGAGATACAAAAATCCCTTGAATTATGTTTTCTTTTAATTAACTCTTGTAAAACAATCCTTACTTTCGCAATACCTTGAGAAAAACCCCCTCTGTGTTATTCTTTAATACATCTCTCCCAGTAGGGGGTGTTCCCCCTTCTATCGTTATGATAAATCTGCAGAATCGAAATAATTTATTTTTGCAGAATAATCAAAATGTATTTAATTAGAGGAATTACTGAGCCTGATCACTCTCATCTCTCCCTGATAATGAATAACAATAATTCTCCCTCCCTTGGGTGGCCCAAGTGAGACCTCTCTGGCAGATCCCGGGAAAGGTGTAACATTTCATTAATTATGTTTATGTGGCTTCCATTAAAGCAATATACAGAACGATGGGACTGGAGCAAAGGAAATGTGTCCGCTGTTGTAGAACTATTCTGGAATTTCAGGGGCTAAGAACGGGACATACTTGAGTAATAAAATCAGAAAATGAAATGCTTGCCCATGTCTACCTTTTTTTTGCTTTTGGCTGCATTGCTTAGAAGTTCAACAAGATCAATCAATGGATGAGTAATATACAGGATATATGGTCAATAATGATGAGTGATTATACCTGTGATATGCTGAGTCTGGCCCTGTGATCTGTTTTGCAGGCGGATATTTCCGAGTATCAAATTAAAGTCAACCGATTCATTTTTTGGGCAACCTGTCCTCTGGAATCTCTTCCACACTTTCTGAACTCCGGTCAGCAGATGATGAGTGAACCATTGGGGGTCTCACCTAATATAACAGACACGTCAACGTTAAAGTGGTTGTTCACCCTTGCCTATACAAAGGGAAGTGACTGGCCTCAGGTAATACACAGAGATGAAACAAATCCTCCTACATATGTTGTACTTGTTTATCTGCAGTCTTCTCTTCTCCACATCCATTCAAAGTCCAGAATTTAAAAGGCATATCTGTCGGGGCTGGGCTCAGCCCTTCCTTCTCAGAGCTGGCCGCTCAGCTGTCGGCTAATTGCCAGCTCATATCTCTCCACAGTTACTCAGCTGTTGATGATATCCTGCTCCTCAGTCCTGCCTACTTAAGCCGTCCAGTCCAGAGTCCAGAGGAGCTCTGCCTTCGCCTTGGTCAACATCACAAAAACTTTCTCCTGCAATCCTGTTCAAGACTGGCTTAGCTGACATCCCTTCTGGCTCCAGATCCTGCTTGCTGTTGCACTACATTGATCCCTGATTTCAGGCTTGACTGACTATCCGGTTACTGAACTTTGGCTATGTTTTGACTACGTTTTTTCTTTTTACTATTATTATTAAACAAGTGTGATTTAAAGTAGTTGTAAAGGTAATTTTTATTTTTTTTTTTAAATAACAAACATGTTATACTTACCTCCCCTGTGCAACTCGTTTTGCACAGAGTGGCCCTGAACCTGGTCTTCTGGGGTCCCTCGGCAGTTGTCTCGGCTCCCCCCTGCAAGGACTTCTCACCTTCATGAGAGCTCCCTCGCATGGTGAGGAGTGCTTGAGGGCGCGCTCCTGTGATACAGCTGGCGGCCCTAGCCGCTCACTGTATCACTTGGCCCCGCCCCCCGGTGCGGCGCGTCATTTTATGTGATTGACAGCAGCGCGAGCCAATGGCTGTGCTGCTTTCAATCCATCCACTGTAACCAATCAATGGCCAGGCTGAGCGGCGAAGAGGATGTCGGGGGCGAGCGCAGGACTTTCGAGGGGTCAGGTAAGTAAAACGGGGGGGAGGGGGGCTGGGGGGGCCGGTATTGTCAGATGTTTTTTCACCTTAATGCATAGAAGGTGAACAAGACGTCTCGGTCTGATTTCATGGTTTCTGACAATATCTGAGCTTTCAGAAAGCAGGGGGAAGAGAGCTGAAATTACACACTGCCGAGCTCAGCGAGGAGAGTACACACAGCACACAGGAACAGAACTGAGGCCGTCAACCATAGGCTGTATGCTTGAGCTCCCTCTGCTCTCACCTTTTTTCTCTTGGTGTCAGGAAAACTTGTCAGAGGTGACTCATGCAGATAGTGTAGGAAGGAGGCAGCAGACAGAAATGACAGTGCTCTGGATTGAAACAATGTGACGTCATTGGGTTCCATTTCGTTGTGTTGAGTATGTACAAAAATATAAAAATAAAAATATACAAACAAAAGAAGGAAAGATACTGATGGATAAATATATCTAAATACAAAGGAGAAGGGATCAGTCTCACTCAAATACATATATATATATGTTCCAAAACATAGACCACTGGGAGACCGTAAAAAAAATAGTCACATACCATACATTTTTGCATGTGATGTATGTAAAAAAAGGAGAACAATTATAGGATAATGATACCAACAGAGGATGCATCAAAAAAAATAGCATTAATTAAATAATAAAATAACATCCAATGTTTGGTGTAATAGAGAGAGGAAGAGGAATAATAGAATGTAAGGCTCCATTCACATCCTGGCGTTCCGAAGCGTGGGCAGAATCGCCACGATTCTGCCTGGAATTCGGAATAGTGGCAAATCGCGGGATGCCTGTGCGATCCCCGTCACTTCCAATGGTGTCCCGAAATTCTGTTTGCGTGATTTTACAGCATTTGTCGCCCGGCGATTCGCGGTAAAATCACACAGCGATCAGTGTGTCAATGGAAGTGACAGGGATTACGTGGGCGTCCCCGCAAATTGCCTTGATTCAGGATCGCGGGCAGAATTGCGGCGATTCTGTCTCCAATTCAGAATTCCAAGATGTAAACAGAGCCTAATGTCGTGCACACACGGTCGGACTTTCCGGCGGCAAATGTGCGATCGGAACTTGTTTTAGGAAAGTCCAACTGGGTGCAATCGCACAAAATTTGAGATCTGGTTGTCAAATTTTCGACAACAAAATCTGTTTGCGTAAATTCCTATCGTGTGTAGACAATTCCGATGCACAAAGTGCCACGCATGCTCGGGATCAAGCAGAAAAGCAGCTTTGGCTATTGAACTTAATTTTTCTCGGCTTGTCGTACGTCTTGTACGTCACCGTATTCGGAATTTCCGACCAACTTCGTGTGACCGTGTATATGCAAAACAAGTTTGAGCCAACATCCATCGGAAAAAAAAACCTGGGATTTTGTTGTCGGAATGTCCGATCGTGTGTACGCGGCATAAGAGTGGGAAAAAATAAAAATATAGGATGTTAAAAAACACCACATCACTATTCATAATAGTGTGTGACGTCCCACTCATAATTTATTTTTTTTTTTTTAACAGAAGGAATGTTTATTGGAGTAGTAAAACATTACACATGTGAATGATACATTAGTTTGACATTAAGGCGTAAATTAACAATGCTGTTATAGATCCGTTCTTCACCACAATAATCCATCAACATAAATCAACTATCAATAATTCTTAGTATTCAATGCCAATTGCAATATCTCATCATCTGGGAGAAGGTTTATATTCAGAACAACATGGCTAGTGGAGAGTGCAACACACCTTCGGGCAACACTGAACCCCTACAGGGGCTCAGTATGAAAGAGTAGAAGCAGGGGGGAAAGGGTAGGGAGAGGGGGGAAGAGGGAGGGGGGGGGGCAAGGAGGAGAGAGAGGGGGAGGGGAACAGGCAAAAGCTACGTCCACCTTATGTCAAGGGATATATTCCCAGAATCTAGTAGGCAAAGAGAGGATCTAGCTATGCCTGCAGATCCCTCAGCCAGTTATTTAGTACCGTATCTCATTTTGTCCAAGTTGTTTATATCGTGAGGTGCCTAGCTTGTACCCAGGTTGCCCAGATTTTGTCGAATTCCTGAGGGCAGTTGTGTCCCATATAAGTGTAGCGCTTGAGTTTTTGCCACCTAATTTACAATGAATAATGTGATATTCTTTGAACAGAGTTTGACTCCCTCTAGTGTCCTTTTCTTTGTATTTATGTTGTTAAGACTTTTGTTTGGCTTTTGCAATAGCCAGCTTCAATGCATTGTGGGGGATGTAGTGAATGAGGAAGTGACTCATATGTAAATTACCAGTCAAGGAACTACCTACCCAAATGCTCACTTACCTACCCACGAGGCCAAGTTAAAGAACTGCATGCTGGGTAGGGAAGTAAAGACACAGCGCAGCCATGATTCGCTCTCTTTCTCCTGGGATACCATTTTGAAGACCTGCCTGCAGGGAGCTGCAAGTGTGTGACTGCGGCCTTTTTGGCGCAGAGCGGTGTCACAAGGCCTCTAAAGAGTTCCGGAACACAGTCGTGCTGGATCAGCGTGTGTACGGAGAGGAGGACCGCAGATAAACCGAAGGTTCCTGCATTACAGTCATCAATCATCTGACGGAGCGGTGTGTTGTGACGCCGCCAGCTTGGAGTGGGACTGAACTATCTGAACAGGAACAGGACAGGTGTTTGGGCCCTGTGTGGTGAGCGGGCACTTGCCCAAATTGATACTTTATTGCTACACAAACTAGTTTCAGAAGGCTGGTGGGACCTGTAGTCCCCACAGGAGGGTGTTCACTTAATTAGAATGTGTCCAGTGAGTCCTCAGAGTTTGTTTCACTCTGCCACCAAGTGAGTGCGGTGTGCATCCTTGATTAAGGGAGAAGTTCCATCAGTGCTCTAGATAACCAAGCACCCAGTTACTTATACATCATCTTTCCTGGATTACAAGTACTGCAGTATAATAAGCTAGCTGAAGAAAGAAGATCAAAGACTCTACCATTTACTATAAAGCGCTTATTACTTTTCTTATGCACTCTGAGGACTGCAGTACAACCTAGGGGGAGCCTGTGAGCACGTGACATAAGTATATGTGCTGGGAGCTTCCATCTGGACAGAATCCTCTTCCTAGCATTGTAGGCCACGTAAAATGTGAAGAGTTTAGTGTGTTTGGTGGTTACCAGATTGATGCCCAATAGAAAGAAAAGAGGGTCCCTGTCCAGAGAGAGGCCTGTAAACCCTATTCACGTCAGCGACCACTGCCTGGCAGAAGGTTTGAATATGGGGGCATTCCCACACCATATGAATGAAAGTTCCCACCGACTGCCTGCATTTGGGACAGGTGTCATCCACACCCGGGTAAATCCTGGAGAGTCTGAAGGGAGTCTAGTACACTCGATGCAAAAGTTTTAGTTGCAGAAAGGGATCCTCGACTGAGATCATAAGTGGGATACATTGTTGCAGACCCTCAGTCCAATCCTCCTCCGTCAGAGCAGGAATGTCCCGCTGCCACACTCCAAACAAGCAGAGCATGTTTGAGGTATCTTTGCAGGTAAGTCTCAGGTATATGGAGGACAGTGTGCTGCTGATTTCAGCAACAGCAAGAAGAGATTCAACTGAGTATACAGCAAGAACAACACCATCAGGGAATTTGGGCCCATATGGCATGTATGTGTTGCATATACTGTATCTAAAGTACATCCACAAAGGTTGTTTAAATTGCTGCCTGAGTTCCTCTAGGGCAGGGGTCTCCAAACTGCGTCCCGGGGCCAGATGCGTCCCTTTGCCTGCATTTATCCGGCCCTTGGGGCACTATTCATCCCACTGATATAAGACACTATTCTGCCCTCTGACACCAGAAATGGAGCATAGATCCTGCCACTGACACCAACAATGGGGCACTCTTTATCCCCTGAATACCAAAGATGGGGCACTGTTTACTCCCACTAATGCCAAAAAAATGCTGGCCACAGCTGTCATTGGCTGACAGCTGATCACGTGGTAAGGGGCCAGGATCTCAAGTGGTTAAACAATAACAAATTATGTAAACAATCCTCGCTCCATCTTGCTCCAGCTTTTCGTGGGAAGTGCCGGGCTGCTCCTCGCTCCATCTTGCTCCAGCTTTTCGTGGGAAGTGCCGGGCTGCTCCTCGCTCCATCTTGCTCCAGCTTGTCGTGGGAAGTGCCGGGCTGTTGCTTCTCATCCCAGCCATACAGGAAGTGGGACCTAGGACCCTATTGGCCGAGAGTCCTAATGCTCCCAACCAATCGGGTCTCAGGACCCTCTTCCTGATTGGCCGGGAGGAGAAGCAGGAAGACATTAGCGAATATTAATTTGCTAATGTCACACAACTGGACGAGCTAAGGGGGCAGTGCTCTGCGCCCCCAGCCCACCCTTTTTTTAAGCCAATTAGAACCCCCAGCTCTAATCATGTGCTTAAAAAAAAAAAAAAAAAACATTGAAATCCATGCGTCCGGTGCCCTGGATGTAGATTAAGGGCCAGGAACATGGATTAGGGGGGCTGCACCCCTGCGCCCCTAGTGGAGCAGCGGCCACTGACAGACATTTACAAATTCAAACAGTAGAGGGCAGCAGAACTCTTCAGTATCTAACCATAATGTCTCAATTCCCTGTAGGTCTGGCACTTTAGTCCGCTGAAATCAAAATGGCTTCCCGGTAACACATGACATTCCCTTACAGAATCACCAAATCCATCCCACCCATCATCCTGTACCAAGGGTTCTTTATTCAAATATTTTTTTCAGAAATAAATATCATCTACATTTGAGACAAGGATTTGAAAGCATAATTGTCGGTTGACATCTCACACGGCTCATATAAAACTGAGCTCTTATTTTATTTCACGGAAATTGCATGGACAGGCCTCTATCAAAGACTTTCAAAAAAAGTTCTATTGCAAGGAGATGGATGGTTAGGTGTTGCTAAAGAGGCTTTTTATAAGATTGTTTATGACAATTCTCTTCTCCCTCCTTCTGCCCTTTTAATGGAAGAGCTTTCTGTGTCTGGATGGTTTGATGGGAAGAAAGGAGGATTATTGAGCTCCGGCCTCTTCAACTTCGGCTTGAAAAGAAGAAGAAAAAAAAATATATTTTAGAAGGTATTTTGATTACAATTCCAGCAATTTTATACAAATGTAGAGCGGTTTATATTGATTTTTCTTTTGCGAGTTCTTCACCTTATACAAACTTTGCTTTCCATGTTCCTTTTAAAACTACAGAGGGAAACTTTGAGGTAAAAAGTATGTAAGAATATTTAGTAACAGGATACTAAGAGACATTAAAGCAGTGCATAGAGGGCTCACGCGCGCCGCCCCCCCCCCCATCTATGCATCCGGCCCCCTGATCTACATATCAGGGCACCGGAATATGGCTTCCAATGGGGGGGAGTGTTTATTGAAGCACGTGATTAGAGCCAGAGGCCCTAATAGGCTTCAAAATGGATGGGCTCGGGGTGCAGAGTACTGCGCTTCGAGCCCACCCAGTTGTGTGACGATAGCAAATCAATTTTCACTATTTTCACACTAAAGTTCCTCCCCGCCAATCAGGAGGGAGGTCGTGAGACCTGTTTCCCAATTGGCCAAAGCGTCAGGCGATCCTATTGGATGCCTTGCCCTTAGGCGGAAGAGAGAGAAGACACATGGCGGAGAAAGACGCTGGAGGATTGGACACTGGAGCCGCTGCCCAGCCAGAGGACACCACAGCCCGCCACCTAGATCCGGTAAGTGCCAGACTGCTGGCCACCCAGGGTGGGGTGGTGGCAGTGCCGCGCCACCAGCCGCCACTGCATTATTAAAGTGCACCACTGGCCAACATTTGATGCCTTTGGATCTAATGGGAAGGGTGATAACATTACCTCTATTAGGTCTTAAATACAGTCTGTATTGGGGTCACGTATGAAGTCTGTATCTGGGGAGGACATGGTGTGCAGTTTGCTTCAAATACAGAAAATTGCTCTGGAAGTGAACCCACCTACTCCACACATTACTGCTATGCGGGGGGTGTCGTTGTTGACTATGCAAAGACTCCCACATAGAAGTAATGGGGTTGATTTACTAAAGGAAAATGCAGTTGAAAAGGCACCTGTCCACAGAAGCAATCAATCAGATTCCAATCTCTCCACCATGGCCAAGATCAAAGAGCTGTCCAAGGACGTCAGGGACAAGATTGTAGACCTAAACAAGGCTGGATGGTCTACAAGACCATCGCCAAGCAGCTTAGTGAGAGGGTGACAACAGTTGGTGCGATTATTTGCAAATTAAAGAAACACAAAATAACTGTCAATCTCCCTCGGTCTGGGGCTCCATGCAAGATCTCACCTCGTGGAGTTTCAATGATCATGAGAACGGTTTATTTATTTTGTTTCGTTAAAAAATGCATTTGTCCAAAAATCCGAAATAATTCAAGTCGAATCTGTCATTGAAGGCTTAGGGTGTCTGTCGAATGTTCTAAGATTCGACGGAGCAGCTAAACTGTACGAGGCCGCAATCGTACATTTACGGTCGAATGTTCCGCCTACACGCTATAGTAGAGTTCTAATGTTGTATGACACTAGTAATAATTATATTTAATAATTATTATTACTAGTCAACCAACATTAGAATTCTTCTATAGCCTATGGGCGGAGCATTTGACCATAAATGTCCACTCGCGCCGACTGCTTCGTCAACTCTTCATGTTGAATCTTTTCTCTCTATGTCAAATAACCTTGGACTAATAGAGGTAAGGTTAGGCACATTTGACCACAGGTTCGATGGACACAGATCGTTATTGTCAGCGTCATGTCGAATCTCCTATCTATATCGAACTGTTGCAATGAAAATGAAAATAAAGCATTTGTGTATGTCGGATCTTTCAGTTTTTGGATTCTGCACGTTCGTTATCGTTTGTTAAAACGTTAACAAAAATACCAGAAATTCGGATGAAAATGCATTCAGACGAAAACAAATGCACATGTCTACAGGTTACCAGATTTGAGTTACAGAGGAGATCTAGGGCTATAATTATTGCTCTCGCGGGCGCGACTTACGTATGCGTTCACTTCTGCGCGCGAGCTCCGCGGGACGGGGCACTTTACATTTTTTTTAATTATTATTTATTTGACTTTTCATTTTGTTATTTTGATACTGTCCTTAAAAAAAAAAAATGGGTGACTTGTAAACAACACTTGTAAACGTGAATTGTAATAGAAAAAAAAGCATGACAGTACCTCTTAAATATGAGATCTGGGGGTCAAAAAGACCTCACATCTCATATTTACACTAAAATTCAATAAAGAAAAAGAAAAAATGTAATTTGAAAAAATATATATATAATTCCCCTTTAAAGAGCATTGGTGGAAGTGACGTTTGACATTGTTTCCTATAAAAAATCATTTGGGTGAGGTGTTGCATGACAGAACAAACTATCACACCACTGAGACCTGAAAAATGACCTGCTAAGGTAGATATTAGAGGGTGGTACCCAAGTGGTTAAGGTTTAGGGGGTTAGTGTTAGGGTTTCCCTTTGAAGAACAAGGTTAGGACTCAGGGATTGGAATAGGGACTGCCTCCAAAAGTCAAAGGTCAGCAGGGTTAGGGTTTAGGCTTAGGGGTTAGGGCTAGGGTTAGGGGGTTAGGGTTTAGGGTTAGGGTTAGGGCTAGGACTAGGGTTAGGGGGTTAGGGGTTAGGGCTTAGGGTTAGGGCTAGGGGTAGGGTTAGGGTTTAGGTTTAGGGGTTAGGGCTTAGGGTTAGAGCTAGGGCTAGGGTTAGGGTTAGGGGTTAGGGTTAGGGTTAGGGTTAGGCTTAGGGTTAGGGGTTAGGGGGTTAGGGGGTTATGGTTTAGGGTTAGGGCTAGGGCTAGGGTTAGGGGGTTAGGGCTAGGGTTAGGGGGTTAGGGCTAGAGTTAGGGCTAGGGTTAGGGGGTTAGGGCTAGGGCTAGGTTTAGGGTTAGGGCTAGGGCTAGGGTTAAGGTTAGGGTTTAGGCTTAGGGGTTAGGGTTAGGGCTAGGGTTAGAGCTAAGGCTAGGGTTAGGGGGTTAGGGTTTAGGGTTTTAGGGGTTAGGGTTTAGGCTTAGGGGTTAGGGTTAGGGTTAGGGCTAGGGTTAGGGGGTTAGGCTTAGGAGTTAGGGGGTTAGGGGGTTAGGGTTTAGGGTTAGGGCTAGGGCTAGGGCTAGGGTTAGGGTTAGGGTTAGGGTTTAGGCTTAGGGGTTAGGGTTAGGGTTTGGGGATTAGGGTTAGGGCTATTGTTAGGGTTAGGGTTAAGGCTTAGGGGTTAGGGCTAGGGCTAGGGTTAGGGTTAGCAGAATACATATTGATCTAAATTGATGAAGAAATTAATTTTTTTTACATTTTTTTATTGGATGTGTTTTATAGCAGAAGTAAAAAAATATTGTTTATTTTTTATTTTTTTAAATTGTCGCTCTTTTTTTGTTTATAGTACAAAAAATAAAAACTGCAGAGGTGATCAAATACCACCAAAAGAAAGCTCTAAAAAATGTCATTTGAAAAAATATATATATAATTCCCCTTTAAAGAGCATTGGTGGAAGTGACGTTTGACATTTTTTCCTATAAAAAATCATTTGGGTGAGGTGTTGCATGACAGAACAATTGTCAGTCAAACTATCACACCACTGAGACCTGAAAAATGACCTGCTAAGGTAGATATTAGAGGGTGGTACCCAAGTGGTTAAGGTTTAGGGGGTTAGTGTTAGGGTTTTCCTTTGAAGAACAAGGTTAGGACTCAGGGATTGGAATAGGGACTGCCTCCAAAAGTCAAAGGTCAGCAGGGTTAGGGTTTAGGCTTAGGGGTTAGGGCTAGGGTTAGGGGGTTAGGGTTTAGGGTTAGGGTTAGGGTTAGGTTTAGGGTTAGGGGGTTAGGGCTTAGGGTTAGGGCTAGGGGTAGGGTTAGGGTTTAGGGTTAGGGGTTAGGGCTAGGGCGAGGGTTAGGGGGTTAGGGTTAGGGCTAGGGCTAGGGTTAAGGTTACGGTTTAGGCTTAGGGGTTAGGGTTAGAGCTAGGGCTAGGGTTAGGGGGTTAGAGTTAGGGTTTAGGGTTAGGGTTAGGGCTAGGGTTAGGGTTAAGGTTAGGGTTTAGGGTTAGGGGGTTAGGGTTTAGGGTTAGGGCTAGGGCTAGGGTTAGGGTTAGGGTTTAGGCTTAGGGGTTAGGGTTTAGGCTTAGGGGTTAGGGGGTTAGGGGGTTAGGGTTTAGGGTTAGGGCTAGGGCTAGGGTTAGGGTTAGGGTTTAGGCTTAGGGGTTAGGGTTTAGGGTTAGGGTTAGGGTTAGGGCTAGGGTTAGGGTTTAGGCTTATGGGTTAGGGCTAGGGCTAGGCTTAGGGGGTTAGGGTTTAGGGTTAGGGCTAGGGTTAGGGTTAGGGTTTAGGCTTAGGGGTTAGAGCTAGGGTTTGGGGGTTAGGGTTAGGGCTATTGTTAGGGTTAGGGTTAAGGCTTAGGGGTTAGGGCTAGGGCTAGGGTTAGGGTTAGCAGAATACATATTGACCTAAATTGATGAAGAAATAATTTTTTTTTTTTACATTTTTTTATTGGATGTGTTTTATAGCAGAAAGTAAAAAAATATATGTTTATTTTTTTTTTTTAAATTGTCGCTCTTTTTTTGTTTATAGTACAAAAAATAAAAAACTGCAGAGGTGATCAAATACCACCAAAAGAAAGCTCTATTCGTGGGGAAATAGTTATTTATAGTTATTTTAGAGGGCAGTACCCAAGTGGTTATTTATTTTAATTTTTTGCTGAAGAAATAAAAAAATATTTTTTTAATTTATATATTATTATTATTTTTGCTTATTTTAGTTTATTAAGATTTTGCCGAAGAAAAAAAAATCCTGACTTTTTTTTTTTTTATAAAGCTTTTTTCCTGTTTAATGCATAGAGTTATTTTCATCTCTCCAACAAAATCTTTCATAAATTCACGCTTTATTTGTCTTTCCACCTAAGCGATAATGAGCGATTATACATATTAATCAAAGTATCCAGGGTGAGGCATCCTCTTGTTAGCATAGTAATAATAATAATAATAATATACGGGGACCTGGATCACTGGTGACAGTGTGGTGGGCTTTGTTAGACGCCGATATTTATTATATGTAATGTGTGTGTGTTACACCAGATAATGAACGCGTGTCACACCGCCAAGCACCATGTTCAAAGCCCGTGCAAATGAAACCCGTTTTGACACCATGTCAGCCTGGGGAAAGTGGAGGAGAGGTGTACACAGCAAACAATGTGATAGATCAAGTGATAACAAGCTACATTGTTTTCATTCCGAGATATTTGCCGTGTAGTTTGATTAGCAGCCTACAGCACCGAAAGGGAAAAAAAAAAATCCACCATCGCTACAAAATTACCTGGAGAAACCCGACTACATATCGAATCCAAAGATTTATTTTTTATTTTAATGGTATTAAATGAACGAAGGGTTTGGGTTTTGCAGTCGGGTGATTGGGAGAACATCCTCTAATTATAGTAGACCTGTCACAAATTGGATGGTTCAACCTGAGCAAGCCTTCCTATTGGTAGGGATGAGGTTTGTATTTTTCTTTTTTTTTCTTTCAATGTTGTCATTGAAGTCACATAAAAGGATCCTTCCCCGGATGTATGGTAATTTGTTACTTTTTGTTGCATTGATACATGCCGCCAATGGCAGGGCCTGGTTTCCTTTGTCTTTTAACCGCTTCAATACCGGGAACTTACACCCACTTCCTGCCCAAGGCCAATTTTCAGTTTTCAGCGCTGTCGCTGTTTAAATGACAATTGCGCGGTCATGCTACACTGTACTCAAACTAAATTTTTATAATTTTGTTCCCACAAATAGAGCTTTCTTTTGGTTTTATTTGATAACCTCTGCGGTCACAATTTAAAAAAAAAATAAAGTTTTTCTTTGTTTTTGTTATAAAATTTTGTAAATAAGTAATTTTTCTCCTTCACTCATGGGCACTGATGGGCACCGATGAGGTGGCACTGATGAGGTAGCACTGATGGGCACTGACGATGGGCACTGATATGCGGCACTGATGGGCATTGATAGGCAGCACTGTTGGGCATTGATATGTGGCACTGATATGCAGCACTGATGGGCATTGATAGGTGGCATGGATGGGCACTGATAGGTGGCACTGATATGCGGCATTGATGGGCATTGATAGGCGCTGATGCGGCGGCACCGATGAGGTGGCACTGATGACGTAGCACTGATAGGCACTGACGATGGGCACTGATATGCGGCACTGATGGGCATTGATAGGCAGCACTGAAGGGCACTGATAGGTGGCACTGATATGCGGCACTGATGGGCATTGATAGGTAGCACGGATGGGCACTCATAGGTGGCACTGATATGCAGCACTGATGGGCATTGATAGGTGGCACTGATGAGCAATCATAGGTGGCACTGGTGGGCACTGATTGGCACTGATAGGCGACTTATGGGCACTGAAAGGCTGCACTGATGGGTACTTTTGGGTGACACTGATAGACGCCACTGCTGGGCACTGATGGCCACTGATAGGCAGAACTGATGGGCACCGAAAGGCAGCACTGATGGGCAGTGATGGGCACTGATGGCTGGCACTGATAGATTAAACTAATAGGCATCACTGGTGGCACCGGCAGGCATTTTACATTGGCATTGATTGGCAGCTGCCTGGGCACTGATTGCCATTTCCCTGGTGGTCTAGGGTGGCATACCTGGTGGTCCAGTGTGCTGGCCATCCCTGGTGGTGGTGGAGGCATCCTGGGGGTCCTGGGCGGGCATCCGAGGGGGGGTTGTGCTGATAAACAATCAGCACAGACCCCCCTTGTCAGGAGAACAGCCGATCGGCTCTCCTCTACTCGCATCTGTCAGACACGAGTGAGGAAAAGCCGATCAACGGCTCTTCCTGTTTATATCATGATCAGCTGTGATTGGACACGGGTGAGCGCATGGTAAAGAGTCTCTGTCAGAGACTCTTTACCTAGATCGTAGTTGCGGTGTGTCAGACTGACACACCACAACAACGACCGCCACGATGCGCGCCCCCCCGGGCGTCATATGACGTTGGGTCACGATATCGCAACCACTTTGCCGACTTAATATTGCCTATTGCGGCAAGTGGTTAAATAAGGTATCGGCCGGGTTTCTTAACTAAGGTTCCATGAAACTCTAGGGTTCCTCCAGAGGTTGCTAGGGGTTCCTTGAGCAAGGAGCAACTTCTGCCTCTGAGATAAGTTCCCAGTGACATCATTGTTATTTTTAGCTTCCTGTAATGGGCTATTTCTTCCCCATGACCACAAGTGTAAGGAGCATTCTTCCCAAAGACCATCACACTAATATATCATGAGATAATATTACTATAAAAATATATCATTGTAGATATAGTTATTATTATCAGGGGTTTCCCGAGACTGGAAAGTTAGTTCAAGGGTTCCTCTGTTCTGAAAAGGTTGAGAAAGGCTGCCTTAGAGGGTTTAACAAGTACCAGGGGTATGGGGGGAGGGTGGGTAACCATCACCCTAATAATTATAGTCATCGGGAGGCTTTAAGGACGCCCCTACTGTACCCCCAAAGGGGAAAGAATGGACTATCTTGATACCCAAGGATTACAAACATAGTTAAAAAAGCATAACGTTTTACAAAGACACTCGTCTGTACACTGAGGAAAAAAATTATTTGATCACCTGAAGATCTTAAGTGTTTGCCCACTTACAAAAAAAAATGAAGGGTCTATAATTTTTATCATAGGTGTATTTTAAATGATAGAGACAGAATATCAACCAAAAAAATCAAGAAATAACACAAATGTTATAAATTGCAGTTCAGTGAGTAAAATAAGTATTTGATCCCCAAGCAAAACATGACTTAGTACTTGGTGGTGAAACCCTTGTTGGCGATCACAGAGGTCAGACGTTTCTGTTAGTTCTCAGGAGGGATTTTGGTCCACTCTTCTACAGATCTTCTCTAAATCCTTAAGGTTTCTTGTAGACATGTGCACAACAAAAAAATTTGTTTATTTTCGTTTCGTTTTTTTCGTTTGCGTTGATTCGTAACGATTCGTAAATTCGTAAGTCAACGGTGTTCGTATTCGTAACGATTCGTATTTTCGTAAGAGTTATTTATTCGTTGATTCGTTTTTCCGTTAGTTTAATTTTCGTTTATTCGTTTATTCGAAATTCGGACGCATTCGTATTTATTCGTACTTTCGTAACATTTGTAACATTTGTAACATTCGTAGATTCGTAATCGGAGCATAATTCATAATTTTATGTAATGTGTATGCTATTATTACATTTTATGAGACACGGAAAATTACGAATCGAAAAAAAAAGTTACGAATGTACGAATTTTTTCACTCAATCCATTCGAAGCATGTTAAGCAGCGCCATTGTAAGAGACACGGAAAAATTACAAATCGCAAAAAAAAAAAGTACGAATGTACGAATTTTTTCGTTTAATCCATTCGAAGCACATTAAGCAGCGCCATTGTAAGAGACACGGAAAATTACGAATCGAAAAAAAAAAAAAAAGTTACAAATGTACAAATTTTTTCGTTCAATCCATTCGAAGCACGTTAAGCAGCGCCATTGTAAGGGACACGGAAAATTACCAATTCAACAAAAAAAAAAAAAGTTACGAATGTACGAATCTCGGATTTTCTTCTTTCGTAGATTCGTTGTTTCTAATTAGTTTTTTTCCGATTTTCTTTGTTTTCGGATTCGTTCGATTCGAACGATTTGTTATTCGTTAAAATTTTTAGCGAATCGTTCGTTCATTCGTACGATAACGAATGAACGAATATAACGAAGAAAAAAGAAAAACGAAAAAAAAAAAACGAAACGAATTGCACATGTCTAGTTTCTTGGCTGTCGCTTGACAACTCGAAGTTTCAGCTCCCTCCATACATTTTCTATTGGATTAACGTCTGGAGACTGGCTAGGTCACTCCATGGCCGTAATGTGATTCTTCTTGAGCCACTCCTTTGTTGACTTGGCGATATGTTTTGGGTCATTGTCATGCTGGAAGACCCATCCACGACCCATTTTCAGTGTGCCTCAAAACAGACCTACAGAACACCTCACCGCAGTTCCTGTGGAAAATAAATAATTGGACAGGTTGGAAGACCTTTCCCAATCTCTTTTGTAAGTCTTGATAGTCCCGAACTGTGTGTGCATGGCAGTGGCGTAACTAGAAACTTCAGGGCCCTGGTGCAAGAAACCATGTAAGCCCCTGACCCCCGGCCGGGGGCCCTTCCCTCTGAGCCTGGTGGTGTAACGCAACCTTTGTGACCCTGGTAGAGTCAATAGTTTTCTATTTTTGTTATTTTTTTTCTTATTTATTTTCTTTTTACAACATTAAAGTTTACAATTTTTTAGGAGCCCCGTTGAGGGGCTTTGGTGAGATATCAGGGGTCTAAACACACCTCTGGTGTTCCACTTTTGAGACAGAGAAAGGAGATTGAGGAATCAGCTCTCTGGTGAAGAGGACTTTAAACAAGTCACAGTAATGCGGCGTACACACGCTCGGACTTTCCGGCGGACAAACCGCCGGACTTTCCAGCGGAGGTCCGCCGGACTTTCCGAACGTGTGGACTTGTCCACACACGCCCGGACTTTTCCGGCGGACAATCTGCCGGAGTTTTGGCCAAAGTCCGCGGGACTTTTGAAAATGAACGGACTTGCCCACACACGGAGGAAAGTTCGTTCATTTAGAACATGACTCCAGGTAGACGGGACTAGCGAAGGCAGTCAATGCCGCCTCTCTAGCCCCGTCACCTGGTATGGATTTAAAGGGGAATCCCTACGCCGAAAAAAAAAACGGCGTGGGGGTCCCCCCCAAATCCATCTCAGACCCTTATCCGAGCACGCAGCCCGGCCGGTCAGGAAAGAGGGTGGGGGCGAGCGAGTGCTCCCCCCCTCCTGAGCATTATCAGGCCGCGTGCCCTCAACATGGGGGGTGCCCTGGGGAAAGGGGGGCCCTGCGCCCCCCCACCCCAAAGCACCTTGTCCCCATGTTGATGAGGACAAGGGGCTCTTCCCGACAACCCTGGCCGTTGGTTGTCGGGGTCTGCGGGCGGGGGGGGCGAATCCGGGAGCCCCCTTTAATAAGGGGGCCCCAGATACCGGCCCCCCACCCTATGTGAATGAGTATGGGGTACAATGTACCCCTACCCATTCACCTAAGGAAAAAAGTGTAAAAAAAAATAAATAACGACACAATTTTTTTAAATACTTTATTGCACAGCTCCGGGGGTCTTCTTCCGTCTTGGGGGGTCTTCTCGCCGGACTCCTCCGCTATCTTCTGCTCTTTTACTAGCTCTTTCACTAGCGGAGGAGCCCGGCTTTCTTCTTCGTCTGGGAGTCTTGTTCTGACTTTGGGGGTCTTCAGGGGTCTCTTCTGTTTTTCTTGCCGGGCCTCCGCTTTCTTCTTCCAGCTCTTTTACGAGCGGTGGCCCGGGCTTGTTGTGTTGCTGTCGCCGTCGCTGTCGCCTTCTGCTTCTTCTTGTTCTTCTTTCTTCTTCCGATGTTGGTCTCGGCGCTGTCTCTTCTTCTAATGGTTCCGACGTGTTGCGCTGCCAGTTATATAGGGACAAGGGGCGGGTCACCTGCTCGCGTCACATTACCGGGAATTGCTTGGAATTCATAAAGCTAGCTCCATTTTGTTCTGTGTCTTTTTTTATTTTTTATTTTTTATCTGTAAAACAAGCTGTAGAAAAACTGAAGGACTTTGTTGATCTCAGACAAAAATTGATAAAAGGCAAAACAAAAAACAGTCGAAGATTCCCTTTAAAGTGCACAAACACTTCAAAGGAACATTTATCAACGGGAGACTTTATTGCCATTTGACTTTGACAGCTCAAATGAGTTATTTCCCTGCTACAGATCCACCTATCAATCGATTTCTTAATCCCTGCCTTGTGATTGTCACATTATAACCAAAAAACATGAGATTTAATGGTAGGGAGGCATCAACCAGCATGGTAGGGGGGCATCAACCAGCATGGTAGGGGGGCATCAACCAGCAGTTCTCGAGACCCGCAGCTGACAAAACATCTCCAAATAAAAAAAAAAGAAAAGGCTTCATTTCTAACAGGATTACAAAGTCTTTTTCATTTGCATTATTCAGTCATGAAGACGTCTTAAGGGAATTGGTTAGAGTTAAACCGCTTGCGTGGTGTGTACATTTTTTGTCTGCGTTTTCCCACGGCGCCGACATTTCCTCGGTTTAATAGCGTATAATGTACTAAATGACTTTAGGTTTGTTAATATTTGTTGGGTTCAATCTGCTTACTGTGGAACACGGCACGCAATTAGCAAAACAGGCGGGTATTACACGTCTGTCATGTCTACCATTTATTCTAGATAGATCTATTACAGGTATTTGTATAGCACCGTCGATCTATAAATCACTCTATGTACAGTGCCTTGCAAAAGTCTTCACACCCCTTGGCTTTTTACCAATTTTTTGTTACATTACAGCCTTTAGTTCAATGTTTTTTTTTTTTTATCTGAATTATATGTGATGGATTACAACACAATAGTCTAAAGTAAAATTAGAAAAATATATACATAAAACTATTTTTCAGAAATTAAAAACGTATAATCGGCATGTGCGTATGTATTCACCTCTAGACATGTGCAGAATAGAAAAATTTGTTTATTTTCGTTTCGTTTCTGTTCGTTTCCGTTGATTTGTAACGATTCGTAATTTCGTAAGTCGTCGGTGTTCGTATTCGTAATGATTCGTATTTTCGTAAGAGTTATTTTTTTCGTTGATTCGTTTTTCCGTTAGTTTAATTTTGGTTTATTCGAAATTCGGACGCATTCGTATTTTCGTAGATTTAGTTACATTCGTACTTTCGTTAGATTGATTTATTCGTACTTTTGTAACATTGTTTTCGTAGATTCGTAATCGGAGCATAATTCATCATTTTATGTAATGTGTATGCTATTATTACATTGTAAGAGACGGAAAATTACGAATCGAAAAAAAAAGTTACGAATGTACGAATTTTTTCGTTCAATTCATTCGAAGCACGTTAAGCAGCGCCATTGTAAGAGACACGGAAAATTACGAATCAAAAAAAATAAAGTTATCGAATGTACGAATTTTTTCGTTCAATCCATTCGAAGCACGTTAAGCAGCGCCATTGTAAGAGACACGGAAAATTACGAATCTAAAAAAAAAAAGTTACGAATGTACGAATTTTTTCGTTCAATTCATTCGAAGCACGTTAAGCAGCGCCATTGTAAGGGACACGGAAAATTAACAATTCAACAAAAAAAAAAGTTACGAATGTACACATTTTTTCGTTCATTTTGATTTTCGTTGTTCCTGTTTTCGTTTTTTTTCGGATTTTCTTCTTTCGTAGTTTCGTTGTTTCTAATTTGGTTATTTCGGATTTTCGTTGTTTTTCATATTAGTTCGATTCGATAATTCGTTATTCGTTAAAATTTTTAGCGAATCATTCGTTCATTCGTGCGATAACGAATGAGCGAATATAACGAATTTTAAAAAAAAAACTAAACAAATTGCACATGTCTATTCACCTCCTGAATTATGAAACCCATAAAAAGCTCTGGTGCAGCCAATTACCTTCATAAGTCACATGATTAGTGAAATGATGTCCACCTGTGTGCAATCTTAGTGTCACATGATCTGTCATTACATAGACACACCTTTTTGAAAGGCCCCAGAGGCGGCAACACCTAAGCAAGAGGCACCACTAACCAAACACGGCCATGAAGACCAAGGAACTCTCCAAACAAGTAAGGGACGATGTTGTTGAGAAGTACAAGTCAGGGTTAGGTTATAAAAAAAATATCCAAATCTTTGATAATCCCTGGGAGCACCATAGGGCGATGCATGAATCTATCCATTGGTCATAGAGGGGGTGGCTGGAGAGATGGGGGGGGGGCGCCTGTGCAACCTTAATGGACGCACCGCCACTGCTTGTTTGTGGGTTGCCAGAGGCGAACTTTGGGATTGATTTACTAAAACTGGAGAGTGCAAAATCTGGTGCAGCTTTGCTTGGTAGCCAATCAGCCTCCGTTTTTTTTTTGGCAAAGCTTTATTGAACAATCTGATTGGCTACCATGCACAGCTGCACCGGATTTTTCTCTCAGTTTTAGTAAATCAACCCCTTTGTATGTCTTGTATTGTTTCCGTACTTTGTATGTACAGCATTTTTGTTTAGCAAAACACATTAATACACTACAGAGATATTTAATGCTTCCTTGCTTTTACCGCAAAGAACCTTAATGCTTGCCGACTGTATACTCTACATATATGGCTGCAAGGCGGCTCTCCTGTGCAAAATCACTTACCTGTACATAATTTTGCACTTCCGGGTCTGGGGCGTGCACATGCACCGCCGGTGGCCCGCTCCCACTGTGATTTGACACATCGGGAGCCCCTCAGCGGGTACGTCGTTCCTGAGAGAAGCAGATCGCCGATCTCCCTTTGTAAACAAGGCAAATCGCCGTCCTCCCTATGTAAACAAGGCAAATCGCCGTCCTCCCTATGTAAACAAGGCAAATCGCCGTCCTCCCTATGTAAACAAGGCAAATCGCCATCCTCCCTATGTAAACAAGGCAAATCGCCATCCTCCCTATGTAAACAAGGCAGATCGCCGTTCTCCCTATGTAAACAAGGCAGATCGCCGTTCTCCCTGTGTAAACCAGGCAGATCGCCGTTCTCCCTGTGTAAACCAGGCAGATCGTCGTTCTCCCTGTGTAAACCAGGCAGATCGTCGTTCTCCCTGTGTAAACAAGGCAGATCGCCGTTCTTCCTGTGTAAACCAGGCAGATCGCCGTTCTGTCAGTAGGGAAGGTAGTGTTCCTGTGTTTATGCTAAGCAAGAACATGGATCTCTGCCTTCCCACTGTACAAGAACCTCCCCCACACAGTTAGTAAGCACTCCCTAGAAGCACATTCAACCCTTTAATCGCCCCTGATGTTAACCCCCTTCCCTGCCAGTGTCATTAGAACAGTGACAGTGCATATTTTTAGCACTGATCACTTTATTAGTTTCACTGGTTCCCAAAAAAGTTTAAAAAGTGTCAGTTAGTGTCCGATTTGTCCACCACAATATTGTAGTCCCACTATAAGTCATTGATGATCGCTGCCATTACTAGTAAAAAAATAAAAAGTCCATGAATCTATCCCATAGTTTGTAGATGCTATAACTTTTTGTCCACAGCAATGTCGCAGTCCAACTAAAAATCGCTGATCGCTGACATTACTAGTAAAAAAAAAATGAAAAAAATAAAAAGTCCACGAATCTTTACCATAGTTTGTAGACACTATAACTTTATGTCCGCCACAATGTCGCAGTCCCGCTAAAAATCGATGATCGCCGCCATTACTAGTAAAAAAAAAATGAAAAAAATAAAAAGTCCACGAATCTTTACCATAGTTTGTAGACACTATAACTTTATGTACGCCACAATGTCGCAGTCCCGCTAAAAATCGATGATCGCCGCCATTACTAGTAAAAAATTTTTTTTAAAAGTCCACTAATCTATGCCATAGATTGTAGACGCTATAACTTTTTGTCCCCCATAATGTCGCAGTCCCGCTAAAAATCACTGATCGCTGCCATTGCTAGTAAAAAAAAATTAAAAAAATAAAAAGTCCATGAATATATCCCATAGTTTGTAGACACTATAACTTTTGTGCAAACCAATCAATAAACGTGTATTGTTATTTTTTTTTTAAGCAAAAGAAAGTAGCAGAATACATATCGGCCTAAATTGTTGAAGAAATTAAATGTTTTCATTTTTTTTATTGGATATGTTTTATAGCAGAGAGTATTATTTTTTTCAAAATTGTCGCACTTTTTTGTTTATAGCACAACAATAAAAACCGCAGAGGTGATCAAATACCACCAAAAGAAATCTCTATTTGTGGGGAAAAAAAGGACAAACATTTTATTTGGGTACAGTGTCAACTTGCGCAATTGTCAGTTAAAATAACGCAGTGCCATATCGCAAAAAATGGCCTGGTCATTTTCTGCAAACCGCCGTAGCTGTATGTTGGTACCAGTGGCGGCCCGTCCATAGGGGGCACATGTCACCTATGGAGATTTTTAAGGGTAAAAGTTTGTCGCCATTCCACAGGCGGGCGCAATTTTGAAACGTGACATGTTGGGTATGAATTTACTCAGTGTAACGTTATCTTTTACAATATAAATAAAAATTGGGCTAACTTTACTGTTGTCTAATTTTTTTAATAAAAAAAGTCGATTTTTTTTTTAACTACTTCCCACCCGGCCACTGTATATAAACGGCCGGGTGGGAGCCGCCTACTTCTGATCGGACGTTCCCGATCGTCCTTCAGAAGTAGGGGGATTGCGCGCACGTGTGCCCGTGCAGCGGCGCGATCCCGATGTGCTCGTGTCACCCGGACACGGCGCATCTCGGATCGGCAGGAGGGCTCTGTGATTGGCCATCCTGATCACATGACGGCCGTGTCCAATCACAGCCGTCATGTGATGTAGGCAACCGGCTCTCCTCTCCTCACACGGAAGTCGTCGGTGAGGAGAGGAGAGCTGATTGCTGCAGCCGGCTGGTGATCAGTGAGTATTAGCTGTTTTTTTACTCACTGATCACCAGTTTAGTGTCACCAACACCTGTAAAGCACACATGTCCCCACACATGTCCCCAAAACACACATGTCCCCACACATGTCCCCAAAACATACATGTCCCCAAATAAAAACACAAATAAAAACACATGTCCCCAAATAATAAAAACACATGTCCCCAAATAAAAACACATGTCCCCCACATATGTCCCAGTAAAATCACATGTGCCAATGATTATCTGCACACATATGTCCGTGATCACCTGCACACATCTGTACATGATCATTTGCGTACATATGTCCGTGATCACGCAAACCAATTATTATACACTTAACGGAATTTTTTTTTACTAAAAACATGTAGCAGAATACATTTTGGCTTAAATTTATGACAAAATTAGATTTTATTGGATTTCGTTTAAAAAAGAAAGGAGAAAATATTGTTTTTTTTCCAAATTTCCGCAATTTTTTCGCTTATATCGCAAAAAATAAAAAAACGGAGTAGTGAATAAATACCACCAAAAAAAAACTCTATTTGTGCGAACAAAATGATAAAAATTTCATTTGGGTACAGCATTGCATGACCGCGCAATTGTCATTGAAAGAGCGAGAGCGCTGAAAGCTGAAAATTGGTCTGGGAAGGAAGGGGGCGAAAGTGCCCAGTATTGTAGTGGTTAAAAAAGTGCGCTTGTAAGACCGCTGCGCAAATACGGTGTGACATAAAGTATTGCAACGACCACCATTTAGAAAAAAACATGTATAATGTTTGGGGGTTCTAAGTAATTTTCTAGGAAAAAATAACTGTTTTTAACTTGTAAACACCACATCTAAAATAGAGGCCCGGTCTTAAAGTGGTTACGTGGTTAAGGGGGGGTAAACCTTCCGGAGCTGAAGTGGTTAAAAGACAAAACAGAACAGTAGTGAGGTTTAGAATGCAGTGATGGGATCTCTTTAAGAGCAATTTCTACCCCCCCCCCCCAAAGAGCAGCGCGTGAATTCATCCCGTCTCCTCGGTGTGCTATAGATAGATTTCCCATCTATTCCACGTTGGCCTAATATTGAATTTTTGATGTGTAATTATGAGGCCCATGGCGGAGAGTGGAGGATCTGCGCGGTAGAGCCATTTAACCTGGTCTTCTTGGCGTTTGTATCCGCGGGCCTTGATGAATGGTCCATCATTTTAGCGGTGAACGGAGCGGGAAGTCATTTAGCTGCGTCTTCCTACCTGCTATGCGGGACCGGAACATTTTGACTTACTTGATCTCCCAAGAGAATCGCGCCGGGTGATGGTTTTATTAGAAAGGTGCCGATTAATGATTTTAATTTTTTACTTTTCACACCCTAATAAGCGTCGAGATGGGAATATAAAACCCACCAAAGCCTGACATAAATTCTCTGCAAATGTTCAAACTTTTGTGAGTGAAAAATGCCAACCAACTTCTTTTCATGCCGTTGCGTTGAAATATTATGCTGCTTGGGAAATTTAATCTAAGTCGTTTCTTAGAACTTTTAGATTTTTTTTTTCCCTCCAAGATTGGAAATATCAGTTGCTGAGATAACGAAATATCCGCTTAATTGCACAGATGATGAACTGGAATATTTTTCTTTGCTCGCTGGTATAGCCTATAATGCCGAATCTGACCCAGAAAACATTGCAACTTTGTTAACCGCTTGCCGACCAAATGTGGGTCTGGCGGACTCGATGTCTGACGGGACCCACTGATTGTTCGGAACAAAAGCAGAGCGGCATCGCATATATCTCATCGCACATATAGTGTGGCAGGGCAGGCGCTCTGCGCCAGATCACGTACCTAGTACGTGATCCTGCACTTCCCGGTCTGGGACGCGCACCGCCGCCCACTAACTTCCGCTGTGATTGAACGCAGTGGGAGCCAATCAGCGGGTCTGGCGGACTCGATATCTGGCGGGACCCACTGATCGTTCGGAACAAAAGCAGAGCGGCATCGTATATATCTCATCGCACATATAGTGTGGCAGGGCAGGCGCTCTGCGCCATATCACGTACCTAGTACGTGATCCTGCACTTCCCGGTCTGGGACGCGAACCGCCGCCCACTAACTTCCGCTGTGATTGGACGCAGTGGGAGCCAATCAGCGGGTCTGGCGGACTCGATGTCCGCCAGGACCCACTGATCGTTTATGACAGAAGCAGAACAGCATCACATATATCCCATCAGTGGTGGACCTATGGGGGGCAGGGGGCGGGCCCCGCCAGGTGCCACACATTGGGGGGGTAAGAGGTCAGCTATCAGGGACAGGACAAGGCAGGGCGGGTGCTCTGTAGCTGCAGCTGTCTCTCTATATTTGTGCAAGTCGACTGCTCTGTGTTATTCAGCTCACACTCGGGCTCTTTACTGCCACCTCTGGCTGCTTCCTGCATGTGCACCCCTTGTGTGTACTATATTTTGTATTGCAGCTCCACTTGTGTCTCACAGGAACATGTATAAACTGGACCTGGGACTAGGAAGACCACCTTACAAGTGGGGGCTGTGAGTCCAAGTGAAGGTAGGAGGCTGTTTGTGTACAGGGGGGGCAGCTGAGTGTGTACAGGTGTGTGTGGTCGGGGGGCAGCTGTGTGTGTGCAGGTGTGTGTGGTTGGGGGTGGCAGCTGAGTGTATACAGGTGTATGTGCATGGTTGGGGGCAGCTGAGTGTGTACAGGTGTGTGTGTGTGTGGGGGGGGCAGCTGAGTGTGTTCAGGTAATGTGTGTGCGTGGTTGGGTGGCAGCTGAGTGTGTACAGGTGTGTGTGTGTGTGTGTTGGGGGGGCAGCTGAGTGTGTACAGGTGTGTGTGTGGCTGGGGGGGCAGCTGAGTGTGTACAGGTGTGTGTGTGGGGAGAAAGCTGAGTGTGTACAGGTGTGTGTGTGGTTGGGGGGCAGCTGAGTGTGTACAGGTGTGTGTGTTTCGGGGGGGCAGCTGAGTGTGTTCAGGTGTGTGTGTGGTTAAGGGGGCAGCTGAGTGTGTATAGGTGTATGTGTGTGGTTGGGGGGCAGCTGAGTGTGTTCAGGTGTGTGTGTGGTTGGGGGGCAGCTGAGTGTGTTCAGGTGTGTGTATGGCTGGGGGGCAGCTGAGTGCGTACAGGTGTGTGTGTGGGGAGAAATCTGAGTGTGTACAGGTGTGTGTGTGGTTGGGGGAGCAGCTGAGTGTGTACAGGTGTGTGTGTGTGTGGTGTGTGTGGGGGGGGGCAGCTGAGTGTGTTCAGGTGTATGTGTGTGGTCGGGGGGCAGCTGAGTGTGTTCAGGTGTGTGTGTGTGGTTGGGGGGCAGCTGAGTGTGTTCAGGTGTGTGTGTGGTTGGGGGGCAGCTGAGTGTGTACAGGTGTGTATGTGTGGGGGGCAGCTGAGTGTGTACAGGTGTGTGTGTGGGGAGGAAGTTGAGTGTGTACAGTTGTGTATGTGTGTGTGGGGGGGCAGCTTAGTATGTACAGATGTGTGTGTGGGGGGGCAGCTGAGTGTGTACAGGTGTGTGTGTGGGGAGGAAGCTGAGTGTGTACAGGTGTGTGTGTGGGGAGGAAGATGAGTGTGTACAGTTGTGAGGTGTGTGTGGGGGGCAGCTGAGTGTGTACAAGACAGTGTGAGGGGGGGGCTGAGTGCATAGAGGTGGATGTGTGAAGGGGGCTGAGTGCATAGAGGTGTGAGGGGGCTGAGTGCATAGACATGTGAGGGGGGCTGAGTGCATAGAGGTGTGAGGGGGGCTGAGTGCGTAGAGGTGTGACAAAGGAGCTGAGTGTGTACAGGTGTGAGGGGGGCTGAGTGCGTACAGGCATGATCAGTGAAGGGGGGTGCCAGATATAGGATCCGCCCCGGGTTGCCAAATGCTCTAGGTACGCCTCTGTATCCCATCGCACATATACTGTGGCAGGGCGGTCGCTCTGCACCAGATCACGTACCTATCCTGCACTTCTAGGTCTAGGGCACACATGTGTGCCACCGCCAACCCACTCACGCTGTGATTGGACACAATGAGAGCCAGTCAGCGGGCCCGGCAGACTCAATGTCCGCCGGGACCCGCTGATCATTTGGGACAGAAGCAGGGGGTTCTGTCCCAAACGCATCTGTCCACAGAATCAATCAATCAGATTCCAATCTCTACAGCATGGCCAAGACCAAAGAGCTGTCCAAGGATGTCGGGGACAAGATTGTAGACCTACACAAGGCTGGAATGGGCTACAAGACCATCGCCAATCAGCTTGGTGAGAGGGTAACAACAGATGGTGTGATTATTCGTGAATGGAAAAAAAAAAAAATAACTGTCAATCTCCCTCGGTCTGGGGCTCCATGCAAGATCTCACCTCGTGGAGTTTCAATAATCATGATAACGGTGAGGAATCAGCCCAGAACTACACGGGAGGATCTTGTCAATGATCTGAAGGCAGCTGGGACCATAGTCACCAAGAAAACAATTGGTAACACATTACGCCGTGAAGGCTGAAATCCTGCAGCGCCCGCAAGGTCCCCCTGATCAAGAAAGCACATGTACAGGCCCGTCTGAAGTTTGCTAATGAACATCTGAATGATTCAGAGGAGAACTGGGTGAAAGTGTTGTGGTCAGATGAGACCAAAATCTAGCTCTTTGGCGTCAACTTAACTCGCCATGTTTGGAGGAGGAGGAATGCTGCCTATGACCCCAAGAACACCATCCCCCACCAGGAATTAGAAAACCATTTGAATTTGAAAACTATTTAAATTTTGAAAACTTTTGGAAGTCGAAAACTATTCGAATTTGAAAACGAATTGAATTAAAAAGCAAATTAAATTAGAAAACTATTCAAATTAGAAAACGATTTGAATTTGAAATTTTTTGGAAGTCGAAAACTATTCGAATTTAAAAAAGAATTGAATTAAAAAACTAATTCAATTAGAAAATAATTCAAATTAGAAAGCTATTCGAATTAGAAAACTATTCGAATTAGAAAACTATTCGAATTTGAAAACTATTTAAATTTGAAAACTTTTCGAAGTCGAAAACTATTCGAATTTGAAAACAAATTGAATTAAAAAACAAATTAAATTAGAAAACTATTCAAATTAGAAAATGATTCAAACTAGAACACTATTTAAATTAGAAAACTATTCGAATGAGAAAACTATTTGAATTTGAAAACTATTTAAATTTGAAAACTTTTCAAATTAGAAAACTATTCGAATTAGAAAACTATTCGAATTTGAAAACGATTTAAATTTGAAAACTTTTCAAAGTCGAAAACTATTCGAATTTGAAAACAAATTGAATTAAAAAACGAATTAAATTAGAAAACTATTCAAATTAGAAAATGATTCAAACTAGAAAACTATTTGAATTAGAAAACTATTCAAATGAAAAAACTATTCAAATTTGAAAACAAATTGAATTAAAAAACAAATTAAATTAGAAAACTATTCAAATTAGAAAACTATTCAAATTAAAAACTATTTGAATTAGAAAACTATTCGAATTAGAAAACTATTCAAAATTGAAAACTAATTGAATTAAAAAGCAAATTAAATTAGAAAACTATTCAAATTAGAAAACTATTCGAATTTGAAAACAAATTGAATTAAAAAAATAATTAAATTAGAAAACTATTCAAATTAGAAAATTATTCAAATTATAAAACTATTTGAATTATAAAACTATTCGAATGAGAAAATGATTCGACTTTGAAAACTATTTGAAAACTTTTCAAACTCGAAAACTATTCGAATTTGAAAACAAGTTGAATTAAAAAACAAATTAAATTATAAAACTATTCAAATTAGAAAACTATTTGAATTAGAAAACTATTAAAATTAGAAAACTATTCAAATTTGAAAACAATTTAAATTTGAAAACTTTTCGAATTTTAAAACAAATTGAATTAAAAAACAAATTACATGAGAAAACGATTTGAATTAAAAAACGTTTCGAATTTGAAAACTTTTCAAATTCGAAAATGATTCGAATTTGAATTTCATCCAATTTTTTTTTTCATTATTTCGGATTCGTTTAAAATCAGTACTATCGTAAAAATGAAAATTCAGAACGATACGGACCGCACATGTCTAGCTTCAAGACGCCGGCTCCTGTATGGAGAAATCGTGTTGCTCAGGTGTGATGTTGGATGAGAAGACCGGGCTCACAGAGACAGAGGAGGATCGGGGTGCCGCTCTGTGCCGAACTATAACACAGAGCCGGTAAGTATAACATCTTTGTTATTTTAAACAAATGTCTTTAGAATCACTAAATGCACATTTGTAATATTTAGCTTTACTATCCCCTTATTTTCTTTAACTGAAGATGAGTTCTAGACATTCTTTTCCAAAAAAAGTAAAGTGATACAAAATATAAATGTATGCAATAATACAGCAAAACAAAACAAAACAAAAAAACAAACAAACAAAATTGAAACAATTGCTATGGAAGAAATGTTGATACATTTGCTGCAGTACAATGTTCTCTGCATTAATCGCTAAAGCCAAATAATTCTCACAGCTCAGCCGTGGCGGCAAACATTGAATATGGCGTCGGCCGTCTTCCACCTTTCTTGTGTCTGGATGGGGAATTCTGCTCTTAATGAGCCTTAACTGATTCTAGCGGCTGGCTAACTATCAGAGACCACTCAGAGAATTGTGGGAAAAAAATGAGAAATACACTTTTTTTTTCCGGCGCCGGGGTTAGAGAAGCAGACTTTGCAACGTCCTCAACAAACAAGTCATTTTTCATCCTGTGTACAGGAGAGGATATTCATGGGAAGACACGCTCATCCGTAATTGGCGTGGGAATTTATTAAACACACACCGGCGGGAAGCTGAAGAGTCGGACATGAGAAGGTGAGACACACATTGCGCTCTATGAATATATCTTCTAGAATGCTGGATGGAGGCCAAAGTCCTCCACACTCTCAAATTTGTTTTTATTTTTTTACTAATTTGTGTCGTCCCCTAAGAGGGTTATGTGAGTGCTGAATGTGGATGTTCTGTGGTTGTCAGGAGATGGACAGAGACTGCAGATATACTACAGGAGATGGTCAGAGACTGCAGACCCACTACAGGAGATGGTCAGAGACTGCAGACATACTACAGGAGATGGTCAGAGACTGCAGACATAGTACAGGAGATGTTCAGAGACTGCAGACAAACTACAGGAGGAGGTCAGAGACTGCAGACATAGTACAGGAGATGGTCAGAGACTGCAAACATAGTACGGGAGATGGTCAGAGACTGCAGACATAGTACAGGAGATGGTCAGAGACTGAAGACATAGTACAGGAGATGGTCAGAGACTGCAGACATAGTACAGGAGATGGTCAGAGACTGCAGACATAGTACAGGAGATGGTCAGAGACTGCAGACATAGTACGGGAGATGGTCAGAGACTGAAGACATAGTACAGGAGATGGTCAGAGACTGCAGACATAGTACAGAAGATGGTCAGAGACTGCAGACATAATTCAGGAGATGATCAGAGACTGGAGACATAGTACAGGAGATGGTCAGAGACTGCAGACATAGTACAGGAGATGGTCAGAGACTGCAGACAAACTACAGGAGGAGGTCAGAGACTGCAAACATAGTACAGGAGATGGTCAGAGACTGCAGACATAGTACAGGAGATGGTCAGAGACTGGAGACATAGTACAGGAGATGGTCAGAGACTGCAGACAAACTACAGGAGGAGGTCAGAGACAGCAGACATAGTACAGGAGATGGTCAGAGACTACAGACATAGTACGGAAGATGGTCAGAGACTGGAAACATAATACAGGAGATTGTCAAAGACTGCAGACACAGTACAGGAAATGGTCAGAGACTGCAGACATAGTACAGGAGATGGTTAGAGACTGCAGACATGCTACAGGAGATGGTCAGAGACTGTAGACTAATGTATGGTTAAAGACTAGAGACATGCTGGCAGAGACAGTGACTGAAGATATGTTACATATCCATGTCTATCTATATCTATAGAGGCATAGAGCCCAGCTCTGGACTGAGCTTTCATGTGTGCCCCCACAGACAGTGGTTTATGCATTATTTCTATTGAAGCGCTGCACTTATTTGATATTCTGCTTTAAAGCAATATGTATGCCAAATGCCACATATTAACCTTGTATGCAGTATTTCCGACCAATGCATTTAAAAATGTGAGGTGGGCCTTAGAGTTGGGGACATCGCATTACTGAGGGGCTGATAAGGAAAGCAACAACCTCTGCTCATGGTGAAAGTTTTGAAAATTTACCTAGAAGAATTAAAGTAGTAAGTAAAAAGAATAGAGAGATTAACGTGTGCAAAAATCCTCAGACGAGGCTTGTGTCCAGCTAAGGATCTGACCTCTTGGTTTTAACGGGTGGCTTTGAAGCTCCAATCCTGGAAGTTATCATGCTTACGGGGATGGCAGACCTTCCTGGGTCCGGGACCCCTCACAGGGTTGGTCCGGACCGGAACCAGGAATCAAAGCAGCAACCAAACCTTTAACACGTGACTTCAGCCTCTTAAATACCCTTTCCCAGACTATACAGCGGGGCCAGACACGCCCACTGATTGGCTCCGGGAAAGACTGGTACCTAACACGTCCAACCAGGCTTGGTTCTCAGCCTGTCACAGGTACCTCACTGCACCTATGACCAGGCAGAACTTCAGTACAGCCCAGCCAAACTGACGCCAAAATAAATACCTGCACAATTAACCCCCAGAACTCTGTTACAGTTCTGGGAAACTAAATTTACATTGATAGCGCACACTTTAAAAAAGTGTCAGCGCTACACAAATGAACTCATTGAGTTAAGAATTTGCACAAGCAGCTCAGCATAAATTACAAGAGACATTCATTCCTCTCATTTTGGAACACCTTATCAGCTTGACCTCAACCCAGACTCTTAATCACTTGCCACCAGTAGGACCTCATATGACGTCCCTGAGTTTCTGTGGTTATACAGGGATGATGCCTGCAGCACTCAATCACTTCTACAAGCAGTGGAAGAAGGACCCCCATCCAAACACCGCCGCCTTTCCCAGAATCTCCAATCCCATTGAGGAGCCCAGGACTGCTGCAACCGGTGGCATCCGGTGCACTGAAGAGCAAGAAAGGAACTGATATTGTCCCCCCCTCCTCTCTGTGAAATCAGAAACCAGAAGCGATGAGGATTTAGGTTTGATCAGATGTTTTGGAGGCCAAAGGAGTCATCTGGGGTTTAATAGACCTCAGATCTCTCCTTATAAAGAGGATCTGTCATGGTATTGGATGCCTAGCGCTTTGGTGGAAGAGGAGACACACAACGGAGGAAGTATGAGGAGCGGACACCGGAACCGTCGCCACTGCCCGCAGTGCAGGAGAAGAAGACAGGACACCACAGCCCCACCACATGAGCGGCTAAATGCCAGGTTGCCCATGGGGGGGGGGGGGGTAGGTGCTGTCTCAGTGTCGTGCCAGGGGGGGTGTTGTTCGTTGGCCCCCCCCCTCCAAAATAAGAACCCACCAGCCACTACTGTATGTATCTACCCTAATCAGCATCCCCACTACAGACCGCTGAGCTCCGAGTGCCGCACATCATATACCAAAGGGACGCATGCATCTCTCAGGCCGCAAGTTGGACACCAAGGCTGAAGAGCGTGAAGATGCATTAGGAGAACAGCAATTTGTTCCAATAGCATCTTTCTGCAAAGTCATTCTAGCAAGCAAACCTAACAAACCTGACATTAGCATATAAGCCCTTAATATTGTCATTTACTGCTTCACTACCGGGCACTTTTACCCCCTTCCTGCCCAGGCCAATTCTCAGCTTTTGGCACTGTAACACTTTGAAGGACAATTGCGCGGTCATGCAATGCTGTACCCAAATGACAATTTTTATAATTGTTTTCACACACATAGAGCTTTCTTTTTGTGGTATTTAATAACTGCTGTTTTATTTGCAAAAAAAAAAAAATGAAAACAGAGCCAACATTTTGAAAAAAAAAAATGTTTTTCTTCATTTCTGTCAGAAAATGTTGTAAATAAGTGATTTCTCTCCTTTACTGATGTGCGCTGATGGGATGTCACTGAAGGGCACTGATAAGGAGGCACTAATATGCAGCACTGATAGACGGCACTAATGGGCACTGATAGGCAGCACTGATATGCAACACTGATGAGCACTAATAGGCGGCACATATGGGCACATATGGGAAGTGATAGGTTGCACTGATGTGCACTGATGACAATTCTCAGATTTTAGTGCTGTTGCACTTTGAATGACAATTGCGCGGTCATACAACACTGTACCCAAATTTAATTTTTATAATTTTTTTCACACAAATAGAGCTTTATTTTGATGGTATGATGGTATTGATGGTATTTAATCACAGCTGGGTTTTTGAAAAAAGACCCAAAATTTTGAAAAGAAAATTATTTTTATTTCTGTCAGAACATTTTGTAAATAAGTAATTTTTCTCATTCTCCGATTTGCGCTGATGAGGCGGTACTGCTGGGCACTGATGAGATAGCACTGATGAGATGGCACTGTTAGGTGGCACCTATGGGCAATGATAGGCAGCACTGACAGATGGCACTGTTAGGTGGCACTGATGGGCAATGATAGGCAGCACTGATGAGCAATGATAGGCAGCACTGATACGCATTGATAGGTGGCACTGGTAAGATGGCACTGAAGGGCACTGATGAGGTGGCACTGATGAGGAAATACTAATATTCAGCACTGGTGGGAACTGATAGGCAGCACTGATGGATACTGATAGGTAGCACTGATGGGCACTGTTAAATGGCACTTATGGGCACTGATAGGCGGCAGTAATATGCAACACTAATGAGCACTGATGGGCACTGATAGGCAGCACTGATATGCAACACTGATGAGCACTGATAGCCGGCACTGATGGACACTGATAGGTGGCACTGGTGGGCACTGATAGGCGGCACTTATGGGAAATGATAGGCAGCACTGATGGGCGGCACTGATGAGCAGGCACTGATGGGTACTGAAAAGCAGCACTGACCGGCATCACTGATGGGCACAGATTGGCATCACTGCTGTACATTGTTGGGGCTGCACTGATGTTAAGGGCCCTGATTATCTGTATAGGTCTCACCTGTGAGGAAATGCCGCTGATCGTCTCTCCTCGCTCACACTCTTTCAGTGTGAGGCGAGGAGAGCCGATAACCGTCATTTCATGGTTTACATGTGATCGGCTGTGATTGGACACCGTTGATCACATGGGTAAAGAGCCGCATCATCGGCTCCTTAACGAGATTGGGGGCTCGCCGTGTCCCGGGAAAACAGTGTAATTGCAGCGATGCACGCCCCCTGCGGGCACGCGAGAGCGTAGTGAGACCGGGGCAGCGTCATGTAACATCATCCCAGAACAATAGAGCCCCACACCCGCCGCTATTTGTCTATACAGCGGGCGGGGAGGTGGTTAACGAAGGATATAAAAATGTATTTTTCTTTATCAAAGCCTTGATGCAGCAGTGCAGCTTTACTTTTTGGAAATGTATGCAACAGAACCAACAGAACCTTCTGTTTATAATCCGAATATAGTAAAACTGGCTCCTTGTGCTCTGGGGGATTTTCGTATTAAACTCCCTCCGCAAAAAAAACCGCATCCCTTTAACTTTCCGTCATTCCAGAGGACAGAAAAAAAAGGGAGTGCAGCGTGGGAATCACATTGCTGCACTACCTAATTTAAGTTATAGAAAATGTGGTTATGTGCTGACCCGCGTGTTCACATCTTACAGCTGGCGTGGTTTCCTCTCCGGAGGGACGGCGGAATGCAATAAGCGCGTTCCCTAGAGCCGTGTAACAATGTAATGACACACAATATGGAGGCTCGTGGGGGCTCTGTGTATTCTCAGAAGGTGCCTGAAATACATTCGGCGCGAAGGAGGCGCCCGGTATAAAAATTGCCGCTCGCTGAGTGCTACGACTGGTGGAACGACCGCAATTAAAATAGCAAATGGGGAAATAAAAAAATATATAAGCAGGGAAGCCATATCGCTGGCAGACAATTAAAGCCGTATTCCTGCTTATCCCATGGCACCTGCAAAACAACATAAATAACGATCAGATTTACCGGAATTCGGAATGCAGGTATTACTAATTATAATAAGTCATGCATAAATCATCGGGGGGGGCCTGGTTGTTATTGTTATGCCCCGTACACACGGTCGGAAATTCCGACCACAAAATCCATCGGATTTTTTCCGATGGATTTTGTCCGACACTGGTGTTGCATACACACGGTCGGACAAAGTTGTCGGAAAATCCGATCATTCTGAACGTGGTGACATTCGTTGCGTACGACGGGACTACGTAGAGGCTAGTAGCCAATAGCTTTGGTCTTGTAATGTGATCTGAGCATGCGTGGCACTTTGTCCGTCGGAATTCGCTACACACGATCGGAAAAAGTCCGATAGGACTTTGTTGTCGGAAAATTTGAGAGAAGGTGATAAAACTTTGTCCGTCGGAAAATCCGATGGAAAATGTCCGATGGAGCCTACACACGGTCGGAATTTCCGACAACATTGTCCGATAGGACATTTTCCGTCTGAAAATCCGACCGTGTGCATGGGGCTTTACAGTGCCTTGAAAAAGTATTCACACCCCTTTCCATATTTTGTCATGTTACAACCAAAAACCTAAATGTATTTTAATGGGATTTTATGTGATATACCAACCCAAAGTGTCACATAATTGTGGAAGGAAAATGATAAATGGTTTTCCAAATTTTTTACAAATAAATATGTGAGAAGTGTGGGGGGGACATTTGTATGGCGCCCCCCTGGGTCAATACTTTTGTGAGAGTGAGAGCCCCGGGCTCGGTGAAAATGAGGGTAAAATGGACACGAGACTCTCAAAGAGGCAGTTTGAGAAAATCCAGCAGAAGATTGGTGCTATGCTTTAAAGCCTCATACACACGATCGGATTGTTGTTCAACAAAACCATGGAATTTTGTCTGAGGGGCGTTGGCCGAAACTTGTCTTGCATACACACGGCCACACAATTGTCGGCCAACAAATATGAACATAGAGACCTACTTCGTTGTTTTTCAGCTCTTTAGCGCCACCCTTTCCGTGTTAGTAGAAGTTTGGTGAGTGTTGATTTGTGCTTTTCTTGTTGCGCTTTTCATTTAGCTCTTTTCAGTTCGCGTTTTTCATTTTGTGCTTTTCAGTTCGTTTCTGAACGGTCGTTCATCAACCAGACATGTTGCGGGATCGGAGGAGATACCGTGTTATTTATTATTGGCCTTGGAGTTATTGCTTTGACCCAAGTCCAGTCCAGGAACAGGAGGAGGAGGATTTCTTGGACCAAAAACTGGTTGCTTTATTAATCGTGACCAATTCTGTCATATGCCTTTGCTGCGGGAGCTCCAGGAGAATAATACAGATGATTTTTTGGAATTATCTCCGGGTGACGGACCCCTGCTTTCACCAACTCTTGGCATTGTTGACCCCCCTATATTAAGAAGCAGGACACATGCATGAGGCTTTTATTTAATTTTTTGGGTTGAATAATGATTTGATTTGGTCAATTTTCTATATTTTTGGATGCATAGAATGCACGTTTTGGTTAAGTTCTATTGGCAGATATCATGTCTAATTTTATATTAGTTTTCTTTTTTTAATGCACAATAAAAAAAAAAATGTGTAGAATAATACTTGGCTATGTGTTTTACTTCAAATGACAGTTTGGGAGTCGGCAGTTACTTTAAAAAAAATAGAATGTAAAATTGACAAGGGACACCAACATAGTTGTATCTTTGATCTTAAAAACTAAGGGATAATGGTGTTTTGGTAACTTGCCCAAAATAAAAAAAAAACATAATAATATTATTCTTGATATCACTAGAAAAAAAGCCTTTGAAAATTAGTTTGCAATAACTCCATCAGAATCACCAGCAAAGCAGCTTCATTATTATCCCATTAAAGAAGAAGAGAATTGTGCGCTGCATTTTCAGATTTCATAATTTGCTGCGTCACGGATGTTAATTCTCCATTACGAACGCGCGTTTGTCCGATGGAGCGTACACACCTGTCATCGAACATTTCCCGTCGGAAAATCTGATCGTGTGTACAAGGCTTAAGTCTTCTATGGATTTTGTAAGTCTGGATTGGGTCTGGAAACTTGAAGACTTCAAAGAGCATTGGGAGGGATGGAGTCTTCAGTCTGGTGTCTGGGCTTTCCAGAAGTTCTGTAGGTTGGGTGTGTGTGTCCAGGTACACACACTCATTATAAGGCAGATCTGAGCATAGCTCAGGGGAGTTGGTGTTGGAGCAGTTGCTGCAGCCAGGAGGGAGGTGTGCTACTGTTTAACCACTTGCCGACCAGCCGCCACAGTTATACTGCGGCAACATGGCTCGGCTGCGCGAATCGCCGTCATGGTACGTTGGTACCATAGACAGCCACTAGGGGGCGCGTGTGCACCGCCTGCTCGCCCCTGGAGCCGATGTGAGTACCCAGCGGTCGCGATCACCGCCGGGCTCCCATGATCGCTTGGGGCACACAGATAACCGGGAACTGTTTCCCTGTTGTGTTTCCGGTTCTCTGAGGGGAGAGCCGACAGTTCGTCTGTTCATACAGAGTATGAACAGACGATCTGTCATCTCCCCTACACAGTCCCCTCCCTCTTCAGTTAGAACACACACTAGGACACACTTAACCCCTTCACTGCCCCCTGGTGGTCAACCCCTTCACTGCCAGTGACATTTTTACAGTAATCAATGCAATTTTATAGCACTGATCGCTGTATAAATGACAATGGTCTCAAAAATGTGTCAGAATTGTCCGACGTGTCCGCCATAATGTCGCAGTCCCGATAAAAATCGCAGATCGCCGTCATTACTATTAAAAAATGTATAATAAAAAAGTTATAAATCTATCCCCTATTTTGTAGATGTGATAACTTTTGCGCAAACCAATCAATAATCACTTATTGCGATTTTTTTTTTTTTTTACCAAAAATATGTAGAAAAATACGTATCGGCCTAAACTGAGGAAAAAAATCTTTTTTTTATATATTTTTGGGGGATATTTATTATAGCAAAAAGTACAAAAATATAGCTTTTTTTTAAAAATTGTTGCTATTTCATTGTTTATAGCGCAAAAAAAAAAAAAACCGCAGAGGTGATCAAATACCACTAAAAGAAAGCTCTATTTGTGGGGAAAAAAGGACGTCAATTTTGTTTGGGAGCCACGTTGCACGACCGTGCAATTGTCAGTTAAAGCGACGCAGTGCCGAATCGCAAAAAAGTGCTCTGGTCTTTGGCCAGCCAAATGGTCCGGGGCTTAAGTGGTTAAAAACCCAGGCAATAACCTTGAGACGGCACTCCACGTGGGAGAGGTTCCAGATCAGTGGACTGAGAGAGTTGGGGGGGGCATAGCTGAGCCAACTGGGAGAGAGTCCTGGGGACCCAAGGGGACTGTGAGTCATGGAGGAGTGTGAAAGCCTGGAGCGTCAGGAGAGCCCCCTCCTAGAGGCCAGGAGTGGGCCTGTGCAGCAAGGTACTACGCTCATGGCTGAGTGAGCCTTAAGAGCCAGGTGGATTGGCATTTTACATTTAGTGTATTTCTGCTGGAGAAGAACCCCTGTGGGGGCAATCCATGTGTATGAACTTTCATTGTTGTTACTTTCAATAAAAAAACAAAAAAAATCAATGGAGTCCCTCCCTTAAAATCCATACTAGTCCCTTCATTTTAACCGCTTCCCGACCGGCGCATGACGATGTACGTCGACAGAATGGCACGGACAGGCATAAGGGCGTACAGGTACGGTCTTTTGAATTTGGCGCCGTGCCATCGCATGTGTGCCGGTCGGGACCTCCGTGAGTCTGATCGCGGGTCCCGGGGACTCGATCGCCGCGGGGATAACCACGATCGTCTCACTGGGAGGACGAACGGGGAGATGCTGAAGTAAACAAGCATCTCCCCATTCTGCCTAGCAACAAGTGTCACTGATCTCTGCTCCCTGTGATTGGAGCAGAGACCAGTGACTGTCACACACAGCCACGTCCCACCACAGTTAACAACACACCCCTAGGACACACTTAACCCCTACACTGCCGCCTCCTGGTTAACCCCTACACTGCCAGTGTCATTTACACAGGAATCAGTGCATTTGTATAGCACTGATTGCTGTATAAATGATAATGGTCCCAAAAATGTGTCAAAAATGTCCGATGTGTCTGCCATAATGTCGCAGTCCCAATAAAAATCGCTGATCGCCGCCATTACTGGTAAAAATAAATATCAATAAAAATGCTATAAAACTATCCCCCATTTTGTAAACGCTATTACTTTTGCGCAAGCCACTCAATAATCGCTTATTGCGAATTTTTACCAAAAATATGTAGAAGAATACGTATTCGTACCTAAACTGAGGGAAAAAAACGTTTTTTTTTATATATTTTTTGGGGGATATTTATTATAGCAAAAAGTAAAAAAAATGGGTGTGTATGCAGCACAAATGATCAAATAATTTCACGTGTACGATCGTATTGTGCGCTCGTCTTGGTGGCATGTCATGCTTTTCCCTAATTAATCCCCCTGACATAAATCAGTAATTGCTTACAATTGTTTTCAGTCTTCTTCCCACAAGGTCGCAGTAATTATGATGTAACCCTCTGATTTCCAGTAATTTTGTTCGGCTGAAAGGCGTGATGTCTCTCTCTGCGTTCAGTTAGTGCGCTACAAGCAGTAAAATGATCGAGCGATTCCCCCCCCCCCCCGCTAAGTTAATTAATCAAGAAATATTTTATTCCGATAGTTTTATTCATTAATAAAGGTGACTGAGCAGCAAAATGTCACTTTGTTTATGAACACCTCCGACGGCCGGGGAGAGCGGCGTGTGGAAATGTAACCTTTCCTTTTTCCCTTGATTGATTGATTGTTAATCAGGGAGACAATAACGTAGAATGTGACACGGACGGGGCGCCACCGACATACCTGCCACGTGAAAAATAACAAAAATGCATGTCAATTTTAAGAAAATGTCTTCAGATATTCAAATTCTTCCAGTGACATTTACAAATTTATGTTATTTTAGTTGTTTTTTTATTTCTTTTTTTCCATTTCCAGGGATGCCGCTCGTCATGTGACCGCGCCAAAATAGTCCAATGCAAATGATCATGGAAGCATAAAAAAAAACGGTATGTATATTTAACCTTAGGCAATTTTTTGTTTTTCAATTTTGTAATTTAATTGAAAATAAATCTTTTTGGGTAGAAGCCCAGAGTAATATTTATTTTTATTTACTTGTTTGAGCCACTAAAGGACTGGAAGCACCCCCCCTTAATGACCAGGCCATTTTTTGCGGTACGGCACTGCGCCGCTTTAACTGACAGTTGCGCAGTCATGCGACATTGTACCCAAAACAAAATCGACGTCCTTTTTTTCCCCACAAATAGAGATTTCTTTTGGTGGTATTTGATCACATCTGCGGTTTTTATTTTTTGCGCTATAAACAAAAAAAGCGATAATTTAAAAAAAAATATATGACATTTCTTAATTTCAGACCCCAAAGCACCTTCCCCATGTTGAGGGCATGTGGCCTGGTACAGTTGGGGGGGGGGGGGCACTCTCTCATCCCCGCTCTTTTCCTGCGGCCTGTAGGGTTGCGTGCTCGGATAAGGGTCTGGTATGGATTTTGGGGCGGACCCCTATGCAATTTTTTTTTTATTTTAGCGCAGGGTTCCCCTTAAAACCTGAAGGGCCTGGTATGGATTTTGGGGGGACCCCACGCAATTTTTTTTTTTTTATTAAATATTCATACCAGACCCAAAAGGCCTGGTAATGGACTGGGGGGGGGGGGATCCCATGCCAATTTTTTCAATGAGTTTTATGTATGTTGCCGGGACCTGACAATTCATTACAGCCCCGATCAGTTTTAAATGACATTTTTTTCCTTTAGAAATGTCATTTTGTGCAGGGACTGTTCTAAACACAGGAAAAATGTGCCACTTTACAGGCATACTGTAGACACCCCCCAGGTACGATATTTAAAGGAATATTTAATTTTTATTGTTTCACTTTAAGCATTAAAAAAAAAAATCACTGCTCCCGAAAAAAACGTCCGTTTCTAAAAAAAATAATCGCATTGATACATGTCCCCTGGGGCAGGACCTGGGTCCCCAAACACTTTTTATGACAATAACTTGCATATAAGCCTTTAACATTTTAGATTTTTCATGTTCTTGTCCCATAGACTTTAACGGTGTTTCGGCGGCTTTCGAATTTCCCCCGAACACCACATATTGTTCGGCGTTCGCCGAACATCCGAACAAAGAAAGTTCGGCACAAACTTATGCTTTGGCCAAACCGTTCGCCCATCCCTAGTTAGAAAACACCTGCAGGGAACACATTTGACTGCCCCTGATGTTAACCCCTTCCCTGCCAGTGTTATTAGTACAGTGACAGTGCATATTTTTAGCACTGATCACTGTAATAATGTCACTGGTTCCCCAAAAAAGTGTCAAAAATGTCAGTTAGGTGCCCGATCTGTGCGTCACAATGTCACAGTCCTACTAAAAAGTGCTAATCACCGCCATTACTAGTAAAAAAAGAAAAATTTCATAAATCTATTCCTTATTTTGTAGAAGCTATAACTTTTGTGCAAACCAATCAATATACGCTTATTACGATTTATTTATTTTTTTACCAAAAATATGTAGAAGAATACATATCGGCCTAAACTGAGGAAGACATTAATTTTTCTATATATTTTTTTTTTTTGGGGGGGGGGGGGATATTTTTTATTAACAAAAAGTAAAAAAAAAATATTGCTTTTTTTTTTAAAAATTGTCGCTCTTTTTTTGTTTATAGCGTAAAAATATAAAAAAAGCAGAGGTGATCAAATACCACCAAAAGAAAGCTCTATTTGTGGGGAGAAAAGGACATCAATTTTGTTTGGGTGCACGACCGCACTATTGTCAGTTAAAGTGACGCAGTGCCGAATCGCAAAAAGTGCTCTGGTCAGGAAGAGGGTAAATCCTTCCGGGGCTGAAGTGGTTAAAAAAAATATATTAAAAAACAGCGCCAAAATTCTTCTTCATGGCATACCTGACCCTTAGAGGTCTTCTATGGCTTCTGAGGGACCTTTGGGGTCTGTGTGCCATTTAAAAAAAAAAAGAAGCCAGGAGGTTTGTAAATGTCCGTTCTTTTCCTTTGTAAATGTTAAAGGAAATTTTTATTTTTTTTTTAAATAACAAACATTCTATACTTACCTCCACTGTGCAGCTCGTTTTGCACAGAGTGGCCCCGAACCTGGTCTTCTGGGGTCCCTCGGCGGCTGTCTCGGCTCTCTCCCGCAAGGACTCCACAACTTCATACGAGCTCCCTCACATGGTGTGGGGTGCTTGCGGGCGCGCTCCAGTGATACAGCTGGCGGCCATAGCTGCTCACTGTATCACTCGGCCCCGCCCCCCCGACACGCCGCGTCATTGGATGTGATTGACAGCAGCGCGAGCCAATGGCTGCACTGCTTTCAATCCATCCACTCTAGACAATCAACGGCCAGGGTGAGCGGCGAAGAGGACGTCTGGAGGCGAGCGCGGGACTTTAGAGGGGTCAGGTAAGTTAAACGGGGGGGCGGGGGGGGGGGGGGCGGCATTGTCAGATGTTTTTTCACCTTAATGCATAGAATGCATTAAGGGGAAAAAACTTTTACCTTTACAACACCTTTAATGCTAAAAAATTCAAAATTAAAAACTGCTCCCACAATGGAATTTTTTAAATTATTTTCTTTGCATATGTAGGGGTACCTGCGTAGGGGCTGCTGGTTAGTTCTATCCCCCACTAGCTATCCCGACTAGACATGTGCACAACAAAAAAAAATGAGTTTATTTTCGTTTTGTTTTTTTCGTTTCCGTTGATTCGTAACGATTCGTAAATTCGTAAGTCGTCGGTGTTCGTATTCGTAACGATTCGTACATTCATAGGAGTTATTTTTTCGTTGATTCGTTTTTCCGTTAGTTTAATTTTCATTTATTTGTTTATTCAAAATTCGGACGCATTCATATTTATTCGTACATTCGTAACATTCGTAACATTCGTAGATTCGTAATCGGAGCATAATTCATAATTTTATATGCCCCTGTGTGACAAGTCTCTTGTCTTCTTTCTTCAGCTAGCTCATTTAACTGCAGTGTTTGTAATCCAATGAATGAGCAGATGACAATGTAGTATAAAGTGATAAGTAACTGCAAACTTAGTTGTGCAACACGCTTGTAAGTTTCCTCTTCTATGTCAGATTACAACCGGAGCGTCACTCAGTAGTCAATGGAATGCGGGCTTTCAGGCCATGTTATGCAAGCGAGACCCTCTGTAGAACTGCAGGTCTCAGCAACACTCTGAAGTAGTCTGCACCATGTAGTTAAATGTTATATGAATTTTTGGCAACAGCCCTCTCACCACACCAGGCCTGGACAGCTAGATTGCTTCGTTCCGGTAACCTCAGTCCCGCTTCCAGTCAGCACCGTCACGCTGTACCGCTCCGCTAGATGACAGGGAATACCCTCGGTTGGCTCCGTCAGGTGTTCTGGATCCTTCGACCCGATCACGCTGCTGATCCAGCACGCTGTGGTGTAAACTTCTCTGGTGCCTATTGTTCCGTTCCCCGCAAAGCAGGCCGCGGCTCCTCCGAACACACACACACAGGTCCCTGCAGGCAGGTCTCACGTTCCGCGTGGAAGAGAGCAAACATGGCCGCCCTGAGCTTTTTATATCCTACCCATCATGTAGTTCTGTGACTTAGCTTCATGGGTAAGTAAGTGAGCACTGTGGGCAAGTGAGTCTTTTCCCTAGAACATTTAAGCCACTTCCTACTTAGGCTTTGCAGTATGTTCTGATGTATAAACAAAGTCTTATTCACATTCCAGATGAGATGACCACTAGAGGGAGCCATATACTCTGAAACAATACATTGCTTAGTTAAATGACCTAGGTAACCCCCTACACTGTATACCGAATTTAACTAAGCATGGCTACACATTGGTATATGCTCTAGTGCAGTGCCTAGTGCCCCCCAACCAAACTAACACACAACCATGCTGTTGTGCATAAAGTGGAAAGAATGAAATACACTTAATAGATATGTGAACAAAAGTCCAGAACATTTTAATATTCTGAAGGTGCAAGTGCAAAAAAAGATTTCAGGGTGTTTGGTTAATCGGAGGACATTCAGATGAAGAAAGGAAGAGAATTTGTGGGTTCTAAGATTTCATTTAGATGGACTCCCAGTATTTTCCCACCATATTAGTGGACGCCTTTGCAGCCGTCACCCGGAAAGGAATGAAATTGCATGCGTGCCACCCTTTTTTAATTTCTAGCAGCGATAATGGGTGCAAATGTTTTATTTTGCGGCATCATTTTCATCCTAATTTGTGATTAATATGGATATTAAGGGCTGTGAAGAGCGGTGTTAAGTTATTTGGTGCAAAACACTGCATTTGTTAATTACGGAATATTATCTACCTAAGTAAGGCTTTTTAATCCCTCAAGATTTAATTTTAAAAGTAGTGATACATTAACATCATTAATGTATTCCCCTGTTGGTAGCATCCTTGAAAGACTAGTACTGTACGTCTTTATGGAAACCCTGGTGGATTTCAGCCAGAAATGTCTTTTGTGTGGGCGTTGTAATACCTACCTAATAGTCATTTCTGAGCATTTACTTTGCATCATTTTAACTGATTGTTTTTCTATATTTTGAGCGCTATAGTTCATATATGGGTTTAGAGCTGGGGGGAGGCAACCTTTTAGAGGATGAGATCTACCTGGACAACATGGATGAAATTAAGGATCAGGGGAAGGGAGGCATCCTTTAACCGGTTCCCGACCGGCTCCTGTACATATACGTCGGCAGAATGGCGCGGCTGGGCAAAGTAACGTGCCCGCCTGCCGAGAGACCGCGGTCGCGGGTCCCGCGGACTCGATCGCCGTGGGGATACCCGTGATCGTGTCATGGAGCTCAAGAACAGGGAGATGCCAATGTAAACAGCATCTCCCCGTTCTGCCTAGTGACAGCACACTGATCGTCTGCTCATCGGGAGCAGAGATCCGTGTGGTGTCACACACAGCCACACCCCCAGACAGTTAAAAACACGCCCCTAGGAACACTTAACCTCTACACTTCCACCTAGTGGTTTACCCCTTCACTGCCAGTGACATTTTTACAGTAATCAATGCAATTTTATAGCATCGATCGCTGTATTAATGCCAATGTTCCCAAAAATGTGTCAAAATTATCTGATGTGTCCGCCAAAAAGTGGCAGTCACGATAAAAATCGATGATCGCCGCCATTACTAGTATAAAAAAATATTAATATAAATGCCATAAAACTATCCCCTATTTGTAGACGCTATAACTTTTGCGTAAACCAATCAATAAACGCTTATTGCGATTTTTTTTTTACTAAAAATATGTAGAAGAATACGCATCGGCCTAAACTGAGGAAAAAAAATTTTTATATATTTTTGGGGGATATTTATAATAGCAAAAAGTAAAAAATAATAAAAAATTTTCAAAATTTACGCTCTATTTTTGTTTATAGCGCAAAAAATAAAAACGCAGAGGTGATCAAATACCACCAAAAGAAAGCTCTATTTGTGGGAAAAAAAAGACATCAATTTTGTTTGGGAGCCACGTCGCAAGACCGAGCAATTGTCAGTTAAAGCGGCACAGTGCCGAATCACAAAAAACGCTCTAGTAAGGAAGGGGGTAAATACTTCCGGGGCTGAAGTGGTTAAAGAAAAAAACTCAAGCATCCTATAAAAACACAGCATAGTGTCTTGTGCAACCATTTTGGTGTCCCTTGTTAATTTTACATTGCATTTTGTAAAATGTACCTGCCTACTTCCAAACTGTCATTTAAAGTAAAACACATAGCCAAGTATTATTCCCCACAATTTTTTTTTTATTGTGCATTGAAAAAAGAAAACAAATAAAATTAGACATGCTATCTGCCAATAGAACTTAACCAAAAAGTGCATTCTATGCATCCAAAAATATAGAACATATAACAAATCAAATAATTTTTATTCAACCAAAAAATAAAAGCCTCATGCATTTGTCCAGCTTCTTAGTATAGGGGGTCAGCAATGCCATAAGTTGGTGAAAGCAGGGGTCCGTCATCTGAAGATAATTCCGAAAATCATCCGGATTATTCTCTTGGAGCTCCCGCAGCAAAGGCATATGACATAATTGGTCACAATTAATAAAGCAACCAATTTTTGTTCCAAGAAATCCTCCTCCTCCTGTTCCTGGACTGGACTTGGGTCAAAGCAATAACTCCAAGACCAATAATAAATAACACGTTATCTCCTCCGATTCCGTCTGGTTGACGAACGGCCGTTCATAAACGAACAGAAAAGAACTAAATGAAAAGCGTGAACTGAAAAGTGCTTAATGAAAAGCGTCAAATGAAAAGCGCTAATCAACATTCACCAAACTTCTACTGTACTAACACGAAATTAGCAGAAGGAGCCCAAATGGTGGCGCTTAAGAGCTGACAAAAACATGTAGTACGTCACTACATTAGTGTTTGTTGGCCGACAATTCCTTGCCATTTGTATGCAAGACAAAATCCAGGCACACGCCTTCAGACAAAAGTCCAAGGTTTTGTCTGCGGAAAATCTGATCGTGTGTACGAGGCTTTAGGGTATCGGAAAATATGTGCAAAGTGGGTACCTCATCAGTTGACACCAGGTTTGAAGGAGAGAAGGGTGGAAGTCTGCTCCGATCTGCTCAAAGCTTTGGAAACCAATGAAGAAACATTTTTTGCCATACTGGTGATGGGGGAATATATGTGGGTGTCATTTATGATCCGATAAGAGAATCAGTCCATGGAATGGTGTGACAACTTAAATTGCTCTGGGCTGTTATGGAGTTCATGGGCTGCAGATTTGATTACTCCCTTCTGCTCTCTGGATTCTTCCAGAACATAGGGTGGACGAGTCAAATAGGTAGCCTGAATATTTATTGAGCTCCAGCCAATACCTGGGGGAGGGTGGCTGAAGAGGTTGATACATAGTGTGGACTCCAGGATAGTAGGGATCTTCCTTTAGAAGGGATTCCACCAGTCGGAGGGGAGCCTCCCTCCCTTAAAGGAGATACTACTGAGACAAATTGCTGCTAGTCAAGGTCCCAGCTGTGGCAGAGTTGGGAGGGCTTACTCCTAAAATCATCTGCAACACCCCAAGTTTTCACCTGATGGATCTGGTCTGCGAAACCTCACTACTAGGCATCTGGAGGAAGGTGAATGTGTACAAATGCTCCCTGGCATCGTGAGCAATGACTGTTGTACAAGATCCTGGTGGCCAAATACTATTGGGATATCTGAGCCAAGTAATTCTTCTTTTATGGGGTTCGTAAATCTGGCCTTTCCTAGGACTTTTGTGGGGAACTGTATTCTAGCAGAAAATCTATCTTTGAGAAGTGTAGCACAGAAGATAGAGAGTCCTCCTATTGAATTTTACAGTTCAGAGTATTCTATACCCTGCAACCTTTCCCGTTGTTCAAGATCGACCAATAAATCATAATAAAATATTCCCCTAGACTGCTTTCTTGTGTCAGTTTTCTTTAGATGGTGCTTTGGTGGGCTGGCAGCCTCTGTACAAGTAGAGGAGAACTCAAGTCACTCTACATATCCAGTGGGTCCCTTCTAGGCATACTGCTACATGAAGGTTACCTAATGCCGCGTACACGCGTTCAGACTTTGTCCGCCGGACCTAGTCGGACTAGGCGGACTTCCCCACACACGCCCGGACTTCCGAGCGTGTGACTTGCCCGGACTTCTCTGGCGGACAATCCGCTGGAAAAAGTCCGCGGGAATGAATGGACTTTCCGATGAGCGGCAAGTCCGTTCATTTCAAAAGTCCGGCGGACTAGCTACTAACGGCGGGATTGTCCGCCGGACTGCCAAGTCCAGCGGACAATTCTAAAACAAAACTTAAAACCTAGTCCGCCGGACTTTTGGCGCCAAAAAGTCCGCCGGCGCCCACACACAAGGGGATTGTCCGGTGGACTTGAGTCCAGAGGACAATCCCGCGGGATAGTCCCTTCGTGTGTACGCGGCATTAGTCAATATATGCCTACTAATATCACTTTTGGGTTGAACAACCTTTTTTTTTTTATTTCTTTTGGAGTTACGTGTCTTTTTGGCATCATCAAATGTGAAAGCTTTTGGGTAATAGAATCTTTTAGTTTGATACAAATAGGCAAATGTATCAAATTAATATTTTACACTTCCCTACCAAGAGAATAAAAACCATTACAAAGTTTCTTTATGTCACCTTCGGAACTAAACTGACTCCCTGGAAACTTTTTGTATCCCTGTTCAGATTACCCACCAGCCCAAATTGTTATTCCTTTGAAAACCAAGCAGATTTAAAGAAGAATACTTTGGAAAGTCTGTCTAATGACAATAAAAATGGTTGCCTACACTGGAGAATAATTTTGTGGCCAAATATTAGTGCTGACCATGTGAATCATTTCTGGAATCTCATTGCTGTCTCTAATGGACTCTGCCGCTTGACTCCAGAACAGAATGAATAGATTGAGCAGGTGTTTCCAGTTGATAAATGAGACGATAGTCTTAATTCCCCAATTCATTGACTGAGATGAACATCATTTCAAAGTTTAAACAATGGCAGCTTCTCCCAACCAGATGGCTGACCAAAAGACTGATAAGACTTTGAAGGATTTCGGTAATGTTCTCTGCGGCATCTTAAATCAATCTGACACACAAGACCATCTTTCAAAAGCTTTTAAGTAGGTTACAACAATTAATATACCAAAAGGATTCTGATATGCAACAGAACACTTTTCTGAGACCCATAAATGAAATGAGCAGTACATCCAATGGTGCTATTTCAATTTTAAGGTGAGTCATTGATAGCTTTTTACAGCTCTTGGGAATACCAATGGAAAGATCTCCCTACCATGTTTCTTGACCTTTCAACTCCCATACAACTTAGGGCTCTTTCACACGGACGTGTCCGTGTACGGAGCCCGCTCTGCTCAGCAGGGGATCGCTCCGTCGATCCCCGCTGAGCAGGCAGATGACAGGTTTGGACCTGTCAGAGTGCCGCTCTCCTCTATGGGGGATCGGATGACGATGGACCATAGAGTCCATCGTCACCCAATCCGATCCCCGCAGACGGATGGAAAAAAAGGGTTTTCCTCCGTCACACTTTTTCGGATCGGAGCGGGTCGGATGTCAGCGGACATGACACCGCTGACATCCGTCCCTCCATAGTGGTCTAGTGTCCGTTCAGGTCTGCCTAAAAAACTGACAGGCGGACCTGAACGGACCGTCCGTGTGAAAGGGGCCTTATAGTCTGGGGAATTGATTTACAAAAAGGCTAATAGGCTGCTTACTTTGCAATTGAAGTTGGTCTTTGCAAGGGAAGTTGCACTTTTCCCAAGAGGTGGTGAAGGATATGAGACTCTATTGACTTCCATCATCCAATATCATACAAGCAAAACATTTTTTTTTTTCTTTTTCTTGCATGCAATTGGATATATACAGCATTCAATAAACTCAAGGGTAAATTCCCTTGCAAAGTGCATGGCCTATTTATAGGCAGGTGCCGGTATTCTTCTGGCCTGTAGGTGCAATGTGCCATTGTTACACCTTTGTTGCAGGGGAATAGGAAACTATTGGGGGAGTTTGCCCCTTAGAGATTCCGTTAATCCTTTTTAGGAAGGTAAGCATCTGATTTGATGCTGAATTCTCGAGATAGTTGAGGCAACCCTCTTAATATGGAAAGCTTTAACCACTTGCTGACCACGCTATAGCCAAAAGACGGCTACAGTGCATTGGTAAAGTTCTGGAAGGGTGTCTATTGATGTCCTCCCAGAACCCCCCCCCCCCCCTGTGTGCCCTCAGGCTGCATTGGGCGCGTTCTGTGATCGCTCTGCCCTTCGGACAGATCACAGATCAAGGTTAAAGTGCTAATCACAGCTCATCGCAAATGCCAGTTTTTGGCATTTCCTTTTCTCAGCGCTGTCACTGTGTGAAGAAAGGAAAGCTGATAACCGGCTATCCTGTGACAGGGACATTTACACTTATAATCAGGGCACTGACCATTTGGAAGACTGAGTGGAAACTGTTGTAGTTTGTCGTTTTTGTAGCATTTAGAGATAAATTCCAGACATGGCTATAGTATACATAGTTACATTAGTTCAGCTTGGACCAATATATCTATGCATATATCATACCTGGTCAATGCCGCCAGAAGCTGGAAATCACTGAAGTAGACAACGCTACTACTTCACTACTACAAATATCTTTACTAGCTTCTGGATCTGGTGCTTAGCTGCTGGCCTGATGCCTTTGTCCTTGACAAAGTAGGCCACGCCTCTGAAACGCGCCATTGTGGCAACCATGACATGTGTTCCGTCCTGCCTGCCTGTCCCCCTGTGTTGCGGTGGTTGACTATGGAGCACGGTGCGGCTGCGCAGTAGACAATGCACGCCGAGGACTGGCTTCAGCAGCTCCCGGGGCAGTTGAGCTGTCAGTTAGCCTTATCGAAGGTATACTATCATCCAGATCTTACCGTGGCCCTCGAGTAGAAACGACGCTTAGTTTGACATGCTTTATTCTGATGGAATCATGTGAGAGTATTGAGTTGTGCTTTTTTGGTTACTTTCAATAAATTGGACTTTACTAGGGTGGATTGCTCCCTCTTTTCTGTGTGCTCTTTCAGATCCTCCTCCCTTTCCCAGTGGATGTTCTGGAGAGCAGCAGTGACCAGTCTTTTTTTGCATGTGTGGCTATGATAATGAAGCCTGTTATTGTTGCTGACCTGGATTGCCTAACTACTATTGTCTCGTCTTCAGCCTAGTTTATCGCCTACTCTGACTGTCTGACTTCTTCTTGCTCCTGCCAAGACCCCTTCTTGATACCAACAGGCCATTAGTCTCCTGTCTCTGCACGGTAGCCTTCCTGTACCTGCTATGCTCTGGCGGGGAAATTACAGAAGCTACAACCTGGTGCCAGTTGAGGAGAAGAGTTCCAGGGTAGGGATTCTGGCTCATCTCCACCATTAACAGCACTGGTGTCATGGTCAGGGGTCAGGTTCAGAAACCAGTAGCTATAGAAGTAGAGAAGCTCCCACTTACCCACTGCATAAGTACACACGTAGGTTACCCTGGCAGATGACATGGGTTCACCCAAGGCATGGGGTCTAAGCACTAACCGGTGTTCGCCAGAGCTTCTAATGGTGGACTGGAGATGTGTTTTGCTGTGTGTTAGTACCAGGTTGCAGTCCTCAGGATTGCCCCATCAGGAGGTTAGCAAGCCGTGGTCCAGTAGAAGATATAGCAGGTAGGGATCAAGCAGAATGTCAGGGCTGGGCTCAGCCCTTCCTTCTCTGAGCAGCTGTCGGCTAATTGCCAGCTCCCATCTCTCTCCACAGTTACTGAGCTGTTGATGATATCCTGCTCGGCAGTCCTGCCTACTTAAGCCGTCCAGTCCAGAGGAGCTCTGCCTTTGCTTGGTCAACATCACAGAGACAATCTCCTGCATTCCTGTTTAAAGACTTGCTTTGCTGACATCCCTTCTGGCTCCAGATCCTGCTTGCTGTTTCACTATGTTGATCCCTGACTTGTTGCTTGGCTGACTATCTGTTCCAGTTACTGAACTTTGGCTATGTTTTGACTACATTTGTTCTTTTTTACTTTTATTATTAAACAAGTGTGATTTACCTGTACTTCTGTCTCGGTCTGATTTCATGGTTTCTGACACAGAAACATAGCCAGCGGGGGCGGCCCGTCCATTAAGGGCATACGGGCGACACCCCTCCGTCCATCGCCACCTCCCCTATCCATGCATCTGGCCCCTTTCAGGACACCGGCGAATGGATTCCAATGTGGGGGGGGCTCTTTTTTTTGAAGAATCGATTAGAGCCAGAGGCTCTAATAGGCTTTAATATGGGGTGGGCTCGGGTCGCAGAGAGTATGCTCCAAGCCCACCCAGGTGTGTTACAACAGGAAGTGCAAAGGCATGGCTTAAATAGGAAGTTCATGAGATGAGCAAAGAGTTTAAGGTTCAAGAGAAACAAAGTTTAAAGCAAGGATGTCTACAGAATTGTCCAGGTTGCTGTCCAGCATTCCAGGTGGCTCAGCATGAACACAGTAGAGGTTGCAGGTTCAGACCCGGGTCCTGACATCTGGTGAGGACCAAATGGTATCGAGATTCTGCTTCCACAGCCCCTTCCAGTGGGTATTATAACACTCTGCTTGATCTGGCTGAGACTATAGTATGTGAAATGTATATAACATTAATTGTAATTAAATTACATTTACCTGAGGGGGCAAGCATTGGTGCTAAAACAAGGTTTTCTTTTTCTCACGCTTGACAAATAAAATTACATTTGTAATAAAATCTGTAAAAAAAAAATGATTGTGTTCAGTTTCTCCACTGCCTGGAAAAAAAGGAGACCTTCATACCTCCAATACCTTGCCCACATGTTTAATTAGCAATAATTCAGAATGAGACGAAACACCGGTTTTCTGCATCGCCTGTCCTTTGTCTGGATTTTTTCAGGCAAATTAACCCGCTTCAATCATCCACATGGGCGCACTTTGTTATTACAATGCCTTACAAATGAATACATTGGAGCTTTCGACACGTCAGCCTTCCAGTTTTTAAATTTACACCTGACAAGAGATGACCGGCCTGTTAATGTTCTGCTCAGCACCAGATCCGCTAATTACTAAGGCATGTCCAATGAAGTGAAATCCGTAAAATAGTGGGAACTATAGTGACATCATAATTATCACATTTTCAGATACTATTAAAGCTGAAGTCCAGGAAAACAGCTAAATTCCCAGATTAAATGTATATAGGAAAGCTGTTTTATCTGCTAAATGGTTTGTATTTCTCTATACTAAGTCCTAAGATCTACACAGTTTTGTCACACAGCAATGCCCTGTGTCACAGTCAGGGGTCAGGCTCAGGTACCAGTAGCTTTTGTAGTAGAGAGAATTCTACCAACTAGCAAGATAGGTATACAAGCAGGTCACCCTGGCAGATGACGCAGGCTCCCCCCAAGGTGAGGGGTCTAAATACTAACGGTATTCAACTGAGCTCCTGATGGTGGTGATGGGTTTTGCTGCATGTTAGTACCAGGTTGTGGTCCTCAGGATTGCCCTACCACAGGGGTGCCCAACCTTATGAAGAGCGAGGGCCACTCAAGCGAATTGGTAACTGGTCATGGGCCACAATGAGCGGAGCGGGAGGGTGACACGTCCGTGTCCACGGACACAGCCCACTCTATTCTATGGGCCCTCTGATCCAATCCGATTCGCCCAGATGGAAGGGGCAGATCCCTTTCTATTTTTTTTTTTTTCATATCCCTTTCCTTTTTTTTATTTTTTTTAGGTAGGCGGGTGTAAACAGACACAAGTCCGTTTACATCTGCTGCTCCATAGAGGTGAATAGTAAGTCCGATTGGGTCGGACCAATCATGTGAAAAGGGCCTAAGGTTGCTTTCACACTGATGCGCTGCGATTTGCCCAAACCGCGGGTGAAGCGCAGTGAACCTGTAGATTTTCTGCGGGTTAGCTGCACTTTGCCGTGAACTTCTATTATATCCTGCAGGTGTGGCGCACTTTCTGAAGGCGCAACAAAACCGCAGGTAATAACAGAGGTCTATGGCTCAATGCAGGTAATCCGCAGCTGCACTGCACCTGCAGATCAGTTTGACAGCAGCCCAGTAACCACTGCAAAACAGATATATCCATATATACTGTGAATTCAGTAGTAAACTTACCTTTAATAACCATCTTCCATTCTGGTATCGCTGGCTGTTGCTGTCCCAGGCGGAGTGCATTTGGTATCACTCTGCCTGTGACAGGAGCGGGCGCTATACAGGAAGCATTGGCTTATGTGGCTCTGCTCCGCAGACACTTGCTTCCACTACAAACGGCTTCATTCACAAAACTGCTGCTCTGGGATGGCGGGTCGGCAACCCGTGATCTGGGCTTGCCAACCTGCCATCTTAGAGCAGGAGGTCGAGGGCCACATCAGAGGGCTCCCCCTGCCACTGGCTGGGCACCCCTGCCCTACCAGGAGGTGAGCAAGCCGGGGTCCAGCAGCAGATGTAGCAGGTAGGGTACTGATCTCAGTGCCTTTCTGTTAGTTTTCATCTACGTTGGGGTGATCCTATCCAGATCTTCTGCGTGAGCTGCAGTGGTTCCAGTCTCAGTTCTTTCTCCTGCTCAGCGATTCATTCATCGATCCAGTTGCCTCATCCCTTCCTCTACCCTGTTGATGGTCTACAGAAACAGATGAAAGTTATAATAGGCCAAGTAAGTCTGCAGTTCTCCTAGAAGCGCCATTTGTACTGTGTATTTGTATTTCTTTGGGAGTGCTCCTCCCAACCTGACTTATATGTGGCCCCAGGATGACGTCATCTTGTGATGAAACGCGTCGGGAGAAGGGATGTGCTGACGTCACTGTACTACATGTGATCCCGAAAGGATGGGTGTTCGTGTTTTAGCCAGCCGGCTTGTTTTACATGCTTCTTTTTAAACTACCCTGATTTAAGTGCAATATTTTTTGGTTTTATAATAAAATTTGAGGTTTTACGCTATGGCGAGTTTATTTATTTTTGGGGATCTATGAGTTCATACACTCTGAAAGGAGAACTCGTCATTACAAGCCCTGAGGAGTGTTCCCAACTTAGTCTCCTATACAAGCACATCTGTGCCTAGGTCTTTGGATTACAGGCTTGGTGAGAGGTGCCATTTGGATATCCCGTTCACTGGATAAAGGCCTTGGCTGGGTATTAGCCACAAGCGATTGTGACCTTCCGTAATAGGAGGTCCCCATTAGCTGGTAAACGAGCATTTCTTGCTGTAGAGGTGGCACTTCTATTCTGTGGTGGTGGACACGAGTATTTTGGAAGGACACTCTAATGCTGCGTACACATGATCGGAATTTTCGTCGGAAAAAGCTCTGATGGTTTTCCCAATGGAATTCTCAATGAAATTCCGCTCAAACTGTCTTGCCTACACATGGTCACACCAAATTCCGAACATCATAAATGCGGTGACCTACAACACTACGACGAGCCAAAAAAAAAATTAAGTTTAATGCTTCCGAGCATGCGTCGAATTGTTTCCGAGCATGCGTAGGAATTTTGCACGTCGGAATTGCTACAGACGATCGGAATCTCCTTTTCCGTTGGAAAAATTGAGAACATGCTCTCAAATTTTTGCTGGCGGGAATTCGGCCAGCAAAATTCCGATGGAGCCTACACACGGTCGCATTTTCCGACAAAAACCTCTCATCTGTCTTTTGCTGACCGAAATTCCGATCGTGTGTACGCGGCATTAGAATTTGGAAGGACACTTTATTTCACCTGGACTATGTTTGACTATTTACATTGATTTATTGTTTTTTTTTTTATTATGATAAGGAAGTCACTTTTGATTAAGCACACTTTTATTTTGTCACAATATTTGTTTGAGAGTAGCACAGCTCTATTTATTATTTATTTTTTATATGTGGGTGCTGCATCGACCATGACATCACTACGGGAAGGCTCTGCCTAAAAGGGGCCTAACACCTGAGGACACTGTCTGCTGTAACCACTATTCTGGTACAGAACCACCTAGTGGCAAAGTAGCTAACTGCACCTGCATACATGGCTTAATAAGGGACAGCTGCAGAAGATGTTGCTTTAGTTCTTACCAAATACTTGGGACTATATTCAGATACTCATCAATTTGCTCAAATGTTTTTGTCGTGCTGCTGGTGTTCTTGTTTTTAGCTGGTGGTCTTGTTTTTAGCTGGCATGTAGCACAGACAGTGTTACTTCTTTGTTTGTTGTTTAGTATTGAACAACTAGACATTGCTTATTGAAATCTCAAACACTTTGACAGCGCACTCACCTACATCTGGTGCCTGGCTCTGTGTCTATGTTGAATCCTAAATGTATCTATTCTGTTCCCTTTTCATTGTGTTTTATATGAAATGTTCAGTCTCCGGTTTTCTATGCAATGGCATGTTTCTGGCTGCTTTCCATTCTTTGCTTTCCTCTTCCCTCTTCTGTATGAATCTTCCCTTTCAGTTTGTCTGCCTCCCTTGTTTTCCCTTGGTTGTTCCTCCAACTGTTATTGGCCTGCAGGGTTTCCTAACCTCCGTGCACACTGCAGGGAAAGAGCCCTGGAGCTACCTGGAGGCCTACAATCCATGCAGCTGGCTGCAGATCAAAAATGATATACAAATAAACATTGCAGTAAAAACGTGTTCACCGCCTGAAAATACATCCTAATTAAAGAGTTTCTACCTGTCTGTCATTTTGCACACTCTAATATTGAACATAGACGGGGGGGGGGGGGGGGGGGTTTGTTTATTTTATAGCGATTTCAACCTCTATCAACCAGCTCTGGATCTCAAAGGCGATCAGTCAGAGGAAGGCCACACAACAGTATCCATATTTACTTTTAAAATTCTGTGGCAGAGATGATGATAAGTTAACTTTGGTCCGTTTGTGCTATTTAGTGGCTGCAACATTCGTTGATTTTTTTTTTCTTAATTTCATTAATTTAGAATGTCCATGGGCAGGCTTTGATGCAGTAGATGGCTTCCCATAATTAATGTATTCTTTAGAAACCTGTGAACCCTGGGAAGTGAGCTCACAAGTGAGCAGGTGGCATGGGAACCCCTTTAAAACCCAGCCAATTTTCACCGGAGCTCATAAAGGAGGAGATGGTGGAAATGGTGGAGATGGGTTGTTCTGCATGATGGTAGCAGGTTTGCTACCTTCAGGTTTACCCTGCTCTAACGCATGGTCAGGATGTCTTCAGGAGAAGTGCACCAAAATGCAGAACAAGAATTGTTGCCAGCAGGTTACATGGACACGCTCATTTGCACAAGAATGTAAGTGGACAGGCTGGCTCAGGAGAATGCACACCTGATTTCAGCAGTGATGTAAGTAATTGAGTTAAAATAAACAGAGTTACCTAACGCAGTTACTTTAGAGGGTAACGAGTAATCTAACTGATTAATTTTCCCCTCATGGTAACTCAGTTCCCATTACTTTGGCTTAGTTACTCAAATTACATCTACCGCCACTAGATGGCAGTAGTGTAATTCCGGTGTCCTGCCGAAAAAGTTCCCCCGCCGGATAAGGCGCCCCTGTACTGCGCAGGCGCAGGGCTTGCGCAATACGAAGGACTACGGAGCTTCCGAAAATTGCCGAACCTAAACAGCTCTGAGTGAACTCTACACCGCGCAGGTGCAGTTAACATGTAATTGTACGAGGCGATGCCGCACGCTCCCGATGCTCGTGCTACTCTGCAAGGGGCGTCTATCGTGTAAGTAAGGGGCGGGTCTAGTATTACTGTAACCAAGGGGTGCATTTATTATTATTGTTATATATCGAGCTCTGCCCATTAATTTAACATTTGCCCTCTTCTGTAGCCATCCACCCCTTACACAATATAATAATAATAAACCCGCCCCTTGCTTACACGGTATAACAGATCTGCCCCTTGGTTAGAGTAATAATAGAGCAGCCCCTTAATTACACGATATATAACAATAATAATAAATGTGCCCCTTGGTTACAGTAATACTAGACCCGCCCCTTAGTTACACGTATAGAATATTTAAAAAAAAAGTCAGTTACTTTGCTGCGTAACTAATTACTTTTCCAATGTAGTAACTGAGTTACTAACGCAATTACTTTTTGGGAGAAGTAATTTGTAACTTAACTAATTACTTTTTTAAAGTAAGATGACCAACACTGGATTTCAGACAACTTATCACAGTCAGGGGTCAAGTTTAGAGACCAGTAGCTATAGCAGTAATGAGGCGCCCACCAACCAAATGGATAAGTGCAGCAGCAGGTCACCCTGGCAGATGACGTGGGCTCATCCGAGGTGCGAGGTCTAAGCACTAACCGATGATCACCAAAGCTCCTGATGATGGTGATGGTTTTTGTTGCATGTTAGTACCAGGTTGTGGTCCTCAGGATTGCCCTATCAGGAGGTGTGCAAGTCGGGGTCCAGTAGCAGGTATAGCAGGTAGGGATCAAGCAGAAGCATAGTCAGTAAACAAGCCAAGGTTAGTAACAAGTGGTTGCAGGTCAGAGACGTGCAGTCAGGGGAGTCAGGGCTTCACCTGCCATTAACCTAGAAGAAAAAAAAAAAAAGATCGAGCTTTGAGGGTCGTAGCCAAAGTACTACCCCACCACTGGTCAAAATTTGGGGCTCCTAAGACCTATGGTTCATAGATCAGACCTTACGCTGTCAGAAGCTACATAGAGCGGCCAGTTTAGATACAAGCTGACACGCGCTGTTTGCAGTAGACTGAGAGGATGAGCTCACGGTGCCTCTCGCTTCTTGTCAGAGGCACTGAGCTCAATGGACAGCTTGGAGTCTTGGACCAATGGTAAAGCACCATTGGTCTAAGCTGTCCAATAAAAATGCTGCAGTGGAGGCTGTCCTCTCACTGTAGTGTCATAGAAGGGAGCATGTGTCTACAAGACACATGCTCCCTTCCAGCCCAGCCCTCTTATGCACAAGGAAAAGACGTGGGTTTATGGGCATAAGGTTTTCCCATAATCCCATGTTTTTCTCACCCAGTAAATAGGGAGAATTTGCTTCTGCTAAAAAGGTACTTTTTTAATCAAGCTGCATAATATATTATTATGCTATATGTTATAACATAATAATTTATTATTTATCTATTTACTGTTACATTACTGGTTTGAAGTTATCAAACTTAAATAATTTGTCCCGTTAAGCCACCTGCTTGAGTACAGTTTTTAAAAATATAGTACATTACCTTAAAAACAATATATAATAATTATTTGTATATTACTTACTTATTGTAATTAACCATTAGCCACCCAGGCCAATTCTGACACTTCTCTCCTATGTAAAAATCATCATTTGTTTTGCTAGATAATTACACTGAACAATTTTTTTGTAGAATATGAAAGATGATGTTACGCCGAGTAAATAGATATCTAACATGTCAAGCTTTAAAATTTTGTACACTTGTGGAATGGCACCAAACTTCAGTACATAAAAATCTCCATAGGTGGCGTATTAACATTTTTTACAGGTTACATGTTTTCAGTTACAGAGGAGGTCTAGTGCTAGAAATATGGCTCGCGCTCTAACGATCAGGGCGATATCTCACATGTGTGTTTTGAACGCCGTTTACAACAGTGCCTCACCAGCCACTGACATGCCAAAGGTCAGTAACAAGTGGTAGAGGAGATATGGATTGCAAGAGGAATGGCAAGAGAGAGATATTGGCTGATGAGAGCACAATAATCTGGCAAACAGGAAGTGCAAAGGCATCGCTTAAATATGAAGTTCTTTGGAGGAGCAAAGAGCTCAAGATTCACCAGAAACAAGGTTCAAGGCAAGCTTGTCCAAGGAATTGTTCAGGAAGCCTTCCAGAAACTCAGGATGTTCATGGGTGGGGCACAGGGTTCGAGAGAAACAAGGTTCAAGGCAAGATCATTCAAGGAATTGTCCAGCAACCCAGGTGGCTCAGCAAGAAGAGACATTGCCAGATACAGCAGAGGTCGCAGGTTCAGACCAGGTCCTGACACAGCCTTTTTAAAGAAAACTGGTGAAGCAGGAGGTAGGATGATCTTCAGGTGTTCCCTATGTCCTGAATGTGCATTTACTGTTGATTTCTTATTGCTACCTGATTTGTCTCTGGACTCTTCCTTAATCCACGTACACACGATCAAACTTTTCGGCCGGATTGTCCGGCAGACTAAGTCCGCCAGATAATCCGCCAGACTTTCCAGCGGAGGTCTGCCGGACTTTCCGAACATGTGGACTTGCCCACACACGCGGGACATTTCCGGCGGACAATCCGCCGGAGTTTTGACGGAAGTCCGCGGGACTTTTGAAATGAATGTAGGAAAGTCCGTTCATTTAGAACATGACTCCAGGTAGACGGGACTAGCGAAGGAAGTGAATGCCACAGCCTCGATCGGCGACATTGACACCTCGCTAGCCCCGTCACCTGGTATGGATATAAAGGGGAATCCCTACGCCAAAAAAAACGGCTTGGGGGTCCCCCAAATCCATATCAGACCCTTATTCGAGCACGCAGCCCGGCCGGTCAGGAAAGGGGGTGGGGACGAGCGAGAGCCCCCCCTCCTGAGCCGTACCAGGCCGCGTTCCCTCAACATGGGGGGTACCCTAAAGCACCTTGTCCCCATGTTGATGAGGACAAGGGCCTCTTCCCGACAACCCTGGCCGTTGGTTGTCGGGGTCTGCGGGCAGGGGGCATATCGGAATCCGGGAGCCTCCTTTAATAAGGGGGGCCCCCAGATACCGGCCCCCCACCCTATGTGAATGAGTATGGGGTACGATGTACCCCTACCCATTCACCTAAGGAAAAAAGTGTAAATAAAAAATGACACAATTTTTTAAAAATACTTTATTGTACAGCTCCGGGGGTCTTCTTCCGTCTTGGGGGGGGGTCTTCTCGCCGGACTCCTCCGCTATCTTCTGCTAGCTCTTTTACTAGTGGAGGAGCCTGGCTTTCTCCTTCGTTGCCGCTGTCGTCGTCTGGGGGTCTTGTTCTGACTTCGGGGGTCTTGTCCCGCTCTTCTGTTCTTCTTGCCGGGCCTCTGCTTTCTTCTTCCAGCTCTTTTACTAGCGGTGGCCCAGGCTTCTGTTTTCTGTTTCTCTGTTTTGTTTTTCTGTTTTATGTTTCTCCTTCTCTTCTTCTTCTCTCCATTCTTTTCCTTCTCTTCTTCGTCTCTCCACTCTTCTTCTTCTCTTCTTCTCTCCTGTCTTTTATTCTCTCCTTTATTCTTCCTCTCTTCTTCTCTCTTCTGCTTCTCTCATTTGTTCTACTCCTCCTCCTTTTTTCCTTTCTTTCGCCCTCTGTCTGTTATAATCATTTCTTCTTCTTTCCTTTTTTTCTTCTTCTTATTCTCTTATTCTTGTTTCATTTCTTCTTTGTCTCTTCTCCCTTTTCTTCTTCTTCTTCTCTCCATTCGTTTTCTTCTCTTCTTCTTCTCTCCACTCTTCTTCTCTTCTTATCACCTTTATTCTTCCTCTCTTCTTCTCTTTTTCTTCTTTTCCCTTCTGCTTCTCTCCTTCCTTCTCCCCATTCATTTTTCCTTTCTTTCTCCCTCTCTCTATTATAATCCTTTCTTCTTCTTTCCTTTTTTTCTTCTTCTCTTCACTCCTTTCTTCTTATTCTCTTATTCTTATTTCCTTTCTTCTTTGTCTCTGCTCCCTTTTCTTCTTCTTGGTATCGCAATTCTTTTTCTTCTCTTCTTCTTCTCTCCACTCTTATTCTTCTCTTCTTCTCTCCTTTCTTATTCTCTTTTTTTTCTTCTCCCCTTTCTTCTTCTATTCTTCTTTTTATCCCTTTTCTTCTTCTCTTCTACTCTCCTGTCTTCTTACGCTCTCTTTTCTTCTTATTATCTTCTTTCCTTTCTTCTTCTTCTCTCCTATGTTCTTCTTCTCTTCTTTATCCTTCCTCTCTTCTTCTTCTTCTCTTTTTCTTGTTATCTTCTCTCCTTTCTTCCTTTTGTCTTCTGCTTCTCTCCTTTCTTCTTCTCCCCATTCTTTTTTCCCTTTCTTTCTACCTTTCTCTATTATAAACCCTTTAAAACAAGACTGTACAGATTATAAATAGTTCCCTGAGTCTAATCTTAGAGTCCTGTCAGAGGTCCAATAATAATATATTAGCTTCCTAAATAATGATCCTTTTTCAGATTTAAATCGTAAACTCCACACAGCTGGTTAAAGAACGATCCTCGGTGGCCCGGCTAGACGTCTTTTACACGTGTTGGAATAACGATTATGTTATTAAGTTTATCTTAATCAACAAGCTGTAAATGGAGTATTGTGGATTCGCAAATATTAATCAAGCCGGCAGAAGGCAAAGCCAAGATTTTTATTGATTGCCCATCGAGCACGGGACCTTTGTCTAACACAATTTAGCTTTCTGAAAGGTTTTAAATACTAGAGTGTACCCAAATTTATCTTTATTTTTTTTTAGCTCTCAGTGAGGCATTTACAGCAGATTGAGTGGGACGCTGGCATAATAAACAGTGAGCCCATATTTTAGATTGCTATGCTCAGCCTAGGCCAAAAGCCGTATGGTGAACAGATACAAAAGATCGCAATTTAACCAGTTCCGGGCCGCCATATAGCGCATTTACTGCAACAGGACGGCCCCCCTGTGCAGGATCACATATATATATATATATGTGATTCTGCACTTTTGCCTATAGGGGGCACACAGCCGGTGTCCCGCTTCTGCTGTGATTAACTACTTCAATACCGGGCCCTTATACCCTCTTCCTGCCCAGGCCAATTTTCACCTTTCAGCTCTGTCGCTGTTTAAATGACAATTGCGCGGTCATGCTACATTGTACCCAAACTGATTTTTTTTTATCATTTTGTTCCCACAAATAGAACTTTCTTTTGGTGGTATTTGATCACCTCTGCGTTTTTTATTTTTTGCTAAACAAATAAAAAAATACCTAACATTTTAAAAGTTTTTCTTTTGTTTCTGTCATAAATTTTTGTAAATAAGTACGTTATCTCCTTCACTGATGGGAACTTATAAGGCAGCACCGATGAGGTGGCACTGATGGGCACTGCCTGGCACTGATAGGCGGCACTAATGGGCACTGGTAGGTGGCACTGATGGGTGGCACTGATATGCAGCACTGATGGGCATTGATGGGCACTCATGGGTGGCACTGGTGGGAACTCATGGGCACTGATATGCGACACTGATGGGCACTGAAAGGCTTCACTGATGGGTACTTATGTGTGGCACTGATAGGCGGCACTGCTGGGCACTGATAGGCGGCACTGATGGGCACTGATATGCCACCCTGATAGATGGCATTCATAGGCATCACTGATGGCCCTGGCACTGGCAGACATTGGGTTGGGCACTGATTGGCAGCTGCCTGGGCACTGATTGGCATTTCCCTGGTGGTCTAGAGTGGCATACCTGGTGGTCCAGTGTGGTGGCATCCCTGGTGGTCCTGGCGGCATCCTGGTGGTCCTGGGTGAGCATCCAAGTGGGGGCTGAGCTGATAAACAATCAGCACAGACCCCCCCTGTCAGGAGAGCAGCCGATTGTCTCTCCTTTACTTGCGTCTGTCAGACGCGAGTGAGGAAAAGCCGATCAACGGCTCTTCCTGCTTACATTGTGATCAGCTGTGATTGAAGATGGCTGATCACATGGTAAAAAGCCTGTCAGAATGACACACCGCACCACCGATCGGCGCGATGCGCTCCCCCACAGGCGCGCAAGAGCGGTCGTTCTGAAGGGCCGTCATATGACGTCTACCCAGAACAAGAGCCGCGCCGCCCAGCCGTCATTTGACGGCCGGCAGGCGGGAAGTGGTTAATCACAGCAGAAGCCGATCTGTGGGTGCCGAGCCGGCACTGGCACTAATAATTATGTTTCGATCATGAATTAAGCTGTTTGCCTGGAGTTACGCTTTGATGGTTGGTGGTTGTCATGAGCTAAACGTTCAGTTAGCCTGCTTGTCTCCATGTTGATGAGGACAAGAGCATCTGATCGATGTTTATAAACAATGTTTCTTTGTATGTTAGTTTGCATCGCTATATCTCCTGTCTGTACAATGCTTATGAACAATGTTACTTTGTATGTCTCCATCTCTCATCTCTACAAAATTTATAAACAACGTTACTTTGTATCTCTCATCTCTACAATGTTTATAAACAATGTTACTTTGTATCTCTCCATCTCTACAATGTTTATAAACAATGTTACTTTGTATCTCTCATCTCTACAATGTTTATAAACAATGTTAATTTGTATCTCTCATCTCTACAATGCTTATAAACAATGTTACTTTGTATCTCTCATCTCTACAATGTTTATAAACAATGTTACTTTGTATCTCTCATCTCTACAATGTTTATAAACAATGTTACTTTGTATCTCTCATCTCTACAATGCTTATAAACAATGTTACTTTGTATCTCCCATCTCTACAATGTTTATAAACAATGTTACTTTGTATCTCTCATCTCTACAATGTTTATAAGCAATGTTACTGTGTATCTCTCATCTCTACAATGTTTATAAACAATGTTGTAGGACAGAAGTTGTACTTTTACCCCTAGTCGGGACGAACAGGACTGGAATGATTGGTTCCGGAGTGGCTTAGCCTTTTTTTCTGCTCTAAACATCGTTTGATCGGTTCTCCAGTACCTATAGGCGACAATATACCAGATGATCAATGATACAGTCCTTTAATCTATGCATATGGTTCAACATCCACAAGACCATATAGGTGATTCTGACATCACCTTTTTGTCACGGGATGGTGTCCATCCTTTCTCTCCGATGCTGCGATATGATCAATGTCAGGATATTTGGATGCATGGGGAACAGCCCCGAAGCAGCAGTAATCTAGACTGTGAAACGCGTCGGCTCCCCAATACACACAAGCACCTGTTCAAGCTTTTTGAAAGGGAGTATTAATCTTGGTCGTTGGTTTTATGACTAATACTGTTCTAAATTGTATATTTTGTAATAAATTATTTAAATTTTTTGAATTATCTTTTGTGGTTGCCTTATGTCCATCTCAATACAGTGCATTTTCACCCTCTTCCTGCACAAGCCATTTTTCAGCTTTCAGCGCTGTTGCACTTTGAATGACAATTGCGCGGTCATAGAACACTATACCAAAATAAAATTGTTATAATTTTTTCCCCACAAATAGAGCTTTCTTTTGGTGGTATTTGATCACCTCTGTGGTTTTTATTTTTTGAATAGAAGTCGTACCAGAAGTCAGATCAAGATGATCCGACTTGCGGTGCGACTTGTGTGCTGAGGATCTTGGAGGGGAACCCCGCAAAAATATTTTTTTTTATGTGTGAGGTCCCCCCTAAGACGATACCAGGCCCTTCGGGCTGGTATAGATCTTAAGGGGAACCCCCACACCGAAAAATGGCGTGGGGGTCCCCCCAAAGATCCATACCAAACCCTTATCCAAGCACACAGCCCGGTAGGTAAGGAAAGGGGGCAAACACCGCCCCCCTCCTGAACTGCACCAGGCCGCACACCCTTAACATGGGGGGGTTGTTGCTTTGGGGCAGGGGGGCCCTGCACCCCCAACCCCAAAGCACCTTGTCCCCATGTTGATGAGGATAAGGGCCTCTTCCCGACAACCCTGGCCATTGGTTGTTGGGGTCTGCGGGCGGGGGGCTTATTGAAGTCTGGGAGCCCCCTTCAATAAGGGGGCCCCCAGATCCTAGCCCCCCACTAGACATGTGCACACTGAAATATTTCGTTTCGGAATTTCGTTTTCGTACGAAAAATACATTTATTTAGTTACTCCCGAAATTCGTTTTTATTTATTTCGTTTTTCGTTAAAAATTGCATTCGTCCGAAAATCCAGATAAATTAAGGTTGAATCTGTCATTGAAGGCTTATGGTGTCTGTTGAATGTTCAAAGAAGATTCGACGGAGCAGCTAAACTGTACGACTCTGTATAGTTTAGCTGCAATTCCACCCAATTCCAGCAGAAATCTTTTCTGTCTACGTCGAATCTTTCCTCTTTTTCGTCAAATCTTTCCTCTCTATGTAGAATAATCTTGGACTAATAGAGTTAAGGTTAGGCACATTCGACCACAGGTTCAATAGACACAGATTGTTATTGTCAGCGTCGAATCTCCTATCTATATCGAACTGTTGTCACAACGAAAATAAAGCATTTGTTTATGTCGGATTTTTTGTTTTTCGGATTCTGCAGTTTCGTTATCGTTTGTAAAAACGATAACGAAAATACCTGAAATTCGGCCGAAAATGCATTTGGACGAAAACGAATGCACATGTCTACCCCCCACCCTATGTGAATGACTAAGGGGTACATCGTACCCCTACCCATTCACCTGGGGGAAAAGTGTCAATAAAAAAAAAAAACACACACTACACAGGTTTTTAAAGTAATTTATTAGGCAGCTCCGGTAGTCTTCTTCCGACTTCGGGGTCTCTTCCAACTTCTCCGGCCTATTCTCCCGCTCTCTGGTGCCTTCTGCCGGGCTCCAACGCTATCTTCTTTCAGCTCTTTTACTAGAATTGGCCCGGTCTAAAGGGTCTGGAGGATATTAGTTATGAGGAAAGGTTGTGAGCGCTGAACTTATTCTCTCTGGAGAAGAGACACTTGAGAGGGGATATGATTTCCATATACAAATACCGTACTGGTGACCCCACAATAGAGAGAGAACTTTTTTGCGGAAGGGAGTTTAACCACTTGCTTACTGGGCGCTTAAACCCCCCTCCTTTCCAGACCAATTTTCATCTTTCAGCACTGTCGCACTTTGAATGACAATTGCGCGGTCATACAACACTGTACCCAAGTGAAATTTTTATCATTTTTTCCCCCCAAATAGATGGTTTTTGATCACCCCTGCGATTTACATTTTTTGTTAAAAATTTTTAAAAAGACCGAATTTAAAAAAAAAAAATGTTTTTTTTTTTTAATTTTGTTATAAAAATATAAAATGGCGAATTTTTGTCCGTCATTGATGTATGCTGATGAGGCGGCAGTGACGGGCACTGATAGGTGGCAGTGATGTGGCACTGATGGGTGGCAGTGATGGGCACTGATGGGTTACACTGATAGGCAGCACTTTTAGGTGGCACTGATTGGCAGCACTGGTGGGCATTGATAGGTGGCACTGGTGGGCATTGATAGGTGGCACTTATGGGCATTGACAGGTGGCACTTATGGGCATTGCAATGTGGCACTTATGGGGATGGCAAGGTGGCACTTATGGGGATGGCAAGGTGGCACTTGTGGGGATGGCAAGGTGGGGCCGATGTCCCTTTAAGATAAGCCGGTGATCGGCTTTTTTTTTCTCCTTCGCTGTCAGCGTGAGGAGAAAAAACAACCGATCACAGAGCTTTTGTTTTTATCATGTGATCAGCTGTCATTGGCTGACAGCTGATCACATGGTAAGGGGCCGGGCCTTTCTCGTATCGCTGATCACCCGAGTCTCAGTGACTCGGTTATCACAGCGCATTCCGCGCACGCCCTACAGGGCGTGCGCAGGGAGCGTGCAGAGGGGAGGCCGTCATATGACGGCCTCCCTGGGAATTGAGATCCGCGCTGTGGCCGTCATTCGGCCATAGTGCGGATGGCAAGTGGTTAACAAGACTCGTGGCCACTCATTAAAATTAGAAGAAAAGAGGATTAACCTTAAACTACGTAGAGGGTTCTTTACTGTAAGAGCAGCAAGGATGTGGAATTCCCTTCCACAGGCGGTGGTCTCAGCGGGGGGCATTGATAGTTTCAAGAAACTATTAGATAATCACCTGAACGACCACAACATACAGGGATATACAATGTAATACTGACATATAATCACACACATAGGTTGGACTTGATGGACTTGTGTCTTTTTTCATCCTCACCTACTATGTAACTATATTACAAAATATATCTTCATATTCTTCAAATTATATAAACTTACATTTCTTAGGCGATACGTTGTCCAATACAGCTAATAAATGCCAGTGTTTAATAGCAAATCCCGGCTGAATCAGTTTTGTTTTATTATTCAATAAAGCTTAACTTTTTACCAATTTTATTTTTTTTCAACTCAAGCTTGTGTTTTGTGAGATCATTAGACTTCAGATTTTAGCCCAGTGACAGGACATGTATAAACTTCACACCATTGCGGCACAGTTGGCTGAGCCCATTAGCGCACTTCACGGCCCGGTCTGAAAAAAAAGCCGCCGCTTATTCTTTCGTTAATAATGAAAGCGTCTCGTCCGGGAACCCAAGTGTCATGCTCGTAATTTTTCAGCCTGCAGTGGACACAGTTTCATTATTCGTCAAAGAGAGATGACAAATTTTTCTATTACTATGTAAGAGAACGTAGTAACAAGAGTAAAGGATTTCAATAAATTTAAATCGCCTTCTTCTTGGCTCCGTATTGATTATTTTTCGCACGTGAAAAAAAAAAAAATCAATTGGTTTCCTACAGCCATTTTTTTTTTTATCTTCGCTTGTGATATACACGTTTTTTATTTTATTTTTTTAGAATTTCTAAAGTGTCCTTATTCACCGGAGTGAAATTTGCATCTGCCTCAATAGTGGTTGAGCTTCTTTCAAAGTGAAGGTGAACAACTGGGACTTATTGAAATAATCATCCCATTGCAATATTTTGAATGTTCCACAATCATTCATTACTTTGTCATGTCAAGGAGTGCCAGATGGAAAATTACAGCATGCTGGGACATACTTGTGAACGCCAAGTCTACAAAGAAACTGCAGAAGAATTTGGACTAGCCAAGTTATATTTAACCCTAATGTGTGCTACAGATACATAATAGGGTATATGTGTGTATATATATCTATATACATACATACATATATCTATATATATCTATATATAGATATATCTATATATATATATATATATATATATATATATTTATATATATATATATATATATTATATATATATATATATATATATATATATATATATATATATATATATATATATATATATATATATATATATATATTTATACAGTGGTGTGAAAAAGTGTTTGCCCCCTTCCTCATTTCCTGTTCCTTTGCATGTTTGTCACACTTAAGTGTTTCGGAACATCAAACCAATTTAAACAATAGTCAAGGACAACACAAGTAAACACAAAATGCAATTTGTAAATGAAGGTGTTTATTATTAAAGGTGAAAAAAAATCCAAACCATCATGGCCCTGTGTGAAAAAGTGATTGCCCCCTAAACCTAATAACTGGTTGGGCCACCCTTAGCAGCAACAACTGCAACCAAGCGTTTGCGATAACGTGCAATGAGGCTTTTACAGCGTCCTGGAGGAATTTTGGCCCACTCATCTTTGCAGAATTGTCCTAATTCAGTTACATTAGAGGGTTTTCGAGCATGAACGGCCTTTAAGGTCATACCACAACATCTCAATAGGATTCAGGTCAGGACTTTGGCTAGGCCACTCCAAAGTCTTCATTTTGTTTTTCTTCAGCCATTCGGTGGTGGACTTGCTGGTGTGTTTAGGATCATTGTCCTGCTGCAGAACCCAAGTTCGTTTCAGCTTGAGTACACGAACAGATGGTCGGACATTCTCCTTCAGGATCTCTTGGTAGACAGCAGAATTCATAGTTCCTTTTATCACGGCAAGTCTTCCAGGTCCTGAAGCAGCAAAACAGCCCCAGACCATCACACTACCACCACCATATTTTACTGTTGGTATAATGTTCTTTTTCTGAAATGCAGTGTTCCTTCTACGCCAGATATACTTGGACACACACCTTCCAAAGAGTTCCACTTTTGTCTCATCGGTCCACAGAATGTTGTCCCAAAAGTCTTGGGGATCATCAAGATGTGTTGTGGAGAAATTGAGACGAGCTTTGATGTTCTTTTTGCTCAGCAGTGGTTTTCTCCTTGGAACTCTGCCATGCAGGCCATTTTTGCCCAGTCTTTTCCTGATGGTGGAGGCATGAACGCTGACCTTAACTGAGGCAAGTGAGGCCTGCAGTTCCTTGGACGTTGTTGTGGGGTCTTTTGTGACCTCTTGGATGAGTCGTCGCTGCGCTCTTGGGGTAATTTTGGGCGGCCGGCCACTCCTGGGAAGGTTCACCACTGTTCCATGTCTTCGCCATTTGTGGATAATGGCTCTCACTGTGGTTCGCTGGATTCCCAAAGCTTTGGAAATGGCTTTATAACCCTTTCCAGACTGATAGATCTCAATTACTTTCTTTCTCAATTGTTCCTGAATTTCTTTGGGTCTCGGCATGATGTGTAGCTTTTAAGGATCTTCTGGTGGACCTTACTGTGTCAAGCAGCTCCTATTTAAGTGATGCCTTGATTGTGAACAGGTGTGGCAATAATCAGGCCTGGGTGTGGCTAGAGAAATTGAACTCAGGTGTGGACAACCACAGTTATAGTATGTTTTAACAAGGGGGGCAATCACTTTTTCACACAGGGCCATGATGGTTTGGATTTTTTTTCACCTTTAATAATAAACACCTTCATTTACAAATTGCATTTTGTGTTTACTTGTGTTGTCCTTGACTATTGTTTAAATTGGTTTGATGTTCCGAAACACTTAAGTGTGACAAACATGCAAAGGAACAGGAAATGAGGAAGGGGGCAAACACTTTTTCACACCACTGTATATATATATATATATATATATATATATATATATATATATATATATATATATATATATATATATATATATATATATATATATATATATATATATATATATATATTTATATATATATATATATATATATATATATATATATATATATATATATTATATATATATATATATATATATATATATATATATATATATATATAGCATTTCACACAAATGAGTACACCCCTTACATTTTTGTAAATCTTTTCTTTTCATGTGACAACACTGAAGAAATGACACTTGTCTACAATGTAAAGTAGTGAGTGTACAGCTTGTATACGCCGCACACTGCATCAAATTGCTCTGCATGGCTGTCGTCCCAGAAGGAAGCCTCTTCTAAAGATGATGCACAAGAAAGACCACAAACACTTTGCTGAAGACAAGCAGACTAAGGACATGGATTACTGGAACCACGTCCTGTGGTCTGATGAGACCAAGATAAACGTATTTGGTGTCAGATGGTGACAAGCGTGTGTGGGGGCAACCAGGTGAGGAGGACAAAGACAAGTGTGTCTTGTCTACAGTCAAGCATGGTGGTGGGAGTGTCATGGTCTGGAGCTGCATGAGTGCTGCCGGCACTGGGGGGCTACAGATCATTGAGGGAACCATGAATGCCAACATGTACTGTGACATACTGAGGCAGAGCATGATCCCCTCCCTTCAGAGACTGGGCCGCAGGGCAGTATTCCAACATGATAACGACCCCAAACACACCTCCAAGACCACCACTGCCTTGTTAAAGAAGCTGAGGGTAAAGGTGATGGACTGGCCAAGCATGTCTCCAGACCTAAACCCTATTGATCATCTGTGGGACATCCTCAAACGGAAGGTGGAGGAGCTCAAGCTCTCTAACATCCACCAGCTCCGTGATGTCATCATGGAGGAGGGGAAGAGGACTCCAGTGGCAACCTGTGAAGCTCTGGTGACCTCCATGCCCAAGAGGGTTAAGGCAGTGCTGGAAAATAATGGTGGCCACACAAAAATATTGACACTTTGGGCCCAATTTGGACATTTTCACTTAGGGGTGTACTCACTTTTGTTGCCAGCGGTTTAGACATTCATGGCTGTGTGTTGAGTTATTTTGAGGGGACAGTAAATTTACACTGTTATACAAGCTGTACACTCACTACTTTACATATGTACATATATATATATATATATATATATATATATATATATATATATATATATATATATATACAGTATCTCACTTTTTACTGTATTATATACAGTATATATACACATGCACAGTACATATATATATATATATATATATATACACACACACACACACACACACATACATATACCCTATTATGTATCTGTAGCATCTTTATCTTCTTCGGATGCCCTCCGAAGAAGATGTGATGACGAAACGCATTAGTGCATAACCACACGGCTCCCTCGTCTGTCAGTCTCAGAGCTGGTTACCCGGGGTCCCATCGCAGCCGATACCATCTATGAGGCGGCGAGAGTGACTTGCGCTGTGCCGCACAGACGTTTATTCCATATGCTGCTTTATTCAGAATCTTTTGTAAGCAGATAGTATTATGTGTGTGGGTGTTTTAAATCAATAAACGGAATTGCATGATACACTTAATGAATTATCCCATGAAAAATGTATCTAATCCGGGGATAGGAGCCAGTTTCAAGTCTCAGATGATTACAGGCTCTATCGCCTGTTACATTTGCACCGTGCTTGGAGGATTGGAGTTTATCTTATAGTGTGTGGAGATACAAGGCTCGTATATTACTCATGTCTGGTTGGTGATGGTATCCAGATGAGGAACTTTATTTCTGGCTGCTAATGCCTCGTACACACGCTCGAACTTTCCGGCGGGATTGTCCGCCGGACCTAGTCCAGCGGACAAACCGCCGGACTTTCCAGCGGGCCTTCGCCGGACTTTCCGAGCTGTGGACTTGCCCACACACGCCCGGACTTCTCCGGCGGACAATCCGCGGGAAAAAGTCAGCGGGACTTTTGAAAATGTACGGACTTGCCCACACACGGAGGAAAGGCCGTTCATTTAGAACGTAACTGCAGGTAGACGGGACTAGCAAAGGCAGTGACTGCTGCCGCGCTAGCCCCATCACCTGGCATGGATTTAAAGGGAATCCCTACGCCGAAAGAACGGCGTGGGGGTCCCCCCCAAATCCATCTCAGACCCTTATCCGAGCACGCAGCCCGGCTGGCCAGGAAAGGGGTGGGGACGAGCGAGCGCCCCCCCTTCCTGAGCCATACCAGGCCGCGTGCCCTCAACATAGGGGGTGCCCTGGGGTAAGGGGGCCGTGCGGCCCCCCCCCCCCTAAAGCACCTTGTCCCCATGTTGATGAGGACAAGGGCCTCTTCCCGACAACCCTGGCCATTGGTTGTCGGGGGCTGCGGGCGGGGGGCTTATCGGAATCCGGGAGCCCCCTTTAATAAGGGGGCCCCCAGATCCCGGCCCCCCACCCTATGTGAATGAGTATGGGGTACAATGTACCCCTACCCATTCACCTAAGGTGTAAAGTGTAAATAAAAAAAACACACAATTTTTTAAAAATATTTTATTGCACTGCTCCGGGGGTCTTCTTCCGTCTTGGGGGGTCTTCTCGCCGGACTCATCCGCTATTTTACCTAGCTCTTTTACCGAGCAAAGGAGGCCGGCTTCCTTCTTCGTCGTCGCCGTCGTCGTCTGGGGGTCTCGATCCGCCTTCCGGGGGCTTCCGGGGTCTCTTTTGTTCTTGCCGCTGTCGTCGCTTTCTGCGCCGTCTTCTTCTTCTTCCTCTTCTTCTTCTCCTTCCGATGTTGACTCGTCGCTCTCTCTGGCCGGAATGGCAGAGCCGCGCTGTGTTGTGACTTATATAGGGACAAGGAGGCGGGGTCACATGCTCATGTCACATGGTGACCCCGCCCCCCTATGATTTCACAGTCCCAGCATCCTCCGGGGCTGTGACATCATAGGGGGGCGGGGTCACCATGTGACATGAGCATGTGGAGGTGGAATCCTTATGGGTAGAGCTCCAAAGGGATGAAACTAAGCAGAAAGTAATACTGGAACTATGCTATAGGCCCCCTAAGGGAGGAGAGGGAGATGTACCTTCTATAACAAATTGGATTAGCAGCAAGGATGGGAGGTGTTATCATAATGAGGGATTTTAATTATCCAGACATAGACTGGGTGGAAGGAACCGAGCATTTGTCGAAGGCCCGCCAGTTCCTAAATGTTTTGCAGGACAATTTCATGGGTCAGATGGTAGACGCACCAACTAGATATTAAGCGTTACTAGACCTACTGATTACCAACAATACAGACCTGAATGGGGTGGGCAACTACATGGCAAATGAGATTCAATGTAGAAAAATGTAAGACAATGCATTTGGGTGGCAAAAAATCTGAATGCAATCTATACACTGGGGGGGGGGGGGGGAACCTCTGGGGGGAATCTAGGATGGAAAAGGACCTGGGGGTCCTAGTAGATGATAGGCTCAGCAATGGTATTCAATGCCAAGCTGCTGCTAACAAAGCAAACAGAATATCGGCATTAAAAAGGGGATCAACTCCAGAGATAAAACGATAATTCTCCCACTCTACAAGACTCTGGTCCGGCCGCACCTGGAGTATGCCGTCCAGTTCTGGGCACCAGTCCTCAGGAAGGATGTACTGGAAATGGAGCGAGAGTACAAAGAAGGGCAACAAAGCTAATAAAGGGTCTGGAGGATATTAGATATGAGGAAAGGTTGTGAGCGCTGAACTTATTCTCTCTGGAGAAGAGACGCCTGAGAGGGGATATGATTTCAATATACAAATACCGTACTGGTGACCCCACAATAGGGATAAAACTTTTCAGCGGAAGGGAGTTTAACAAGACACGTGGCCACTCATTAAAATTAGAAGAAAAGAGGTTTAACCTTAAACTATGTAGAGGGTTCTTTACTATAAGGGCGGCAAGGATGTGGAATTCCCTTCCACGAACGGTGGTCTCAGTGGGGGGCATCAATAGTTTAAAAAAACTAGATAAGCACCAGAATGACCACAACATACAGGGTTATATACGATATACAATGTAATACTGACATAAAATCACACACATAGGTTGGACTTGATGGTCTTGTGTCTTTTTTCAACCTCACCTACTATGTAGCTATGTAACATGATGCCGCCGCCACCATGTTTCACGGTGGGGATGGTGTGTTCAGGGTGATGTGCAGATGAGACCAGTTCCAAAGCAAGGTCCATTAAGACATGGATGAATGAGTTTGGGGTGGAGGAACTTGACTGGCCTGCACAGAATCCAGACCTCAACCCGATAGAACACATTTGGGATAAATTAGAGTGGAGACTGCGAGCCAAGCCTTCTAGTCCATATCAGTGCCTGACCTCACTAATGGGCTTCTGGAAGAATGGTCAAACATTCCCATAGACACCCTCCTAAACCTTGTGGACGGCCTTCCCAGAAGAGTTGAAGCTGTTATAGCTGCAAAGGGCGGGCCAACTCAATAATGAACCCTACGGACTAATGCCCTGTAAACACGGTTGGAAATTCCGACCACAAAATCCGTCGGATTTTTTTCGACGGATTTTGGCTAAAACCTGTGTTGCACACACACGGTCGGACAAAGTTGTCGGAAAATCTGATCTTTCGGAACGAGGTGACGTACAAAACGTACGACGGGACTACGTAGAGGCAAGTAGCCAATAGCTTTAGTCTCCGAATTTCTTCTGAGCATGCGTAACACTTTGTGTGTCGGAATTCTCTACACACGATCAGAAAAAGTCCGATCTGATTTTGTTGTCGAAAAATTTTAGACCCTGCTCTCAAATTTTTTCCGACGGAATATCCGCCCATGTGTACGGGGCATTAGACTGGAATGGCATTAACCCCTTGACCACTGGGCACTTAAACCCCCTTCCTAACCAGACCAATTTTCAGCTTTCGGTGCTCTCACACTTTGAATTACAATTACTCAGTCATGCAACACTGTACCCAAATTAATTTTTTGTCCTTTTTTTCACACAAATAGAGCTTTCTTTTGGTGGTATTTAACCACTTTCAGCCCCGGACCAATTTGCAGCCAAAGGACCAGGCCCCTTTTTGCGATTCGGCACTGCGACGCTTTAACTGACAATTGCGCGGTCGTGCGACGTGGCTCCCAAACAAAATTGGCATCCTTTTTTTCCCACAAATAGAGCTTTCTTTTGGTGGTATTTGATTGGTATTTTTTATTTTTTGCGCTATAAACAAAAATAGAGCGACAATTTTGAAAAAAATGCAATATTTTTTACTTTTTGCTATAATAAATATCCCCAAAAAAATATATAAAAAAACATATTTTTTCCTCAGTTTAGGCCGATACGTATTCTTCTACATATTTTTGGTAAAAAAAATCGCAATTAGCGATTATTGATTGGTTTGCGCAAAAGTTATAGCGTTTACAAAATAGGGGATAGTTTTATAGCATTTTTATTAATATTTTTTTTTTACTAGTAATAGTGGCGATCAGCGATTTTTATTGTGACTGCGACATTATGGCGGACACATCGGTCATTTTTGACACATTTTTGGGACCATTGTCATTTATACAGAAATCAGTGCTATTTAAATAGCACTGATTCCTATGTTAATGACAGTGGCAGTGAAGGAGTTAACCACTAGGGGGGGGAGGAGTTAGTGTGACGTGTTGTGTGTTTTTTTACAGTAGGGGGCGTGGCGTCTGACGTCACTGATCGGTTGTTCCCGATGACCGGGAACAGCAGATCACTGACAGTCAGTGTAGGAAGCGCGGGGAGGGGTTTGTTTACACAGACCTCTCCCCGTTCTTCAGCTCTGTGACCCGATCGTGGGACACCAGCGGCGATCGGGTCCGCTGGTCCCGCGGCCAGGGTCACAGAGCTCCCGACCAGGTCGCGAGCGCACCACCGGCGGCGCGCGCGCGACCCCACGGCTAGGCAATTAAAGGGGACGTACCCGTATGTCCTTTTTCCTAGCCGTGCCCTTCTGAGGACGTAAATATACAGTGGGCGGTCGGGAAGCAGTTAATCACCGCTGGGTTTTTTATTTTTTGTGCTATAAATCAAAAAAGACAGAAAATTCGGTAAAAAAAGAAAAAAATTCTTTGTTTCTATTAAAATTTATTGGCGAGTATTGGCAAGTATTGGCAGAGTATTGGCGAGTATTGGCAGTGTTGCAGAATATTTCACAGTGTTGGCACAGTATTGCACAGTGTTGGCAGACTATTGCACAGTATTGCAGTGTTGGCAGAGTATTGCACAGTGTTGGCAGAGTATTGCACAGTATTGCAGTGTTGGCAGAGTATTGCACAGTATTGCAGTGTCAATGAGCAGCGCTGTGGGCACTACACATCCAGCCCACAGCGCTGCTAACATCTCTCCCCCTCTCCGCTTCTCCCCTCTCACTGTACCGAACAGTACAGAGAGGGGAGGGAGGAACCGGCGTCATGACGTGACGCCGGCTTGTGTACATGTGATCGCTCCGTCATTTGACGAAGCGATCACGTGGCAAATGGCCTCTGGACCGGACGTCCAACCAGAATAAGCCAACCGCGCTGTAGTCGTCTTTCGGCTATGGCCCGGTCGGCATGTGTTCATGTGCGTGTAAAGGCCGGTGTCCCAATACTTTTAGTAATATAGTGTATCTCTACTTCAACCTAAGGATGTCATATGATGTCCCACAGGTGGGAAGTGGTTACATTTAGACATGTGCACAACAAAAAAATGTGTTTATTTTCGTTTCGTTTTTTTCGTTTACGTTGATTCGTAATGATTCGTACATTCGTTAGTCGTCGTTGTTCATATTCGTAACGATTCGTACATTCGTAAGTCGTCTGTGTTCGTATTCGTAACGATTCGTACATTCGTAAGTCGTCGGTGTTCGTATTCGTAACGATTCGTACATTCGTAAGAGTTATTTTTTCTTTGATTCGTTTTTTCGTTAGTTTAACTTTCGTTTATTCGTTTATTCCAAATTTGGACGCATTCGTATTTATTCGTACATTCGTCACATTCGTAACATTCGTAGATTCGTAATCGTAGCATAATTCATAATTTTATGTAATGTGTATGCTATTATTACATTTTAATAATTTACGAATCGAAAAAAAAAAAAAGTTACGAATGTACGAATTTTTTCGTTCAATCCATTCGAAGCACGTTAAGCAGCGCCATTGTAAGAGACACGGAAAATTACAATTCGAAAAAAAAAAAAGTTACGAATGTACGAATTTTTTTCGTTCAATCTATTCGAAGCACGTTAAGCAGCGCCATTGTAAGAGACACGGAAAATTACTATTCGAAAAAAAAAAAAGTTACGAATGTACGAATTTTTTCGTTCAATCCATTCGAAGCACGTTAAGCAGCGCCATTGTAAGAGACACGGAAACTTACGAATCGAAAAAAAAAGTTACGAATGTACAAATTTTTTTCGTTCAATCTATTCGAAGCACGTTAAGCAGCGCCATTGTAAGAGACACGGAAAATTACGATTCGAAAAAAAAAAAGTTACGAATGTACGAATTTTTTCGTTCAATCCATTCGAAGCACGTTAAGCAGCGCCATTGTAAGAGACACGGAAAATTACGATTCGAAAAAAAAAAAAAGTTACGAATGTACGAATTTTTTCGTTCAATCTATTCGAAGCACGTTAAGCAGCGCCATTGTAAAGCCCCATACACACGGTCGGACAATCCGCGGACTAGGTCCGTCGGACCATGTCCGTCATACTTTGTCCGATGTTGGTTTTGCGTACACACGGTCGGACAAAGTTGTCGGAAAAGCCGATCATTCTGAACGCGGTGACGTTTGTTGCCTACGACGGGACTACGTAGAGGCTAGTAGCCAATAGCTTTGGTCTTGTAATGTGATCTGAGCATGCGTGGCACTTTGTCCGGTCGGACAACCGTACACACGATCGGATTTGGTGTGATCGGACCGTGTTGACGGCAAAGATTTCCAGCAGGAGATAAGACTTTGTCCGTCGGTCAAACCGACGTACACTGTCCGATGGTGCATACACACGGTCTGATTTTTCAACAACCTTGTCCGATCGGACAGAATCCATGAAAAAGTCCGACCGTGTGTATGGGGCTTAAGGGACAGGGAAAATTACCAATTCAACAAAAAAAAAGTTACGAATGTACGAATTTTTTCGTTCAATCCATTCGAAGCACGTTAAGCAGCGCCATTGTAAGAGACACGGAAAATTACGAATCGAAAAAAAAAAAAAGTTACGAATGTACGAATTTTTTTCGTTCAATCCATTCGAAGCACGTTAAGCAGCACCATTGTAAGGGACAGGGAAAATTACCAATTCAACAAAAAAAAAGTTACGAATGTACGAATTTTTTCGTTCATTTTCGTTGTTCCTGTTTTCGTTTTTCGGATTTTCTTCATTCGTACATTTGTTGTTTCTAATTTGTTTTTTTTCGGATTTTCGTTGCTTTTCGGATTCGTTCGATTCGAATGATTCATTAATCGGATTCGTAACGATTCGAACGATTCGTTCATTCGTACGAAAACGAACGAACGAAAATAACGAAAAAAAACGAAAAACGAAAAAAACGAAACGAATTGCACATGTCTAGTTACATTTCAGCTTTTAGGCCGGGTTCAGACTGCTGCGGTGCGGGAGATCGCATATGATTCGCACCGCACTGCAGTTCAAATCATATGCGATCTCTGTGCGATGCAAATTCAGCCATACAGATAGTATGGCTGAATTCGCATCGCATTCGGCCCAAAATCGGACAGGACCCTTTTTTTCGCTCCGCAGCAGAATCGGATCGCATGGTGTTCTCACCATGCGATCCGATTCCTGTCCGAGTTTGCAGATCGCACTGCGATATGCAAGCTGCTATGGGGGTGTCATTAACATTTCATTGACACCCCCAGCAGCTCGCATAGGGCAGTGTGAACTGCCGGCGGGAGACATGCGGTGCGGGAACTCGCAGTGTATTCGCAGCGTTCCCGCACCGCAGCAGTGTGAACCCAGCCTAAACCACAAATGGATGCTTAGTAAGGACGATATAATCTCAGCGTAGGATGGATTCAGAAGATATGCCCGTTCATTCATCTCCAGGGCTCTGGTGTTAAGTGGGTCAGATAATTGCTGCTCTCAGATCCTCCTCCCTTTAATAAGATAATGGTACAGTAGAATCTGATGGTCCTTCAGCCCAGGACTAGAGTAACATCCGTTATTGCAGAAAGCCATATCGGTTGCTACATATCCCGAGTTTAACGCTCATTTCAGAATGATTAATTTGGAGGAATGTTTGACTTTTTTTTTTTTTTTACGCTGTGGTTTGCAGATGTGCGGCGATCATACTACCCCTCTGATTGCCTGCAAGCTGTGTGCTGACAGATTATGAATTTTCCTTTTTCCCTGCAATTAGCTGCAGGTCAGCCCGAGCTCCTGGCAGCGTCGATGGAAGTGATGCGCCCTGCTGGTAAAGTGTATCTAAAGCCAAAATATTTTTGTATTGGTTTTGGATAGAGCGGGGAAGGGCCATAACCTTGGTTAGCTTTTAATTGTTGTTTGCGTCTCTTCTGGCCGGGATCCACATTTTTTGAGTGTTGCCATAATAGAAGGGAAGTCTATCAAATCAATGGCGATATTTCTTCAAGCTATACTTGTCTAAGTCTCCATTCACACCAGTGCGTTTTTTTTCATGCTTTTTACTTTTTTTTGCAGAAAAGCAGGACATTTTTTTTTTTAACCACTTACAGACCGGAAGATTTTCCCCCTTGATCACTTGCTTACTGGGCACCTAAATCCCCCTCCTGCCCAGGCCAATTTTCTGCTTTCAGCGCTATCACACTTTGAATGACAATTGCGCGGTCATGCTACACTGTACTCAAATTACATTTTTATAATTTTTTTCCAACAAATAGAGCTTTCTTTTGGTGGTATTTGATCACCTCTGGGGTTTTTATTTTTTGTTAAAAAAAAATGAAAAAGGGCAGAACATTTTGAATAAAAATACAAAACAGTTTTATATTTTGTTATACAATTTTGAAAACAGGTAATTTTTCTCCTTCATTGATATATGCTGATGAGGCTGCACTGATGGTCACTGATAGGCTTCACTAATGGGCACTGATAGGCGACACTGGTGGGCACTGAGAGGTGGCACTGGTGGGCACTGAGAGGTGGCACTGAGAGGTGGCACTGGTGGGCACTGGTGAGGCGGCACTGGTGGGCACTAATGAGGCGGCACTGGTGGGCACTGAGAGGTGGCACTGGTGGGCACTGAGAGGTGGCACTGGTAGGTGGCACTGATAGGTGGCACTGGGGGGGACTGGTGAGGCGGCACTGGTGGGCACTGATGAGGCAGCACTGGTGGGCACTGATGAGGCAGCACTGGTGGGCACTGAGAGGTGGCACTGATGGGTGGAACTGATGGGCGGCACTGAAGGACATTAATAGGTGGCACTGAAGGGCACTAATAGGTGGCACTGATAGGTGGCACTGATAGCTGGCACTGATGGGTGGCAGTGATGGGCACTGGAAGGTGACATGGATAGACAGCACTGCTAGGTGGTACTGATGAGGCCTTGATTGCTACCACTAGTGGGCATTGATAGGTGGCACTCGTGGACATTGATAGTTGCCACTGATTGGTGCCCCATATCAGTGCCCATACACTGTGTAGGCACTGATATGCACTGTGTGGGCACTGGCAGGTGGTACTGGTTGCCATAGATGAGACGGCAGTGCCCCTTCCTCTTCGGGACCGATGTCCCTTACACAGAAGCCAGTGATCGGCTTTTTTCTCTCCTTGCGCTGTGAGCGCGAGAGAGAAAAAAAACAATTACCGATCTTCTGTTTACATCATGTGATCAGCTGTCATTGGTTGACAGCTGATCACATGGTAAGGGGCCGGGATCGACCCCTTACTCCGATCTGTAATCACCCGAGTCTCATTGACTCGGTGATAACAGCATACGACGTGTGCACCCTGCAAGGGGCGCGTGGGGGGCGTGCAAAGGGGAGGACGTCTTTTCAATGTAGTTGAAACTGCAATGTAGGTCCGCGCTGTAGCCGTCATTCGGCTATAGCGCGGACAGGAACAGGTTAATGACCAGGCTATTTTTTGCGATACGACACTTAATCTCTTTAACTGACAATTGCGCGGTCGTGCGACGTTGTACCCAAACAAAATTGAAGTCCTTTTTTCCCCCCACAAATAGAGCTTTCTTTTGGTGGTATTTGATCACCTCTGCGGTTTTTATTTTTTGCGCTATAAACAAAAAAAAGCGTACATTTTGAAAAAAAAAAACAATATTTTTGGACTTTTTGCTATAATAAATATCCCCCCAAAGAAGGTAAAAAAACCTGAATTTCTTCATTAGTTTAGATCAATATGTATTCTTCGATGAAAAATTAGGAAAAGAAACTGCGCTGCGGAAAATATACTCAAAATAGTGTATATGAATGTAATTAATATATAGGCTTAAAAAAGCCTTACTGGAAGCTGCAAATCAACTGTAAAACATAACTACAGTGGCAAAGGAATAAAAAAGTGAAAAGAGTAGCGCTAAACCAACAGTGTTATGATAATAAATAACCTTGTTTAATAACCATTGTTTAAAAAAATTATTATCATAACACTGTTGGTTTAGCGCTACTCTTTTCACTTTTTTGATATGTATTCTACATATTTTTGGTAAAAAGAAAAAGGGGTTAAATGTGTTCCCTGGGAGGTGTTTCTAACTGTGGGGGGAGTGTAGTGACTGGAGGAGGAGAGAGATCGATGTTCCTAATTACTAGGAACATCAGATCTCTCTCTCCTCCCCTGTCAGAACGGGGATCTGTCAATGTAAACAGACAGATCTCCATTCTGTCTCTCTTTCCCGTGATCGCGGGTGGCCGGCGGACATTGCCGGGCAGCTGGTGCGCGCTTGCTATGGCTTTTAAAGAATCCGACATAAAGAATGACGGCAGCTGGTCGGCAAGTGGTTAACATAGGTTCCTATGGAACACAGACACATCAATGCATTTATGCAAGGGTCAGAGATTTTATTAAATGCAAAAATTTTTTTTTGGCTTTTTTGTTGAATATGTAGAAGAATACATATCGGCCTAAACTGAGGAAATAAATTTGTTTTTTTATATATTTTTGGGGGATATTTATTATAGCAAAACGTAAAAAATATTGCTTTTTTTTTTCAAAATTGGCGCTATTTTTTTGTTTATAGAGCAAAAAATAAAAACCTGCAGAGGTGATCAAATACCACCAAAAGAAAGCTCTATTTGTGGGGAAAAAAGGACGTCAAATTTTGTTTGGGTGCCACGTCGCACGACCGCGCAATTGTCAGTGTCGAATCGCAAAAAATGGCCCGGTCATTCAGCAGCCAAATCTTCCAGGGCTGTTAAAAGCTGAATTTTGCCATCTCTTCCATCATGTGATACTCTCTCTGATCTTGTCTGATGCAGAATATTCTGTACGGGACACAAAGATCTCTTCCCGTCTCCTGTGCTGGATGATGGGCTGACATAACCGCCGCTGTGCTCATCTCCGTTCTGCTGGGACCGCCGATAAACTCCGAGATCTGACAAGAAAATATCTCCGGTAAAAATGCATGCAAAAAAAAAACAAACAATACCAGCTTTGTGTGACTGCAAATATCCAATTCCAGGCTGCACAATGTATCCAATGTCACTGGAACATCATCTATTGACAGTCATGTATAAGAAACAACTATGTATCGATCAACAACAAAAAAAACATTAAAGCATTATTATCTACTTCCCGCCCACATGACATCATATGACGCTGTGGACTTGAAGTGGAGATATCTGGATAATGGGGGCATCTACAGGCATCGATCAGATATTTTTTGTTTTCAGCTTCTGACTCCCTACACTGTAAAAGCATTCCTAGTGGCTGAGTAGCCAATGGATGGCTTTTACAGGCAGCCCTTACGCCACCCATTGGCGCCTATCCGGGCTCTTCCATGAGATCGGGAAGCTGAAGATCCAATCTGGCGGCAGAGGGTTACCACAGAGCTGGCCGAGGACTGCATGGTCCACGCCCATCTCTATGACTTTGGAAGGCTGGAAGTGACGCCATTACGTCACTTCTGGTTCTGCCAGATACCCCTGAGGAAGTCACATGACCGTGACGGCATATGTTGGGTGGAGCCGGGTGACGCTGCCGATACTGGAAGTGATGTGGGAGCCTCCAAAGCCCGCTGTCAGTCAAAAGTAGGACATTTTTAACCACTTCCACACCGGAGGCCATCATATGACGTCCTGGGCTTTAAATGGATAAATCTGAATGATGCCTGCAGGGACAGGCATTGCCAGTGGTGATATCTAGATGACGGTTGCAGCTACAGGCATCATCCAGATATCTTTTTTTCAGCTTACGACTAACTACACTGAAAAATAATTCATAGTGGCTGATTAGCCGCTGGATGGCTTTTACAGGCTTTTACAGACACCACCCAGGGGTACCTTCTCCGGGCTCTCCCATTCGGTCGGGAAGCTGATGATCTGATCTGGCAGCGGCGGGTTACCACAGATCTGATCGAGGACCACATGGTCCACAGCCATCTCTATGACACTGGGAGGCCGGAAGCAATGTGATGACATCACGTCCGGTTCTGGCAGATACTCCTGAGGAAGTCACGTGATCGTGCCAACACACGTTGGGTGGAGCTGGGTGATGCTACTGATACCAGAAGTGACGCGGGAGCCTCTGAGCCCTGCTGTCAGTCAGAAGTAGGATATTTTGAATCACTTCCATACCGTAGGCCGTGGGCTTTAAGTGGTTAAATCTAAATGATGCCTGCAGCGGCAGACATCATCTAGATATCTTTTTTTTCTGCTGGCAATTCCCTGCAATCTAAAAACAATCAAAGCGGCTGTTCAGCCGGTTGATTGTTTTACAGGCGTTCCCTTCCCGTTGCCCTCCAGTGCTTCTCCGGGCACGCCCGTGCGATCAGTGAGCCGGAGAATAAATCGTCCGGCAGCAGCCATTTACCACAGAGCTGACAGAGGACCAGATGGTCCCCGGCCATCTCTATGACCTTCCGCGGCCGGGCGTGACGTTATGACGTCACTTCCGACGCCAGCAAATTTCAGACGTTTTTTGGGAGGATTTTTTGCTGGAAAGCTGAGATTTTTTTTTTTATCTCAGGCTTTCCAGTCTAGAGAAGAGATGTGGGGTCTTATAGACCCCACATCGCTCTGTAAAGAGGACCTGTCATTCCCTATTCCTATTACAAGAGATGTTTACATTCCTTGTAATAGGAATAAAAGTAATAAAAAAATAAAACGATATAAAGGGAAAGTATAAAAATAAAAAAATTCAAATAAAATAAATAATGAAAAAATAAAATAAAAATTAAAGCACCCCCAACCTCCCCGTCCTCGCATGCAGAAGCGGACACATACGTAGGTCACGCCCGCATATGTAAACTCCGGTCAAACCACACATGTGAGGTATTGCCGCGAATGTTAGAGCGAGAGCAATAATTCTAGCACAAGACCTCCTCTGTAACTTAAAATTTTTAACCTGTAAAAATGTTTACAGTGTAGCCTATGGGTAATTTTAAATACCGTATTTCTGGCGCCATTCCACAAGCAATTTTTAAGCGTGACATGTTAGGTATCTATTTACTCAGTGTAACATCATCTTTTATATGTTACAAAAAAAATTGGGTTATATATTGCGGGTTTTTTTTGCATTAAAATACATTAAAGCTTTTCTTTTCCCCCCAAATTTGAAAAATCACTGCGCAAGTACCGCGTGACATAACAAATTGCAACGACCATCATTTTATTCTGTATGGCCTCTGCTAAAATATATATATATATATATATATATATATATATATATATATATATATATATATATAGTATCAACTACCCATTCAGGAAAATAAATATGTGTTTGTATGTATTTGATAAACAACTGCAAATCTACAAAAAAAAAAAATATATATATATATATATACACATATATATATATATATATATATATATATATATATATATATATATATATATATATATATATATATATATATATATGACATAAAAATTGCATCTACCACCATTTTATTCTCTGCTTTCAGAATATATATATATATATATTTTTTTTTATTTTTGGGAAGAGGGGGGGTGTTTATTATTTTCTAGCAAAAGATGCAGATTTAAATATGTGTGCAAAGAAAAATGAAAACATTTCCCCGGTAGACGCGTGGTTAGGTCCGGCGTCCTTTAACGCTTGTGAATCTATAGGTGAGAGCGCTGCAACGCTATTCATCCAGCTTTATATTTGAGATAATCATCCCCCTTGTCCCCGGTAATCAGACCTTTTTGTGAATGTTCACGTTACTCATCTGAACGACTCGGCTGCTTATTGATAATTTGCTGCTTAATATAATTCGTTCAGTTCGGGGTCACTTTGACATCAGGTTTGCCAAAAGAGAAAAAAAAAGAAAGAAAAAAAAGCCCTTTCAAAAATCCAGCGGGGGCTAAATTATGGGGGAGTCGCTTGTACTCTTTAATAAATCTCGTAACCTGCAAAATAATGAAACACCTCCGCGTGAATCGTGGGCCGGAGAAACGCTCTCTCTCCGGTACGATCGACGCGGCCAAAGTGCTGCCAGTAATGACTCCTTTCCACACATTGCATGGAAATTATTGCCAATTTGTTTTTTGCTAAATTGTAACAACAAGCTGAAAAATAAAAACAAGATTGGACGCCCGGTCTTAAAGTATGATGGAAATGTTTTGGGGGGCAGTTTTATAAAATTTTTACTGAAAAAAGGTGAAATATCATCAGTAATTTCTATCCACAGTAGAAATAATGAAAAAAAAAATAAAGAATGAAAAAAAACGGCAAAAAAATAAAAATAAAAAACACAAATTAAAAAACACTTATCATAAATTGATATATAATTGACGTCCTTTTTTACATTTTTTTGTAACTATTTTCATTTATTTTTTAGAATTCTTTTTTTTTTTTTACACTTTTTAACTTCCAAGTGGGCTAACAAGGGGTGCACGTTGAGAACCCCATAAAAGTGATCGGGTCACCCTTTGCCATATGCTGAGCTTTTTTATATGGGGTGTGTACAGTGATGACGGGGTGCTTTAACCACTTCAGCCCCGGACGATTTTACCCCCTTCCTGACCAGAGCACTTTTTGCGATTCGGCACTGCGCCGCTTTAACTGACAATTGCGCGGTCGTGCGACGCTGCACCCAAAACAAAATTGACGTCCTTTTTCCCCCACAAATAGAGCTTCTTTCACTGGTTTTTATTTGTTGCGCTTTAAACAAAAATAGAGAGCCAATTTTGAAAAAAAAAAGCAATATTTTTTACTTTTTGCTATAATAAATATCCCCCAAAAATATATAAAAAAACGTCACATTAAGCGTATATTGATTGGTTTGCGCAAAAGTTATAGCGTCTGCAAAATAGGGGATAGGTTTATGGCAATTTTATTATAATATTTTTTTTATTAGTAATGGCGGCGAGCTGCGATTTTTATCATGACTGGGACATTATGGCGGACACATCGCACACTTTTGACACTATTTTGGGACCATTGTCATTTATACAGCGATCAGTACTATAAAAATGCACTGATTACTGTGTAAATGACACTGGCAGGGAAGGGGTTAAACACTAGGGGGCGATCAAGGGGTTAAGTGTGTCCTAGGGAGTAATTCTAAATGTGGGGGGGGGTGGGCTCACTACAACATGACAGAGATCACTGCTCCCAATGAGAGGGAGCAGTAGATCTGTCATGTCACTAGGCAGAACAGGGAAATGCCTTGTTTACATAGGCATCTCCACATTCTACCACTCTATGACATGATTGCGGGACCCCCGGGCATGCTTGCCACAATTTAAAGGGAACATATCTGTACGCCCATTTGCCCAGCCGTGCCATTGTGTTGACGTATATCAGCGTGCAGCCGTCAGCAAGTGGGTAAAGGGGACGTACAGGTACGCCCATTTGCCCAGTCATGCCATTTTGCCGACGTATATTGTCGTGCGCTGGTCAGCATGCGGTTAAACATTTTTCTAATTATTTGTATTTATTTCAATTTCCATAATATTTTATTAGAAGTATTCAGGGATACAAGAATAGGTACACAAAAGTTACGTGGGCCCACCGGCCTGAAGACACATTTGAGTTCCATAGTCATAACAGTGATAAAACGTTTTATGCGGGAAGAATGCAGAACAGAACATTTGTAAATATTCGGAAGTTGGATATATATTAGAGTATACATGAGTTTTGTATCATATAGGCCTATGAAGGCCGCTTCTATAGAGAAATCCTAATCCTACTATCGATTCTGGTGTGAGTTGAGCTGACTTCTTGAGATCGGCGGAGTTGGATAGATTTTACTAGGATAATGTGGGGGTGTAGCTTGCAGAGTGGCTCGTGCCCTAGGGTGGATGTTGTTTGTGGTTGGGGGTATATCCAAGGTTGACAGTCCTGCTGGCCACCTTGATTCATTCCAATTTTTGCGTCTAAGTGGGTATAGGAAGCCAGGGGTAGGAGGGGGAGAAGGAGCGGATCGGCTGTGTATCATTCGGTGCGAGAGAGGAAGGAGGGGAGAGAGAGACATCAATGCCGGCTCTGACGTCATTGGTTGCTAGATGCGAGGCGGTCATAGCAACCAGTGGCTGGGAGTAGACTCAGAAGGTGGAGGCAGAACCGGAGCTAGCAACACAGCGGCTCAGTCCATACCTGTCCCCTGCATCCCCAGTGTCCGTTTTTTTTAGTTTGGGGGCACAGTATAATGTTGGGGGGGCATGGCCCCCTCTGGCCCCCCATAGTGATGCCACTGGGAGGGGGTGGTAGTAGGGAGAGAGCAGGAGAGGGGGGGATAGATGGGGGTATGAGAGGAGGGGTGTAGCTATAGGTAAGAGCTATAGATATGTAGGAGATGAGGGATAGGAGGGGGATGGATCGAGACAGGGGGGGCGGGGTGTGCCTCCAAACTAACCCTGATTTTCAACCCAACCTTCCCTACCCGTCAACAGAGTATAATTATTGATCCGGCTTAGGTGAAGGTCGGGCGTATGGTTTGGGTAAATTCTGAGGTCGTTTTAAAGTGGTACCAACAAGCCCAGTGGGCTGTGTGTTTGGAGATATTGTCATGGGAGATGAGCTCTTTCATTTCGGTGATTTTGTTGATTCTCTGAAACCGTTCTTGGATTGAGGGAGCACATGTCTTGCCCCACAGTTCTCTGATACATAACTTAGCTGCATTTATCATGTGCATGGCTAGAGATCTATGATAAGAGCATCTGGATAATGTGGGGCGGTGTAAAAGAAGTTGGGCGGGGAAACATCCAAAAGCCATGGTGGAAACTCTTGATGTTACGTCATGAACTTCTCTCCAGAACCATTGGATGATGGGGCATGCCCACTAGATGTGTATAAGAGAAACTGGTTCAGAGGTGTATCGCCATCATACATTGGACACTGATGGAGCAAATTTGTGAAGAGTTGTTGGGACTTCATCAAGTTAGGATTATAACCATTTTCTTGTGTTGTTACATTTGTCGACCCTTTAAGGATGTTTTCATGAATTTGTTCCCAATGTTCTTCCGTGACATCTAGAGAGAGTTCTTTTTCCCAGAATTGGCATCTCTTGTTGTGTACGGGATGTTTGGCAAAGAGTAACGAGTAGATGGTTGCGATAAGATGTCTTTGTGGGGTATTTTCAGAACATTCTATGGTGGTGAGTTGTCGAGTCCAATGTAGTTTGCGGCTTGGACCTTGGCGAAAGTGTCGTATTTGAAGGTGTATCCACAAAGGGAATTTATCTACCGAATCTACTATAATTTGGGAAGCGAGGTCTTTTTTGTATTTATTTAAATTATAATATATATATATATATATATATATATATATATATATATATATATATATATATATATATATATATATATATATTTATATATATATTTTTTTTTTTTTTTACACGTTTTAAGTGTATTGCTTTATTGCTATCTCAAGAAGACTAATAAGGGGTGCACTTTGAGAGCTCAATAAAGTGATCGGATTATATAATGAATTATTTTTTCTAAATTTTTTAACCTCTTTTCTTTCATTTAACTTTATTGCTATCAAAGGAGGCTAACAAGGGGTGCACTTTGGGAGCCCAATAAAAGTGATCGGGCCACCCATTTAGGGTGTGTACAAAAGTGATCGGACCACCCATTTGGGGTGTGTACAGGGGTGATGGGGGTGCTTTATTTTCTTTTATGATTATTATTATTATTTATTTTATATAATTAATTATTTTTTCTACATTTTTTAACCTCTTTTCTTTCATTTAACTTTATTGCTATCAAAGGAGGCTAACAAGGGGTGCACTTTGGGAGCCCAATAAAAGTGATCGGGTCACTCATTTGGGGTGTGTACAGGGGTGATGGGGGTGCTTTATTTTATTTTCTTTTATGATTATTATTATTATTTATTTTATATAATTAATAATTTTTTCTACATTTTTTAACCTCTTTTCTTTCATTTAACTTTATTGCTATCAAAGGGGGCTAACAAGGGGTGCACTTTGGGAGCCCAATAAAAGTGATCGGGTCACTCATTTGAGGTGTGTACAGGGTTGATGGGGGTGCTTTATTTTCTTTTATTATTATTATTATATTTATTTATTTTATATAAATTAATTATTTTTTCTAAATTTTTTAACCTCTTTTCTTTCATTTAACTGTATTGCTATCAAAGGGGGCTAACAAGGGGTGCACTTTGGGTGCCCAATAAAAGTGATTGGGCCACCCATTTGGGGTGTGTACAGGGGTGATGGGGGTGCTTTATTTTCTTTTATTATTATTATTATTTATTTTATATAATTAATAATTTTTTCTAAATTTTTAAACCTCTTTTCTTTAATTTAACTGTATTGCTATCAAAGGGGCTAACAATGGGTGCACTTTGGGAGATGGGGTGCTTTATTTTCTTTTATTATTTATTATTATTATTATTATTTATTTTATATAATTAATTATGTTTTCTGAATTTTTTTAACCTCTTTTCTTTCATTTGACTTTATTGCTATCAAAGGGGGCTAACAATGGGTGCACTTTGGGAGCCCAATAAAAGTGATCGGGCCACCCATTTGGGGTGTGTACAGGGGTGATGGGGGTTCTTTATTTTCTTTTATGATTATTATTATTATTTATTTATTTTATATAATTAATTATTTTTTCTACATTTTTTAACCTCTTTTCTTTTATTTAACTTTATTCCTATCAAAGGGGGCTAACAATGGGTGCACTTTGGGAGCCCAATAAAAGTGATCGGGTCACTCATTTGGGGTGTGTACAGGGGTGATGGGGGTGCTTTATTTTCTTTTATGATTATTATTATTATTTATTTTAAATAATTAATTATTTTTCTAAATTTTTAAACCTCTTTTCTTTCATTTAACTTTATTGCTATCAAAGGGGGCTAACAATGGGTGCACTTTGGGAGCCCAATAAAAGTGATCGGGCCACCCATTTGAGGTGTGTACAGGGGTGCTTTATTTTCTTTTATGATTATTATTATTATTATTATTAGTTATTTATTTTATATAATTAATAATTTTTTCTACATTTTTTAACCTCTTTTCTTTCATTTAACTTTATTGCTATCAAAGGGGGCTAACAATGGGTGCATTTTGGGAGCCCAATACAAGTGATCGGGCCACCTATTTGGGGGTGTGTACAGGGGTGATGTAGGGGCTTTATTTTCTTTTATTATTATTATTATTTAATTTATATAATTAATTATTTTTTCTACATTGTTTAACCTCTTTTCTTTCATTTAAGTTTATTGCTATCAAAGGGGGCTAACAATGGGTGCATTTTGGGAGCCCAATACAAGTGATCGGGCCACCTATTTGGGGTGTGTACAGGGGTGATGGAGGTGCTTTATTTTCTTTTATTATTATTATTATTTATTTAATTTATATAATCAATAATTTTTTCTAAAAAAATGTAACCTCTTTTCTTTCATTTAACTTTATGGCTATCAAAGGGGGCTAACAAGGGGAGCACTTTGGGAGCCCAATAAAACATATAGTGATATATACATATATATGATCAGACTGCCCGGATCACTTTTATCGGGAAGCCCTTCACCGGCTTTTAAAGCTGGCACCAAGCTCACAGTTGCAGCCATGAGCTTGATTTAACCCCTTGTCTACCACACCATTTATAAACCTACCTTAGTAGACAAGTAGTTGAAGTGGAAGTAAACCCTCCTATGGTTTTCAGCCAAGGAAGCGGCCATCTTGGCTTCTGTTTAATCTACAACTGCCGTGATGCTGCACATGGGATCAGTTATGACACCGGCCATTGGATGGTTTGCCAGTCTGGTTGAGAGCACAACCAATGGGAGGGTTACATTCCCGGCACGTGGCGGAAATGTAACTTATTTGAAACGCTTAAAAGGGTTTACTTTCGCTTTAAGGGTAAACATTCATGCATACCGCTTTTGACTTTCTCACTCTACAAAATCTTTCATATTTATTATATATATATTTTTTTTAATTCCCCCCTTTGTCAGAACGTCTCCACGCCTGGAAATACCAAGCCTTCAGAGACAGCCCAAATCTAATTAATCAACTTTGCAAAACGCACAGCTTTCCTCCAAGTAGAAGCTGCACTTTCAACTACCTTGGGAGCCATTTTCTTGTTTTTCATGCATTTTTTTTTACGTTATCTAATTATTGCACATCTAAATAAAGGTTTTTGCTGGTACATGCCTTGATTAATTGGATATGTATTTCTCTATCAGGTCAGTAATCACTAAAGGATTGATGACAAGCTTCAAAAATCGAGTCAGACTTTGACGAAAGAAATGCAATTATTTCACAATTAAAAGATCTTCTGACATGTAGCCTGCATTAGCTGGAAATTAAATTTGTTATTAAGCAAAATAATTAAAATAAATCAATGTTTCCGCGGGAAGAAGGAGGGAAGACTTTAATCAAATGTTTGTACATGGTGGGTGTTGGTAGTTATTACTAATCTAATGAGGACCAGAGTCATGCCTTGAATAGGTAAGTGATTTTTGAAGCTAAATCAAAGAAAAGTAGCTTTTTCAATTTTAACAAATATTTTGTATTTCTATGTACCTTAAAGAGCAGGGCTTCTCAACCAGGGTTCCATGGAACCCTGTTGTTCCTCGAGAGGTTGCTAAGGGTTCCTTGAGCAAGGAGCAATTTCTGCCTCTCAGATAAGTTCCCACTTATACCATTGATCTTTTTAGCTATCTGTAAGGTGGGTAATTCTTCCCAATGACCTCAAGTGTGAGGAACGTTCTTCCCACTGACCATCACACTAATGTATCATGAGTTGTAGATATAGTCATTTTTAGCAGGGGTTCCCTGAGACCAGAAAGTTATTTCAAGGGTTCCTCTGTGTTGATGAGGTTGAGAAAGGCTGTTATAGAGAATGTCGGATATTATATCCCTAGTATCCTACCAATCAGACAGCTGCCCATAAAAAAATCTTGACCACATCAAGATTTGTACGGGCACATCCATTTTGTTCCGGGTTGGTTGATGTCCAATGTGATCCAACCCCCATCCTGTGAGCTCAGGTAATCATGGACACACCCCCTGGACATAACTGAGTACAGCTACATTCGGGACATTCTTACCTTTTTTTTTTTTTGTCAGCCAGTGGTGAGCTGAATGAAAAAAAAAAAAAACATAGAAACACACGATCAGAATTCTCGTCGGAAAAAGCTCTGACGGTTTTCCAGACGGAATTCCGATGGAATTCCGTTCAAACTGTCTTGCCTACACACGGTTGCACCCAGCACATATCCCCTTACCCCAAATGAAAAGATCCCTCTCTGTCCTCCTGCTGCGCTGTCCCTCTGTCCTCTTCCCGCGGCGTCCTTCTGTTCTCCTTCCATGAAGATGACATGGCGGATCTTAAAAAGGAAGGGGTGTGGCCTTGACAGGAAAGGGTGGGTCATATTTAAATTAGGGGGTGCGTGAGTTAAGTCAATCCAAGGGCAGCACAAAACCTAAATACACCACTGGTGTCAGGGATTTATTTATACGGACTTGCAAAGTAACATAAAGGTTTACTTTATTCCTTCTCATGTCTATAGATTCATGATCTAGTCCAGCTCTAATATTACGGCCGGATCGCCTGTAATAATTTGTGGCGGTTCCCGGCAGCCTTTGCCTTCCCAGGAACAATACTTCAGCTCTTTTTCTTTGCAATATACGACTATCCTGGCAATTAATATTTCCCTGAGTTGCATTCTTATTTGTTTGTTGTTCAGAGCAAACACTCAGAAATGAGACATTTAGATATGCAGGGACATGATGTAAATGTTTGTTCATCCGTTTTTATAATTCCTGCGCAGCGAGCGCACGCGCCGCTCATAAGGAAATCGTAATTATTCAGCCCCGAACTTCAAATATGATCCTGAATTACATTTCTAGAATCATAATTCTTTTATGAATATTTACTTTTCCTGTGTGGTTTATTTCAGAGAGCCGCCGCTCGGAACATGTTCACTGGAAATATCTCGGCAATGAAATGTGATGATTTCCTCTTTTTTTTTTTTTTGTAACTTGATTAAACAAATTCAAAGTTAAAATATTTATACACTCCAAGTTTACGGGAAATGTTTATTAAAGAAGAAATCCAGACAGATGTAAAAACCTCTATTTAGTCCATATATGTTTCCAGTTATTTAACATTGTGACGTGCGCCTACCCATGACCCTGCTTTGTATTGATCTCCAAACGTTTCTTGCAGACTGGATTATACTCTGGAGCTTGTTGATAAAATGTAATTGGTCCAAAGTAATTATATAGCTCTGACATATACTGCAGTGCTGTACAGAGAACACTAAGCCAGTCGCATCAGTCTCTGCACCAGAGGATCTTCTCCACCAGGTGGTGCTGTTTTGCAAGGTGCTGTTGGCTCACTCTGCTTTGTTCTCAGTTGGAGTAAACATCAAGCCTGGGCCTGTCCTGCAGGCTTCTCCCCCAACCACCATGCAGTGGGTTGGAGGAGATGAAGGTGGAGGCTCTCCAGAGGCACTGAGGCCTACTCCATGTGCTCAAGCTGAAATGGATCCTGGGCCTGTACCTATGCAAGACTAGTCCTTACTAGTCTTCCAGGATAAAGTGTTGAACAGACTTCGCTGCATTGCTAAGGAGGAACAGAAACTTTCTGTCATGAAAGAAGATCTCGGGAAAAAGAAATCCCTGCACAGTAAGTCTGGAAACAGTAAGAGGGAAGTCTCCAAGCTGAAGTCTCTGGAAGAGGCATTGAGAAGCAGGAGAAGTTGGCCGCCTCTCTGAAGGAAAGCAGCGGTGTGTTCAGAGAAAAGTGTGAGAATAAGGAGAGATTCCAATAGAAGAAGGAAAGTGCCTGTGCCACTTACAGCCAGAGGGTGGATACCAGAGCAATGTCGACAGTATGGATGGGGGGTAAGGAAGTGGCTTCACATGGTAACCCCAGTACTACCCCTGTCTCAGGATCTGTCATGTCTGAGTCAGTATCTGCCCCTCTCCCCAGCAGCCTGGGTCATCTCAGGAGGAGCTTGAGGGAAACGGCCGATTGCTGCAGGCCATTACAGAAATAGAATCTCCCCTGAGCGGCACGGACTCATCAGATGAGGATCATGATAATGGACTATGTGATGAAAATCTCTCTCAATGTGTGGAGGACTTTCCAGAGATTGCATCGGCCAACAGATCCTTGCAATCAGCAGGGAATGCAGGAGGAGCTGACTGCGAGGAGTCCTACATGGACACTAATGGTGCAGAGCAGGAATTTCGCATGAACCTTGAAACTGCAGAGCAGGAGGGCCATGTGAACACTGAAAAAGCTGGTGTTTTTTCTAAACAGAAGACTTTACTTGATGATGGGACTGCTGGTATCAGTGGTACTTCCGGGACTATGGTGAGCGGGACTGTTGTGCTGAAGGAGGATCAAGTGGTGGGTAATTTACCAAACCAGATTTCAGAGGTTCCTATGCAGCCAGTTAATATTCCTATGCAGTCAGTTAACGTGTCATCTGTCCCAGTTAGGAATTATGCTAAGGCTGTGTCGGGACAAAGTCATGCTGCTGCTAGTGGAAGGGAGCCAGTTGTGCGACTTTCATCTAACACACCTTCCATTAAACGCAGGAATGTGGTACAGCTTAGGTGGGAAGGAGGAGATATTCATTCCACCTATAAGGAGGGTGGTTGTGGATAAGATCCTAGCCATGGGATTTAAGGCGGAGGATATTTATGCTCTTATCAGTCCGGCTGGTTCCTTTGAATATAATTTGTCATTTGTGTGTCCATAATCGCTGGATCTGTTTTGGGAGCGGTTTAAGCATGCATATAGGGGCCAGCCGGACTGGAAGGGGCTTGTCCCCAAAGTTGTCTCATGACAGCTCTTGATTAAGAATGTGACTATCCTAACTAGGAATGAGTCTATACCAGCCAAGGATTTATGGGGCTGGTGGAGGAGGTTTGGTGATAGAGGAATCTAGACGGGTGGGTAGTCAGTGTCAATGAGGTTGAGTGTGTGTGGGAATGTGGTCCAGCATTTGTCCTCCTCTGCCTTTATTGGTAGAGATAGGATTACCGTCTTTTACCCTGGTCAACCTAAGCTGTGCCACAAATGTGGAGTCAAGAGACATTTCTCCTCTAAATGTCCAGAACAGAAGTGCTCGTTGTGTCAGGAACTGGGGCATCTGGCGAGGGACTTTAACATCATTAAATGTAACCTATGTGATAAGGTTGGTCATCCTTATAGCCAGTGCCCTGAGGCTTTGCACAATAAGCCTGAGTTAGTGGAGGAATTCTTCCATCTGGATAGAGAAGAGTCTGGGTTGGCAGAGGTTGTACCAGGGGATCCTAGTGTCTCTGCCCCGTCAGAATCTGTGTCTGTGAGGCCCTCTGTGGTGTCAGTGTCCCCCCAGTCTGTGGGCTCCCAGTCAGTGTCAGAAAGTGTGGTTATCAAGTCTGTGTCTGCACCTATTGTTTCTCCTAGTGTAGGGAAGGCAGTGGAGGGTGCTGGACCAGCGTGTATGGTGGTACCAACTCCTCTTCCTCAGCATGGCATAAGTGAGGCTGGAGGTCGGCAGACACCAAGGGGTGGAGTAAGGGATGGATTGAATGATGATGGTGGGAGCTGGGAAGGGAATGAGGGTGGCTGGTTAAGAATGCAAGGTGAATTATGTGGAAGTCAGGGTATATGATGTGGGGGGAGGGGTTAATGGGGGGTTTTGAAATCACATCCTGATGGCGATTAAATCTCAAAAGGTTTCTTAGCCTGGATTGTGTTTAAGTTGAGGTTCGGGGTTTGTAGTCTCTTTTTTGTTGTCATTAAAATATGTTTCCTAATATGTTATCTTGTCAGGAAACGGTTTTCTTTACTTGCTGATGTAAGCACGCTTGTTTTTGTTTAGTTGTTGTTTATTTTTGTGTAAATACGTTTTTATTAATAAGCTGTATGTTTGTATGATTTTTTAATAAAAAAAATTACACTCTAATGTCCCCCCCACAGTCACACACTATTATTATTATACATTTATATAGCAGCCCTTTGCCCTTAGGCACCACTATTCTTCCCACTGATACCAATGATGGGGCACCATTCCTTCCACTGACACCAACAATCGGGCAATTTTATTTCCACTGACAGCACTATTCCTCCAATTAATACCAATGATGAGGCACTATTACTCCAATTAATACCAATGATGGGGCTCTATTCCTCCTTCAACTAACTACGAACACAAATTTTTTTTTACTCCCACTGACACTAGGGTGTTTTCTACTCACACTGGCCACTCCAGCTCCCTTAAGTTTCAAGAGCAGTCAATCTGCCCTTTGTTTAGAAATTTTGGAGACTCCTGTGTTAGACAATCCTGTCTTTTTCGTGAACCTTGAACTCTTTGCTCCACCCATGAACTTCCTGATTTAAGCCATGTCTTTGCACTTCCTGTTTACCAGATTATTGTGCTCTCTCCAGCCCATATCTCACCCTTGCCACTTCTGCTGTCGTCCATATCTCTTCTACCACTTGTTACCGACCTTTGAATTGTTCCTAGTCTATGCTTCCTCTTGATCCCTACCTGCAACCACTTGTTGGTTTGTGACCATTGGCTGGTTTACTGACTTCGCTTCTGCATGATCCCTATCTGCTTTATCTGCTACTGGACCCCAGCTTGCTCATCTCCTGATGGGGCGATCCGGAGGAGTTCTGGTGAATACTGGTTAGGGCTTAAACCCTGCACTTTGGGTGAGCCCGCATCATCCGCCAGTGTGACCTGCTTGTATACCTATCCTGCTGGTGAGTGGAAGCCTCTATGCTGCTATAGCTACTTGTCTCTGAGCCTGACCCCTGACAGTGACACAGGTGCTTATTGTTTTGCCTGTGCTGAGTGTGTATAGACAATCCAGGCAGCGGGCAGTGGCTTCTAGGTCCAGGCCAGGGCTGTAATACAAAGGGATGTTCAGCTGCAGTTCACTCCGCCTGCCCACCTGGTGACAGGCAATACTTTAATTAAATGCTGTAGCTGTGTCAGAAACCATGAATCAGACGGAGACAGAAGTACAGTTAAATCACACTTGTTTACTAATAAAAGTAATTAGAACAAACGTAGTCACAACAGCCAGAAAGTCGGGGAGCCAGGGATCAAAGTAGTGGAACAGCAAGCAGGATCTGGAGCCATAAGGAATGTCAGCCAAGCAAGTCTTTAACAGGAATGCAGGAGATAGTCTCTGTGAAGTTGACCAAGGTGAAGTCATAGATCATGTGGGCTGGATGGCTTAAGTAGGCAGGACTGACGAGCAGGATATCATCAACATGTGAGTCACTGTGGAGAGATAGGCGCTGGCAATTAGCTGAGCGGACAGCTCAGAGAAGGGAGGGCTGAGCCTAGCCCTGACACGCTGTGCTGTTGATGTTGCTTAGCAGCATTGAACAGGGTATCCTGGGGGGATTTTACCCCCTATCCCTCCCCTTATCTATGCCCTTAATACCAGACCACTCACATTTCTTGAATTGGAATCTCAGTATAGAAGTTGCCATTTTCCTTTTTTACAATTAAATCTGAGAGTAAAGTGTTCTCCTGGTAGAGTCAAGGCCTTGTGTGTGCTCTTCTGTGTGTCTAAAAGGTGCTGGAACCCTGAGATTATTCTACTGAGGTTACAATGGAAAAGTATTGCAATGCTGTTTGAACTAGGTTTCTGCATTCTGGGCTGATGGCTTCTACATGTCAGCTTCCAACTTCCTTGGTTTGTAATGTAACAAAATGGATCTGAGATTAACAAATAGGAAGGTTATGAAGCTTTTCTTTCGTTTTATTCATTTAAATCTTTTATTCATTTAAACCATGACTTTGAAATGTTTGCATAGTACTTTCTGACTCACTGACAGTAGTGATTTCATGTGTTGACTACTTTTTATGTATTTTTTATGTATCCCTTGTGATACTATATACTTCATTTACTTAAATATTCTTTTGTTGTACTTTTGCAGCACCAATGGAGTCGAAATGTGTTGCCCCAATTTGATCTTACATTGAAATAAAATCATATCTGGACTAATAGTTTGTGAATTTGGTGCTTTAAACTCATTTACTGTTTTGTGTCAGAGTTCCTTTATATATATATATATATATATATATACACACACACACATATATATATATATATATATATATATATATATATATATATATATATATAAAGAATATACACACACACACACATATATATATATATATATATATATATATATATATATATATATATATATATATATATATATATATATATATATATATATATATATATATATCTTATCTATCTATATAATTTTTTTTCACAAATATATATTTTAGTTGTTTATTTGTATTTATTTAGTACTTAGTCCTTCTCCTCAGTGCCCATCAGTACTGCATATCAGTGCCCATCAGTGCTGCATATCAGTGCCCATCAGTGCTGCATATCAGTACTCATCAGTGCTGTATATTAGTGCCCATCAGTGCTGCATATCAGTGCCCATCAGTGCTGAATATTAGTGCCTTCTCATCAGTGCCCACCAGTGCCACCTCACTAGTGCCCTTAAGTGCAGCCTCATTAGTGCTCATCAGTGAAGGAGAAAAATTACTTGTTTACAAAGCTTTTTAAACAGAAACAGAGAAAAACGTTTTTTCAAAATTGTTCGTCTTTTTCTATTTGCAAAAAATAAAAAACCCAGTGGTAATTAAATACCACCAAAAGAAAGTTCTATCCGTCTCAAAAAAGGTTAAAAAATAAGCATGGGTACAGCATTGCAAAACCGCGCAATTGTTATTCAAAGTGCGATAGCACTGAAAGCTGAAAATTGGCCTGGGCAGGCAGGGGATAAAAGTGCCGGGTATTGAAGTGGTTAAAGCAGCAATTTCCCTTTCATTTAATAAAGTTAATTGATACCACCATTATAACTTACACAAAACACTGCAGCACAAATCTGGAATAGTTCACTGAAAGAAAAAAAAAACTCTCAGCTATTATGCGGACGGCGCTTCCTTCACCGCGGTCCCTTTAAGAAAATCATTTTGTTTAAAGAGAAAACTTGCTGAAAGGCAAATTTCCCATTTCCCCTGACTGATTCCAGCACGGGTCAGCAGCAATGCACAAAGGAGACCGGCTTAATAAAGAGCTATGAAGACGTCCCTGGCTGCCTTTAACTGCTCCCCATCCATCTCCGTCGCCCCCCCCCCCCCCCCCAACCGCATCGGTGCAGGCGAATAACGAAGCGACAGTCGAGTCAAATAATTACAAAATAATCATTTGGAGCTACTGAAGTTTGGCTGTGTAGTTCAGTGGCCTAAATGTATTATGACACGGCTGTCATTTAATTATGGAACACAAGAACTTTTAACAATACAAAACGGTTTGAGCTTTCTTTACATCAAAAGTGCGTCGGGGAGTGAAGGAGCCGCGAGAAGCAAAGAAAATAACAAAGAAATCGTGCTTGGCTAGGGGAGGAATTTGGCCACCTGCAGTGCTTCAAGCTAACAAGTTGTACTTACAGTAGGGCTTATTAAAATTTAAATAGCTCATGTACAGAACATTTTGACTGTTTTTTTATGCTTTTTCTGTTAAATTACTCAGGGAACTTGTTGAACTGTGAAGACTCTAGGTTCAGGACTATTACACTTACAGAAAAGATTTTTTTTTATTTTAACTTGCTTTTACAAGGATTTTTTATTGTTTTTATTTTTATCTATGCAGATCATGCTTTGTCAACAATGTATCAAGAGATTTTAGGGAATTGTAAGAATAATATTATTCATAGTACACACTTTAGACCAGGCTTAGAGGAACTGTAGTAGAATTTCATATTAACCAATATATATGTTATGTTATTTATATTATTATTCATATTATTATATTATTATTATTATTATTATTATTATATATTAGTGGTTTTATCAATATTATTATTCAATAAGTAAAGCGATTAAGTTAGTAATCTTTAATAATGTATACTATATTTTTCATAGATTTAGAAAGACTTCATTTTTAAATGTTGAACTTTAGATGACCTCTCTGCTTCTTTCTGATATTTTTTATAAGATAGTTTACTGGGTAAAAGTTCATTAGGATACTTCATAGTTTTTAAATTCACTAATTAGAAGAAGAGAGAACTTTTGACAGCAGTTGAAATATAGCTGATAAGATAAGCACCGTCAAAGATAAGTGATACAGGTGGTTTAAAATAATTATGTGGAGTAAGGGAAAGTTATGTACATTAATTAAGTTTGACAGGGTGAAACAAAGGTCTGTTTGTGCCCTCATTAAAACTGTTAAAAATACATACATACAGTGAGACATATAACACATCTGGTGGGGTTATTGAAAGTTCATTCTCCCAAAGTCATAAATCTGTAATCCTTGAAGTTAAGTTAAATCTTATCAAGATGAGGAGAGTTTGATAACACAGCTGGGTTCCATACTGTCTCTACACATGTGTTTTTAATTGGACAAAACCAGTTATAAATCACTTTAATGAACATATAGGAATTCTGGGAATGAATACGTTTGTCTGGTTGTAGAACAGGTGTCAGATTTATGGTTAGTTACATTGACCTAGATCGTAGCAACCAATCATGTTGTACCTAATATGCTTGCATTGTAAGAAACTGTATAAATTAGACATGCATCTTGTAATACTTTGAACATAATCCTGTATGTTCCAAGCTGTTAATAAGCCTGCATCACTGAGGTCCTGCCTGGTTCGATACTTTACTATTCTACTTTAACCCTGGGAATAATTTTCAGATGTTCAGGGATGATAAGGGACTATATACAAGATTTTAGTAATGAGAACGGTGTCATTAGCAGTAATCAGCATGGATTCATGAAGAATCATTCTTGCCAAACCAATCCATTAACCTTCTATGAGGAGGTGAGTTGCCATTTAGATAAAAGAAGGCTCGTAGACGTGGTGTATCTGGATTTTGCGAAACATTTGACACAGTTCCCCATAAACGTACAGACCATATTGGCCCCAAAAAGAATGAGGAAGGACATCTGGTTACAAAGGATGGGGAGATGGCGAAGGTATTGAATTTATTCTTCTCCTCAGTCTTCACAAGGGAATCGGGGGGCTTCAGTAACCAAAACTGCAGTGTTTATCCCCATGACACATCACATGAAGCACCTCCATTGTTAACAGAGGACAGAATTAAAATTAGACTTGGGGAACTTAACATTAATAAATCACCTGGACCAGATGGCTTGCACCCGAGGGTACATAGGGAACTCAGTCAGGTAATTGCCAGACCATTGTTCCTAATTTTTACTGACAGTCTACTGACTGGAATGGTACCAGGTCATTGGAGAAAAGCCAATGTAGCACCAATATTTAAAAAGGGCCCAAAATACATCCCTGGGAATTACAGACCAGTTAGCCTAACATCAATAGTATGTAAACTCTTGGAGGAGATGAAAAGGGACTATATACAAGATTTTGGTAATGAGAATGGTGTCATTAGCAGTAATCAGCATGGATTCATAAAGAGTCGTCCTTGCCAAACCAATCTACTAACCTTCTATGAGGAGGTAAGTTGCCATCTAGATAAAGGAAAGCCCGTAGACGTGGTGTATCTGAATTTTGCAAAATCATTTGACACAGTTCCCCATAAACGTTTATTGTAAAAAATAAGGTACGTTGGCATGGACCATAGGGTGAGTACATGGATTGAAAACTGGCTACAAGGGCAAGTTCAGAGGGTGGTGATAAATGGGGAGTACTCGGAATGGTCAGGGGTGGGTAGTGGGGTCCCCCAGGGCTCTGTGCTGGGAACAATCCTGTTTAATTTGTTCATAAATGACCTGGAGGATGGGGTAAACAGTTCACACACACATAGGTTGGACTTGATGGACTTTTTTCAACCTCACCTATTATGTAATTATGTTGGAGAACCACTGCTGAAACCAACTCATTGGTGGCCAGCAGTGGTGGCCGGTGGTAATATTTTTATGGGGGGGGTGGCAAACAGTACTACTCCACCCCTGGTCGGTCGGGTCTGGATCACTCACCCCATCTATGGCCAATTGGGACTCTTCTCTTTTCAGCAAATCAGAAAATGGGTCTCAGACCTGCTTCTGATTGGCCAGATTGAGGATCAGTGTTTCAATACCGAATATTCATTCACTGTTGTAACACCTGGGTGGGCTCCTGGCGCAATGCTCTGCGTCACGAGCCCACCCTATTATGAAGCCTATTAGAGCCTCTGGCTCTAATCAGGTGCTTCAAAATAACACACCCGCCGCTGTAATTCATGCGCCCAGGTCAAGGAACCCCTAGCAACCTAGAGTATCCTTTTGGTTCCACAGAACCCTGATTGAGAATGGTTGCTTTAGACCACAGGTGTCAAACTGGCGGCCCTCAAGCTGTTACAGAACTACAAGTCCCATGAGGCATTGCAAGGCTGACAGTTACAAGCATGACTCCCACAGGCAGAGTCATGATGGGACTTGTAGCTCCCCAACAGCTGGAAGGCCACCAGTTTGACACCCCTGCTTTAGACTGTTGATTGGTGTAAAAAGTCAACTTTTGGGAGGCAAGGAGGGCAGCAGGGTGTTGGACCCTACCCTGATATACAGTGAGGTAGGTTGGCTCTTAGTCAATGATAGGTAGGAGGTCCCCCAGAGGAGTCTGCTTGTAAGACTCCATGACTTGGATTGTAAGGTTGGGATGGGTGATTGGGTGGATTGTAAAAGAAGAAAAAAAAGGGGGTGGAAGGAGGAATCTGAGAACAAAATCTGGGAGCGCACGCGACCACACCGCGGAAAATTCAAAAGGGATGTACAGGTACACCCATTTGCCCAGCCTTGCCATTCTGACGACGTATATGTACATGCGGTGGTCGGAAAGTGGTTAAAAACACTTCAAATTGATACAGCTGCACTTTCAAAGTCCCCTCATCAGTAGCTTAGAGGTCCAAATACACTGATCAGAGATTATCTAATACTGAGTAGGTCCCACTATTGCAGCCAAAACTGCCCTGAACCTTCAAGGCATTGGGGGGTTTACTAAAACTGTTGTATTCAAAGTCTGGTCCAGCTGTGCATGGTAACCAATCAGCTTTGAACTTCAGCTTGTTCAGCAAAGCTTTTGCAATAAAACCTGGAAGCTGATTGGTTATTATGAACAGCTGCCCCAGATTATGTGTGTGACGGAACCACTTGGCACCCCGATTAGGTGCTTTCTTCTGCCAAACAGTGCCTCCTGCCCTCCAAACTGCTCCGAGCAGACCGAGAGCTAATACCAGCCTTTGCCACAGCTATCACACACAGACAAGATGTGAGGAAAAAATGCAACAGAAATTATATGTAAGGATTGAACAAGTCAAAAAATTGGTGGAATTTGTAGGCACATAATGAGAGGGAGAATCAATAATAAGGTATACATTTTATTACAGCATAATTAAAAAACATATAAACAACATATAAACCTGTATAGACACAGTTACCAGTTACCCAATAATGCAGTTACAGAGGGCTGGATCTAAGGTAAGAAAATTGATTTGATAATGTATCAAAGTGAGAGAAAAATTTCTGATCCAGTAATGCCTCCAAAGACGTGCTTGTCGACTTTTTCGTTTATTGATTCTCCCTCTAATTATGTGCCCACAAAGTCCACCAATTTTTTGACTTGTTCAATCCTTATATATATATGTTGGATGTTGGCATGTTGAGGGTCTTCCCTTCCTATCCAAAGAAATTACTTTTTATTGAAACTCATACCCATATTTTATACCCCACAGGAGGATATTCCCCTCCTGATCATATTACCCTAACAATACAAACTGTACACAGGAATATAATTAACATAGCTAAACAACCGCCAACATATAATATAAACATCCAGCTAATTAACCACTTCCTGCCCAAGGTAAATTATATGACGTCCTGGATTTGAGTGGAGATATCTGAATGATGCCTGCAGCCCCTGTCAAACAAGACCCGTTCAAGTGACTAGCACTGCTCTGTAAGCGCCCCACAACCACGTACAATACAGGCGGCAAGGAGGCAATAGCTGCACCACCACAGTGAGCGATCAGTACCGAACGTTCACTGTGTTCATTAAGGAAAGGAATGTTCATTCACAATGGCTCACCATCCTGAAATAACCCTCTGTGTGCCCTTAGCAGCTGCCAGCATGAGAGGAGGGTAACTCACAGCACTGTGGGGGAAAGGGGGCATGCTGGGGTCCCAGACAGCAGGGGGAAGGGCTTGCAGATGCTAGAACTGATCCCCCTGCAGTATAGCTAGCGGGAGAAAGAAAAGTAGAATCCAACAGCACTACAGGGGGATCCTCAAGAGTCACAAGTATCAGCAATAAGGCAGTACAGCCAGTCCTCCCGGACCCCCCTTCTAAATTAATAGAGCCTTGGCCCAGTACAGGAGGCCTGTATGTACTGCCTTATCAACGGCCTTGAATTGAGGCCTGGAGAAGTCGGAGGCCAAATCAACATCTTAAACTGGATGTGTTCCTCAAACCATTCTTGCATTCATTGGACCAGGCCACCTTCTTCCATTACGCCTCCATGGATCAAACTTTCCATAGTACATCCTGGTGCCATCTCTTCCCCAGGTAAGTAACCCACCCACACCCGACCATCCATGTGAAAGAAAACGTGATTCATCAGACCAGGTCACCTTCTACCTTTGCTCCATGGTCCCGTTCTGATGCTCGCATGCTCATTGTACACCTTGACCTGTCTGTGGCTACACAGCCCCATACACAACAAACTGCGATGCACTGTATGTTCTGTCACCTTTCTATCAGAACCAGCATTCCTTTTTTTCAGCAATTTAAGCTCCAGCAGCTCTTCGATTGTATCAGACAACACGGGCCAGCCTTCGCTCCTCACTTGCATCAACAAGCCTGGGCCACCCAGGAGCCTGTTGCCGGTAGACCAGTTTTCCTTCTTTGGACCACTTTTGGTTGGTCCTGACCACTGCAGACCTGGAACTTCCCACAAGAGCTGCAGTTTTGGAGTTGCTGTGACCCAGTCATCCAGCCATTACAATTTGGTCCATTTTTTCTGCTTTCAACGCATTAACCTCAGGGACAACATGTTCACTTACTGCCTAAAAAATCCAGCCGACTTTCAGGTGCCATTGTAATGAGAGAATTCATGGTTTTCACTTCACCTGTCAGTGGTCACGTTTGGCTGATCGATGTAAGTCCATATATAGGATAATCCAGCAAAATTATTTCCTATATCTCTCACATGAAGTTGTCTCTGAACACATATACGCAGATAAGTATAATGTCAGAGTTTCCTTATAAATCCATGAGAGGAATACATGCAATTCCCAATTTATGGTGTCAAGGGATACGGAAACAATGTCATTACATCAATTTCAGGATTGAATTAGGCATCCAATATCGGAGAAATAATCTTTGCCCCTTGTGTGCAATATTAGTAAAAATACACGAAGAATAATTCAAATAGACACATGGATTACATTGAAGGTTTAATATTGTAACAGAAGCCTCATAAAAGGTGAGAATTGGACACCATTTTTCCTCTGCTTAGAATTGCAATCCTGATTAGGAAGATAGCAGAAATAGGATAAATTCACGTGTCATCAAAGTGTGGATATGGGAATTATCACAATTTGCGGTTGGCAAATAATGGTTACTGTGATCCTGTAAAGTGCCTTGAGAATAAAACTCATAGCCTTCTTAGTGAAGGGGCTACAAATCAAATCTATAATGCAGTATATGGTATATGTAAAGACCCGGAACCTTACTAATAATCGCTGTATCATTGTATCATCCATGTAGACCTCACATCTTCCAAACAATATAAGTAGTACGCCCTATTCTCTAGGAGCAGAGAGGGTCCCCCAGTGGTTGGGTAGGCTGATATTTCTCCTCAGGGTAGAGGGTTTCACGTATAGTAGGGTTGTGGACAGATGGGTGCCAGGCACATTAAGATACATAAAGAGTTTATTAACTGCTATAAACTCAAGGGATAGACCAGGGGTCTCCAAACTTTCCAAACAAAGGACCAGTTTACTGTCCTTCAGACTTTGGGTGCAGACTTTGACCAGTGGAAGTAGAAAATGTCCCAGGCTTGGTAGTCTGTGGAAGTCAAAAACAAAACATTGGTAAATTATATTTTGTGGGAGGAATAGTGCCCCATAATTGTTGTCAGTGGGAGGTATAGTTCCCCATCACTGGTGTCAGTGGAAGGAATAGTCCCCTAGGGCCCAGATAACGGCAAGAAAAAGGGACCCATCTAGCCCATGGACCACAGTTTGGAGACTGCTGGAATAGAGGGTTAGGACACAAGACACCCAAAGGACACAGCAGATTTTAAGAAAGATTATACCCACAGTCTTCACGCCTATAAGCCAGACCAGCATCCTAATTCTGTTTATTAGTGGGAGAATTAGTGCCCTATCGTTGGTGTCAGTGGGATGAATAGTGCCCCGTCACTGATATTAGTCATTGGTGTCTGTGGGAGAAATAGTGCCCCATTTTTGTTGTCAAATGGGAGGAATAGGGTCCCATTGTTGGTATCAGTAGAAGGAATGGTGCTACCTCATTGGTATCAGTGGAAGGAAATGGCACCCTATCAGTGATGTCAGAGGGAAATAGTGCCTCATCACTGGTGTTGGTGGGAGGAATAGTGCCCAATTGTTGGTGTTAGTGGAAGGAAATGGTGCCCCATCATTGTTGTGCCCTGGGGCCCAGATAACGGCAAGCAAAGGGTCCCATCTAGCCCATGGGCCACAGTTTGGAGACTGCTGGAATAGAGGGTTAGGTCACAAGACACCCAAAGGACACAGTACATTTTAAGAAAGATTATACCCACAGTCTTCACACCTATAAGCCAGACCAGCATCGTAAAATTCTCAAGCACATGACGGTAGAGAAGATGCTGCAATACTTCCTCGGTGAGACACCAAACTCTCTGTAAAGTCCAAGCCAAACTCCAGCTTTTCAGGCACCTCTAGTTAACGTTCTACCCTGGTGCTCCTCCCCAGGATTGACTCGTATCCTGCTGAGAAAAGAAACATTTCTAGTGGGGTAGTGTGAGCCTAGGACCCACACTAAAGCCTTGTCCCACATGAATGAATAACACCACTTTACACCATCACATTGGGAAGGTGTGTTGAGGTGCCAGTCAGAATGAATGGCACCACTTCATACCGTCCCTTTAAGAAGGTGCCTTGGACATTGGCAGACATTGGGGTGGCATTTAGAATTAATTACATTCATCTCACTATCACGTTGAGAAGATATGTTGGAGCGCCATCCACTGGGCTGCAATACAGAATGAATGACACCATATCACAGCATCAGGTTGAGAAGGTGCATTGGGTGCCCATCATTGGGGTACCATTTAAAATGAATGGCCCTGCCTCACACCATCACTTTGAGAAGGTGCGTTGGACTGCCACTCATTAGGGTGTCATTCAGAATGAATGGCGCCACATCACACCATCATTGTGAGAAGGTGTATTGGGGTGCTATTCATTGGGGTGTCAATCAGAATGAATGGCGCCACATTACACCAGTACGTTGAGAAGGTGCGTTGGAGTGCCAGTCCTTGGGGTGCCATTCAGAATGAATGGCGTCACATTACACCAGTACGTTGAGAAGGTGCGTTGGAGTGCCAGTCCTTGGGGTGTCATTCAGAATGAATGGCGTCACATTACACCAGTACGTTGAGAAGGTGCGTTGGAGTGCCAGTCCTTGGGGTGCCATTCAGAATGAATGGCGTCACATTACACCAGTACGTTGAGAAGGTGCGTTGGAGTGCCAGTCCTTGGGGTGTCATTCAGAATGAATGGCGCCACATCACACCATCATTGTGAGTAGGTGTATTGGGGTGCTATTCATTGGGGTGTCAATCAGAATGAATGGCGCCACATTACACCAGTACGTTGAGAAGGTGCGTTGGAGTGCCAGTCCTTGGGGTGCCATTCAGAGTGAAGGGCGCCGTATCCCACCATCGCATGTAATGTGTGAGCCGGTCCTAAGTAAATTTTTTTTTGCAAAATATAACTGGAGCTAATTTTTATCCAACACTCAGTCTACTTTAAAGAACAACTTTACGAAATGTATTTCTTCTGTGTATGTGCTAAATGCTCACAAATGTGGTAATTAATATGTGTTTGATTAACAGTGATAACAAAAGGCCACCAGGCTTATTCGAATAAATACCTTACGTTATCAGGAGTGATATTTTAACAGCAATGACACCAAGTCTCCCAACTTTGGCAGCGTCTGTGAACCTGCTACCATGGCAACCAAAGTTCAACCGAAGAGCCTAGAAATAAAAAAAGAAAAAAAAAAGAAGTAAAAGAAAAAAATGTAAAATATATTCATCTCAGGGCTTGAAACTGTGATTGCCCTGTTGTGCAATTAATTATACATTGTACACTCGCCGACGTCTCGTTTGGCAGCTATTCATGCCGTATTTATTTTCCAAATTATGCAAACATTAAAATTACCAAAGAACTTTTAATTATAACGTTCATGTGCAAATATATTTAGATTAATACTAACTAACTGCAAATTAGAAATTTTCATTTTTTTTTTTTTTTTTTTTGAAAAGAGGAAACGGCATCCAATCCTGGAGGAGAGAGACGGGAAATGAGTTTGGGCATCTCCTGGTATTTGTGGGCAATTTATCATCAGGCCTCCTCAAATTAAGCAGTCCTTATTTCCATCCAGAGGGAAAATTAAAATGTATTTGTACAAAATCTTTTAATAAATAGGCATAATATCAATTGTTTACGACCGGCGGGGAAGTGTACCCGAGGGGCGGACTCAGTGTCTTTCATATGTAATTAGCTAAGCTCTAAACATATTAAAAGGTATTCATTGTACATTAATTTGCTGAATCCTAATTATGGTGTTATCGTTAATGCACACCTCGAGAGGGATTACAAAGGTCATTTACTTGATCCACATCAATGCGGCGAGCAAGTTGACGGGCTGTGCTTGTGTGGCCTGGTGTGTGCGCATTTTTATGTCTGTCTGTCTCCCATGCGCTGATGTCATAATAACACAACATGCATTAATTTTCACTCTGGGGCCACGCCATGTAGTATGAAAGGCTTCTTCATTAACTTTTAATTGCGCAATGATTTCTACCTGAACATAACAAATGGCAATAATGTTGATAATCTACGTTCTATTCCCTGTACAAAGGAAAAAGATAGACAATAGAGACAGACAGATAGATAGATAGACATCACAACTTGGGTATCCACTCCCAATGGAGGGTGAACGTCATAACTTCAGTATCCACTCCCAACGGGGGCTGAACATCACAATTTAGGGTATCCACTCCCAACGGGGGCTGAACGTCACAAATTGGATATCAACTTCCAACAGGGTCTGAAAGTGACAACTTGGGTATCAACTCCCAATGGGGCTGAACATCACAACTTAGGGCATCCACTCCCAAAGGGGCTGAACAAAAATGTAGGTATCAACTCCCAATGGGGTTGAATATCACAACTTAGGGTATCAACTCCCAATGAGGTTGAACATCACAACTTAGGGTATCAACTCCCAATGGTGTTGAACATCACAACTTAGGCTATCCACTCCCAATGGGGCTGACCAGCAACTTGGATATCAACTCCCAATGAGGTTGAACATCACAACTTAGGGTATCAACTCCCAATGGTGTTGAACATCACAACTTAGGGTATCAACTCCCAATGGTGTTGAACATCACAACTTAGGCTATCCACTCCCAATGGGGCTGAACAGCAACTTGGATATCAACTCCCAATGGGGTTGAACATCACAACTTAGGGTATTGTCAGAGAAGGACTTTGGCCTCCCATGCTCGCCATGCTGTTGTGCGGCACGATGGTGCGGCACGCACCTGTGCGTGGTAGCACACGTGTGCGCACAGTGGCTCGCGAGTGTGCACGATAGCGCACGGATGTGCGCATTGGCTCGCGGATGTGCGCATTTGCGCACACGTGTGTGCGCCATGGCGCACACGCTATGGCGTGGCTATTTTAGACGGCTCTGATGTCCAAACGGGTTGCTGGTTTGTTGTCAGCTTTCCGTTTGTGCCTGTTACCTGCTGTTTGCCTGATTACCTGTTTTGACCCAGACCGTCCCTGACTACGCTGCTCTCATCCTCGTTTGACCCTTGGCTTGCTTAACGGACCTCTCCTGATTTGCCTCACAGAATTTCTGATTGATTTCCTGGATTTGACCTTTGGCCTGTCTTACGGACTTCCTTGCCTGATTTCATGGATCTGACCTTGGCCGGTTTCTCGGACTTGCCTCTTTCTGCTACCTGATTCCCTGCTACCTCTGGGACTGTTTACCACCACGCACAGGATCATCAGCCAGTTCCTGACCCCCAATCAACCCGCTGCTCAGCTCCTCAGGTTCTCCAGGAACCTACACCTGCTGGTGGCCAGTGCTGCTGCATGCCACCTGCTCCCTGTATCATCTCCGGGGGACGGGGTGTGCGTGGTTGCAAGGGCGGACCGCTCTCGGCATCTCGGCCTTGGTAAGTACTTGTTGTGACAGGTATCCACTCTCAACGGGGCTGAACAACAACTTAGAGTCTCAACTCCCAATGGGGTTGAACATCACAACTTAGGGTATCCACTCCCAACGGGGCTGAACAACAACTTGGGTATCAACTCCGAACATGGCTGAACATCACAACTTAGGGTATCCACTCCCAACGGGGCTAAACGTCACAACTTTGGTATCCACGCCGAACGGGGGATGAACTTCACAACTTAGGGTATCAACTTCCAACTGGGGCAGAATATCACACCTTGGGTACCCACTTCCAATGGGGGGCTGAACATCACAACTTAGGGTATCTACTCCTAACGGGGCCTGAGTGGCTGGCCAGAACCGAATGTAGCAGCTGGTGGTGAAAGCCTTCATAAATGCAGCTGCCCTTTGAAAAAAATCCTGCAGTGCTATTGTATTCTGCTGATGGGGAGCTTTCCCTGCTGCAGAACACAATGATCACTGCTGGTGGCTATAGCCACCGCCAGTGATCACATGCAAAAAAATAGAACATGCTGGTTGCCCATCAAATTGATTTCAGTATAACCAGTCTGCCCATTCATGGATCGGATTTATAGTGGGTTCCTGCTAGACCAACCGAAATTTGATTCCGTCTCTGGCCGGATTTACAGTATAAAATTTTGTGCTCAAATGATCAGAAGCCCCATATTCAGCTCTAAGTGTATGGAATATTTTTATTTCAATAATCTGATGAACAGGTGATACTTTGCTACTAAAAATAGGACCCTTCACACCTGGAACAAATTATCAGCTTTAATTAGATTTCACATGAACCTGATCTGCTCCGCATATGGTGCTTTCAACATACAGATCACACATCAATGAGAAGAGACAGTGAAAAGGTAAAAAAGGATTCGGCTGCTCTAAATTGCAAAAGATTTGCATTTCCTGAACTCCTACACTTATCAGGTAAGCAAAGTCATATCTGAGAGCCACATGGCTTTAGTGCCGAAAACGACCAGGACTCTGTACTCTTTAGTTTTAACCATTTAAGGACTCTTTTTGATACTTGTTGTTTACAAGGTAAAACATTTTTTATTTTTTTGCTAGAAAATGACTTAGAACAGCCAAACATTTATACATATATATATATATTTTTTTTCTTTCATATATATATATAAATATATATATATGAAAGAAAAAAAAAAATATATATATATATATATATATATGTGTGTATAAATTTTCTAGCAAAAAAAAATATGTTTTACGCTGTGAAAAAAAAAATGATATATATATATTTATATATTATTATTATTATTTTATTTATTCTTTATATACAGTGGTGTGAAAAAGTGTTTGCCCCCTTCCTCATTTCCTGTTCCTTTGCATGTTTGTCACACTTAAGTGTTTTGGAACATCAAACCAATTTAAACAATAGTCAAGGACAACACAAGTAAACACAAAATGCAATTAGTAAATGAAGGTGTTTATTATTAAAGGTGAAAAAAAATCCAAACCATCATGGCCCTGTGTGAAAAAGTGATTGCCCCCTAAACCTAATAACTGGTTGGGCCACCCTTAGCAGCAACAACTGCAACCAAGCGTTTGCGATAACGTGCAATGAGGCTTTTACAGCGTCCTGGAGGAATTTTGGCCCACTCATCTTTGCAGAATTGTCCTAATTCAGTTACATTAGAGGGTTTTCGAGCATGAACGGCCTTTTTAAGGTCATACCACAACATCTCAATAGGATTCAGGTCAGGACTTTGGCTAGGCCACTCCAAAGTCTTCATTTTGTTTTTCTTCAGCCATTCGGTGGTGGACTTGCTGGTGTCCTGCTGCAGAACCCAAGTTCGTTTCAGCTTGAGTACACGAACAGATGGTCGGACATTCTCCTTCAGGATCTCTTGGTAGACAGCAGAATTCATAGTTCCTTTTATCACGGCAAGTCTTCCAGGTCCTGAAGCAGCAAAACAGCCCCAGACCATCACACTACCACCACCATATTTTACTGTTGGTATAATGTTCTTTTTCTGAAATGCAGTGTTCCTTCTACGCCAGATATACTTGGACACACACCTTCCAAAGAGTTCCACTTTTGTCTCATCGGTCCACAGAATGTTGTCCCAAAAGCCTTGGGGATCATCAAGATGTGTTGTGGAGAAATTGAGACGAGCTTTGATGTTCTTTTTGCTCAGCAGTGGTTTTCTCCTTGGAACTCTGCCATGCAGGCCATTTTTGCCCAGGCTTTTCCTGATGGTGGAGGCATGAACGCTGACCTTAACTGAGGCAAGTGAGGCCTGCTGTTCCTTGGACGTTGTTGTGGGGGTCTTTTGTGACCTCTTGGATGAGTCGTCGCTGCGCTCTTGGGGTAATTTTGGGCGGCCGGCCACTCCTGGGAAGGTTCACCACTGTTCCATGTCTTCGCCATTTGTGGATAATGGCTCTCACTGTGGTTCGCTGGATTCCCAAAGCTTTGGAAATGGCTTTATAACCCTTTCCAGACTGATAGATCTCAATTACTTTCTTTCTCAATTGTTCCTGAATTTCTTTGGGTCTCGGCATGATGTGTAGCTTTTAAGGATCTTCTGGTGGACCTTACTGTGTCAAGCAGCTCCTATTTAAGTGATGCCTTGATTGTGAACAGGTGTGGCAATAATCAGGCCTGGGTGTGGCTAGAGAAATTGAACTCAGGTGTGGACAACCACAGTTATAGTATGTTTTAACAAGGGGGGCAATCACTTTTTCACACAGGGCCATGATGGTTTGGATTTTTTTTCACCTTTAATAATAAACACCTTCATTTACAAATTGCATTTTGTGTTTACTTGTGTTGTCCTTGACTATTGTTTAAATTGGTTTGATGTTCCGAAAACACTTAAGTGTGACAAACATGCAAAGGAACAGGAAATGAGGAAGGGGCAAACACTTTTTCACACCACTGTATATATATATATATATATATATATATATATATATATATATGTATATAGATATATATATATATATATATATATATATATAAAATAATCTATAATTTTTTTCCACTAGGTGAAACATTTTTTTTTTTGCTAGGAAATGACTTAGAACAGCCAAGCATTTATACATATAAATAAATATATATATATATATATATATAAATGTGTGTGTGAGCAGCTCCCTGGGGTATTCCTTGAATGATCCTGTCTTGAAACTTGTTTCTCTTGAACCTTGAATCCTTTGCTCCTCCCATGAACTTCCTATTTAAGCCATGCCTCTGCACTTCCTGATTGCCAGATTATTGTGCTTTCTCCAGCCAATATGTTGCTCTTGTCGCTCCTGCTGCTGTCTGTATTTTTATCGTTACTCGTTAGCAACCTTTGGATTGTTCCTCTACTAAACTTCTGCTTGACCCCAACCTGCAATTACTTGTTATTGACCTTTGGCTTGTTTACTGACTACGCTTCTGCTTGATCCCTACCTGCTTTATCTGATAGAGAGAGTTATTATTATCATATATACATTTATTATTATAATTGTAATATTACTATTAGTAATAATAATAATATAACAATAACAACCCCAACAATGTTAATAATAATAATAATATATATATATATATATATATATATCGATAGATAGATAGACATAGAGATAGATATACCAAGACATTGTTAATAATAATAATAATAATAATGTATTAATATATTAACAACCACAACAATGTTAGTAATGATAATAATCACAATAATAATTACAATGTATATACAATATATAATAATATATATAATATATTATAATAGCAACCACAACAATGTATATATATATATATATATATATATATATATATATATATATATATATATATATATATATATATGCTTTTTTTTATTATTATTATTATTACAATTTTTTGTTTTTTCAGCTTTTTTGTGCGATCAGTCTGGAGACTATATTTTAACTTTTGCGTCCTTGGAAGTATAAGAGGACAAATGAGAATTTTATGGTTGGTGTTTTTTTTTTTTTTTTTTTTTTTTTTTTTTTTTAGGCAGCTTTTGATCTGACTTTCACAATTTTTGCAGCTACAGCAAGGGCTGGGGTCACAGGATCATCTCCATTGTTTTATAAATGGTTTGTCAGGTTCATGCCTCTGTGCTTTTTTTATGTTTATCTATCTCAAGGTACATAGGGCAATCAACACTTCATTTCTTTAAGACAAATCCAAAGGTTTTTTTTTTTTTAAGGGATGCCTAGTTGTTGATCCGATGGCTTCTATCTATCTATCTATATTATATATATATAAGATAATAAGATAATAAGATAATAATAATAATTATATTTATTATTATTGTTAATGTATTTTTTTCTTATATATATCATTTTTTTTTCAGACACCCTAGAGAATAAAATGGTGGTCGTTGCAATACTTTATGTCACACCGTATTTGTGCATATTTGTGCAGCGGTCTTACAAGTGCAATTTTTTGGGAAAAAATTAAAAAGAATTTGAGTTAAAAAAATAAGACAACAGTAAAGTTAGCCCAATTTTTTTCTATATTGTGAAAGATATTGTTACGCTGAGTAAATTGATACCCAACATGTCACGCTTCAAAATTGCGCCCGCTTGTAGAATGGCGACAAACTTTAGCGCCTAAAAATCCATTGGCGACGTTTAAAAATGTCTACAGGTTACCAGTTTTGAGTTACAGAGGAGGTCTAATGATAGAATTATTTCTCTCGGTCTAACGATCGCGGCGATACCTCACATGTGTGGTTTGATCACAGTTTTCATCTGCGGGCACGACTTTATATAGATTGGGTATCCAAGGAGTGGCAGGGGGTATCGGGCATCCAGGCATTGGCGGGGACAGGGCATCCAGGCATCGTTCAGCAGCTCTTCTCCTCCTCTCTTCCGCCTCGCGTCTCCTCCCCCTCCTCCTAGCCGTCCAATATGATCGCCTGTCCTTTCAGCCAATCGGTTGACTGGTATCAGACCCGCTTCCCGATTGGCTGAGAGAAGGATCAGTGTTGCAACAGCGAATATTCATTTGCTGTTGCAACACACCTGGGTGGGCTCCAAAAGCAATGCTCCGCGTCCAGAGCCCATCCTATTTTAAAGCCTATTAGAGCTCTGGCTCAAATCAGGTGCTTCAAACCCCCCCCCCGCCCAACCCTGCCATAGGAATTCATGTGCCTGGTGTCCTGAAAGGGGCCGGGCGCATGGATAGGGAGGTTGGCAGTGGTGGATAGGGAAGAGGCCACAATGGACGGGCCACCCCTGATTGTGAGTGAGCCCACTCCCTTGGCTGAGAACCCACCCCACACATGAATGGTCTCAGGAAGCATGACACAGGACTGATGGTGGCACTCACCCTTTTCTTCTCGGGGCAAGGTTTTTTTTCTGAATACCCCAAACAATTGGAAAGGGGATTATCAGAGAAAATTACTTTTCCTCGGTCCTCAGCAGTCCAATCCCTGTACCTTTAGCAGAATATCAGTCTGTCCCTGATGTTTTTCCTGGAGAGAAGTGGCTTCTTTGCTGCCCTTCCTGACACCAGGCCGTCCTCCAAAGGTCTTCTCCTCACGGTGTGTGCCGATGTCCTCACACCTGCTTGCTGCCATTCCCGAGCAAGCTCTTTACTGGTGGTGCCCCCCGATCCTGCAGCTGAATCAGCTGTAGGGGACGGTCCTGGCACCTTTGCTGGACTTTCTTGGGTGTCCTGAAGTCTTCTTCACAAACGCAGTGGAAATGTTTTTTTATGGGATTAAGTTCATGTTCATGTCACAGAGGGACTTTGCATGAACCTGACTTTGTGGGCGGCACAGTGGTGTAGTGGTTAGCACTCTCGCCTAGCAGTAACAAGGGTCACTGGTTTGAATCCCAACCATGACACTACCTGCCTGGAGTTTGCATGTTCTCCCTGTGCCTGCGTGGGTTTCCTCTGGGTACTCCGGTTTCCTCCCACAATCCAAAGACATGCAGGTAGGTTAATTGGCTTCTGTCCAAAATTGGCCCTAGTATATGAATGGGGACCTTGGATTGTGGGCTCCTTGAGGGTAGGGACATGTGATGTGAGTGTGCAATGTACAGGGATAGGGACAATTGTAGGCACTCACTCAGGTTGAACTGGATGGACTGGTGTCTTTATTCAACCTTACTAACTATGAAACTATGAAACTATGAAATAATTGCAATTCATCTGATCGCTCTTCATAACATTCTGGAGGATATGCAAATTGCCATCATAAAAACTGAGGCAGCGGACTTGTGTATTTTTGTGTCATTCTCAAAAATGTTGGCCTCGGCTGTACATATACAATGCCAGTGTGTAGCAGCTATGCTTGAGCCCTCTGTCCTTATGGGTCAGTACAACAGGAGAATACATCTGGATGGGAATTGATAAGGTGGAACTGATACATGGGCGGATCCAGAGTCTAGTCTTGGGAGGGACACTGCCAGAAAATAGTTTTTTTTGGGGGCATTGCCAGTTTTTTTGGGGGCAATTTATTGGGGAAATGGCTGGTGTTGGCACTTCAATCATCATGGCACCATGGTTGTTATGGTGTCAGGATGATTGAAGTACATTATTTATATTATTACATTGTAATATAAAATTTAATTGTTCAACTCGCCATAATGCAAAATCAGTGGGAGCCCTGAGTGTGTCACTTGCCACGTCACCTTCCACATGTTGCGGATTGTCACTTGCCACGTTGCCTGCCACACGTTGCAGATTGTCACTTGCCACGTTGCCTGTCACCAGATGCAGATTGTCACTTGCCTCGTTGCCTGTCACCAGATGCAGATTGTCACTTGCCACGTCGCCTGCCACACGTTGCGGATTGTCACTTGCCACGTTGCCTGCCACACGTTGCAGATTGTCACTTGCCACGTTGCCTGTCACCAGATGCAGATTGTCACTTGCCACGTTGCCTGCCACATGTTGCGGATTGTCACTTGCCACGTTGCCTGTCACCAGATGCAGATTGTCACTTGCCACGTCGCCTGCCACATGTTGCGGATTGTCACTTGCCACGTTGCCTGCCACACATTGCAGATTGTCACTTGCCACGTCGCCTGTCACCAGATGCAGATTGTCACTTGCCTCGTTGCCTGTCACCAGATGCAGATTGTCACTTGTCACGTCGCCTGCCACACGTTGCGGATTGTCACTTGCCACGTCGCCTGCCAAACGTTGCAGATTGTCACTTGCCACGTCGCCTGCCACACTTTGCAGATTGTCACTTGCCTGCTACAATTGTCACTTGCTGTGTCACTTTCCTGCTAAGGTGGTCTCTTGCTGTGTCTCTCTAAGGTGGTCTCTTGCTGTGTCTCTCTAAGGTGGTCTCTTGCTGTGTCTCTCTAAGGTGGTCTCTTGCTGTGTCTCTCTAAGGTGGTCTCTTGCTGTGTCTCTCTAAGGTGGTCTCTTGCTGTGTCTCTCTAAAGTGGTCTCTTGCTGTGTGCCAGAGTCAGGCACAGTGAGGGCGAAACTGCAGGGATGCAGGGTGGGCGCAAGTGCGGTGAGAGATGATGTTATCTCTCTGCCCCGCCACCCGCCGGCTCCCTGATTGGCCAGTTGCCCACTCACCCACCGAGCCGCCCAGCTGCTTGCCCACTCTCTCGTCTGCTCTCTCACCCGCCCGCCGAGCCTCCCGTTCGCTCACCAACTGAGCCGCCCACGGAGCCGCCCACTCTATAACCCGCGGAGCCGCCAACCCACTCACTCACCCGCATTTTGGGGGGGGGGGCAATTTCCCTGTTGCCCCCCCTGGATCCTCCCCTGCACTGATAGGGATGGCAGTGTCCTAATCATCAGTGTGCATGTCCCCTGTCAGGATTGCTGGTTATCGTCTCTCCTTTCCTAACGCTGTGACAGAGGAATGCCGATAACGGGCAAGTCTGTTAACACTGTGATTAGCTGTAATTTGACACAGGTGATCACTAGGTAAAGGGCTGCTGTGATTGACACAGCGATCACAGATCTCACCGGATGCGTGTTCCGGAAGGACGTCCTCGGACACCCTCCCAGGACAACAGAACCGCCCTGTTCTTTCGGCTATAGCGTGGTAAGGAAGTGGTTAGGTGATGACAAACTTATCTCCAACTCAACAGGTTCATAATGGAAACGTAAAACTTGCTCACGGTGGATATCCAGGAACAAGTGCCGAAGTAGTTAAGCACAGTTGAAGTTGTTTTCTGGTTATTGAAGACATTTCACTTTTGGCCTGGAGCTATTTATTTTTTATTTTATTTTTTAAATCCCCAGAAATGTTGTTTTCTCTCTTTCACTTGACATTAGCCGCCATGTGTAGCGAGTAAGTCCAGTCCCACCTCGTATAAAAACAATACAGTATATCCGGATCTTCAATTAGGCCGGAGTTATCTTCGGTTGGGTCTATTTTGGTATGAGTGATGTTCCCGATACATTTTAATATTTCCTGTCACCGCGGCTCATAGATCTTCGGAAAAAGATGCCTTTCAATTTTAAACAAACCCCGAGGAATTGATTCTGCTCCGAACGATCTGTCTTCCTTTGAGCAAGACGGAGCAATCTAAGCCTTGTGAAGTTTTGCCTTAATTAGGTTTTATGGGAAAAAAAAAAAAAAAACAAACAAACAAACTCGTAGCTCAGGAACCCCTGAAAGCGCCATCTTTGTAATAATAAAATGGAATTTAGCGTCTGTTTATGCTTTTTACAAATCTGCTGACAAAACGCAGATAAGTCAGGCTTTCACCTGAACGAAACGGAATTAAGAGATGTGATTTTATTTGTGTCTCCTGAATTACTGGAACAAATTGATGGCGGCATTCAAAGTGCCGGATAGAAAGTGTACAGGTGCGAGGAAGGATGAAAGCTCTGCTGTTTTCCAATGGAAGTTCAACTAAAAGAGGACCTGTCAGGCAGAAACCATCTTCAAGACAGCCTGGTTGCTTGTGACCTGTAGAAACTGCTACAAAAACAAATGGGGGGGGGGGGGGGGTAGTAATACCCTATACCATGCACTCTGCAGTGTACAGTGGAACCTTGGATTACGAGCATAATCCGTTCCAGGAGAATGCTTGTAATCCAAAGTACTCGTATATCAAAGTGAGTTTCCCCATAGAAGTCAATGGAAACGGAGATCATTAGTTCCGCATTGACTTCTATTACATGCAATAACGCATGTGGCCAGAGGTGGTTGGGGGGCGCCGGAGAGAATTACTCGGGGAGAGCTCGGAAACACTCAGGAACGGAGTATTTCCAACTACTCGTAAACCAAGGTTCCACTGTAGTTGAGCATCATGGGAAATGTAGTTCCAAAACATCTGGGGTGCCAAGGTTTACCATCGCTGCCCTATACAAGCAGAAACCATCTTCAAGACAGCCTGATTGCTTGTGACTTGTAGAAACTGCTACAAAAACAAATGGGGGGGGGTAGTAATACCCTATACCATGCACTCTGCAGTGTACAGTGGAACCTTGGATTACGAGCATAATCCGTTCCAGGAGAATGCTTGTAATCCAAAGCACTCGTATATCAAATTGAGTTTCCCCATAGAAGTCAATAGAAACGAAGATAATTAGTTCCGCATTGACTTCTATTACATGCAATACCGCATGTGGCCAGAGGATGTGGTGGGGGGGCGCCAGAGAGAACTACTCGGGGAGAGCTCGGACACACTCAGGAACGGAGAATTTCCAACTATTTCCGAGTCATTCCGAGTATTTTCGAACGGCTCCGAACTGTTCCGAGTGTCCCCGGCGCCCCCGCTCCTCTGGCCAAATGTGGTACTGCCCCGCCCATTAGCTTGAATTCTGCACGTTTTGCGAGACAACACTCGGAAACCGAGTCAGAATTTAAAAAAAAAAAGTTGTTCGTCTTTCAAAGCGCTCGTTAACCACGTTACTCGTTAGCCAAGGTTCCACTGTAGTTGAGCATCATGGGAAATGTAGGTTCCAAAACATCTGGGGTGCCATGGTTTGCCATCGCTGCCCTATACTATTACCTGACTCTTGTAGTTGCCATATATGCTTTGCAGGGACCTGCAGTCAGGGGAGGCAGGCAAGACAGAGCCTCACCTGCCATGAACATAAAAAAAAATGTATTAAGCTTCGAGGGTCGTTGCTTGGCAACCTGGGGTCACAGAGACCCCACATTTGGGGGGTAAGTAGCTGAAGTCCTACCCCACCACTGGTCAGCCCATTTGGGGCTCCTGCCACCTATAGTTCCTGAGATACAGGGGTCCTTGTGCAGCCTGTCAGAAGCTACATACAGAGCGGCCAATATAAATACAAGCTGGCACACTCTGTTTGCAGCAGACTGAGAGGATGAGCTCACAGTGCCTCTCCTTATTTCTTGTCAGAAGCACTGAGCTCAATGGACAGCTTGGAGTCTAGGACCAATGGTAAAGCACCATTGGAACAAGCTGTCCAATAAAAAATGCTGCAGTGGAGGCACGCCTCTCACTGCAGTATCATAGAAGGGGGCATGTCTAAAAGACAAATGCTTGATAATTGCCCTTGCCACCCAGGCCAATTCTGACACTTCTCTCCTACATGTAAAACTTATAATTTTTTTGCTATAAAATTACTCAGAACCCCAAACAGATATATATATATATATATATATATATATATATATATATATATATATATATATATTTTAGCAGATACCATAGGGAATAAAATGGTGGTTGGTGCAACTTTTTATGCGTGTCATGGCCTGGGGGTGCATGAGTGCTGCCGGTGTTCTGCCAAGATGGTTCCCCTTGGCGGATAAGGACCCCTCTGTACTGCGCAGACGCAGCGCTTGCGCAGTACGAAGGACTAGGGATCTTCCGAAAATTGCCGAAGGTAAGCAAGTGGGAGTAAAGTGTACACCGCGCAGGCGGTGTACGTGAGGATGTCGCACGCTCCCGATGCTCGCGTTACTCTGCAAGGGGAGTCTAAGGGGCGGGTCTATTATTACTCTAAGCAGGGGGCAAAGGCATGTTTAAATAAAATAAAGGTGGGTTTTGCAATACTTAAAAATCTGGCCCTTGGTTACAGTAATAATAATAACAAATGTCGCCCTTGGTTACAGACCTGCCCCTTGCAGAGTAGCGCGAGCATCGGGAGCGTGCGGCATCGTCTCTCGTACACCGACATGTTAACTGCGCGTGCCCGGTGTACACTTCACTCGCAGCTGTTTAGCTTCTGCAATTTTCAGAAGATGCCTAGTCCTTCGTACTACGCAAGCGCTGTTCCTGCGCAGTGGGGGGGGGGGTCCTAATCCGGCGAGGGAACTTTCTCAGAAGGACACTGGCACTGGGGAGCTACAGTTCATTGAGGGAACCATGAATGCCAACATGTACTGTGACATACTGAAGCAGAGCATGATCCCCTCCCTTCAGAGACTGGGCCGCAGGGCAGTATTCCAACATGATAACCACCCCAAACATCTCCAAGACCACCACTGCCTTGCTAAAGTAGCTGAGGGTAAAGGTGATGGACTGGCCAAGCATGTCTCCAGACCTAAACCCTATTGAGCATCTGTGGGGCATCCTCAAACGGAAGGTGGAGGAACGCAAGGTCTCTAACATCCACCAGCTCCGTGATGTCTTCATGGAGGAGGGTAAGAGGACTCCAGTGGCTACCTGTGAAGCTCTGGTGACCTCCATGCCCAAGAGGGTTAAGGCAGTGCTGGAAAATAATGGAGGCCACACAAATATTGACACCTTGGGCCCAATTTGGACATTTTTTCACTTAGGGGTGTACTGACTTTTGTTGCCAGCGGTTTAGACATTAATGGCTGTGTGTTGAGTTATTTTGAGGGGACGGCAAATTTACACTGTTATACAAGCTGTACACTCACTACTTTACATTCAGATCCTCAGAGAGCTCTTTGCCAAGAGGTGCCATTGATATGTTGAACTTCCAGTGACCAGTATGAGAGAGTGAGAGCGATAACACCAAATTTAACACACCTGCTCCCCATTCACACCTGAGACCTTGTAACACTAACGAGTTTCATGACACCGGGGAGGGAAAATGGCTAATTGGGCCCAATTTGGACATTTTCACTTAGAGGTGTACTGACTTTTGTCGCCAGCGGTTTAGACATTAATGGCTGTGTGTTGAGTTATTTTGAGGGGACAGCAAATGTACACTGTTATACAAGCTGTACACTCACTACTTTACATTGTAGACAAGTGTCATTTCTTCAGTGTTGTCACATGAAAAGATAGAAGAAAAGATTTACAAAAATGTGAGGGGTGTACTTACTTTTGTGAGATACTGTAAATAAGCATCAAAAATGTAACATTACAAAAAAAAAACAATATTTAATTATACTGTCTACACAATGATTGTAACCTCAACCCAACACAACATTACAAACAATTAAAATTCTCCCCCCTTCCTCACATTTTCTTAAAACGATGACAGTGCAGGAACGTTCCCCTGTCCTCCAGCCACCTCTGCCCATATCAATGAGGCCTCAGACAAGTCTTATCAAGTGAGTTGAGATTACTTTGAGATAACATACAAATTGTATCTTAAAAAAAACTAAATTAGAATTCCGTATGAGCTGCAGAAGTGAAGTATTTCTGTAAATACTTTTTGGTCCCCCGCAGTGCCGGATCGATGGCGATCTATGGACACCGCGTCCTGCGACAGTGCAGAAAGCGAGTCACCTCCTGCACTTAAATGCCCCCAGTGCAGTCCTGCGGAGAGCTGAGGTGTCCTATAACACAATATGAATATTGAGCTGGAAATCCGACTATAATTAAGGGAGGATTAGGAGATTTCGCTGTTTAATGCTCATGTTAATTGCAGCTATAAACCCTTTTTTTTTTTTTTTACCAACAGCCATAAAAATCTGTTGCGCAACAGTGCCACTTTGAGGATGTCTGACCGAGGGTGTTCTCGCAGAATGATTATTATTACCTAACTCTTCGGCTTAAGAACTTTTGAAACACCTGTCAGTTTATGGTGTAATAGAATTATATTTTTATTATTCAATAACGACTACTAAAAAGCTATTTTTGTTTAAATTAATCTGTTTTTAAAAAAATGGTATATTTGTAGCAGGTACCACCGGCTCCAACCTTAGTCATGCTTCCTGCTACCCTGATCCACCACCGGAGCCCACTAAGCACGTTCCACCCTCCCCATCCACATGTGACAGTAATAAGCACCAGTGGCGGCTGGTGCTTAAAATTTTTTTGGGGGGGGGGGGGGCGCAAACAAACTGAAAAATGTTCTGAAAAAAAAAAAAAAACATTATTTGCAGCCACTGTGCCATCAAACGCAGTCACTGTGGCCATCAATTGTTACCACTGTACCATCAAACGCAACCACTGTTCCCATCAAGCGCAGCCACTGTGCCCATCAAATGTCGCCACTGTACCATCAAACACAGCCACTGTGCCATCAAACACAGCCACTGTGCCCATCAATTGCCACTGTGCCCATCAATTGCCACCACTGTGCAATCAAATGCAGCCACTGTGCCCATCAAACGCAGCCACTGTGTCCATCAAATGCTGCCACTGTGTCCATCAAATGCTGCAACTGTGCCCATCAAACGCTGCCACTGTGCCATCAAATGCTGCCACTGTGCCATCAAATGCTGCAACTGTGCCCATCAATTGTCGCCACTGTACCACAAAACGCTGCCACTGAGCCCATCAATTGCCGCCACTGTGCCCATCAAACGCAACCACTCTGCCTATCAAACTCAGCCACTATGCCATCAAATGCAGCCACTGTGCCCATCAAACGCAGCCACTGTGCCCATCAAACGCAGCCACTGTGCCCATCAAACAAAGCCACTGTGCCATACAATGCTGCCACTGTGCCATCAAATGCTGCAACTGTGCCCCATCAAATACAGCTACTGGGCCATCAAACACAGCCACTGTGCCCATCAATTTTTGCCACTGTGCCATCAAACACAGCTACTGTGCCCATCAAACGCTGCCACTGTGCATCAAATGTTGCCACTGTGCCATCAAATGCTGCAACTGTGCCCATCAATTGTCGCCACTGTACCATAAAACACAGCCACTGTGCCCATCAATTGCCGCCACTGTGCCCACCAAACGCAGCCACTGTGCCCATCAAATGCAGCCACTGTGCCTATCAAACGCAGCCACTGTGCCTATCAAACGCAGCCACTGTGCCATCAAATGCAGCCATTGTGCCCATCAAACGCAGCCACTGTGCCCATCAAGCGCAGCCACTGTTCCATTAAATGCTGCCACTGTGCCATAAAATGCTGCCCCATCAAATACAGCTACTGTGCCCATCTTATGCAGCCACTGTGCCCATCTTACGCACCCTAATGCTGTGTACACGCGACCGGTTTTTCCATCAGAATAAACTCTGACAGTCATTCCGTTGGAGTTCCGCTGAAACAGACTTGCCTACACACGATCACACCAAAGTCTGATCGTTTAGAACGCAATGACGTATGATGGGACTAGAAAAATAGTCCCGTTGGAATAGCATACAGACGAATGGTTTTCCCGATAGGAATTGATTCCGTCGGAAAGATTTAAAACATGTTCTATTTCTAGGTCCGTCAGAATTTTTGAAAAAAAAAGTCAGATGAAGCCCACACACGATCGGAATATGCAATGAAATGATTTTTCTGCCGGAAAGTCCGACCGTACACAGCATTACTGTGCCCATCAAATGCAGCCTTACTGTGCCCCATCAAATGCAGCCTCACTGTCCCATCATATGCAGCCTCACTGTGCCCCATCAAATGCAGCCTCACTGTCCCATCATATGCAGCCTCACTGTGCCCCATCAAATGCAGCCTTACTGTGCCCCATCAAATGCAGCCTCACTGTCCCATCATATGCAGCCTCACTGTGCCCCATCAAATGCAGCCTCACTGTGCCCCATCAAATGCAGCCTCACTGTGCCCCATCAAAATGCAGCCTCACTGTGTCCCATCAAATGCAGCCTCACTGAGTCTCATACTTACTGTACAGGCAGCTCCGCTCGGGCCGTGCGTTCCACGGAGCTGCCAATGTCACTTCTGGTTTCCCTCTGGAACAGGGAAACCAGAAGTAACCTCTTAACTTGAACAACAAAGCTCCCGCCCGTAGTAATACTACAGGTGGAAGCTGTTAGGTGATTTGGAATGCGCCACAAAGCAGGTCAAAGGCCTGCAAATGAAGTGCCTTTTCTGCAATCTCGTGATTGCATTGACGTGGCGCTTCCCATCATTTTTTTTTGTGACTGCTGGGTGGGGGGCCACGTCCGTGCGCCCCCTATGGACGGTCCGCCCCTGATAAGCACACTACTTTTAAATAGCGAAGGCATGTCTCTGTATTCCCCATAACCAGCAAATACCGGGTTTTTAGGGGAGCTGAGGCAGCGGGGAGTGCAGCGGAAGGGCACCAAATTGTACGGGTGCTGCTATCACCCTACAGCAGTGGTGGCTTCTTTTGGGGGGAGGCAGACAAACAACACCCCCCCGCTCTGGGGCAGTCTGGCTGGCCCAGGGCTTGTGTGGCGGGGCTGTGGTGTCCTCTCCTGGAGTGCAGGCAGTGCACACGGCAGTGCGGGTGTCCGCTCCTCCAGCTTCCTCCGCCGCGTGCCTTCCGCCAAAGCTAGGCATCCTGATGCTTTGGCCAATCGGGAATCAGGTCTCACAGACCTGCCTCCTGATTGGCGGGGAGGAACTTTAGTGTGTCAATAGCGAAAATTTATTTGCTATGGTCACACAACAGGGTGGGATCCTGGCGCAATGCTCTGCACTCCGAGCTCACCCTTTTTTGAAGCCTATTAGAGCCTCTGGCTCTAATCAGGTGCTTCAAAAAAACACCTTGCCACATTGGAATCCATGATCCGGCACCCTGATATGTAGATCAGGGGGCTGGACGCATGGGTAGGGGAGGCGGCGCCTGCGGGCCCCTTTATTGTTAAAGGGGCTTTCCAGATTCTGATAAGACCCCCCACAACCACCGGGGCAGGGTTTTGCAGAAGAGGCCCTTGTCCTCATCAACATGGTAATGAGGTGTTTTGACAGGGAAGGAGAAGTCCCCACCAGGCAAAGAACCCCCCCCATGTTAGGGGCATGTGCCTTGGTATGGTTCAGGAGAGGAGGGATGCACACTTCTCCTGTTCTGCTAAGCTGCATACTTGGATAAGGTTCTGGTGTGGTAGGTTAGGGTAGCCTTGTATTTTTTTAACATGAGATTCCAATATGCCACCGGGCCCGGGTTGTGGGGAAGAGCCCCTTGTCCTCATCAACATAGGGACTAGGTGCTTAGAGTGGGGGGGGGGTCTCCACAGGCAAGGTGCCCCCCATATTGAGAGCATTTAGCTTGGTACAATAGAGGTACCAGGTTTTTAATAGTTCAATAGAGGTGGTTTACATGTTTGTCTCCCTTGCGGGGTTTTTTGTCAATGAGATTCCAAAAAAAAAACACCCATATACAGATAAAACCCCTTGCCTTCCAGATTTTGATAAGACATTCAGGCCAGGGTTGTAGGGAAGAGGCTCTTATCCTCATCAACAGGGGGACAAGGTGCTTTGACAGGTGGGTTTCCTGTGGTAAGGTACGCCCCCCCTGTTGAGGGCATGTGGCCTGGTATGGTTCAGGAGAGGGAGGGGCGCATGTTTATTTCCCCCTTTCCTGGCCTTCCAGACTACATGCTTTCATAAGAGTCTGGTATAGATTTATAGCGGAACCTTGCGTTTTTTTTTTTTTTTTTTGTTAATGAGATTCCAATAAGCCCCCCACCCATACACAGATAAGACCCCCACAACCTCCAGGCCAGGGTTGTGGGAAAGAGGCCCTTGTCCTCATCAACTCGGGGACAATGTGCTTTGACAGGGGGGGTTTCCCGTGGCAAGGTACACCCCCCATTTTGAGGGCATGTGGCCTGGTATGGTTCAGGAGAGGGGGGCTGCATGTTCATCTCTCCTTTTCCTGGCCTACCAGGCTGTATCCTTGCATAAGGGTCTGGTATGGGTTTTTTAGGGGAACCTTGCATATTTTTTTTGAGATAAGCCCCCCACCCACACACAGATAAGCAACTCTACCTTCTATATTCTGATAAGACCCCCACAACCTCTAGGCCAGGGTTGTGGGGAATAGACCCTTGTCCTCATCAACAAAGGGGGTCCCCACTAGCAAGGTACCCCCCATGTTGAGGGCATGTGGCCTGGTATGGATAAGGAGAGAGTGCCTGCACATTCATCTTCCCCTTTTACTTGGTAAAAGGTCCGGTATGGTTTTATTTTTGGAGTGACCTTGCACTTTTTTCCTTGACTTTTGTGTGGGGGTCCCCCCTTAAAACCCATACCAGACCCAGTCTAGTATAGATTTTGGGAGGGACCCTTTTTTTTCTCTTTTGCATGGGGTCACCCTAAAACTTGAAGGGCCTGGTATGAAATGGGGGGGGGGGGCTCCATACCATTTTTATTTTTGCCTGCTGGTCCCCCATTAAAATTTACATAAGAGTGTTTAGGATAGGTGAAAGGAATACCTGGCCTCTTTATTGTAGTGGGTTGTATACTGTAAATCCTACAGATGTGTCACTTTAAAGGTAGAGTCAGAGAATCCCCCCGGAATCTTATTTAATGGAGTTTTGCATTTTTAATATTCCACTTTAAGCCTTATTAAAATCACTGCTCTCCGCCAAATTTAATTTTTCCTTTGTTTCCTGCTTTTGGTACATAAGGGCTCTAGAAAATGGACTGGACTCTTTTTTAACATTCGGCTCTAAATGACTTCAATGGGGTTTGGATTTGGCAACCGAACTTTAGCCATGTTCACCGAACCCACCTCGAACAGAACCCAGGTTCAGTTCATCACTAGACAATGATATTGCCATGTGACCATATTAGGTCAGTGATGTCATAATCATCCCTACCCCATTGTGTACATCAGCAGTGGAGTGCGGAATGTACTGGCCGTTGCTAATTGGCCCAGAAATGATTTTGGTTCCGAAATCAAGCTCATCCCTGCTGCTGCTCTCCTGAAAGCTGAACTTTACATTAGTCACAAGATATTGAAATTCACTATGTATGCACCAAATGCTTTTGCAAACCCAGATATTGCCATAAAAAGTAGCAGTGATATCTTCACTGTGCCATACATAGCCTGTGCAGAGAGCAGAGCTGTGGGAGGGAACCAGCAGGCTCCACCCACTACAGGCTGCCTGCAGAAAACGACAAAAGGGGCGGAGACAAGACCAGTCACCCTGCACAAGGAGAGAGAGCAGAGCTGTGGGAGGGAACCAGCAGGCTCCACCCACTACAGGCTGCCTTCAGAAAACTACGATAAAGCAGAGCTGTGGGAGGGGCTTAGCTGGCACCACCCACTACAGGCTGCCTGCAGAAAAACTACAGGAGGGGGTGGAGACAAGATCAGTCACCCTGCACAAGGAGAGAGAGCAGAGGTGTGGGAGGGGCCCAGCAGGCTCCACCCACCACATGCTGCCTTCCAAAAAACAACAGAAGGGGCGGAGACAAGACCAGTTACCCTGCACAAGGAGAGAGAGCAGAGCTGTGGGAGGGGCCCATCAGGCCTGAGACCCGAATGGCCAGGAGTTCTAAGACCCGATTGGCCGTGAGTCCTAAGTCCTGATTGACCGGGAGGAGAAGCAACCGCCGGGACTCGGGAGAAGACGCAGGGGGGGAAGCCGACGAAGCTGCGACCTAGATGGGGTAAGTGCGGGGCCGGCAGGGGGGCCTGGCGGGGGATGGAAGCGGGCAAGCAAAACGGCGATCAAATAAGTGAGGAGAGGGGGGTGGTGGCTTTCTGGCTGGGGGCTACAGCCCCCCCCCCCCCCAAGAAAATTGGTAGGAGTCCTGTAATGCTTTCAGGAAGCTATGTACAGCACCCTGCAGGCCCCTCCCACCTGCCTGCCTGCATTGCACAGAGAGTCACATAAACCCAGTGATGGTATCATTGGGTCAAAAATAATACAATTTAAACATAATTAATAAGGGGGGAGGGGAAGAACCAGAAATGCAAAATATAAGCAGATTAAACTTTAGTTTTAAGTTCAGTGAAACTTTTGCTCTGGAAGCTCCACAGGCCAAGCAGCTAAAATATTGCTGTGCATTAGCGACCCTTTCACAGTTATTGATAGAAAATTAGACGCCTTCTAAGATTAATTTGGAGCATATAGGTCAGCGGCCGTGTGTAGGAGATCAAATGGATTAGCGTCCCGTTGTTTAGCCGAGTGCGACACAATTATAGAGATATGGCGGTCACTCCCCGCCGCTCGCTGCCGTTATATAAAACCGTTAATGCAGAGGCAACGTGCTGCAATCAATAACTCCCCCGCCACACACACACACAAACATAAAGGACTGGAAATGTTTCATAAGGAAGGTCTGGTCTTCTGAGCCGCCATCGAAGAGCCGGGCGGATGAAGCGTTAGATCGTTTTTTTTTTTTTTCTTCCTTTGTCAGGTCGGAGTTTGATATGTAATAAGGAACTCACTTCCTATAAGGTGTAGAAGTTCTTTGGTGTTTATAGTTTAGCCCCTCATTACAGGCTGGGCATGTGGATGACGGGTAGCCAGGGCAAGAGGAGACATTGGAACTGCAGAGTTTAGATAACCCCTTCACCTAAGGCCGCCCCATAGATGAGTCTGTTTCTTTTCTTTCAACCAGCATTTTCTGTTTCATTCTTAAATGACCATGACAACCATGACAGCGCTGGAGGCATCTATACAGGTCCTTATCTGCTGAGCCGGGAGTTTCAGTTACAATGTATATAACAGAGTGTGGAGGAGTCCCATTAGGTTGATACATTGGATGATGGAGGAGTTTCATTGGGATGATACATTGGATGACGGAGGAGTTTCATTGGGATGATACATTGGAAGACGGAGGAGTTTTATTGGGATGATACATTGGATGACGGAGGGGTTCCATTGGGAGGATACATTGGATGACGGAGGAGTTTCATTGGGATGATACATTGGAAGACGGAGGAGTTTTATTGGGATGATACATTGGATGACGGAGGGGTTCCATTGGGAGGATACATTGGATGATGGAAGAGTTCGATTGGGATGATACATTGGATGATGGAAGAGTTCCATTGGGATGATACATTGATGATGGAGGAGTTTCATTAGGGTGTCATATTGAATGATAGAGAAGTTCCATTGGGATGATACATTGAATGATAGAGAAGTGCCATTGTGGTGATACATTGGATGATGGAGGCGTTACAGTGTGATGATACATTGGATGATGGAGGAGATACATTGTAATGATACATTGCATAATGGAAGAGTTCCATTGGGATGATACATTGGATGATGGAGGAGTTCCATTGGGAGGATACATTGGAAGACGGAGGAGTTTTATTGGGATGATACATTGGATGACGGAGGGGTTCCATTGGGAGGATACATTGGAAGACGGAGGAGTTTTATTGGGATGATACATTGGATGACGGAGGGGTTCCATTGGGAGGATACATTGGATGATGGAAGAGTTCGATTGGGATGATACATTGGATGATGGAAGAGTTCCATTGGGATGATACATTGATGATGGAGGACTTTCATTAGGGTGTCATATTGAATGATAGAGAAGTTCCATTGGGATGATACATTGAATGATAGAGAAGTGCCATTGTGGTGATACATTGGATGATGGAGGCGTTACAGTGTGATGATACATTGGATGATGGAGGAGATACATTGTAATGATACATTGCATAATGGAAGAGTTCCATTGGGATGATACATTGGATGATGGAGGAGTTCCATTGGGAGGATAAGTTGGGTGATGGAGGAGTTCCATTGGCATGATACATTGGATGATGGAGGAGTTCCATTGGGAGGATAAGTTGGGCGATGGAGAAATTCCATTGTGATGATACATTGCATAATGGAGGAGTTCAATTGGGATGATACATTGGATGAGGGAGGAGTTCCATTGGGATTATACATTGAATAATGGAGGAGTTCAATTGGGATGATACATTGGATGATGGAGGAGTTCCATTGTGATGATATAATGCATGATGGAGGAGTTCCATTCAGAGGATACATTGGATGATGGAGGAGTTCAATTGGGATGATACATTGGATGAGGGAAGAGTTACATTGGGATTAGACATTGCATAATGGAGGAGTTCAATTGGGATTATAGAGGAGTTCCATTGTGATGATATAATGCATGATGGAGGAGTTCCATTCGGAGGATGCATTGGATGATGATGGAGGAGTTCCAAATTTTCGACAACATGGTCCGATAGGACATTTTCCGTCGGAAAATCCGACCATGTGTACGGGGAATTACTGTGGGCACCCAGCTGTGGCTTCACAGCCGGGCACCACTGCGCATGCGCGAGCGGCGCCACGCGCCGTGATACGCCGCGCAGTCATCTGGGACCTGTCACGTGTCCCAGATGACTGACTGCGCTGAGGGGAAGTGATGTCAGTGCCCGGGCACTGAAGGAGGCAGACTACGAGGGACCCCCTAGCAACAGATATTTAGAGGTGAGTAAAACATTTTTTTTTTCCAATTATTTTGTTTTTCATTTTTTTATGAATTTGAAGCTATTTTCTTATTTTTTTTTGGTGGAAACACCACTTTAAGTATTTTTTTTTTTGCAAAATGTAACTGAAACTAGTTTCCGTCCGAAGATCGGTCCGCTTCAACGACTTTCCAAAATGTATTATCTTCCTGCTAAGTGTATGTGCTAAATGCTTCCAGACGTGGTAATTAATACGTGTTTGATGAACAATGATCACATGCCCACCGGGCTTCTTCATACAAACACTTTGTAATACATTTCCACAGCATGAAACAACAACGACATAAAATCTCAGAAACTTAAAAAAAAAAAAAAACGAAAAAGTCAAAAACTTTGACATCAGCCAACCTGCCCCCATAGCAGCCAACGTTCAACCAAAGAGCCCTAACCACTTCCTATCCCCCCGGCCAGTTCTGACATTTCTCTCCTACATGGAAAAATCATAATTTTTTGCTAGAACATTACCTATGTAGCACTGACCCCCCCGAAGGGGCTGCTTGTTTGAATTGGACCTGCACTCTTCTCCCCTCTAACTTGACTCTATCCCCTTGGCACAGCTGTGGTGCAATGCAATACAGTACAAACAATACAGTATAAGGTACCTGTATAAATCCCTCAGGATCCTCTGGCTCCACCTGGTGGGGAAAAACAGTACGCCACACAATGGTAAACTTTATAGTAATACTTTTACTGAAGGTGTAACAGAACAGGTGGTTACAAAGATTGCACTGTCACCCCAACGTAGGGTGTCAGTACAATATGTATAAACAAACAATTACAGTATAAAGGATATATAACACATATATACTATATCTCTAAACCTGGGAGCTCCCACTACTTTAAAGGTGCACGTGAGGCCTCACTAAAAGTACTTTCGGCTCCTCAGATATTTGTAATCCAAAGATAGGTGAGACCTCTTCCCTCGCCTCTCCCCAGACCTCTTCCCTCTCCTCTCCCCAGACCTCTTCCCACACCTCTTCCCTCACCTCTTCCCTCACCTCTCCCTAGACCTCTTCCCTCACCTCTCCCCAGACCTCGTCCCTTGCCTCTCCTCAGACCTCTTCCCTTGCCTGTCCTCAGACCTCTTCCCTCACCTCTCCCCAGACCTCTTCCCTCACCTCTCCCCAGACCTCTTCCCTTGCCTCTCCTCAGACCTCTTCCCTTGCCTGTCCTCAGACCTCTTCCCTCACCTCTCCCCAGACCTCTTCCCTTGCCTCTCCTCAGACCTCTTCCCTCACCTCTCCCCAGACCTCTTCCCTTGCCTCTCCTCAGACCTCTTCCCTCACCTCTCCCCAGACCTCTTCCCTTGCCTCTCCCCAGACCTCTACCCTCTCCTCTCCCCAGACCTCTTCCCTCGCCTCTCCCCAGACCTCTTCCCTCTCCTCTCCCCAGACCTCTACCCTCTCCTCTCCCCAGACCTCTTCCCTCGCCTCTCCCCAGACCTCTACCCTCGCCTCTCCCCAGACCTCTTCCCTCGCCTCTCCCCAGACCTCTTCCCTCTCCTTTCCCCAGACCTCTTCCCTCGCCTCTCCCCAGACCTCTTTCCTCACCTCTCCCCAGACCTCTTTCCTCGCCTCTCCCCAGACCTCTTCCCTCGCCTCTCCCCAGACCTCTTCCCTCGCCTCTCCCCAGACCTCTTTCCTCGCCTCTCCCCCCACCTCTTTCCTCGCCTTTCCCCAGACCTCTTCCCTCGCCTCTCCCCAGACCTCTTTCCTCGCCTCTCCCCCGACCTCTTCCCTCGCCTCTCCCCAGTCCTCTTCCCTCGCCTCACCCCAGACCTCTTCCCTCGCCTCTCCCCCGACCTCTTCCCTCGCCTCTCCCCAGTCCTCTTCCCTCGCCTCTCCCCAGATCTCTTCCCTCACCTCTCCGCAGACCTCTTTCCTTGCCTCTCCCCAGACCTCTTCCCTCACCTCTCCGCAGACCTCTTCCCTCGCCTCTCCCCCGACCTCTTTCCTCGCCTCTCCCCAGACCTCTTCCCTCGCCTCTCCCCAGACCTCTTCCCTCGCCTCTCCCCTGACCTCTTCCCTCGCCTCTCCCCAGTCCTCTTCCCTCGCCTCTCCCCAGACCTCTTCCCTCACCTCTCCCCAGACCTCTTTCCTCTCCTCTCCCCAGACCTCTTCCCTCGCCTCTCCCCAGACCTCTTTCCTCGCCTCTTCCCAGACCTCTACCCTCGCCTCTCCCCAGACCTCTTCCCTCGCCTCTCCCCAGACCTTTTCCCTCACCTCTCCCCAGACCTCTTCCCTCGCATCTCCCTAGACCTCTTCCCTCACCTCTCCCCTGACCTCTTCCCTCACCTCTCCCCAGACCTCTTCCCAGACCTCTTTCCTCACCTCCCCGCAGACCTCCTCCCTCGCCTCTCCCCCGACCTCTTCCCTCGCCTCTCCCCGACCTCTTCCCTCGCCTCTCCCCAGACCTCTTCCCTCACCTCTCCCCAAACCTCTTCCCTCACCTCTCCCCACCAGACCTCTCCCCAGACCTCTTCACAGACCTCTTCCCTCGCCTCTCCCCTGACCTCTTCCCTCTCCTCTCCCCAGACCTCTTCCCAGACCTCTTCCCTCGCCTCTCCCCAGACCTCTTCCCTCGCCTCTCCCCTCGCCTCTCCCCAGACCTCTTCCCTCGCCTCTCCAAAGACCTCTTCCCTCACCTCTCCCCAGACCTCTTCCCTCACCTCTCCCCAGACCTCATTCAGTACATCGGATGTGGCGCCTCCCTCTGATCATAATAACGCCGTTTCTTGGAGGAGTGATCTTTGGAGTCATGGTGGAAACGTATCTTCAGATGTCCTTATGTCTCTCTTATTAGCATTGTATGATGTGATATGTGTGGGGGATATGTGTTACATTGAATGTCACTCTGTCCTCCTCTACAAGGCAGTCATTGGTATTTCTCTAACGACATGTCCGCCGCGCTGCCCAGAAGCGGCATTGTGTGCGAAGTCGTTCCTCTCGTGTTCTTCTCTCACCTTTCACTGGGAACCTGCACCGCAAAATAATTGTCTGACGGCACCTGTCAATTATTTTGCCGGCTGACGGAACGGCTGCCCTTTTCCTCCCCCCCCCTCCCCCGGCTTTATGTACTACTAGCTGAGCCGGGGTGGCATTATTAGCGAGGTGGCGGGTCGCGGCGCTGTGTCCTGGAGGCAGGTGTCGCCAAATGTTCACTCGCAGCTCCGCAATTTGTCTTTGTGATTGCAACAATATGAGGTGATGTCTGGGACACGCCGCCCTCCGCTCCCTTCATTCTTACCTCTCGCTCACCTTTTACCTTTTTTATTTATTTTTTTTTTTTTTACTGTTGTTCTTTCATTCTGTCATTTCCAGAGAAGACAAACAATAAAGCCTCGTACACACGACCGGACTTTCCGACAGGGAAATGTTCGATGACAGGCTGTTGGTGGTAAATCCGACCGTGTGTACTGGAATTCCGGTGGGGACCACGGTAGGGTTGCCACCTTTTCTCTTCAAGTCAAACCCAAACACTTTAGCAGCGCACAGCTATTTTTTTTTTTGCAGTATAAACAATACATATATTTTGCTATTAAATAACATTTCTAATTATATGAAGTTAATTACAAGAGTCCCCCTTTACATCAGAGTCCACAGAGTTCCCCTTTTACATCTGAACTCGTAGAGTTCCCTTTCACTGTTAGGGGGGAATCTGCAGACTCTGATGTAAGGGAGAACTTTGGGAACTCTAACATAAGGGATGCTCTGGGAACCCTGATTTCAGGGGCAACACTGAGAACTCTGATATACGGAGAGGACTCTGATGTAAGGGGGAACACTGTGGCCTCTGGTGGAAAGGAGAACTCTGATGTAAGGGGTGCTCTGAGAACTCTGATTTACCTTAGTGTACTCACTCAGAGGCAGGAGAGAGAAGGGGGGAGACTTCAGTCACAGACAGGGATGGATGGTGAGCTCACTCACCCCTTGGCAGTCAGCACCTCTCATCCAGATGTATCTGAGGCTGCTGGACTTTAAATTTCCAGCCCCAACTTTCCTTTTCTAAGGCACAGCGCGGGGGATTGGAGTGTGGGCAGACACAGAGGGGTAGACGCGGGAGGAAGAGGTGCAGATCGAACCTTCTCTCCTTTCCCGTCTGTGTGTGTCTGGGGGGGGGGGGATTGTTAGTGCTGGCTTTGGGCAGCATGAAAGACAGTGTAACAGACACTCTCAGCTTAGACACCTGCAGCCAGCAACCCTGCTGGGAAGCCAAAAAATAGTCTGAATTACGTGTCCGGGTTTCAGGCAGTCTGAAATCCGGATGCATGATTCAAAAACCCGAACTGTCCGGGTGAATCCTGGACAGGTGGCAACCCTAGACCACAGCCTGGGGGTCAGTGGGTCAGGGGTCAGCAGGACAGGCAGCCTGAATATTTATTGGACCCCAGTCAATCCCTGGGGAGGTGTACCCAGAAGGTGGATGGATGGTCCATAAATATTCTGAGGCCTGGCAGCATTTTGAATTTTATACGGTGGGGTAGGGGAAGCCAGTGAAGGGATTGGCAGAGAGGGGCGGCAGTCACAGATCGATTAGTGAGGTAATATACTGAAGGGGGGTGGGCACAGAGGCTGCATTTTATGGGCACAGAGGCTGCATATGATGGGCACAGAGGCTGCATATGATGGGCACAAAGGCTGCATTTTATGGACACAGTGGCTGCATTTTATGGGCACAGAGGCTGCATATGATGGGCACAGAGGCTGCATATGATGGGCACATAGGCTGCATTTTATGGGCACAGTGGCTGTATTTTATGGGCACAGAGGCTGCATATAATGGGCACAGAGCCTGCGTTTTATGGGCACAGAGGCTGCATTTTATGGGCACAATGGCTGCATTTTATGGGCACAGAGGCTGCATATGATGGACACAATGGCTGCATTTGATAGGCACAGTGAGAGTGCAATTGATGTTTTTTTTTCAGTATTTTTCTGATTTTTTAAGTTTGTTTGCGCCCCCTCCCAAAATAAATTGAGCTTCAGCCGCTACTGTTGGCATCCCTGCTGCCCAAGGCCATGGCCTATTACCTATACAGAGGTCCTGCTTTGTCTGTCCCAAGAGGAGAGAGGAAATGAGAGAAGAGAGGAGAAGAGGGGAAGAGGATAGGAGAAGAGAAGAAAAGAGAAGAGGAGAGGAGAGAGGAAAAGAGGGGAAGAGAAGAAGAGAAGAGGAGAAGAAAAGAGAAGAGAGGAAACGAGAGAAGAAGAGAAGAGAGGAGAAGAGGGGAAGAGAAGAGGAGAAGAGGGAAGAGGAGAGGAGAAGAGGGGAAGAGGAGAGGAGAAGAGGGGAAGAGAAGAGGAGAAGAGGGGAAGAGGAGAGGAGAGGAGAAGAGAGAATGAACTAGAATAGAATAGAAAATAGGGGAATGAAATAGAATAGAAAATAAAATGAATCAAATAGAAAATAAAAGAACAGACTAGAATAGAAACTAAAACAATACAATAAAATATAAAAGTATAGCATAAAGTAGAACATAATAGAAAAAAATATATATATTACAATAGAATAGTATAGAATAAAATTGAATGAATATACCGTAACTGTCTTCCGAAATTGGAATTTCGGAAAATGGCTATATTCATTCTATTTCATTCTATTCTATTCCAATCTATTCAATTTTTTAACTTTTAGATTATATTCTATTTTATTATTTTCTATTTTATTTTACTCTATTCTATTCTTTTTATTTATTTATTATTTTATTATTTTTATATTCTACTATATGCAATTCTATTTTTATTTCTTCATTTAAATTCTTTAATTTTTCTATTTTATTCTATTATTTTATTTTATATTCTATATTTTATATTCTTTTATATTCAGTTTAAATCTACTCTATTCTTTTCTATTTTATTCCTTTCTATTCTTTTACTTTATATTCTATTCTATTTTATTCTACAAAGCAAAGTAGGAATCATCATCTTATTTCATTTTTAGACCTAAACTGTATTTATTGCAATCTGTTTCTATTTTGCATTCAAATTAATTTTTTTTATCTGAATTCAGATAATTCGCATTTGTTATAAATTATTTTAGATTTAGTGAAATTCCTTACTATTGTGATTCAGAAATTTTGGATACATCTAAATCTCTGAATAGTGAAAATTGTGTCCGAATTATAAAAGGAATCGCACATGTCTAGTCCAGAGTCTATTGAACCGTAGAAGGAGGAGTGCGTAGTAATCCATAAGAAAAGGTGCTTGGCCTTCCATTTGTTATTTGTTATATTTAATTTTTTTATTTTTTTAATATTAATTTTATTTATTTTATTTTATTAGTTATTTTGCTATATTTTTTAATACTGTGCCTGCATTTTTTTTTTTTTTTATTGTGTCATGGTAATTATTACTTCAAGGAGAATATGCAAGGTGATGGGTTTATATTAGTTGCCTACAGAAGTGCAATCAACATGTAAAGATGTTTTGTGTTAATGTTCACAAGATCCACAATAAATAAATAATGCGGTGCAAATTACTTTCTACTCACTAAAAAAAAACAAAAAAAAGAAGAAAAAAAACACGCACACCTTGTTAGACTCGTTTTCACACCACAAGGGTGTAGGTGTGTTCTCTCCGTTATTCTGCAGGAGTCACCTGACCCTTTTATCATAACGCTTATTTTCACCTGCGCTATTTAAAAATTTGATAAAGTAATAAAGTACCAACAGGTAAGGAAATCAAACTAGCTAAAGATAAATAAATAAATAAAAATAAAAAAACACTTTCTCTTTGTGGTTTATGTACATTGGACGGCTTTTAACAAACGTTGTTGCAGATTCCGACCCATTTCTGCTCTAAAAGAAAGCTGTTTAAATATTGTTAAATTGAATCTGAATGGGAGTCCTGTTTTCATTAATAATCAGCTGAATCACTTGCAGTGTTCTGATAAGGAAAGTTGCAGAGTCGGCATCCCTTTTAGAAGTGATTAACTCTTTGGGAGAATCTCACTAAAAATTACAATTTTGTTGCAAAGGGAGATTCCTAAAATATGACTTGTATCTGAGTGCGGATTTCTGGGAAAAATCAGGGAGCCAATCGCACAAGCAGGAATCTACATTTCTTGGGGGCGTCCTGTATACCATCTGTGTACAGAGCGCCTCTAGGTGGCCGTATTGCATCTTACAGAAAATTACAGCGGCTGAAGATTGAAAAGAAAAGGCGATTTTTAATAACATTCCTTTAGAATATGACTTGTGTAGCAAAATAATATGTTATCCTATAATTATATTACTAATTATATAATAATTTTATTATTATTAATAATAATAATAATTATTAATAATAATTATTATTATTATTATTATTATTATTATTATTATTATTATTATTACTATTATCATCAATAATAATAATAACAAATTATAATTATTATTATTATTACTATTATCAATAATAATAATAATTATTAATAGTATTATTATTAATAATAATAATAATTATAATAATAATATAATTAAAGATACGATTGTTATTATTATTATTATTATTACTACTATTATCATCAATAATATTAATAACAAATTATAATTATTATTACTATTATCAATAATAATAATAATAATAATAATTATTATTATTATTATTATTATTATTATTATTAATAATAATAATAATAATAATAATAATAATAATAATAATATAATTAAAGATAAGATTGTTATTATTATTATTATTATTATTATTATTTTTATTATTATTATTTTGCTATTTGTTTCCAACAAAAATGGAGTTACCCTTTAAAGTCTGTTATCATATGTATCTTATAATAATATTAACACTAATACTACTACTAATTTAAGGATGAGCTCAGGTGTGTTTGCAACCCACGTGTGCAGAGCCCACCAGGAAGTTGGCACTGCACAGCGCTAATCACAAGCAGTGAGACATTTCTTGGTCTCTGCAGCCACGGATCGGCAAAATGTCTCACTGCCTGTGATTAGCGCTGTGCAGTGCTGAATTCCTGTCGGGCTCTGCACGTGTGGGTTGCGAACACGCCTGAGCTCATTCTTAAAGTTACTACTAATACTACTACTATTAATAATAATAATAATAATAATAATAATAATTATTATTATTATTATTATTATTAATATTAGCATAATTATAATAATAATAATTATTATTATTATTATTATTATTATTATTATTATTATTATATAATGAACAATATAATTACAAGATAAGATAAAAACGCTGAGGTAATCAAATACCACCAAAAGAAAATTCTATGTGTGTGAAAAAAAAAGATATACATTTTTTTTATTTTATTTACATTTGTGTATAGCGTTGCACAAAAAGCAGAAAGTAAAAAAAAAAAATTGATTTAATTTTTTTTTATTTTTTAAATTGTCGGTCTTGTTTTGTTTATAGCACAACAAATAAAAAAACGCTGAGGTACTCAAATACCACCAAAAGAAAGCTCTATTTGTGTGAAAAAGAAAAAGATATATATTTTATTTGTTTATAGCTTCGTACAAACAAAAATAAAAAATTGGGGATTTTTATTATAGCAGAAAGTAAAAAAATATATATATATTTTTTTTAAAAATTGTCGGTCTTGTTTTGTTTATAGCACAACAAATAGAAAAACTCTGAGGTAATCAAATACCACCAAAAGATTTGTGTGAAAAAATAGATATAAATAAAAAAAATCTAATAATAATAAAAATAAATAAATAAAAATATATAAAATTTATATGTGTATAGCGTCGCACAAAAAAAAAAAATGGATATTTATTAAAGTTCTAGTTGTGTGAAAAAATAGATATAAATAAAAAAAATAATAATAATAATAATAATAATTAAAAGAAAAAATATAAAGATATACATTTTATATGTGTATAGCGTCGCACAAAAAAAATTGGATATTTATTATAGCAGAAAGTAAAAAAAAAAATGTTTATTTTTTATTTTTTTAATTGTCGGTCTTGTTTTGTTTATAGCACAACAAATAAAAAACGCAGAGGTAATCAAATACCAGCAAACAATTATTTCTATTTGTGTGAAAAAAAAGATATACATTTTATTTGTGTATAGCGTCGCACAACCGCGCAATTGTCAGAGGTAATCAAATACCACCAAAAGATTTGTGTGAAAAAATAGATATAAATAAAAAAAATCTAATAATAATATATAATAAATAAAAAAATATATAAAGATATAAAAATGTATATGTGTATAGCGTCGCACAAAAAAAAATAATTGGATATTTATTATAGCAGAAAGTAAAAAAAAATATTTGTAAATTTTTTTTTTTAAATTGTCGATCTTGTTTTGTTTATAGCACAACAAATAGAAAAACGCTGAGGTAATCAAATACCACCAAAAGAAAGTTCTATTTGTGTGAAAAAATAGATATAAATAAAAAAATATATAATAATAATAATTAAAAGAAAAAAATATAAAGATATAAATTTTATATGTGTATAGCGTCGCACAAAAAAAAAATTGTATATTTATTATAGCAGAAAGTAAAAAAAAAAATGTTTATTTTTTTTTTTTTTAATTGTCGGTCTTGTCTTGTTTATAGCACAACAAATAAAAAAACGCAGAGGTAATCAAATACCACCAAAATAAAGTTCTATTTGTGTGAAAAAAAAAGGTATAAATATAAAAAATCTAATAATAATAATAATAAATAAAAAAATATATATAAAGATATACATTTTATATGTGTATAGCGTCGCACAAAAAAAATTAAAATTGAATATTTATTATAGCAGAAAGTAAAAACAAAAAAAAAGTTTTCTTTTTTTTTTAATTGTCGGTCTTGTTTTGTTTATAGCACAACAAATAGAAAAAAAGCTGAGGTAATCAAATATCACCAAAAGAAAGTTCTATTTGTGTGAAAAAAAAAAATATATAAATAAAAAAATATAATAATAATTAAAAGAAAAAAAATATAAAGATATAAATTTTATATGTGTATAGCGTCGCACAAAAAAAAAAATGTATATTTATTATAGCAGAAAGTAAAAAAAAAATGTTTATTTTATTTTTTTTAAATTGTCGGTCTTGTTTTGTTTATAGCACAACAAATAGAAAAACTCTGAGGTAATCAAATACCACCAAAATAAAGTTCTATTTGTGTGAAAAAATAGATATAAATATAAAAAATCTAATAATAATAATAAAAAAAAAATATATATAAAGATATACATTTTATATGTGTATAGCGTCGCACAAAAAAAAATAAAAATTGAATATTTATTATAGCAGAAAGTAAAAAAAAAAAAAAAGTTTTCTTTTTTTTTTTTTATTGTCGGTCTTGTTTTGTTTATAGCACAACAAATAGAAAAAACGCTGAGGTAATCAAATACCACCAAAAGAAAGTTCTATTTGTGTGAAAAAAAATATATAAATATAAAAAAATCTAATAATAATAATAATAATAAATAAAAAAAATATATATAAAGATATACATTTTATATGTGTATAGCGTCGCACAAAAAAAATAAAAATTGAATATTTATTATAGCAGAAAGTAAAAACAAAAAAAAAGTTTTCTTTTTTTTTTTAATTGTCGGTCTTGTTTTGTTTATAGCACAACAAATAGAAAAAAAGCTGAGGTAATCAAATATCACCAAAAGAAAGTTCTATTTGTGTTAAAAAAATATATAAAATAAAAAAATATAATAATAATAATAATAATAATAATAATAATAATTAAAAGAAAAAAATATAAAGATATACATTTTATATGTGTATAGTGTCGCAGGTAATCAAATACCACCAAAAAAAATTATCTATTTGTGTGAAAAAAAAGATATACATTTTATTTGTGTATAGCGTCGCACAACTGCGCAAAGTTAAAGCCGTATCGCAAAAAAAAAAAATGGCCTGGTCAGCAGGGAGGGTAAATCTTCCGGAGGTGAAGTGGTTAATGTTTCACAATGTATCCTTCTTGATGGACACAGAGATATGTTTCATGTCGTATCATTATAGAAACAAAGGAGAGAAGACGATTCTCCATCCGGCGAAGTCGGAGGAATTTTCTGAGCGCCGCCAATAATCCCATCAAATCATTTTGCAAATAATTCCCATAAATGATTGATAAGCTGCGGATTCGGCGAGGTCGGTAATGAGAGGCGCGGCGGACTGTTGCGCCGGTACTTGACCTATTTTGTTGCTTAATGTGTAATCAATAATGTATCACACGCCGGCCCTTTCATCTGCTGCGCCCGAAATGTCAGAGACGTCACACAATGGCAGCAATTAAAGGAAGAGTCCGTCTTCAGAAGCCCCGCCGCCTCGGTCCCCCGCCGCCGAGCGCCTTACCGCCGCTGAATGCTTTACTTTCTACGAAAATGTTATCCAATCTCCGACACGCAGCTTCATCTCATGACGTTCACCGACCACCAAGTTTAAATCAGTATTATTTGTTAGAAAACTACTTATGACTCAGGGGCCGCTATTAGGGCCGCCATTAGGGGCGCCCCCCCCCCCATCCATGCGTCCGGCCCACATGCAGGACGCCGGGCACATACACTTTATTGAAGTGCCTGATTAGAGCCAGAGGCTCCAATAGGCTTCAAAATAGGGTGGGCATTGCGCTACGAGCCCACCCAGGTGTGTTACAGTAGCGAATGAAAATTCACTATTGAAACACTTTTCTTCCTCCCAGGCCAATCAGGAAGCGGATCTGAGACCCGTTTCCTGATTGGCCCGAAAAGGAGATGCTTCCCGATTGGCTGCAGAGGAGGAGGGTGGAAACCGAAGCCGATGTAAGCCGCCTTGGTGCCCCGTGGAGAGCAGGGGAAGCTGCCGTGATGCCCGAGGAGACCAGGGGAAGCTGTCATGATGCCTGCAGAGAGCAGGGGAAGCTGCCGTGATGCCCGAGGAGACCAGGGGAAGCTGTTGTGATGCCCGAGGAGACCAGGGGAAGCTGCCATGATGCCGAAGGGGAGCAGGGGAAGCTGCCGTGATGCCCATAGAGAGCAGGGGAAGCTGCCGTGATGCCCAAGGGGAGCAGGGGAAGCTGCCGTGATACCCGAGGAGAGCAGGGGAAGCTGCCATGATGCCGAAGGGGAGCAGGGGAAGCTGCCGTGATACCCGAGGAGAGCAGGGGAAGCTGCCATGATGCCCGCAGAGAGCAGGGGAAGCTGCCGTGATGCCCGAGGAGACCAGGGGAATCTGCCATGATGCCCGTAGAGAGCAGGGGAAGCTGCCATGATGCCCGAGGAGAGCAGGGGAAGCTGCCGTGATGACCATGGAGACCGGGGAAGCTGCCATGATGCCCGCAGAGAGCAGGGGAAGCTGCCGTGATGCCCGAGGAGACCAGGGGAATCTGCCATGATGCCCGTAGAGAGCAGGGGAAGCTGCCATGATGCCCGAGGAGAGCAGGGGAAGCTGCCGTGATGACCATGGAGAGCAGGGGAAGCTGCCGTGATGACCAGGGGAAGCTGCCGTGATGACCATGGAGAGTAGGGGAAGCTGCCATGATGCCCGCAGAGAGCAGGGGAAGCTGTCGTGATGCCTGCAGAGAGCAGGGGAAGCTGCCATGATGCCCGAGGAGACCAGGGGAAGCTGCCGTGATGCCCGTAGAGAGCAGGGGAAGCTGCCATGATGCCCCGAGGAGAGCAGGGGAAGCTGCCATGATGCCCGAGGAGAGCAGGGGAAGCTGCCATGATGCCCGAGGAGAGCAGGGGAAGCTGCCATGATGCCCGCAGAGAGCAGGTGAAGCTGCTGTGATGTCCATGGAGACCAAGGGAAGCTGCCATGATGCCCGAGGAGAGCAGGGGAAGCTGCCGTGATGCCCGCAGAGAGAAGGGGAAGCTGCGGTGATGCCCGCAGAGAGCAGGGGAGGCTGCCATGATGCCCGAGGAGAGCAGGGGAAGCTGCCATGATGCCAGAGGAGAGCAGGGGAAGCTGCCATGATGCCTGAGGAGAGCAGGGGAAGCTGCTGTGATGCCCGCAGAGAGCAGGGGAAGCTGCCATGATGCCCGAGGAGACCAGGGGAAGCTGCCATGATAGAAAATCAGTATTTTTTTCTTTCAATCAATGCTGGGTCTGGTGGTTAGGCTAGGAGTTCAGGAGAGCCAATATCTAGGAGGTCAGATCTCATCTGTTAGGGGCCGAGTCCGGCATTCCTGTCTATGGACTCAGGAGCGCAAACCTCTGAGGGCTTCACAGAACAGCTGTAATTATATTGAGATTAAATTACACACAGGTGGACTCTATTTACTAATTAGGTGACTTCTGACGGCAATCGGTTTACCAGGCCGGGACCTTTTCTCTTCAGATGAACGAATGTCTCGGTGGGTTTGGCCCTCGAAGATAAAAATCCTTCCAAACAATTCTGACTTAGCGGAGGAGCCAAAAGGGCGCTGGCAATCTTGCTCGCCGTATACGAAGATGCACTGTTTGGCTTATGAAGAGCGATAATTGTTTTACAGCGGTCGGCGTTTCCCGCGGTAGATCGGCGTTGTTTGGACAGCTCACTCATTGCTTTGGGGTCAGTCCGGCACTTCACCGGAGGACGGCGCCGTCCTTAATGCGGCTAATGCATCACAAGGCCACCGAGGTCACACGCTCCAACCGCTCTACTCCGATCCTGGAAGACGGAATAAATGGGATTGTGGAGGAAAAGCCGGGCCGCTGTAATTGTTGCTGTACATCTCTGACTGCACCGCCTTGTCACACCGGGAGATGCACCACATACTTTGTGGCTTTTCTTCCTTTTGTTACTGTATCATTTAAAAATAAAATAAAAATCTTTATCCTTAAAGTTTAAAAAGTATGTTACCCCAACATGTGCCCGCTGTACCATGTGCTTGTATGTACTTGTTCTCTTTGTGTGAAATACCTGGTGATCCCCCCTGCTTTTCTATTTCAAACTGACCACACTGGGCATGAGAGATCAATCCCAGCATGGTCAGTTTTTTTCCTTGCAATGTACTTAGGAGCACAGCCTGCCTGCAATCCAATGGTCAGATTTCTGCTGACATACCCCCCCCCCCGCACAGCTCTTCACTGGAAAGATCAGTGTGCTGCTGTTTCCCTGCCTCCTACTGATGACCACCCCCCCTCCCAAGACCAGCAATCAAATAGGAAGGCCAGTGTACTGCTGTTTCCCTGACTCCGGCTGACACTCCCCCCTGTACAGCTCTTTACTGGGAAGATCATTGTACTGCTGTTACCCCACCTCCTGCTGACACCCCCCCCCCCCTCAAGCTTACTAGATCTCCAATAGTAAGATCAGTGTACTGCTGTTCTCCTGCCTCCTGCTGACAATCCCCCCGACTAGCTCTTTAATAGAAATATCAGTGTACTGCTAGCTGTTTCCCTCCTAATGAACCCCCCCCCCTCCCCCCCCCCCCCCACCCACCAGCTCCCCAATAGGAAGATCAGTGTTCTGTTTGCCTGCCTCTTTCTGACACTCCCCCTGCACAGCTCTTTACTGGGAAGATCACTGTCCTGCTGTTTACTTGCCTCCCGCTGACACCCCCCCCCCCCCCAACCGCTCCCCAATAGTAAGATCTGTGTACTGCTGCTACCCTGCCTTTTTCTGACACTCCCCCTGCACAGCTCTTTACTGGGAAAATCAGTTCACTGCTGTTTGCCTGCCTCCTGCTGACACCCCGCCCCCCCTCCCAACCAGCTACCCAATAGGAATATCACTGTACTGCTGTTCCCCTGCCTCCTGCTGACACACTCCCTCTCCCGGCCAGCTCTCCAATAGATCCAGTAAGATCAGTGTATTGCTGTTTGCCTGCCTCCTGCTGAAACCCCCAACCAGATCTTTAATAGGAAGATCGGTGTACTTCTGTTACCCTGCCTCCTGCTGACAGCCCCCCCCCCCCTCACTAGGAAAATCAGTGTACTGCTGTTTCCTTGCCGCCTGCTGACACCCCACCCCCTGGACTAGATCCTCAATAGAAAGATCAGTGTACTGCTGTTTGCCTGCCTCTTTCTGACACTCCCCCTGCACAGCTCTTCAATGGGAAGACCAGTGTCCTGCTGCTGCAAAAAAATTAATCGATTAATCAAGGAATTAATCTTTCATTTCCACAGCCCTAATAATAATAATATATATATATATATATATATATATATATATATATATATATATATATATAAGTGGCAGAGAGATGGGTTCATCAGTCTTCTGCTTCTCTGTTTGCCGTCCAATCCCAGACTGGGGGGACAAGACCTGTAATTGTAACTGAATTGGAGAAGAAAAATAAGTGACAAGGACACTGCATTTCTGGCAGGATCAACAGATATTTTCTTGCTTGTGTTTGCCGAAGGTACTATTAGCCTGAAAAAAGAAAGTGAATGCAGCCGTCACATCTAAGCATTGATAAGGTGCAATATATGACAGGGACCACGCCATCCCCAACAGGCCCATCACACACCCCCAGACCCCCAACATGCAACTCCCACCCCACCCCCACCAACCCCAACACACACCCCCAGACCCCAACATGCAACTCCCACCCCCCCCCACCAACCCCAACACACACCCCCAGACCCCAACATGCAACTCCCACCCCATCCCCACCAACTCCAACACACACCCCCAGACCCCAACATGCAACTCCCACCCCACCCCCACCAACCCCAACACACACCCCCAGACCCCAACATGCAACTCCCCCCCCACCCCCACCAACCCCATCACACAACCCCAGACCCCCCAGACCCCCCCAACATGCAACCCCCACCGCATCCCCACTAACTCCAACACACACCCCCAGACCGCCCAACATGCAACCCCAACCCCACCAACTCCAACACACACCCCCAGACCCCAACATGCAACTCCCACCCCACCCACCAACCCCCCCCCAACACCCCAACCCCACCCCCACAACCCCAGACACACCCCCACCCCCCACATGCAACCCCAACCCCATCCCCACCAACTCCAACACACACCCCCAGACCCCAACATGCAACTCCCACCCCACCCCCACCAACCCCAACACACAACCCCAGACCCCCCAACATGCAACCCCCACCCCATCCCCACCAACCCCACACACACACCCCCAGACCCCCCAACATCCAACCCCCACCCCCCATCCCCACCAACCCCAACACACACCCCCAGACCGCCCAACATGCAACCCCTGCCCCATCCCCACCAGCCCCAACACACACCCCCAGACCCCCAACATGCAACCCCCACCCCATCCCCACCAACCCCAACACACCCCCCCAGACCCACCAACATGCAACCCCCACCCCATTCTCACCAACCCCAACACACACCCCCAGACCCCCAACATGCAACCGCCGCTCCATCCCCACACACCCTCAGACCCCCCAACATGCAACCCCCACCCCATCCCCATCAACCCCATCACACTCCCCAGACCCCCAAACATCCAACCCCCACCCCATCACACACCCCCAGACCCCCAACATGCCACCCCACCCCATCCCCACCAACCCCATCACACACCCCAGACCCCCAAACATCCACCCCCCTGCCCCATCCCGACCAAACCCATCACACACCCTCAGACCCCCCCCAACATGCAACCCCCATCCCATCCCAAAGGTATTCTGTTGGGTTGAGGTCAGGACTCTGTGCAGGCCAGTCAAGTTTTTCCACCCCAAACTCCCTCATCCATGTCTTTATGGACCTTGCTTTGTGCACTGGTGTGCAGTCATGTTGGAACAGGAAGGGGCCGTCCCCAAACTGTTCCCACAAAGTTGGGAGCATGAAATTGTCCAACATTTCTTGGTATGCTGACGTCTTAAGAGTTCCCTCCACTGGAACTAAGGGGCCAAACCCTGAAAAACAACCCCCCCACACCATAATCCCCCCTCCACCAAATTATTTGGTCCAGTGCACAAAGCAAGGTCCATAAAGACATGGATGAGAGAGTTTGGGGTGGAGGAACTTGACTGGCCTGCACAGAGTCCCCACCCCCAATAGAACACCTTAGGGATGAATTATGCTGTGTACACACGACCGGACTTTCCGGCAGACTAGGTCGGTTTTCCCAACAGACTTTCGGCGGACTTCCGACGGACTTTCCGAACTAACGGACTTGGCCGCACACAATTACACCAAAGTCCAACGGATTCGAACACGATGACGTACGACCAGACTAGAATAAGGAAGTTCATAGCCAGTAGCCACGGCATTAGGAATTGTCCCAATACTTTTGGTAATATAGTGTATATGTGTATTTATACTGTGTGTGTATATATGTATATGTGTATATGTGTGTATATATATATATATATATATATATATATATATATATATATATATATATATATACATATATATGTATACATATGTATATATATATATACACCATGTTTAAGTGAAAATGTTTAGAGCATAAACAATTTTGACCTTGACTTGTTTAAGACACAAACAACAGATTTATACCTGTGAACGAAATATGGTTTCATATCTGAGACTAAATAAAATAATAAACAAAATTAAAAAGAACATTTATTTTCGCAGCTAACTAAAGCATGAACTTGGCAATCACCTTCCAATGAGCGAGATAAATAATAGCGGTGGCCACTTTATATTTATATATATAAAAAAAAAAATATATATATATATATATATATATATATATATATATATATATATATATATATATTATATTTTTTTTATTTGTATATATTACTTTATATATTATTATTATTATTATTATTATTTTTATTATATTAATACATAAATACATACATATGAATAAATACAAAATTAAATAAATCAATTTAATACATCAAATTAAATAAATACATAAATAAAAAATACATTACTACAATTGTTTAATGAATGTGTGAAAAAAACATTATAAACAAAAAAAATAAAATAAAAATGAATGAATTAAATAAATTAATAGATATAAATTACCACACATTTTTAAATGAGTGTGTGAATAAGTAAATACATATGAATGAATTAAATAAATACATAAAAATAAATTACCACCATTTTTTAATGACTGTGTAAATAACTTTGACACAAATACATATTGTTGGTGTCATCATAAAAAATTTAAAAAAATGACACAATAAAATTCACACTATACTATACACTATATCACTATATCTCTACTAAAACTTGTGCTTTTTAATTAATTACTTGTCAGACTTGTCAAACTGGAAGAAAAAAAAAAACAAAAAACATATTGCTCTTTTCTTATTTGAAATATATGAGGAAAATGAAATAATTTATGATAACTACCATCAAAAGAACACGGTGCTTACTTTTGGATCATGAATAAAAACAAGCAAACATTGTCAAATAATTAGGTCCAGAGTTGAACACTAATGATAAACTAAAGATAGTGTGCTGCACTGAGCAAAGTAATTATGGTGCCAAATTGTGAAATACCAAAGATGCTATTTAACATTATGGATGGGGGAACGGTTCGGCCCGAGCATAAGTTTGAGCTGAAACGTTCGACCGTTTGTTCGCCCCCCCGAACCGACCACAGTGCATTGCAGCGCTGAATAGTGCATTGCAAGCCCTGATTGGCTGAAGTAGTGAAAGCTTCAGCCAATCAGGGCACAGAGCACTGTCAGAGTCATGATTGGACACTGTCATCATGACTTTATCCCATCATGGCTCATTCCCGCCCCACAGTATAAAAGTATTCTTTCAATGGCAGACATTTTCAGTGTGATTTCGGCGTGGAGAGAGACAGAACAGGGCTCTGTTCAGTGCTATTAGTTAGTAAGTGTGCTATACTGTGCTATTTTGCTTCAATTGCCAGTGTAGAATATTAGTTTAGTGTCAGTCTAGGGATAGTGTGAGTGTAGTGAGGAGGACCATCATTCAGCTTTGCATAATTTGCAATGGCGTGGGGTCCCCCTCAAAATCCATACCAGACCCTTATCCGAGCACGCAACCTGGCAGGCCGCAGGAAAAGAGGGGGGGGGAACGAGAGCGGCCCCTCCTCCCTCCTGAACCGTACCAGGCCACATGCCCTCAACATTGGGAGGGTGCTTTGGGGGTCTGTGACCCTCAAAGCACCATGTCCCCATGTTGATGGGGACAAGGGCCTCATCCCCACAACCCTGGCCATTGGTTGTGGGGGGTCTGCGGGCGGGGGGCTTATCGGAATCTGGAAGCCCCCTTTAACAAGGGGACCCCCAGATCCCGGCCTCCCCCCCCTGTGTGAAATGGTAAGGGGGTACAAAAGTACCCCTACCATTTCACCAAAAAAGTGACAAAATGTTAAAAATGACAGGAGACGATCTTTGACAATTCATTTATTAAAGTCTTCTTTCATCTTCTTTCTTTTGGTCTTCTTCCTTTCTTCAGCCTTCGGTTTCTTCATCTTCTTCTTCCTTCTTCTTCTTCCATCTTCTTCCATCTTCTTCTTCCATCTTCTTCTTCCTCCGATCCGCTTCTTCTTGCTCTGGTCTTCTCGTCTGGCATCTTCTTCCACGGCGTCGGCTTCTCTTCTTCTGTGTCGGGCCGCTCCGCTCAATGGGAGGCTCCCGCTGTGTGAGGCTTCGCTCCGTCTGACAGTTCTTTTATAACGGAGGGCGGGGCCACCTGGTGACCCCGCCCCCCTCTGACGCACGGGGGACGTCATGGGGACTTCCCTATGGTTTCTGCATGACTTCAGAGGGTCATCATGGGGAAAGCCATAGGGAAGTCCCCATGCCCTCCGTTATAAAAGAACTGTCAGACAGAGCGAAGCCTCACACAGCGGGAGCCTCCCATTGAGTGGAGCGGCCCGACACAGAAGAAGAGAAGCCGCCGCTGTGGAAGAAGATGCCGGACGAGAAGACCAGAGCAAGAAGAAGCGGATCGGAGGAAGAAGAAGATGGAAGAAGAAGATGAAGAAACGAAGGATGAAGAAAGGAAGAAGACCAGAAGAAATAAGATGAAAGAAGACTTTAATAAAGGAATTGTCAAAGACCGTCTCCTGTCATTTTTTAAATTTTTGTCACTTTTTTGGTGAAATGGTAGGGGTACTTTTGTACCCCCTTACCATTTTACACAGGGGGGAGGCCGGGATCTGGGGGTCGCCTTGTTAAAGGGGGCTTCCAGATTCCGATAAGCCCCCCACCTGCAGACCCCCACAACCAATGGCCAGGGTTGTGGGGACGAGGCCCTTTTCCCCATCAACATGGGGACATGGTGCTTTTAGGGCTGACAGACCCCCAAAGTACCCTCCCAATGTTGAGGGCATGTGGCCATGTACGGTTCAGGAGGGAGGGGGGGCGCTCTCGTCCCCCCCTCTTTTCCTGCGGCCTGCCAGGTTGCATGCTCGGATAAGGTTCTAGTATGGATTTTGAGGGGGACCCCACGCCATTTTTTTTTTTTTTTTGGTGCAGGGTTCCCCTCAAAGTCCATCCCAGACCTGAAGGGTCTGGTATGGATATTTAGGGGGAACCCCACGTCATTTTTTTTTAAATTTGATGCAGGGTTCCCCTTAATATCCATAGCAGACCTGAAGGGCCTGGCAATTGAATTTGGGGAAACCCCACGCTTTTTTTTTTTTTTATTTGTTTTTTTTTTATCAATGACTTTCAATGAATGACTGTTCTCTGTGTTACGGGAGCCAGCAATTCCTTATAGCCGCGAGTGATTTTAAATAGCTTTTTTTCCTGCAAAAATGACACTTTGTGCAGGGACAGTTCTAAGCACGGGAAACATGCGCCCCTTTACAGGCATACTATACACACACCCCAGGTATGAAATTTAAAGGAATATTACACTTTTATTGTTTAACTTTAAGCATTATTAAAATCACTGCTCCTGAAAAAACTGCAGTTTTTAAAACTTTTTTTTTGCATTTATACATGTCCCCTGGGGCAGGACCCGGGTCCCCAAACACTTTTTATGACAATAACTTGCATATAAGCCTTTAAAATTAGCACTTTTGATTTTGAACGTTCGAGTCCCATAGACTTTAATAGGTTCTAAAGTTCACACAAGCTTTAGGTCTGTTCGCAGGTTCTGGTGTGAACCGAATGAACAGGGGGGTGTTCGGCTCATCCCTAATCCTTATGATCGTATCCCTGGAAATGGTATCTGGTAGGTGAGACGGCTTAGGAAGAGTATGGATATGGTCAATAACCAGCTCTGCTGGAGGTCTAATGCCGCATACATATGATCAGAATTCCCAACAACAAATGTTCGATGTTGTCAGAAATTCCGACCGTGCGTAGGCTCGGACATTTGCTGTTGGAATTTCCAACAACAGATGTTTGAGAGCTGGATCTCAAATTTTCCGACAACCAAATGCGTTGTCGTAAATTCCGAGCGTGTGTAGACGATTCCGACGCACAAAATTCTACGCATGCTCTGCGTGATCATTTTTTTTTGTACTTTTTTTTTACTTGTATAGATCTAGGTGTGTCCCAAGCATGTTTGAAACCATTTACCGTTGACCATCTCACTACCTCTGCTGGAAGTTTATTCCAGTACAATACATTGATGCAAGAAATTAACTTTATTTATTTGTTTATTTGCCATTAATACATTTGTTGCCATTGATACATTTGTTGCCATTGATACAGTCATGTTTCTCTTTTTGGTTCCTTCTCTTTCTTTGCATAAAACAATTGCTATGCCCTTTATTTCCAGGATCAGGCGTTGCGGAGTGGCGTACAGCGTCTCGGTGAGAGCGTCCATGCCGTAATACAGATCCGTGGCTGGGTCTCATATGCATACTGCTTAATGTTTAGTGTGACCTTAGCAATATAAGTTTATAGCCAAAAGAATGATGGTCATTGCAACATATGTTAGAACACAGATAATGACCATTAGTGTTAGGGAGAAGAGATCCCGGCTAATGAAACAGGTATAAAATTAACATAACTCCGTTTTATGGTGTGTGTTTAAAATAAATGCTCCATCTTGTGCATAAAACCCACTTCGTTAAGAAAGCAAGTTTTACTGGAAAATTAAATTCTGCAGAAATTGCTCATTATTTTACAGCTTTCTGGAAAACAGGGGTCACCTTGAGACATGACGGACATATGTTACATGGAACGCGCCAGGGGAAGAACATCAGTATTAATGTGATGGTGGAACTGGGTGACCGTATTGTCGCGCTGCTACAGAATAAAGATGGCTTTAATGTGACTCTTTAATAATGAGTGTTATAGTCCCCCGAGTGTCAGTATGTCATTGTTCTGTGGCCCCAAGTGTCAGGATGTCATTGTTCTTTGGCCCCAAAGTGTCAGTGTCATTATTTTGAGGCCCCCAAATGTCAGTGGGTCATGTTCTGGGACCCTCAAGTCTCAGTGTGTCATTGTTCTGGTCCCCCAAGTCTCAATGTGTCAATGGTCTGGACCCTCGAGTATCAGTGTGTCATTGTTCTGGTCCATAGTATTAGTGTGTCATTGTTCTGGTGTGTCCTAGTGTCAGTGTGTCATTATAATGGGACCCTCAATTTTCAGTGCATCATGTTCTGAGTCCCCCAAGTGTCAGTGTGTCATTGTTCTGGGATCCCAAGTGTCAGGGTGTCATTGTTCTGGACCCCCAAGTGTCAGGGTGTCATTGTTCTGGATCCCAAGTGTCAGGGTGTCATTGTTCTGGACCCCCAAGTGTCAGGGTGTCATTGTTCTGGACCACCAAGTGTCAGGATGTCATTGTTCTAGGACCCCCAAGTGTCAGGCTGTCATTGTTCTGGAACCCCCAAGTGTCCGAGTGTCATTGTTCTGGGATCCCAAGTGTCAGGGTGTCATTGTTCTGGACCCCCAAGTGTCAGGGTGTCATTGTTCTGGACCCCCAAGTGTCAGGCTGTCATTGTTCTGGAACCCCCAAGTGTCAGTGTGTCATTGTTCTGGGATCCCAAGTGTCAGGGTGTCATTGTTCTGGACCCCCAAGTGTCAGGGTGTCATTGTTCTGGACCCCCAAGTGTCAGGTTGTCATTGTTCTAGGACCCCCAAGTGTCAGGATGTCATTGTTCTAGGACCCCCAAGTGTCAGGATGTCATTGTTCTAGGACCCCCAAGTGTCAGCATTTCATTGTTCTGGAACCCCCAAGTGTCCGAGTGTCATTGTTCTAACTGCCTTAAGTGTCAGCGTGTCATTCTTCTGGTCCCCAAGTGTCAGGATGTCATTTTTCTTTGGCCCCAAAGTGTCAGTGTCATTATTTTGAGGCCCCCAAAAATCAGCGTGTCATGTTCTGGGACCCCCAAGTGTCAGTGTGTCATTGTTCTGGCCCCCCAAGTGTCAGTGTATCATTGTTCTGATCCCCCAAGTCTCAGTGTGTCATTTTTCTGGTCCCCCAAGTGTTAGTGTGTCATTGTTCTGGTCCCCCAAGTCTCAGTGTGTCATTGTTCTGGTCCCCAAGTGTCAGTGTGTAATTGTTCTGGGCCCCTAAGTGTCAGTGTGTCATTGTTCTGGTCCCCCAAGTCTCAGTGTGTCATTGTTCTGGGCCCCCAAGTCTCAGTGTGTCACTTTTCTGGTCCCCCAAGTGTCAGCGTGTCATTGTTCTGGTCCCTAGTGTCAGTGTGTCATTATAATGGGACCCTCAAGTGTCAGTGCGTCATTGTTCTGGGACCCCCAAGTGTCAGTGTGTCATTGTTATGGGATCCCCAATTGTCAGTGCGTCATTGTTCTGGACCCCCAAGTGTCAATGTGTCATTGTTCTGGGACCCCCAAGTATCAGTGTGTCATGGTTCTGAGACCCCCAAGTGTCAGTGTATCATTGTTCTGATCCCCCAAGTCTCAGTGTGTCATTGTTCTGGTCCCCCAAGTGTTAGTGTGTCGTTGTTCTGGTCCCCCAAGTCTCAGTGTGTCATTGTTCTGGTCCCCAAGTGTCAGTGTGTCATTGTTCTGGGCCCCTAAGTGTCAGTGTGTCATTGTTCTGGGCCCCTAAGTGTCAGTGTGTCATTGTTCTGGTCCCCCAAGTCTCAGTGTGTCATTGTTCTGGGCCCCCAAGTCTCAGTGTGTCACTTTTCTGGTCCCCCAAGTGTCAGCGTGTCATTGTGCTAGTCACCCAAGTGTCAGTGTGTCATTGTTCTGGTCCCTAGTGTCAGTGTGTCATTATAATGGGACCCTCAAGTGTCAGTGTGTCATTGATCTAGGACCCCAATTGTCAGTGTGTCATTGTTATGGGATCCCCAAGTGTCAGTGCGTCATTGTTCTAGGACCCCCAATTGTCAGTGTGTCATTGTTCTGGAACCCCCAAGTGTCAGTGTGTCATTGTTCTGGGACCCCCAAGTGTCAATGTGTCATGGTTCTGGGCCCCCCAAGTGTCAGTGTGTTTTCTATACTTCCTCTCTGCATGCTTGATGCGTTGGCAAAATGTTCTGCTGATAGCCAGCAGCACGGTCCATCTCCCACAATGTTCTGATCACATCTATTAGCCCGGGAACAGACCTTCCTTTTTCTCCCCACAGAGCCCTGGTCATGCTGGGATGTGTAGTTCCAGTGCCAATCTGATGCACAAGCTCAATCTGTCGGTTCCTCCTAGCAGGTCCTTGTTGTCCCAAGAGGCACAGCAGTCCATATCTCTTCCTCCATGTTCTCCTTCAGCCAACCACATTCCATTCAGCATATCACCTCAAGCAAAATGGTCACCACCAGGGTTGAAGACACTCCATAGCCGAGCATTGTTAATGGTCTTCCCCAAAATAGTCACTGGAGCTTAGCACTTCAATTGTTTGAAAAGGCAACATTTTTATTATTTTAAAAATAACAAACATGTTCTACTTATCTGCTCTGTGTGATGGTTTTGCACAAAGCAGCCCCGATCCTCCTCTTCTTAGGTCCCCCGTCGGCTCTCTAGGCCCCTTCCTCCCACCAAGTGCCCCCATAGGAAGCTGCTTGCCAATCAGGGGCAGACTGACCATTTGGCCACTCGGGCACTTCCCGAGGGCCCCGGGCCACTAGGGGGCCCCATCAGGGTTGCCAGCCTCAGTAAAACCAGGGACAGCATGTAAAAATCTGTGTTTTTTTTACATCTGTTTCTGAAATGTCCCTTACCGACATCCTTTTGGTCTAAAAATCCTGAGAATATAGCTGCCCCACCTCTTCTCAGCCAATAGAAACAGGTCTGTGTATACTGTGTGTACATGTATGTGTATACTGTGTGTGCGTATACTGTGTGGCCCCATAATCTCCTATTGCCCGGGGGCCCCATGAGTTGTCAGTCCGCCCCTGTTGCCAATGGCTCCTGCTGCTGCCTCTCAGCCAATGAGGAGGGAGAGAGCCGGGAGAGCCATTGCTCTTGAGCACATCGCCGGATCAAGACCAGGCTTAGAGAAGTATTGGGGGAAGGGGGAGCCGCACACTGAAGTTTTTTTTTACCTTCATGCATAGAATGCATTGAGTGCATGAGGATAATAGCCTTCAGCCTTTAGAACCACTTTTTAGGCAATTTAATTAACCCTCCTTGTGCCACAGGTAAGGAGCAATGCTTCCAAACAGGGAAAAGCATTTGTAAAAACTAGGTGACACCTACGTTTCAGTGTGTTATTAGATTGGGACCCCCAGTTGTCGGTGTCAATGACACTACATCATCATGTATGCTAAAGAAACGTGTTTAATTGTTTATTTATTCAGTGGAAAGTAGAGGAAGTCACATCTGCCACATAACCATCCCTCATTACCAGTCCATGGATGAATGCCATACTATCCTTACTAATTATGACTGTCACAACTTAGAATGCAGAGAGTTCTCACCTCTATACAGACATCAGGATTGCATTTCTGAGTGACATAATTTGGGAACATTTCCATAACTGCTGTGCAAAAATAAGAATTCAAGCAGAGCATAGGTGTGTGTGCAGCCTATTACATTAGGGTGTGCGCCCCAAAGCTCAAACACACACACATGGTTTTATAAATATATATATATACACACACATTATCCAATGGTTGCCAATGCACACATATCAGAGATAACAAAAATGGGCCCGGGTGCACACAAAAGGCTGTACTCTACTCTGAGGACGGACGGGTCTGCCTGCTGTCTATTTCGGACAGAGCAGACAATCCGTATATGTGAATATTAAGGTATGGGGGAGATGTGGGGAGATGTAGCCATTACAGTATGGGGGGAGATGTGGATATTACAGTATGGGGGGAGATGTGGATATTACAGTATGGGGGGGGGGGGGGGATGTGGACACTGTATGTGCGTTATAATTAATCGAAATTAGTCGATTATTTGATTTAAAAAAAATGATTAATCAAACACAAAAATTTTAATCAGTAACAGCACTAATATATACAGTGGTGTGAAAAAGTGTTTGCCCCCTTCCTCATTTCCTGTTCCTTTGCATGTTTGTCACACTTAAGTGTTTCGGAACATCAAACCAATTTAAACAATAGTCAAGGACAACACAAGTAAACACAAAATGCAATTTGTAAATGAAGGTGTTTATTATTAAAGGTGAAAAAAAATCCAAACCATCATGGCCCTGTGTGAAAAAGTGATTGCCCCCTAAACCTAATAACTGGTTGGGCCACCCTTAGCAGCAACAACTGCAACCAAGCGTTTGCGATAACGTGCAATGAGGCTTTTACAGCGTCCTGGAGGAATTTTGGCCCACTCATCTTTGCAGAATTGTCCTAATTCAGTTACATTAGAGGGTTTTCGAGCATGAACGGCCTTTTTAAGGTCATACCACAACATCTCAATAGGATTCAGGTCAGGACTTTGGCTAGGCCACTCCAAAGTCTTCATTTTGTTTTTCTTCAGCCATTCGGTGGTGGACTTGCTGGTGTGTTTAGGATCATTGTCCTGCTGCAGAACCCAAGTTCGTTTCAGCTTGAGTACACGAACAGATGGTCGGACATTCTCCTTCAGGATCTCTTGGTAGACAGCAGAATTCATAGTTCCTTTTATCACGGCAAGTCTTCCAGGTCCTGAAGCAGCAAAACAGCCCCAGACCATCACACTACCACCACCATATTTTACTGTTGGTATAATGTTCTTTTTCTGAAATGCAGTGTTCCTTCTACGCCAGATATACTTGGACACACACCTTCCAAAGAGTTCCACTTTTGTCTCATCGGTCCACAGAATGTTGTCCCAAAAGTCTTGGGGATCATCAAGATGTGTTGTGGAGAAATTGAGACGAGCTTTGATGTTCTTTTTGCTCAGCAGTAGTTTTCTCCTTGGAACTCTGCCATGCAGGCCATTTTTGCCCAGTCTTTTCCTGATGGTGGAGGCATGAACGCTGACGTTAACTGAGGCAAGTGAGGCCTGCAGTTCCTTGGACGTTGTTGTGGGGTCTTTTGTGACCTCTTGGATGAGTCGTCGCTGCGCTCTTGGGGTAATTTTGGGTGGCCGGCCACTCCTGGGAAGGTTCACCACTGTTCCATGTCTTCGCCATTTGTGGATAATGGCTCTCACTGTGGTTCGCTGGATTCCCAAAGCTTTGGAAATGGCTTTATAACCCTTTCCAGACTGATAGATCTCAATTACTTTCTTTCTCAATTGTTCCTGAATTTCTTTGGGTCTCGGCATGATGTGTAGCTTTTAAGGATCTTCTGGTGGACCTTACTGTGTCAAGCAGCTCCTATTTAAGTGATGCCTTGATTGTGAACAGGTGTGGCAATAATCAGGCCTGGGTGTGGCTAGAGAAATTGAACTCAGGTGTGGACAACCACAGTTATAGTATGTTTTAACAAGGGGGGCAATCACTTTTTCACACAGGGCCATGATGGTTTGGATTTTTTTTCACCTTTAATAATAAACACCTTCATTTACAAATTGCATTTTGTGTTTACTTGTGTTGTCCTTGACTATTGTTTAAATTGGTTTGATGTTCCGAAAACACTTAAGTGTGACAAACATGCAAAGGAACAGGAAATGAGAAAGGGGGCAAACACTTTTTCACACCACTGTATACATATATATGGAAGAAATTGTAGCAGTGCTAAATGTGAACCAAAAAAAAAAGAATGAAAATATACAGGTATTGACCAATAAAAATAAATATGAATACACCCAAAGCCAATTAATAAGTGAAAAAAAAAAATTAGTCCAAGGTGTATAAAAAAATAAACCATAAAAAAAACAGTTTATAATATATTGTAAGGTAGAACTCTTCTACTGTGAATTCAATCACAACCAAAGTCCGTGAAACACACACATATAAAAGTTGAAAAAGTGACGATTCCTCCACCATGTGTAAACACCAAATAAAATGTGCGCTTACCAAATGGTAAGCTAGATAAGCTTGTGACCAAATACCCGGTCGGGGCCTTTATCCAGAAATATGAACCAGTGCCTCCAATTGATCCAAAGAATGTGGCCAGCAAAACCGTACGGATCCCCCTATCATGAAGGTTCCCACAAGATGGTAAAATATTGCCCGAAATGAAAAAAGGAATTCACCATAGCATAATTCCGACGAGACATCATTTAATAAAGTAATAAAAGCTACACTTACAATGTAAAAGTTTAAAAGTAGCAAAATAGCCGGCCTGCTGTGCAAAACGCCCATCCGCTTAGACATCTGCACGCCATGACGTCAGCATACTATATATATATATATATATATATATATATATATTCCAAAAGAGAGAGAGGAACTCACAGGTCTTGAAAGGTGAATGCACAGTAAAGGTTAATCAAAAAGTTAATTTATTTCAGTAAGTTAATTCAAAGAGTTGATGATTATGGCTTACAGCTAGTGTAAACCCAAAATTCAGTATCTCAGAAAATGTGAATATTTAGATAAGGCCAATAAAAGAAGGATTTTTAATACAGAAATGTTGGCTTAGTGAAAAGTCTGTCCATGTACAGTATAGTATGCACTCAATACTTGGTCGGGGCTCCTTTTGCATGAATTACGGCATCAATGTGGCGTGGCACGGAGGAGATCAGTCTGTGGCACTGCTGAGGTGTTATGGAAGTCCAGGTTGCTTTGAAAGGGGCCTTCAGCTCGTCTGCATTGTTGGGTCTGGTGTCTCTCTTCTTCCTCTTGACAATACCCCACAGATTCTCTATGGGGTTTAGGTTGGGCAAGTTTGCTGGCCAATCAATCACAGTGATACCATGATCATAAAACTAGGTATTGGTAGTTTTGGCAGGAGTTATTACTATCTGGGGCTCCACTAGAGAAATTTCCCCTCACTTGTCTTCAATGGACAATGGTCTCACTAGACAGGAAGTGAGGGAAAATCCACAATGGGGACACAGACTGAAATAAAAACCTGAAGAGCAAAAACGAGGTGCGGGGATATGAACAGTTTGTTTAATAGATGTTCAAAGCAAGGCCTGACTGCCAACTTTTGGCCCAGGGGGCAAGTACAACTTAGAGGTGCAGTGACTCGGCCCCCCTACTGCTCTCCCTCTTCCCTGCCTCCTCCCAACCCCCATCCAAGGCTGAGGCTCCGCTCCAGGTATTCTTTGCTCACTGGGCTGGACAGCGCCTGCTGCATCCACTCCAGGTTCCTAAACTTGCCACCAGGGTGCAGCCAAGGTCTGCAGGGGGTAGCTGAGGTGGCTCGGTCAGGGATGGCCCAGGAGGAGAGCCTCTGGTAGGGCATGGAGCTGGCCTCTGCTTTGACACACACGGTGTATACCATCCATGCCGGGGGGGGGGGCAGCCTGTGCTCTGTCCTCGTCCTCATTCCACACTCGGTAGGACACTGGCTCCCCTTCACAAGGAAGCCTTTAGGCATGTCTGTGGTGTGAGTGGTGTGGCCCTTTTTCGGGGGCAGCTGAGGGGCCTGGGGGGCAATTGCCCCCCTTCCCCCCAGCTCAGTCCACCCCTGGTTCACAGCTGAGTGTCTTACAGTTTAGAAGGAATGATTTCCTTTACATATCTCTCCAAGGAGTAATAGCCGAGGGGATGTAAATCAAGTAGAACATGTTATGTAAGGTAGAAAGTCCCAGACTCAAATTCTGTAAACTTACAAAAATGGAAATTGAATCTCCACCGCATCGCTAAGAGGTCCAGACACAACTTTATTCCAATAAAAATCAGGGGGAAAACCCCATATACATGCTCATACCACTCCCAAAACAGATCCAGCGATTCTGGACGCACAAATGATAAATCATATTCATAGGAACCAGCCGGACTGATTAGAGCATAAATATCCTCCGCCTTAAATCCCATGGCTAGGATCTTATCCACAACCACCCTCCTGATAGGTGGAATATCTCCTCCTTCCCACCTAAGCTGTACCACATTCCTGCGTTTAATGGAAGGTGCGTTAGGTGAAAGTTGCACAACTGGCTCCCTTCCACCACCAGCAGCATGACTTTGTCCCGACACAGCCTTAGCATAATTCCTAACTGGAACAGATGACACATTAAAGTGGTTATAAACCCTTGTTTACAACTTTATGTTACAGGTAAGCCTATATTAAGGCTTACCTGTAGCTAACAAGGATATCTCCTAAACCTGTATTCGCATGTGCCAACGTCATGCGGCACATGTGCACTTGCGACAACTGAAGCAGCGGCGCTATATGCCGATGCTTCAGTTGTACTGTGCCGCTCTCGTGCGCATGCGCGGAGTGACGGCATCGCGGCTCTGGCAAATCACAGCGCCGGAGCCGCAATACCCGGAAGTCACTCTGGGAGAACATGTCGGCGGTCGGAGGGGGAGAAGAGGACCGATGCGGGGGCTTCGATCTGAGGTAAGTGATACATAATTAGCTAGTATGCTATGCATACTAGCTAATTATGCCTTTGTCTTGCAGGTTTTTTTTTTTTACGTTTTTTTTAACAGGGTTTAATTCCTCTTTAACTGATTGCATAGGAACCTCTGAAAACTGGTTTGGTAAATTACCCACCACTTGATCCTCCATCCTCTCCTCCAGCAGAACAATCCTGCTCACCATAGTCCCATAAGTCTTTTGGAAAAATAAATTTATCCCCGTATCATCGCGTAATGGTGTTGCGGATACGGTACAAAGTATAAAAAGTGATTGCCACGTCCCGAGAATTTGAGTCTAAATACTAAAGTTTTTGTCAACAGGTTAATGTTGGAGAATGATGGACTTTTTAGGCGTAAAGTATATGTAAAAAGTTTTTTATTATTAAAAACATAAATGAAAAAAGAATTGAGTTATAAATCTAAAACAGATTGTTTGGAAGAACAATCTAACATAATATAGAAATATTTTGCAAGCTGATGTACAAATATGCTCAGATAATAACAATGTGGTTCCAATACAGTCACTATATTTAAATGCAATCATTCAAATTTTCTTGGAGAATTGTGACATCGAAGTAAACAAAAAACAAAAACCATAAATGAGCAGTTCAGTCATACAAAAAAACAGCTTGTTTGCAGTTGCTCTACATGTTACGCGTCCTAAGACGCTTCCTCAGGAGCTTTCTATATTAGAAATAAAAAGAAAAAACGAATATATAATGAGAAAAATTATATATGATATAACATAATCGTATGCGACATTGAATCAAAGGCAGCCAAGGGCGTAGGAGCGCCAGCCGTCACCGGTGAAGAAAGGAAAAAGGAAGGAAAGAAAGAGTGGGAGGAATGTATGTGGATGAATGGGTAAGAAATGGAAATACCGTTGAGAACAGAATAGAGAGAAGGAGGAAAAGGAGAGAAACATCAGGGGGACAAGTGAAATGGAGTGAGAAGGTGTGCATCATGGGAACGGGTGCAACATAGTCAATTACATAGTAAGTGTGGTTTACACTTTTTTTTACTTACAGTCCCTATAAAGGGAAGGAGTTTAGTGGGGCGGGGAACCAGAGTTCGTTTCTCTGTAGCGGTGCTCTTGACGTGTACGTATGTCTCTAGGCAGGGGTATTCTGTATTAATATTTTAGTGATAGGTTGTTTTTATTTTTTATATAAAAGTTAATAATGTTTGTATAGATATATCATTATTTTTTCTCTCTCTGCTTTTCCATCAATGTGTACAGGTGCTTGGGGCAGATGTTAAATAATGCACATATATATGTGCAGTGTATATCTAAGAATGTAGATTGGTAGAATTGTATATTTTCCTATATATAAGTGTATAGCTGGTGCTTAGGTGTGGGTGCATTCCCAACTCTAACCATTTATGTAAAGGGAAGGAGTGTTAAGTAGTGCAACACTGTGCACATTGATGGTAGCATGAGAAAGAAACCCTATTTAATATAGGAAGGGTACTGAATGTTTGTACTTACCCTGTTATAAGAGATTAGCCTATTACTTAGATTATTGATCCCATGCAATCCCAGTCAATTTTGAGAAAGCAGGTACAGCGGGGCAGATAGTACGGCACAAGCCAGCCTATAGGGCATCCAACTGGACAGCACTTATATGAGAAGGTGGAGGAGGGTTAAACCAACCAATTCAGATACGTCCTTCTGGGGGAACATAGTGAGGCAGGGAATAATTACATATGACTGGTCCTATATTGACAGAACAATTGCACAACACAGACAGGGTGAGTGGTGCCCAGTTTCCTACCTGGTGGCGATAGAGCCACCAGGTAGGAAACTAAGGAAATAGGAAGTGAAAAACTAAGGTTTGATGTAAAAAATAAGAGGGAAACGTGAAAAATGTGAGGAATAAGGATATGTGACGGGCGACGGCCCATATAGCCAGAGAGTACCCTTCACTCAATGCCACACAAACTATTGGAATGGTGTTAATTGACAGGTATCTGGAATATCTTGAGTATTAATCCAAAGCCAGAGGCATTGAGATGTGCAATAAAATAACAATGATATACAAAGAAAGAGAACAATATAGATTAAATATAGTATACATAAACAAAAAAAAATAAGAAAAGGTATATATTATGGGTGGGTAAATTAAATTAAATTACATAGTTTTTCAGAGATGATTGTCTTTTGGAGTGTTCAATCAAACAATGACAACAATTCAAATCATATGTCCTTTTATGGTAGAGGCCGCATAGATTATGTATGCAGCATCTAGCATATTAAAGACCCATTTGATACAGGGATTGGTTGTATATTTAATAGATCTAGAAAGTATATACCTTGAATATTACCTACTTGTCCATTGGGAAAGTCAGTAAACGGGGTGAGTGAAAAGACAGAAGGGGGGGGAAAAAGGGGAGGGGGGATGAGGAAAAGAGGGGAGCGAGAGGGAAATGGGGCCTAGACAAACATGGATGGCAGGGAGGGCAGAATCGAGGGGAGGGGGAAAAATAGTGAGAAATTTATACTGGAAAGTTTTAGTAATTTGTTACTCGGAGGGGAAGGGGGAATATTTGTATGATATATGTGCTGAAGTGTGGTTGGGAACTGGGAAGAATTCATATTTGGATTTTACGATTCATAGCTACAGAAAGGATTTGTATGAATGTGATTCATTAAGGCCAGGGGCATACATCGCATCCAACCGTTCTATCCATAGTGTCTCCTTTTGTAGGATTAGTTTGTCCCAATTTCCACCTCGTGGATTTTTGGGCACAACTGCTAGTACACTAAAGGAGACACAGGAGGTGTCAAACCTATGATATAGGTCGATATGCCTGCTGACCGTGGTGAGCATTTTTCCGTTAGAGGAAACATATACATGGTCTTTTATTCGTTGCCATAGGCAACGAACTGTCTTGCCTACATAAAAGGCCCCGCAGGTGCATAGCATAAGGTAGACAACCCCTTGGGTGGTACAGTCTGCTCTTGTTTTTAAAGTAAACATATCTCCTTTAGGTAGTCTAATAGTTTTGCTTTGGCTTACCCATGGACAGAAGTCGCAGTTGCCACATTGAAATGTACCATTTTGCTTTTTGTCATTGTGTGGTATATTGGAATAATGACTTGAGACCAGACGGTCACGTAGCGATGTGGTTCGTCTAAAAGTAAGCTCTGGTCTCAGGCCAATATGTTTCCTCACGGTTGGGTCCTGGTAGAGTAGATGCCAATGATTAGTGATAATATCACGAATTTCTTGGTGCTGGGAGGAATAACGTGTAATGATTCTGGATTTGGCAGTTTTTTCGGAGTTAAGTTCTTTCTTGGAGTATAGAAGTGTGTTACGTGGCTGTTTTAGTGCCTTGTTGTATGCTTTTCGTAAGGTAGATTTAGTATATCCCCTTGCTCGCAGCCGTAATTGGAGTGATTTTGCCTCCACTATAAAGTCTTGAAGGTGTGTACAATTTCGCCGTAACCTTATGTATTGTGCATAAGGGATACTTTTTAGTAAGGCTGCGGGGTGGGCACTATCTGCATGTAGGATTGTATTCCCAGCAGATAGTCCCATAAGTACCACAGATACCAGCAGTCCCGTCATCAAGTAAAGTACTCTGTTCAGAAAAAACATCAGCTGTTTCAGCGTTCATACAGCCCTCCTGTTCTGCAGTTTCAATGTTCATGCAGCATTCCTGCTGTGCACTGTTAGTGTCCATGTGGGACTCCACACAGCCAGCAAAAACTTCTCTGTCTGGATACATGGCATCTCTTCCTGCATTCCCATGATCTTCATCTGATGAGTCGGTGCCATTCAAGGGAGATTCCATTTCTGTAATGGCCTGCAGCAATCCGTCATTTTCCTCAACCTCCTCCTGAGATGACCCAGGCTGGGGAGGGAGGGGGCAGATACTGACTCAGGTGCAACAGATCCTGAGACAGGGGTAGTACTGCTGGGGCCACCATGTGAAGCCACTTCCTTACCCCCTATTTATACTGTGGTCATTGCTGTGGCATCCACCCTCTGGCTGGTACTGGCACAGGCATTCTCCTTCATTTGTTGGAATCTCTCCTCATTCTCACACTTTTCTCTGAGCACACCGCTGCTCTCCTTCAGAGAGGCGACCAACTTCTCCTGCTTTTTTAATGCCTCTTCCAGAGACTTCAGCTTGGAGACCTCCCTCTTTCTGTTTCCAGACTAATGCCCCGTACACACGGTCGGAAAATCCGACCACAAAATCCGGCAGATTTTTTCAGACGGATTTTGTCCGACACTGGTGTTGCATACACATGGTCGGACAAAGTTGTCAGAAAAAATCTGATCATTCTGAACGTGGTGACGTTTGTTGCCTACGACGGGACTACGTAGAGGCTAGTAGCCAATAGCTTGGGTCTTGTAATGTGATCTGAGCATGCGTGGCACTTTGTCTGTCGAAATTCGCTACACACGATCGGAAAAAGTCTGATAGGACTTTGTTGTCGGAAAATTTGAGAGCAGAAGATAAAACTTTGTCCGTCGGAAAATCCGACGGAAAAAGTCAGATGGAGCCTGCACATGGTCGGAATTTCCGACAACATTGTCCGATAGGACATTTTCCGTCGGAAAATCTGACCATGTGTACGGGGCATTACTATGCAGGGATTTATTTTTCATGAGATCCTCTTTCATTACAGCAAGTTTCTGTTCCTCTTTAGCAATGCGGTGAAGTCTGTTCACCACTCTATCCTGGAAGACTGGTAAGGATTCCTCTTGCATAGGGACAGGCCCAGGATCCATTGCAGCTTGAACACATGGAGTAGGCCTCAGTGCCTCTGGAGAGCCTCCACCTTCGTCTTCCCCAACATGGTCCGTGCTTGCCTGGGAAAAGCCTGCATGAGAGGCCCCAGGCTTGCTGCTTCTGCAGAACAGCAACACCTGGTGGAGTGGCTCCTCTGGTGCAGAAACTCATGTGACGGTAAATGTCAGAGCTATATGAATGTATAATAATAGTGTGTGACTGTGGGGGGGGGGCAGTAGAGTGTAAGCTCCTCTGGTGCAGGGATTGATGTGATTGCCTCAGTGTTTTCTATACAGCACTGCTGTATCTGTCAGAGCCATGTAATGGTATAATAGGAATAGTGTGTGATTTTTGTGGGGACAGGCCGGTAACTGACATTGTAAATTCAGACCTGAACCAGAACAGGGCAGGACAATATAGAATAATTGCCCCCATCAGAATGGCCGGGTTACAGCTGTCTATTTCGACACGGTGTGGAGATCCACCATTTCACCGGAATGTTTTTCCATTAAAATTCTGCAGAGAAGAGAGAGGTAATTTAGGAAGGTGATATTCCCTGCATATTATGAGTCCTGGCATAAATATGAATCAGGAATATTTACTGCTAACAGATGCTGCAGTCAGAAAGCAATTAATGCAAAAAATGGACCCAGGCCTGCGTTTCTGTACCTCAGCAGAAAGCGCCTTCCAAGGGAACACAAAGGCTGCCGCTAATTGAAACAAACTGCCTTGTTTTCGGCAAAGTGAGGATTTGTCAGGTGTTACTTGTTAACAACAAACATAAAATTCCCTCTGATTACTGCAAACTCATCAACATATTCCCTTCCCGAAAAAATGGAGCCGAAAGACCTATGTAGTGATACGGGCACAAGTCACGGTGTTAAAAGGGTCACCTCTAATGCTTATCCCACTCAATAGAAGGTGATTGTCAAGTTCATGCTTTAGCTGCTAAAATTCATGTTCTTTTTAAATTTGTTTAATATTTTATTTTGTCTCAGATATGAAACAATATTCAGTTCATAGGAATAAATCATATCTTATATTCCAGAGAAAATTGTGTACGCTCTAAACAGATTGACTTTAACATGGTATATTATATATTTTATATAATATATATATAAATATATATATATATATATATATATATTAGGGCTGTGGAAATTAAAGATTAATTCCTTGATTAATCGATTAATTTTTTGATCTATCAAAACTCTTTTGATCGGTACTCACCTCTCCGCCGGCTTCCGGGTCTTCAGGGAGTTCCGTCGGAGATCCGGTGACATCACGGACATCAAAGTCACCGGACTCCTCCCCCCTTCCACAAGTGCCTGCCAACGAAGGGAAGGGGGGAGGAGTCCGGTGACGTTGAAGTTCTGATTGAACGCAACGTGTACAGGGGAGGAGCTACGCATGACGTCACCCGCTGCTGCCCTACGGAACTAACACGATTGTCGGCTTTACATGCTGTGTTTTTATCATCTTTATGTGAGTAGTTTGTGTTTGAACACAAAAATGTAATCTTATACTTAAGTGGTGAGCACTGAGATCTTTTCTTTCTACCCATGACCTGCGTCCTTGCTGAGATCTAAGGAGACGTGAGAGAAGTTTATGGTCCGTGTTAACCCTTTTTTTTTGAACAGTACATTTTTATTGAAGTATTTTAAGTACCGTATTTATCGGCGTATAACACGCACTTTTTCCCCCTTAAAATCGGGGGAAAGTCGTGGGTGCGTGTTATACGCCGATACCCAAAAAAAAAATGACAAAAATCGGTTGCGGCGCCGAAAAATGGCGACCGCGGCCGAAAAAGGCCGAACCGCGGCCGAAAAAGGCCGGAAAAAGCCGAAGCGCGGCCGAAAAAAGGCCGGAAAAAGCCGAAGCGCGGCCGAAAAAGACCGAAGCCGGCTGTTCAGCTCCGCTCGTAGTCCCGCCTCCCTGCGCTCGCTTCCGAAACAGCAGGGAGGCGGGACTCCGAGCGGAGCTGAACAGTCGGCTCGGTCTTTTTCGGCCGCACTTCGGCCTTTTTCGGCCGCGGTTCGGTCTTTTTCGGCCGCGCATGCGCGGTATTTCTCGCGGCGGGAAATTTAAATGATGGCGAACTGCAAATGACACTAGGAAGCTGCAAATGACACTAGCAAGCTGCAAATGACGCCGGGCAAGCTACAAATGACGCCGGGCAAGCTACAAATGACGCCGGGCAGGTTGCAAATGACGCTGGGCAGGTTGCAAATGACGCTGGGAAAAGCTGCAAATGACGCTGGGAAAGGCTGCAAATGACGCTGGGCAAGCTGCAAATGACGCTGGGAAAGGCTGCAAATGACGCTGGGCAAGCTGCAAATGACGCTGGGCAAGCTGCAAATGACGCTGGGCAAGCTGCAAATGACGCTGGGCAAGCTGCAAATGACGCTTAAATGTAAGTTTTTTTTTTTTCCCTAAACTTCTCTCCTAAAACTTTTTTTCCTTAAAATTCCCTCCTAAACTTGGGGTGCGTGTTATACGCCGGTGCGTGTTATACGCCGATAAATACGGTAATACAAAAAGAAAGAATAAGCCAGGCACTGGCAAATACATATAAACTGATAGTAGTAACTGTGGCAAACAGTAATTTAGGAACTATAACACGATGTCATGTAGAACAGAAGAATACAGGTTGTATGCAGTTCAATCTTGTGGACCCCTTTTAACAATAGTACTTGTACTGTCTTTTGAGGTGAGAGGGTCGATGGTCTCACATCCCAGCCACCCCTTACGGGATCACGACTGTGACCAGAGTGCAAGACCTCCCACCCTGTGGGTTATATAGGACTGCTAATTTCCATGAATAAGTAACTAAAGAATCACGTGTTAACCCTTTTGATACCCGCTTGCATGACCACCTTGTTTGCACAGGGGTCCATGCCATAAGGTGAGAGTGATTAGTTAGTCCGGAGGTGGAGGGATTGTCACGCTATTGTGGAAAAAAAAAATGACTTACGTCAGTGCTACAGTTTGAATTTAAAACGTATTTGTGTGAACTGTGAAGTTAAGTCATGGATTGTGGAAACTAACTAGTGTCGGGTGATTGTATATAGTGTATACCACATTTACCACTGACTAATGCAGAGCTGCAATGCAAGGAGATCATCTAAAAGTAGTTGGATCTGTATGTGCGTTATAATTAATCGAAATTAGTCGATAAAAAAAAAAATCGATTAATCTAACACAAAAATTTTAATCAGTAACAGCCCTAATATATATATATATACATATATATATATATATATATATATATATATATATATATATATATTGTATTATTTATTAAATATATTCATCTAAATTTTTTATTTTATATGATATATACACTGTATATATATATATATATATACATATATATGTGTGTATATATATATATATATGTATATATCTCAGGAAATTTGAATATTACATAAGACCAATGAAAAAAAGTATTTTTAATAGAGAAATGTTGCCAGGAGTCTATTGCTTGGTGGGTATTTTGTTGTGGGTGATCCATTGTTGCTGGGGGGGTCTATTGTTGCTGGGGAAGTAGGGGTCTATTGTTACTTGCTGCAGAAGATCTATTTGACTGCTTTTCTTGTTATCATTAACACATTTCATACAAATTACTAAGTACCACAAATGTTACTTGGTTCTGTATTCTCTAAAAGGGGCAGTACTGGCAGGTGGGTATGGGGTGGAACCAAGGAACGGTGCTCGGAGGTGGGTAGGGGGCGTGGACAAGGGGTGACTTGGAAAGGGGGAGTTCCCGTACCTATTCTCTGAGAAAAAAAGCCCTGCATATATATATATATATATATTAGACATGTGCACAACAAAAAAATGTGTTTATTTTTGCTTCGTTTTTTTAGTTTTTGTTGATTCGTAACGATTCATACATTCGTAAGTCGTCGTTGTTCGGATTCGTAACGATTCGTACATTGGTAAGTCGTCGGTGTTCGTATTCGTAACGATTGGTACATTCGTAAGAGTTATTTTTTCGTTGATTCGTTTTTTCGTTAGTTTCATTTTCGGACGCATATTCGTATTTATTCGTACATTCGTAGATTCGTAATCGGAGCATAATTCATAATTTTATGTAATGTGTATGCTATTATTACATTTTAATAATTTAGGAATCGAAAAAAAAAAGTTACGAATCGAAAAAAAAAAAGTTACGAATCGAAAAAAAAGTTACGAATGTACGAATTTTTTTGTTCAATAGAGACACGAAAAAAAATTACAAATCGAAAAAAAAAAAAAAAAAAAAGTTACGAATCGAAAAAAAAAGTTACGAATCGAAAAAAAAAGTTACGAATGTATGAATTTTTTTGTTCAATCCATTCGAAGCACGTTTAGCAGCACCATTGTAAGGGACACGGAAAATGACCAATTCAACAAAAAAAAAAAATTACGAATGTACGAATTTTTTCGTTCGTTTTCGTTTTTTTTCGGATTTTCTTCATTTATGGTCTAGAGCCCTACGGACGACATGAGTAACGATGACACATAGGAACAATACAAAACTCACCAACATGAAATAGACCTGAAAGTGTGCCTTGGTCTACCGTATGGTACGCCAAAAATAAGGGGGCATACCCTAGATAAAGAATGATAAGAAGTAGTTATGGAATAATGTGGAATGAGTATTCAGTCTGGGGTAAGAATACTTGGAAGAGGCTTTTAAAAGGGGAGGGTGGGTGGGTATCACGCACAGGAAACCGACAAAGACCGGCGGCCTTTGGGCTGCTTATATACCCTCCGGGCTCCTCCCATAACTTCAGGCCGGTACCCGGCCTTCCAATTAGTACATTCGTTGTTTCTAATTTTTTTTTTTTTTTTCGGATTTTCGTTGTTTTTCGGATTCATTCGATTCGAATGATTCGTTAATCGGATTCGTACGATTCGAACGATTCGTTATTTCTGATTCGTGCGATTCGAACGATTTGTTCATTCGTACGAAAACGAACAAACGAAAATAACGAAAAAAAACGAAACGAATTGCACATGTCTAATATCTATATAGATATAGATATATATATAATCAGTTTGATTGACCCATTACACTTGCAGGGCACGGCTATGTATTTGCAGAGTCAGGAGAGGCACCAAATGTTGGCTGCACCCCCCTGTACCCTACAGCATGGAGCCCAAAGCCAGTGCCTCTGGTGCCTCTGCCTCAGCCCGGCACTAGAGAAAGTAGTTAACGTTAGACATGTGAACACTGAAATATTTCGTTTCGGAATTTCGTTTTTGTCCGAAAAATAAATTTATTTAGTTACTCCCGAAATTCGTTTTTATTTATTTCGTTTTTCGTTAAAAATTGCATTCGTCCGAAAATTCAAATGAATTAAGGTCGAATCTGTCATTGAAGGCTTATGGTGTCTGTCGAATGTTCAAAGAAGATTCGACGGAGCAGCTAAACTGTATGACTCTGTATAGTTTAGCTGCAATTCCACCCAATTCCAGCAGCAATCTTTCCTCTCTACATCGAATCTTTCCTTTCTACGTCGAATCTTTCCTTTCTACGTCGAATCTTTTCTCTCTATGTAGAATAATCTTGGACTAATAGAGTTAAGTTTAGGCACATTCGACCACAGATTCAATGGACACAGATTGTTATTCTCAGCATCGAATCTCCTATCTATATCGAACTGTTGTTACAACGAAAATAAAGCATTTTTTTATGTCGGATCTTTCGTTTTTTCGGATTCTGCACTTTCGTTATCGTTTGTTAAAACGATAACGAAAATACCTGAAATTCAGACGAAAATGCATTCGGACGAAAACGAATGCACATGTCTAGTTAACGTCTAGCCAACCATGACCTGGAAAAGTGAGAACCTCCACATACATATTCCAGAGACACTGCTGGTAAAATGCACAACTGTGTTTATTACGTGAAGCCTTGCAGTCCCTTCATGTTTTATATATAATTTGAAGGGAGGCTCATCACTCCATCAAACCAGAAGGAAAATCATTTCATTGCTGCGCTCCGCTCAGACCCCCGGAGCAAATTTGTATGAGAAGAAATCTTGGGGAGAAATACATCTCTTCTAACAGATTCATGATACAAATGTTTTCATCTTAAAAAAAATAATATAAAATAAAATAAATGTTCCTTTAATTGTAATTCTTCCTTTCCTTTTGAAATGAATAGAAAGACCAATAAAGCAATGAATTTTATTTTTTTTTATCCTTTTTGACACATAACAAAGAATTTCACAGCCGGCGCCAACTGCCGATGATGGCGCTTCTTTTGAAGAATTGTCGAATGTTTATTCATTAAACTATGATGTTTGTTGATGGCCATTTTCAATCAGAAAGCCATTTTACTTCAATCAATAACCCGTTTTCACAGTATGACATTTAGAGGGAAAAGACTTTTTCTTGTATTTCTCCAGAGTAAATGTTTCAAAGCTGGAGAGATATATTTTTTTCAATTTTTTATTTTTTTTGCAGAAAATATTAAATTGGTATTTACAAAAGGGGAATATAGTAACTTATCAAGGCTGGCTCCATTGGAGAAAAGTTTTAAATGGAATTCAACTCTAAAAAAATAAAAATTTACTAAAGCCCCATACACACGGTCGGAAAATCCGACCCACCAAATCCATCGGATTTGGTCCGATGGATTTAGTCCGACACTGGTGTTGCATACACACGGTCGGACAAAGTAGTCGGAAAATCCGATCATTCTGAACGTGGTGACGTTCGTTGCCTACGACGGGACTACGTAGAGGCTAGTAGCCAATAGCTTTGGTCTTGTAATGTGATCTGAGCATGCGTGGCACTTTGTCCGTCGGAATTCGCTACACACGATCGGAATTGGTGTGATCGGACTTTGTTGTCAGAAAATTTTTAGAGCAGGAGATACAACTTTGTCCGTCGGACAATCGGATGGAAAATGTCCGATGGTGCCTACACACGGTCGGAATTTCCGACAACAGGACAGAATCCATCGGAAAATCCGACCGTGTGTATGGGGCTTAAGAGGTAGGGATTTTTGGCAGTGGAGACTTTCCATGTCAATTCTGCCAAAGAAATCTCTACATCCTAGACATTTTTTTATTTTTATTCTACTTTAAAACTTTTCTCTAATTAAGCAAACCTTAATATGTTAATTAATTGTTTCATACAAAAAAATTCCCCATGGTATTTTAAACATGAGTTGCACCACTGAGGATGGAGCTGCACCATTATCCAGCATACCAAGATCCCTACTAATGCTTAATTTAAGTTAATTTATTGCCCACTTAAAACTCCAAAATATTATATAAATACAGTATCTCACAAAAGTGAGTACACCCCTCACATTTTTGTAATTATTTTCTTCTATCTTTTCATGTGACAACACTGAAGAAATGACACTTGTCTACAATGTAAAGTAGTGAGTGTACAGCTTGTATAACAGTGTAAATTTGCCGTCCCCTCAAAATAACTCAATACACAGCCATTCAATTCTAAACCGCTGGCAACAAAAGTCAGTACACCCCTAAGTGAAAATGTCCAAATTGGGGCCAATTAGCCATTTTCCCTCCCCCGTATCATGAAACTCATTAGTGTTACAAGGTCTCAGGTGTGAAAGGGGAGCAGGTGTGTTAAATTGGGTGTTATCGCTCTCACTCTCTCATACTGGCCACTGGAAGTTCAACATGGCACCTCATGGCAAAGAATTCTCTGAGGATCTGAAAAAAAGAATTGTTGCTCTACATAAAGATGGCCTAGACTATAAGAAGATTGCCAAGACCCTGAAACTGAGCTGCAGCATGGTGGCCAAGACCATACAGCGGTTTAACAGGACAGGTTCCACTCAGAACAGGCCTCGCCAATGTCGACCAAAGAAGTTGAGTGCACGTGCTCAGCGTCATATCCAGAGGTTGTCTTTGGCAAATAGACGTATGAGTGCTGCCAGCATTGCTGAAGAGGTTGTAGGGGTGGGGGGTTAGGCTGTCAGTGCTCAGACCATATGCCGCACACTGCATCAAATTGGTCTGCATGACTGTCGTCCCAGAAGGAAGCCTGTTCTAAAGATGATGCGCAAGAAAGCCTACAAACAGTTTGCCGAAGACAAGCAGATTAAGGACATGGATTACTGGAACCATGACCTGTGGTCTGATGAGACCAAGATAAACTTATTTGGTTCAGATGGTGTCAAGCGTGTGTGGGGGCAACCAGGTGAGGAGGACAAAGACAAGTGTGTCTTGTCTACAGGAGGCTGCATGAGTGCTGCCGGCGCTGGGGAGTTACAGTTCATTGAGGGAACCATGAATGCCAACATGTACTGTGACATACTGAAGCAGAGCATGATCCCCTCCCTTTGGAGACTGGGCCGCAGGGCAATATTCCAACATGATAACGACCCCAAACACACCTCCAGGATGACCACTCCCTTGCTAAAGAAGATGAGGATAAAGGTGATGGACTGGCCAAGCATGTCTCCAGACCTAAACCCTATTGAGCATCTGTGGGGCATCCTCAAATAGAAGGTGGAGGAGCGCAGGGTCTCTAACATCCACCAGCTCCGTGATGTCGTCATGGAGGAGTGGAAGAAGAACCCCAGAGGGTTAAGGCAGTGCTGAAAAATAATGGTGGCCACACTAAATATTGACACTTTGGGCCCAATTTGAACATTTTCACTTAGGGGTGTACTGACTTTTGTTGCCAGTGGTTTAGACATTAATGTGTGTTGAGTTATTTTGAGGGGACAGCAAATTTACACTGTTATACAAACTGTACCCTCACTACTTTACATTGTAGCAAAGTGTCATTTCTTCAGTGTTTTCACATGAAAAGATATAATTAAATATTTACAAAAATGTGAGGGGTGTACTCACTTTTGTGAGATCCTGTATATAGGGGAAGAACATACAGTCGCATTCCACCAGGGCCAATAGCATGGCAAGGGTAGATCAATTTTCTTCTCAGCTAAAGGAACATACATGTTACTCTTATGTCACCCTCATCGCAGGTTTCCTGTCGACCAAGTCTCAATCTGTGCCAGGACCTCGCTGCTAGGGTGTCACTCAGTCGGAGTCATGTCGCTGGCTGGCAGTGATGACCTCACACTCGCCCCTCTGTCACCCTCTACGGGCTCAGAGAGAGGCAGCCTGCAGTCCCTCCGCACTTGGACCATTCCCAAGATCATAGCTGAGCTTAGATGCAAGGCCATCCCCTACCCTGCTACAGCCAGGAAGGCGGAGCTATTCAGGCTACTCTTCCTGCCGACAGCTGCTACAGGACCCAGCACCCCTCAGGCGTCCTTGCAGTCCATATCCGGGGGCCATCTCCCAGCTGCACTCCATGGTCTCCTCACTGACTGCAACAGTTACTGATGTGCAGACCAAAGTCGCAGCTTGTCCTCCCACGACCCTCCCTGACCCAGTCGTGGTCACGGCGCTGGCATTCCCTCGTGGAGGTGCATCATGTGGCCGACAACAGAGCATATGCCTGGGGGGGTTATTAAGTTGAAAAAGCCCAGACTCACCCACAAACTTACAGTCATCTAATTCGTTTTGGCTTTTGGGATGTTGTCTGCTCAGCCGCCCCCAATAGGAGGGAAGAACTGGACCTATATCTTCATTCAGTCACAGACCTAGGGTACAAGTACAGAGGGCACGCCTTTTATGACTACCACCGCTCATATTCGGCCAAGGCAGCCGCCAAGCTCAGCCAGTTCCAGGTCAAGACAGACTGGAGCATTTCTGACATGGAGCTATTCTGATGCCATTTCACGCCCCTTCCTCCTCCGGCAACAGTCAGGGCCTCCCAGCCCTCGGTCAATCGCGACCAGTGGATAGACTAGGACGGCCTATCTTATCTCTAGGAGGAGCCCCCATTTGCAACAATTTTAATCACGACAGATGCTTCCATAGCCAGTGCAGGCTATTCCATATTTGCACAGCATGCCATAAAGCTCATCCGAGCACCACCTGTAAAGTCAAACAGGAGGGTAAGTCCCGACTAGGCCGCATAGATGTCAGCTGGTTGGGGTTCTACCTCTGTACACACCCCATTCCCTTACTTGCCATTATCCTGGTGCATGGCTTCACAGAAGGGTTCCACACTGGTCTCATCACTTTACCCCTCACTCACTACTCACGAATGCAGGAACCTACAGTCAGCAGCCATCGACACACAAGCAATTGACTCCCTACTGCAGTCAGAAGTAGATAAAGGCTTTATTACCAGCCCTTTCCCACAGTCACATTTCCCAGTCTAGAGAGTCAGCCCTATTGGGCTTGTCAAGGGCAAGTTCAGTAATAAACTCTGCTTAGTGTGTGACTTGTCTGCGCCTCATTCTTCTCACATCCCCAGCCTGAACTCCCTGATTCCCTCCGAGGAGTTTTCCCTCAAGTATGCCTCAGTTGACTTGGCCATCCAAACCATCATTGGGATAGGTTCTGGCACCTGGCTATCCAAAGAAGATATATCTGATGCGTTCAAGCTCATCCCTATTCAAACCGTCCCTCTGGCGGTGGCACGAGTTTAAGTGGAGGGAGTCCTTCTAATTCGCCACCAAGTTGACCTTAGGGTCCAAGAGCAGCCCATGGATGTTCAACATTTTTGCTCAGGCCCTCACATGGATTCTGTCTCACCAGACCCGCTCTCACTGGGTCATCCACTACCTTGATGACTTCCTGCTTATCGAGCAACCAGGCACACCCCCAGCAGATCTAGACAAGTTAAGAACCTCAACGTGCCCATAGCCGAGCACATAATAGAAGAACCGGGACATTCCATTATCTTTTTAGGTGTCACTCTCAACATGCAAGCTATGCAAGCCAGCCTGCCTTTTGACAAACTAACTAGTATCAGGGCAACTATCTACAACTTCACCCAGTCGCAAGGGTGCACCAGGAGGTAGTTGCAATCCTTACTAGGGATGATGAACTTGCGATGAGGATTATTCCTCAAGGACGGTCCTTCATATCATGGCTTTTAGTCTTTCTCACACCAGTACAAGACCCAGACCGAATCCCCAAACTAGATCAAGCAGCAGTAGCAGACTTGGCTATGTGGGACGAGTTCCTCACCAGCTGGAACAGCATTTCAGTGTTCATTCCAGCAGTGTCAGATGAGTCACCGCAGGAGGTCACCGATGCCGCAGCCTCCACCGGCTTTGCAGCTATTTTGACCGACACTGGTTGCCAAATCTTGGCCCCCAGAAATTCTCTTAATCCCTGATTTTACCCATCTCTCTTTGAGCTATATCCATTGTCGCAGCTGCCCAGGTCTGGGGCCACACTTGGACAAAACAGATGGTGCTTTTCCCCACAGACAATCAGGCCACGGCTGACATCATTAACAAAGATAGATCCAAGTCACTCCCCACCATGTCCTTCCTGAGCAGGCTCATGCAGCTGTCACTCCATCACCACTTTAATTTTTCTGTAGACATATTCCAGGCAAATACAATATCGCTGCTGATGCGCTGTCCCGTTTCAACCTTACCTTGGTTTTCCAGCAGGAGCCTGGAGCCGACCAAACGACTACTCCTGTCCCACCCTGGTCGTTGCTGATGATGGATTAAAATCGCATCTCGCCAACGCAACCCAGCTCACCAACTAATCCTTGGCACACCAGACACTGAAGGCCTATCGCACTGCTTGCAACACTTACCGCCAGTTTTTGGCCTCTTGCCCTGGAGCAGCAATAGGCATCGTTAGACACGTCCTAGCCTTCATATCATATTGCCATACCCAGCTAGCCCTTGCTCACAACACCATCAGGCGATACCTAGCTGGCATCCAGCATTTTCTATCATTACAGGACCCCAGTAAACCGTCAGTATTCTCAGCCCACGCAGTCAAGTCACTCCTACGAGGCATACAGAAGCACCAACCTGTAGCCAGTGGCAAACGCCTACCTATCCGTAGTGCCATCTTCAGGGGCATGTCTGAAATCCTTACTTGGTCCACCTTTGGGGCTTTGCCCAGCCTAGTCATCCGAGCAGCCATCTACCTGGCCTTCTGCGGTTTCCTACGACCTAGCGAATTTACCGTCAGCAGTTCCGGCAGTCAGACACTGCTCCGATGCCACCTGACTCGTTTCCAATACATTACACCCTTCATCTTACAGTCAGCAAAACGCAACAAACCTGCCCAGGGGTTGACATCAACCTATTTCAGACTAACAACGCCTGGTGCCCAGTGACGGTCCTCGACCGACTACTGTCCCGGCTACTCAGCCAATCTAAAGATAGCCAATTGCTACCCTTTCTAACCTGCCCCCTCTGTGGCAGCCAGTTTGTCAAGCATGTCAAGATCCTCCTTAGCAACTTGGGCTTCAACCCCAGTCAGTTCTCTGGACATTCCTTCTGGATTGGAGCAGCCTCAGCTGCCTCCCAACGTGGAGTACCAGACCACGTAATCAAGAAACTAGGCAGATGGAAGTCCGTTTGCTTTGCCACCTACATCCCAAATCCTCAGGAAGAAATGGCACAAGCCTTCACCAAGCTGGCTCAATAACCACAATAATCAATAAAAAGCTTTTTCCCTATTTGAGTCTTTTGCCCCCTTTTCTTGGCATATCGACCAGACCATCAAGGCACAATGCAGGTCTATTTATGTTGTAAGTCTAGTCGCATGTTTATGTGATTCACATCTCTCTCGGTCATAGGGCCACGACCATAAATAAGAAGTCCAGTATGCTGGCCTGAATTTATAGGAGGAGCCCGGAGGGTATTTAAGCAGCCCACTTGCCCATACTCCTTGTCGGTTCCAGTGCGCGATACTCTCCCGCCCTTCCCCTTTTCAGGACACTTCTCAACACATCCTTCTTCATAAACTACCCATTACTTATCTCCTGTATGCATGGGCGTCCGCAGGTAGGGGCAAGGGGGGTCAAGTGCCCCCCCCCCTGGAATCAGGGATCAGATCTTAAATTCAGCACAGTTGTGTCTCTATCGAGGTGCCGCACCCAGGTGCCACCCACCAGTGGGGTGACACCATTAAGGTGCTGTCAAGTGTAGTGTGACTTTGGGCTCTTTTCCCTGCTCAGTCCAGAAGAGAACTTGGCGGTGCTGTGACGGAAGAATGGCGAGCTGCGGGCTATCATTGGTTTCCCCCGCTCGCCCCACCCATTCTTCTGTCAGGGAGAAGAGACGGCGGCTCTCACCAGGTTTCCCACCCAGCTTCTTGGCCCGCTCCGTTCCTTCCCTATTGGCCATAACTGAGGGCCAATCAAAAGTGACTAGGAGAGGCAAGCTTCATGGGACAGGTAGCCCCAAAAGATTGGCGGCTCCATTTTCCACAGGGAGGAGGCTACAGCTCGATCAAGAGAGAGATTGAGAGACTGCAGCCTGGAAAGAAGCTGAGGGAGAGAGTGCTACAGGACGAGGAGTGTGCTGGGTGGAAGCCAGAGAGAGAGCCTGCCAGGGCCACAAAAGAGTCACGCTGTCCAGCACCACCAGAGAGAGAAAGACTGAGCCACTACCAGGGTACAGACATGCTACACTACTGACCAGAGTCGCCCCCGGGGAACCCAGAGTGAACGATCGTCCAGCCGGAGTGATCACTGCTGTAGTTTCGCTGGGTCTGGTAAGAGAGCCTGTTGGCCATTACCCATTACTTATCCTAGGGACTGTAAAGCCCCATACACACGGTCGGACTTTTTCATCAATTTGGTCCGATCGGACAAGGTTGTTGAAAAATCAGACCGTGTGTATGCACCATCGGACAGTGTTCGTCGGTTTGTCCGACGGACAAAGTCTTATCTCCTGCTGGAAAGATTTCCCGTCAACCCGGTCCGATCACACCAAATCCGAGCGTGTGTACGGTTGTCCGACCGGACAAAGTGCTACGCATGCTCAGATCACATTACAAGACCAAAGCTATTGGCTACTAGCCTCTACGTAATCCCGTCGTAGGCAACAAACGTCACCACGTTCAGAATGATCGGATTTTCCGACAACTTTGTCCGATCGTGTGTACGCAAAACCAACATCAGACAAAGTATGACGGACATGGTCCGACGGACCTGGTCCACGGATTGTCCGCGCGTGTGTATGGGGCTTTATACGTCTGCAGACTCTGACCATAATAATGTGATAATGACATTGTCGAAAAGGGGCGGTGCATGGGTGACCCTAAAATTATGCCCCCCCCCCTGAAAAAAGTTCTGCGGACGCCCATGCCTGTATGCTTCCTTTTCTTGGCATTCCGACCAGACCATCAAGGCACACTTCAAGTCTATTTATGTTGTAAGTCTTGCCGCGTGTTTATGTGATTCACATCTCTCTCGGTCATAGGGCCACGACCATAAATGAGGTTTAATGTGGAGAAATGTAAAGTAATGCACTTGGGGTCAAAAAAACATAAATGAAAAAATAAATGAAAAATATTCACTAGGGTGGAGAACCTCTGGGGGAATTAAGGATGGAGAAGGATCTGAGGGTACTAACAGATGTCAGATTGAGCAACAGCATGCAGTGCCAATCTGCAGCTACCAAAGCCAGCAGAATATTAGCATGCATAAAAAAGGGATATACTCCAGGGACAAAACTATAATTCTGCTACTTTATAAAACTCTGGTTAGGCCTGATCTGGAGTTTTCCATTCAGTTCTGGTCACCAGTCCTCAGAAGGGATGTGCTGGAGCTGGAGTGAGTTCAAAGAAGGGCAATGAAACTAATAAGGGCACTGGAAGACCTTCTGTATATACTCGAGTATAAGCCAACCCGAATATAAGCCGAGGCACCTAATTTTACCACAAAAAAATGGGAAAACTTATTGAAGTATAAGCCTAGGGTAAGAAATGCGCAGCTACTGTAAGTGGAAAAGAGGGTCGACAATGCCCATTTGCAGCCTCACTGTGCCCATTTGCAGCCTCACTGTGCCCATTTGCAGCCATAGGTCCCCCGAACTTCAAACTTGGTAGTTAAGGGTTCCTAGAAGCCCCCCTAGCTACAGCTAAAATTTGGGGTCTCTGGACCCAAAGGGTCCCGAAATTACATTCCTGCAGATAGACACAGTTGGGGCCCTGTATCTCGGGATACGGGGCCCCAAAGTCGAGTCGGAAAATGTAATTCTCTGCTGCAGAAAAGTGCTTGACTCCAGTATTAGCCAAGGGGGGCACTTTCAGCACAAAAAAATGTGCTGAAAAACTTGCACACCAACGTTGGGGTTCCTAGCACCAAGTGGCACGAGATACGGGGCCCCAAAGTCGGGTCAGAAAATGTCAAGCACTTTTCTGCAGCAGAGAATCACATTTTCCGAACCGACTTTGGGGCCCCTTATCTTGGGACCACTTAATGCTAGGAACCCCAAATTTGGATATGTTGTAGTGTTGGTTCCACTGGATCTGCACACCAACTTTGGGGTTCCTAGCACCAAGTGGCCCGAGATATGGGGCCCCAAAGTCGGGTCGGAAAATATAATTCTCTGCTGCAGAAAAGTGCTTGACTCGAGTATAAGCCGAGGGGGCACTTTGAGCACAAAAAATGTGCTGAAAAACTCGGCTTATACTCGAGTATATACGGTAAGTTACGAGGAACGGCTGCAAACACTAAGTGGATTCTCGCTGGAGAAAAGACGCTTGAGAGGGGACATGATAGCGATCTACAAATAACTCATTGGGGATCCCAGCATAAGAAATAAACAATTTAGTCCCAGAGAGTGTATGAGGACACGGGGCCACACAATGAGATTGGAGGAGAAGCGGTTTAACCTTAACATGCACAGGGGGTTCTTCACTGACAGGGTAATAAGGATGTGGAACTCTGTCCCACAATCGGTGGTGGCTGCGGGGAGTATGGATATTTTTAAAAGACTCTAATGCCGCGTATACACGAGCAGACTTTTCGACGGACTAGGTCCGACGGTCTTCCCGACGGACTTTCGGCGGAGTTCCGACGGACTTTCTGAACGAACGGACTTGGCCACACACAAGCACACCAAAGTCCGAAGGATTCGAACGTGATGATGTACGACCGGACTAGAATAAGAAAGTTCATAGCCAGTAGCCAATAGCTGCCCTAGCTTGGTTTTCGTCCGTTGGACTAGCACGCAGAAGAACTGATTTTTTCAACCTGACATAAACATGTTTTAAATCTAAAGTCCATCCGATTTTTAGACAGCAAAGGTCCGATGAAGCACACACACGATCGAATTTTCCGGCGGATTCGTTCCGTCTGACCTAGTCCGTCGAAAAGTCGGGTCGTGTGTACGCGGCATTAGATGTACAGATGTACAAAAGTCAGCAGCTAAAAAAAAAGTAGCTGCTGACTTTTAATAAGTACACTTACCCTCCCAGGGCGCCCGCGATGTCGGTCGTGGAGGCCAAGATGTCCCTCGGCGCTCCGGTCCCAGCGACGCCATCCTCAGTAAGGGAAACGGGCAGCGATCGCTGCCCGTTTCCTACTGCGCATGCACGAGTCGTCGCGTGGCCTACTGCGCATGCACGAGTCGTTTTGTGAATGGGGAACGCGATGTGTTGTGGGACACACAGTTCCCATAACACACCGCGCCCCATTCACTAGAAGGCGGCGCTAGGAGCAGAAGAAAGAACAGCTCCGAGGAACAGGAAGAGGCAGATTAGGACGATCTGCCTAGCAACAACCATTTCTGGTAAGTAAAAAAAAAAATCTATATATTTTTTTCATTTTAAATTTTTATTAACATTTTTATCAAGTTTTGTTTTTCAGGGTGGCCCTCCACTTTAACATCATCTTCTATATTATACATAACAATTGGGTTCTTTATTGTGTCTTTCATATTAAAATTCATTAAAAAGTTTCCCCCCAAAAAAATGTCTTTTAAAAAATCGCTGCGTGTGACATAAAAAATTGCCATGTCCTATTACAGATCTCCAGCCACGCACATGCTTAATGCAGCCAAGTTATGCATTCCGGTCCTATGGGGCAAAACCACGCCCCCCCCCCCCCTTAGAAGGTGGTGGCGTATCACGAATTGGTGAATGTTTTCCAATCACAGTTGTGGATTTTTGCACAGGGGATTTGGATAACCATCTTTGAAGAGAATCACTGGGACTGTTGATTTTTTTATCTTTTTATTTTTTATGATTTTTTATTATTTATATATTTTTTTGATCAAGAAGGATTATTTTTGTCGCAGTTCACTAAAATATGCACTTTATTTGAATTCATGATGATGAATCACTGAGAAAGATTGTTTTTGATATGTGGTAAGATAAATAGAATATTTGGGATCAGCGCAGTTACACCTTTTTTCATACTTTTTTTTTTTTTTTATGTTTCTTTCTTTATATCTTGCCCACATGGTTGAGTAACATCAATTTGTTCTGCATATAAGATGGTTCTGCTACGAAAAGTAATTGAAGTAAACATGTCAGTTTCACTTGAATTGTTTTCCTGGAACTTGTTATTCATAAAGTGCTTCAGGATGTTTTTCTGTTCTTTATATAATTTATACATATGTCAATTTGTTCTTGTTTTTTTGTTTTTTTTTAAATGTATTTATTTACCAGGTATTTTTTTTCTGCCCAAACGTTCCTCTCCTGAATGCGGTTTTGGTGCGTTCAGATTCCTGCCCCTAAGTGCCCCTGTCTCTAAAAACCTCTGAAAGTCTATGTGTTTATGGACATGTAGGCTAACTTAGAGGGGCATTTAGGGGCAGAAAAAAGACACCAAATGCCTGTAAAACGGGAGTTTGACAGCTGCAGTGTGCATGAGGCCTAACTCAAGTCCCTTCTATTACTCTCAGCCTCCTTCAAATCTCCAAATTCCTGTTTTTTTTTATGCTGTGATCTGACTTCCTGTTAGAGGGCGGCTGCGTTTGTTCTCCATGATCCCCCTGTATATAGGAACGTAGCCACCCTCTTGCTTGCTCCTGAGATTAACTATGGACTATAAACTCTCTAGACCAGTGATGGCAAACCTTTTTTGCCCAAACTGAAATAAATACATTGGTTTTGTGCTGCAAAGTGCCAACACAGCAATTTAAGAGAGAGAGAGAGGGAGGGGGGCAGAGAGAGAGGGGGGCAGAGATATGCTGAAAGAGAGAGGGAACCAAGAGAGGGAGAGGGGCTGAGAGAGAGGGGGGCAGAGAGAGAGAAGGGTGTGAGAGATATGCTGAGAGAGAGGGAGGGGGTTGTGAGAGAGATGCTGAGAGAGGGGGATCAGAGAGAGGGAGGGGGGCTGAGAGAGAGGGAGAGGGGCTGAGAGAGAGTGAGAGGGGCTGAGAGAGATATGCTGAAAGAGAGAGGGAACAGAGAGAGGGAGGGGGGCTGAGAGAGAGGGGTGTGAGAGAGAGGGGTGTGAGAGAGAGAGGGAGAGGGGCTGAGAGAGAGGGTGTGAGAGAAATGCTGAGAGAGAGGTGAGCTGAGAGAGAGGAGGAACAGAGAGAGGGAGGGGAACAGAGAAAGAGAAGGGGGACAGAGAGAGAGAAGAGGGACAGAGAGAGAGAAGAGGGACAGAGAGAGAGAAAGGGGACAGAGAGAGAGAGAGAAGAGGGACAGAGAGAGAGAGAGGGGGGGGTGCAAGAGAGATGCTGAGAGAGGGGTGAACTGAGAGGGGGAACAGAGAGAGGGGGCCTGAAAGAGAGGGAGGGGGTCTGAGAGGAGAGAGAGACCTCTAGCTCTGTCCTGGACCCTCTCGTGTGCCCACAGAGATGGCTCTGCGTGCCAGCTGTGGCACGCGTGCCATAGGTTCGCCATCACTGCTCTAGACTATTGGGGTATAGCAGTGGCATCAACAGGGTTGGTGTCACCCTAGGTTGGTAAAACCATGGTGTCACCCCCCCATTGGGTACACTACTCTCTAGCCTGCCCAGTGCCCAGCACCGGTGATACCGGTGATGGTGTCGCCCCTCTGGCGCGTGTCGCCCAGGTGCAGTCCCCTAGTGATGCCACTGGATTATAGACTAAGAACTATGGCCTATGGACAATGAACTTTGGACTATGACCTATGGGCTATGAACTATGAACTTTGGACTATGAACTTTGGACTAAGAACAAATGGATTATGGACTATGGACTATGAACTATGGACTATGGACTATGGGCTATGAACAATAAACTATGGGTTTTGGATTATGAACTATGGGCTATGAACTATGGTATAACGATTAACAATGGACTATGGACTATGAATTATAGAGCAGGGCACAAAATTTCCTGAGCTACTAGCCAGGCCTCCACCGCTACCCTGCCCCACCCCCTAAACACGCCCTTATAAATTATCTCAAGAAGGGACACTTAAATGATTTATGCAGAATTAAGTTACAAATATAAATATTAACAACAACTTTATCATTGCAGCCTCACCTGTGCCCCTCAAAGCAGCCTCACCTGCCCTAATCAATACAGGCTCACCTGTGCCCACCATTTCAGCCTCACTGAGCCTACCATTGCAGCCAAATTGTGCCCACCAATGCAGCCACACTGTGCCTGTCATTGCAGCCACACTGTGCCCACCATTGCACCCTCACTGTGTCAACCATTGCAGCCTCACTGTGCCCACCATTGCAGCCACACTGTGCCCACCATTGCAGCCACACTGTGCCCACCATTGCAGACACACTGTGCCCACCATTGAAGCCACACTGTGCCCACCATTGCAGCCACACTGTGCCTATTGCAGCCTCACTGTGTCCATTGCAGCCTCTCTGTGCCCACTATTGCAGCCTCACTGTGCCCACTATTGCAGCCTCACTGCGCCCACTATTGCAGCCTCACTGTGCCCACTATTGCAGCCTCATTGTGCCCATTGCAGCCTCACTGTGCCCACTATTGCAGCCTCATTGTGCCCATTGCAGCCTCACTGTGCCCACTATTGCAGCCTCACTGTGCCCATTGCAGCCTCACTGTGCCCACTATTGCAGCCTCATTGTGCCCATTGCAGCCTCATTGTGCCCATTGCAGCCTCACTGTGCCCATTTCAGCCTCACTGTGCCCACTATTGCAACCTTGCCTGGGCAGAGGAATGCATGACTGGAGGAAGAGGAGAGCCATGGGATCACAGAGCTGTTACAGCTTACATTACAATGGTCTCCGCTCTGCTCAACACAGCCCCACCTCCTCCTGACCCCATGCCTGGGATAGACAGACCACATGCCAGCATTGGACCGGCGTTATGTCTATCACAGGCACAGGTCAGGAGGAGGCGTGCTGTGTTGAGCAGAGCAGAGACAATTGTAATGTAAGCTGTAACAGTGTGCTATCCTGCTCTGTAATCCCGCAGCTCTCCTCTTCCTCCATGCTCTCTTCCCCCGGGCAATCGGGTACCGCTGAGAGAACAACTCCCAATCAACCCAAAATTTGAGGGCTGTTATAGACTATGAACTATGGACTCTAAACCGTGAACTATGAACTATAGACTATGGGCTATGAGCTATGACCTCTGAACTTTACACTATGGACTATAAACTATCGATTATGGAATATGAACTATGGACTCTGGACTCTGAACTACAGTATAGAGAATAGGCTATGAACTATGTACTAGAGACTTTAAACCATGGACTATGAACTCTGAACTATAGACTCAATGGACTATGGACTATGAACTCTAAACTATAGAGTATAGGCTATGAACTATAGACTACGAACTATGGCTTATGAACTATAGACTATGGGCTATGAACTCTGAACTTTAGACTATGACTATAAAGGTTGGACTCTGAACTACAGACTATGTACTATGTACTATGGACTAGGTACTGTGTACTATGGACTATGAACTATAGACTATGGACTATGAACTATGGACTCCGAACTATGGACTATGAGCTATGAATTATGGATTATGGACTCCGAACTATGGACTATGAGCTATGAATTATGGATTATGGACTTCGAACTATGGACTATGAGCTATGAATTATGAGTTATGGGCTATGAACTATAGACTATGGGCTATGAACTATAGGCTCTGAACTATGGAATATGAACTACCGACTATGTACTATGAACTACAGACTATGTACTATGGACTATGTACTGTGTACTATGGACTATGAACTATAGACTGTGAACTATGAATTATGGACTCCGAACTATGGACTATGAGCGATGAATTATGAGTTGTGGGCTATGAACTATAGACTATGGGCTATGAACTATAGGCTCTGAACTATGGAATATGAACTACCGACTATGTACTATGAACTACAGACTATGGACTATGTACTGTGTACTATGGACTATGAACTATAGACAGTGAACTATGAACTATGGACTCCGAACTATGGACTATGAGCTATGAATTATGGACTCCGAACTATGGACTATGGACTCCGAACTATGGACTATGAGCTATGAATTATGGACTCCGAACTATGGACTATGAGCTATGAATTATGAGTTGTGGGCTATGAACTATAGACTATGGGCTATGAACTATAGGCTCTGAACTATGGAATATGAACTACCGACTATGTACTATGAACTACAGACTATGGACTATGTACTGTGTACTATGGACTATGAACTATAGACTGTGAACTATGAACTATGGACTCCGAACTATGGACTATGAGCTATAAATTATGGACTCCGAACTATGGACTATGAGCTATGAATTATGAGTTATGGGCTATGAACTATAGGCTCTGAACTACAGACTATGGACTATGTGCTATGGACTATGAACTATAGACTATAGACTATGGACTAAGTACTATGTGCTATAAACTATAGACTATGAACTATGTGCTATAAACTATGGACTATTTGCTATGGACTATGAACTATAGACTATGGACTATTTGCTATGGACTATGAACTATAAACTATGGACTATTTGCTATGGACTATGAACTATAGACTATGGACTATGTGCTATGGACTATGAACTATAGACTATGGACTATGGACTAAGTACTATGTGCTATAAACTATAGACTATGGACTATGTGCTATAAACTATGGACTATTTGCTATGGACTATGAACTATAGACTATGGACTATTTGCTATGGACTATGAACTATAAACTATGGACTATTTGCTATGGACTATGAACTATAGACTATGGACTATGTGCTATGGACTATGAACTATAGACTATGGACTATGTGCTATAAACTATGGACTATGAACTATAGACTATGGACTATTTGCTATGGACTATGAACTATAGACTATGGACTATTTGCTATGGACTATGAACTATAGACTATGGACTATGTGCTATGGACTATGAACTATAGTCTATGGACTGAGTGTATGGACTATGAGATTTATAGTGTGCATAGAGAAGCATACATGACCACAACTAATGTTGCACTTCTTGTTTCAAACAAATGTCAGTGAGAGGGGAAAAGAATACGATTCGGAGCTCACAGAGAACAAAAAAAGGAGGCATTAAAACGCAGTAAGGGGAAAAAGTTCATGAAAAACACATTACAGGGCCATTGAGTAGAGGAAGTGTATGGATTATTTTTGGAATATAAGGATATTATTTAGTGTCACTTTAAGTCGAAAATGATTGCAATTGCTAGAAATGTCCTTGTGTATGGCCAGGACTTGATCCAAACATCTAATAGACAATCATCCAAAAAAGACAGTTTTCCTTTATTTCCGAATATTATTATGTAAACTTTTAGTCCATTAAAGTCTAAACAGCAATATTTGTAGCGGTCTGTTACCTGAAAGAGAAAAAAGAAAGCAGCCCAGTAATCTCGCTCAGACTGATTATTTTCCGGTTATTATTTAGTAACAATCTCAAATGATAATTGTCTATTGAAATTCGCTGTTAACGACGTCCATTTCCCCGGTTATATACTGTATGCTGGCCTTCTGGTTGGGCAGTTTTGTCATTTTTTGGACGGGGTTGTGCTTTTTGGAAAGGCAGTTGGAGAATGCCTTCAGGAATAATATTAGCCATCATTCTTTATCAGACTGTTTCTGTTAACCAAATGGAGCCATCTGCGCCGCGATTCCGAGTCAAAATGTTTCTCTGCTTCCTTTTTTTACGAGGGGGACGCCCGCCACCGCTCTGCAATCCGGCGCTGGCTGGAGATTTGGGACTTTTAACATTTATCCTCTAAACTGTCAAAGGATTATGCTAAAATATAAACAGAAGGCCGAGTTATTACCGCTCACATTCAATGATTTTTTTATTATTATTTGGCCAACGTCATAGAAAAAAAAAGTCACTGAGAATCAAGCGGAGAGTAATGCGTGTTGACAGCTTCTATTTCTTGGTGGGAAGTTTTTAGATTTTTCGGGACGTAGCGGCAAGTTGGAGGTTGCTGAAGCTTTGAGGATGACGGATGGTTATGATCAAACCGTCAGTTCAGACCTCGGATAAGGAACTGCCATCTTTGTGTCATATTTTATAATCCTCCTTCCAGAACCTCCAACTCCCCAGAAACAACAGAAATTTTTTTTTTTTAATAGGGCCAACTGTCTGTCAAACTCCCCGTAGCCACCTCCAGTGGATTAAAGCAGAACTCCAGGCGAGCAGCTAATCACATACACTATATTACCAAAAGTATTGGGGTGCCTGCCTTTACAGGCACATGAAATTTAATGGCATCCCAGTCTTAGTCCATAGGGTTCAATAATGAGTTGGCCCCGCCCTTTGCAGCTATAACAACTTCAACTCTTCTGGGAAGGCCGTCCACAAGGTTTAGGAGTGTGTCTTTGGGAATGTTTGACCATTCTTCTAAAAACGCATTTGTGAGGTCAGGCACTGATGTTGGACGGGAAGGCCTGGCTCACAGTCTCCACTCTAATGCCTCCCAAAGGTGCTCAATCGGGTTGAGGTCAGGACTCTGTGCAGACAAGTCAAGTTCCTCCACCCCAAACTCACTCATCCGTGTCTTTATGGACCTTGCTTTGTGCACTGGTCCAAATAATTTGGTGGAGGGGGGATTATGGTGTGTTTTTTTTTTGTCAGGGGTTGGGTTTGGCCCCTTAATTCCAGTGAAGGAAACTCCTTAAGGCGTCAGCATACCAAGACATTTTGGACAATTTCATGCTCCCAACTTTCTGGGAACAGTTTGGGGATGGCCACTTCCTGTTCCAACATGACTGCACACCAGTGCACAAAGCAAGGTCCATAAAGACATGGATGAGCAAGTTTAGGGTGGAGGAACTTGACAGTCCTGACCTCAACCCAATAGAACACCTTTGGGATGAATTAGAGCGGAAGCTGCGAGCCAGGCCATCTTGTCCAACATCAGTGCCTGACCTCACAAATGGGCTTCTGGAAGAATGGTCAAACTTTCCCATAGACACACTCCTAAACCTTGTGGACGGCCTTCCCAGAAGAGTTGAAGCTGTTATAGCTGCAAAGGGTGGGCCAACTCAATATTGAACCCTACGGACTAAGACTGGGGTGCCATTAAATTGCATGTCTATGTAAAGGCAGGTATCCCAATACTTTTGGTAATATAGTGTAGTTGTGATCATTTTTATTGTGAGCGGTCGGCAGGGGGGGGTAAAGTGTATTTTTTCATGAGAATTTGTGCTTGGGAAACCCCTGTGCAAATATAATTTGTCATAAACAATTTCAACACTCACCTTTTCTTCTACAGGGAATATTTGTTGTTTGGGGGTTCTGTTGGAAGGCAACATGTTTTATTTTATAATACAAAAGGGTGTTTGAAATATGAACTATGGCTTTGCATTTATGGGGGCTGTCTGGAATGTAACAAGTTGCACATCAAGGCTTTGTAGCATATGAGAATATTAATCTGAAAGAAGCAAGGCTGAACAAAAGCTTGGCTCCTGATCGACTGGTGTGATAACGCTATGCAAGCAAGCTTCAAAGAGGGCCATGGCGGCCAGGATGATTGATGAAGGTGGGTTACAAAGATCAAAGGATCAACAGGCACTGAAGATTGACCCAGGGCACATATACATGATGCATGGACAAATGCTGCCCCTAGAGGCTAATGCAGCAGGATGGGCAGAAATATAATATATTAAAAGGACTACCTATTGGCAATATCTCATTGGACAGGGGGCTATGGGTGTGGTTATGAGTAGGTCTGAATGAATGTGTAAAAAGTGCACACTCTTGGCTCGTGCCTGATGGCTGTCGGAGCGTCATGGCTATCTCTGTTACCATCATCTTGAGCCCAGCTGATGAGACCGTGTCTAGGGGGAAAGCCTTGCAATAAGTATCTTTGATGTTTCTTTATTATATGCTCCAGGGCTTTTTTTCAGCGGGAACGCGGGGAAACGCACCTCCAGCACTGAATGTATGTAATAGCATGGGGTGTGGGGTGTGCTGGAGAGTCTATTGTTTCTGATGGGGAATCTATAGTTCATAGCGCATAGTCCATAGTCTAGAGTTTATAGTCCATAGCACATAATCCATTTGTTCTTAGTCCAAAGTTCATAGTCCAAAGTTCATAGTACATAGCCCATAGGTCATAGTCCAAAGTTCATAGTCCAAAGTTCATAGTCCATAGGCCATAGTTTTTAGTCTATAATCCAGTGGCGTCACTAGGGAACTGCACCTGGGTAACAAATGCCAGAGGGGCGACACCATCACCAGGATCACCAGCGGGTGCTGGGGGGGTCTTATGATGCTGGAAGGGATCTACTGTTGAGGGAGAGGTCTATTTTTACTGGCTGTTAGAGGATCTATTGATGCTGGCTGCTGGGTGGATATTTTGTTACTGGGTGTGATATTTTGTTGTGGGTGGTTCACTGTTGCTGCAGGGAATCTATTGTTGTTGGGTGGAGTCCATTGTTGCTGGGGGAGTCTATTGTTGTGTGGGGATCTATTGCTGGGGTTCTATTGTTTCTGGCTGAAGGGGATCTATTTTACTGATTTTCTTTTTATCATTAACATGTTCCATACAAATGAGTTAGCACCACAAAATGATACTTGGTTCTGTATTCTCTAAAAGGGGAAGTACTGGTAAATGGGTAGGGGGTGGAATTAAGGGACAGTGGTCAGAGGTGGGTAGGGGCAGAGACAAGGGGTGGCTCAGACGGGGGGGAGTTCCTGCACATATTCTCAGAGAAAAAAAGCCCTGATATGCTCTATAGTATTTTCATGTTAGCATCTTCCTATTTTCTCGGAAAATAAATAAGACATTGTTTTATTAAGCAGTGTGTTTGTTTTCATAGCTAACCTTATATTATTGTGCTATCAACAGTGACATCAGAGTTTTATAGACTAGCTAACTATAGGAATAGACAAATTAATACATATATGGAATAAATAGAGGGAATCCATAACCACCCTCAGATATAATATTTATTTTAGATTTTATTTCAATTGGCACCCCAGAAGGCATGTGGAATTTATTTCTGCACAGAACCCAAACCCTAATGTGTTTTTTGTCTTGAGTCCCTTTAAGCTTAGGAATCAACTACACCCAGAACTGAAAGCCTTCTCTACTGTGGACAAGATTTGCGCTGGTTCGTGAATTTTGAAGCCCTGTGTGAGTGGTCCTTATAGTTCTATGAAATATTTCATCAGTGAGCAGATGCGCAAAACCTGGTGAGATTTTTGGCTGGTATATGTGTTAACGTTTATTGTATTCCTAATGCAAATTGTTTTAGGCCTGTGTAGCCGGTCAAGTGTGCCGGCCAGTAAGGAGCTGATCACCCTTGGTTATCTGATGTAGCCTGCAGATTGATAGGATAAACCACACATCTTTGAGGAGAAAGTGGGAGAAACATTGTTTTTTTTTTTTTTTTATTCTTTTATTTTTTTATTTGTTTATTTTTTTATTTATTTTCTCCCCACGTGAGAGTGAAATAGCTCTCTGTTCCAATGTGGCCTGCGTTCTGAGATAATAGGGCTTAAGTCAGTGGCAATAGAAGAGCATTAATTAATAGACATGTGCACAACAAAAAAAATTGTTTATTTTCGTTTGGTTTTTTTCGTTTCCGTTGATTCGTAACGATTCGTAAATTCGTAAGTCGTCGGTGTTCGTATTCGTAACGATTCGTAAATTCGTAAGTCGTCGGGTGTTCGTATTTGTAACGATTCGTATTTTCGTAAGAGTTATTTTTTCGTTGATTCGTATTTCTGTTTCCGTTTAATTTTCGTTTATTCGAAATTCGGACGCATTCGTATTTATTCGTACATTCGTAACATTCGTAGATTCGTAATCGGAGCATAATTCATAATTTTATGTAATGTGTATGCTATTATTTCATTTTAAGAGACACAGAAAATTACGAATCGAAAAAAAGTTACGAATGTACAAATTTTTTCGTTCAATCTATTCGAAGCACGTTAAGCAGCGCCATTGTAAGAGACACGGAAAATTACGAATCGAAAAAAAAAAAAAAAAGTTACGAATGTACGAATTTTTTCGTTCAATCCATTCGAGGCATGTTAAGCAGCACCATTGTAAGGGACACGGAAAATTACCAATTCAACAAAAAAAAAAAGTACGAATGTACGAATTTTTTCGTTCATTTTGATTTTCGTTGTTCCTGTTTTCGTTTTTCGGATTTTCTTCTTTCGTACATTCGTTGTTTCTAATTAGTTTTTTTCGGATTTTCGTTGTTTTTGGATTCGTTCGATTCGAACGATTCGTTATCTTTCGTATGAAAACAAATGAACGAAAATAACGAAAAAAAACGAAAAACAACAAAACGAATTGCACATGTCTATTAATTAAGAGTGTGCTCTGCCTTGTGTGGGACTACAAGTAAAAGTTACCTTTTAAACAGCTTGTATCTGTGTGTTGTGTCTGTGTGCATTGTGTAAGCAACTGCTGTGTAGACTGGTTGAGCAACCTTCAGTGTAGACTAATTAGCACATCAATGGAGGTCATTGAAGATTTTCTTAAGAGACATACATTTTAACACTGTGGCAGAAAATGCTTTAACGCACCAATTTAATGAGTTATTGAGACAATGTAATATTCATAATGATCAGATAAAACATAAAAAGGTCTTCGAAAGAAGGAAGGAAAGCAAGGATGGCCAATGTTGTATGCATGTTATTGAAAATTAAAGACTTTGCTATAGTGATAGAAGGTGTACTGAGAGAAATCAATTCTTAAAGCAGGTACAAGTGTAACTAAGAATATAATAACAATGGTTGCAAAGGCAGATGCAAATGTTGGTGATCACATTGAACAATTTGTGGCTGAGAAATGTGTATTTGAACAGAAAATTAATGAATTAGAGGAAATGTGTAAACGGGGCCGGGACTAGGGGTGGGCAGGAGGGGTGGCTGCCCTGGGCACAATGGTTTAATGTAGGGAAGGGGGCGCTTTCCTTCTGTTGCTGGGCATAGGATACCCTAAGCTTACATATTGTGAGCGGTGGAGGGAGGGCTCAATTTGGCATCTTTGCCCTGGGCACTGGATGACCTTGTCCCAGCACTGCGTGTAAACAAAGAGAAAAGTGCATTGCCTCTTTGAATCAGAGAGGCTGAGATTGAGCGTATTATAATATTGCTTAGGAAGGAATTACATGAAGCCCAGTCTGCCATTATGGAGTTCTCCTCCACACATGCTCAGTGCTTAGCAAAGATAGAGGCTGTGGAACAACATGTAGAAAAGCCAAATGCTAGTGTTGCTGCAAGTGATGTTGCTATAGCGGGAATCAATGTTGGAGATCTGAACGAGGAATATTTAAATAAAAGTGCAGTAACTACTCTTGAAATTGATTCAGGAGTTGAAATGGAAAGCGAGCCTGATCATTTAAAAAAATAAATCGTTTTTTCATTTTTTTTTATTATTATTTGTTTTTATTTTTGTTATTTGAATATTCATTTAAGTTATTTTTGTTTTGTTCAGGTGGAAAAATCGTTAGGTTTAGTCCACCTGAAAGGGGGGTCATTGGCTATGCCCTCAATTAGCAGCTGAATACATTTTGTTTAAGACAAGATTTGGTAGGAAGCCGTTCTAGCCGCTGGAGTTATTGTAGTTTTTTTCTTTGTTTTTATTTTCATTCAGGTGGAAAAAGTTCCAAAAGGTTTTTTTTTAGCGTTTAAAATTAGAATTTTTGAGAAGCAACATTTACGTAAATTCTTTTACATTTTTACCATGGGGATCCATTTTAGAGTGGGTTCGTCCTAAAAAAATCATGGTTGTTTTGATAATTTGTTCAGAGTTGCAGAAGCCCGGAATACTAAGTTCCTGGGTTCCAAGGAGGGAACTATAAGTAAACATAGCAAGCGAGCAGATATTGTGGATAAGAATTTGATTCTGCTCTTGTTTTTCACTTCCAGAAGTCCTGGTGGAGCGAGATTGGAGAGGTTTCTGGAACAGAGATGAAAGATGTTCATCTGGTTGCCAGTTTGTCTGTGCCATGCCACACTGCAAATTTGTTCTGACAAACATTCAGGGGAGAAGGGACAAACAAAAAGATTCAGATTAATACTTGATATATAAGGTTTATTTTTCTTATGGACAATTTAGTGCTAATGCTGAATCTGAAAGACTGTGCCCATCAACAAGACTTGTGAAACATTTTGCCAGAGTCTCTCCGGTCATTTATGAATGCAAACGTGCTATTAATACATGTGCAATGGGTTGGAGGTTGCGGAAGGAATATAACCTGTCCAATCCGTCAGAACAAGAAATGTAAAATATATATATATATATTTTTTTTTATGCTGGAGGAAGGAATTGAAACAAGGAAATCATGTTTTTAATGTGGGACATGTATTGACATAACTGAATTAACCGCTTAAGGACCGCCTCACACCGATATACGTCGGCAAAATGGCAGGGCTGGGCACAACCACGTACCTGTACGTGGCCCTTTAAGAGCCCAGCCGTGGGTCGTGCGTGCGCCGGTCCTGAACTCCGTGACTGCGGCGACCCGATCGTCGCTGGTGTCCCGCGATCGGGTCACAGAGCTGAAGAACGGGGAGAGGTCTGTGTAAGCAAACCTCTCCCCGCGCTTCATAGCGCAACTGACAGTCGTTTCTCTGTCATCGGGAAAGCCGATCAGTGATGTCAGACCCAAAGCCACGCCCCCCTACAGAAATTTCCGATGTGTCCGCCATAATGTCGCAGTCACAATAAAAATCGCTGATCGCCGCCATTACTAATAAAAAAAAATTATTAATAAAAATGCTATAAAACTATCCCCTATCTTGTAAACGCTATAACTTCTGCTCAAACCAATCAATAATCGCTTATTGCGATTTTTTTTACCAAAAATATGTAGAAGAATACGTATCGGCCTAAACTGAGGAAAAAAAAATGTTTTTTTTTATATATTTTTGGGGGATATTTATTATAGCAAAAAATAAAAAAGAATGTGTTTTTTTTCAAAATTGTCGCTCTTTTTTTGTTTATAGCGCAAAAAAAAAAAACCGCAGGGGCGATCAAATACCACCAAAAGAAAGCTCTATTTGTGGGAAAAAAAGGACGTCAATTTTGTTTGGGAGCCACGCCGCACGACCGCGCAATTGTCAGTTTAAGCGACGGAGTGCCGAATCACAAAAAGGGGCCTGGTCCTCTGGCTGCCAATTGGTCCGGGGCTTAAGTGGTTAATAGGTTGCAGGTACCCAGGAGACTGGCACTTATGTATAATATGGTGTCTGTTGGCCAGACTAGAGGGCGCCAGGTGACACATCAATGCAGTGAAAATGTCCTTGTAGGGGTGGTGTCTCAATCTTAGCAGTCCTACAGAGAGGTTCTCGGGTACTGGACATGTGGGACACCAGAGCTGGATATGGGGCAGATACGCCTGGTTGATGTCTCACCTGAGAGAAACCTTGCACAGATAATGCCAGTGACTACACACGGGAGCATTCTCCGTTAGATAAAGGGAACAAACGCTGGCTACCAGGGTACAGTATGCCTTCATCACATGGCGCTTCAAGGTCTCACAGTGGTTGATAAAACCTATTACCCTATATGTGCTGAGTATACACTGAATCAAGTGCAGTCATTGTACCAGTGGCTTAATCCCAGAGATGTGCGGACACAGAATAAAGTTCATGCAGGGCGCTTATTTCTGAGGAGTAACCGAAAGAGGAGGGATGTATTCAGCACTATATTGGGGGGAATAGGAGCTGGGATGGGTGTTGTTAATGGAGTGGACATCAGTATCCTTAGGAACAAACTCTCAGCCATAGCTTCAGACAGTAAGCGGGGCTTTGTTACTCAGAGAGAGATTGGTGGCATCCTTATTAACATTCAACAAAGTCACAGAACCGATGTAACGTTAGTCATGGAACTAGGGTGTTGCTTGAATCTAACAATAGGTAGAGGTGCATGGTATACCCTGGGCATGGTCCCTGGGCAAGTGTATATTAATTGGTTTACGCAAAAGTTATTGCGTCTACAAACTGTGGCATATACAGTATCTCACAAAAGTGAGATACCAGGAAGGGAAAATGGCTAATTGGGCCAATTTGGAAATTTTCACTAAGGCTCTTTTCACACTGGGAAGGGCGTGGGCGGTAAAGCGGCGCTAGTTTCAGTGACGCTTTATCCGCGTTTTAGCAGGGGTTAAAAGCGCCCAGCTAGCGACCGCTGAAGGGGTTAATAGCGCCCGTATCGCTTTCCAGGCACTTCGGCAGCGGTGCCCATTCATTTCAATGGGCAAGGGCGTTTTAGGAGCGGTGTACACACCGCTCCTAAACCGCCCCAAAAATGCTCCTTGCAGGACTTTTTTTAACGTCCCAAAAGCGCACCGCCCCAGTGTGAAAGTACGCAGGCTTTACAGGAGAGGCGCTTTACGGGCGCTATTTTGGCACTAAAACTAATAAAATTGGGGCTATTTATTATAGCAAAAAGTACAAAATATTGTGTTTTTTTTTACAAAATTGGTGCTTTTTTTTGTTTATATCGCAAAAAATAAAAACCGCAGAGGGGGTCAAATACCACCAAAAAGAAAGCACTATTTGTGGGAAAAAAAGGACGTCAATTTTGTTTGGGTACGACCACGCAATTGTCAGCGAAAGCGACGCAGTGCTGTATCGCAAAAAATGGCCTGTTCATTGAGCAGCCAAATCTTCCGGGGCTGAAGTGGTTAAAGAATAAGTAAAGAAAAAACGAATGTAGCACCCTCTACTGAGGTAGGTGCTAGAGTCAGGACTTTTAAGCATTTTTTTTTTGGCAGGGGGGGGGGGGGGAACCACTTTAAGCAGGCCTAGCTGGACGTATAGTGGGAGGGAGAGAAGAAAAGGCAGTCTGAATATTTATGGAATTTCAACCAATCCCTGGGGATGTGTGCCCAGAAGAAGAGGGGAGAGCCAATAAATATCCTGGAAGCAGGGTGCAGAGTTCCAGGGTCTAGTCCTTTAGGAGGAGACCCCTGTACAGGGGGTATGCCCCTGGGGCAGAGAGAGACAAAGAGGAAGCTGGAGGAGCCTTCGAAGACATTGAGATCCCAGCTGGGCTTAAGTGGGGGAAAAAGAGAAGTGGAAAAGGCGCTCCTAAATGCAGTATTATACAGTTTATTTAATAGACAAGGTTAAAATGTGCTTGTAAGATGAGCAGTGAGGGAAAAAAGTATTTGCTCTCCTGCTGATTTTGTTTGACAAAGAAGTGATCAGTCTATAATTTTAATGGTCACTTTATTTTACCAGTGAGAGACAGAATAACATCAAAAATATCCAGAAAAACTCATTTCAAAAAAGTTATAAATTGATTGAATTGAGTGAAATAAGTATTTTACCCCTTTGCAAAACATGACTTAGTACTGGGTGGCAAAACCCTTGTTGGCAATCACAGAGGTCAGATATTTCTTGTAGTTGGCTACCAGCTTTGCACACATCTCAGAAGAGATTTTGTCCAACTCCTCTTTGCAGATCCTCTCCAAGTCATTAAGGATTTGAGGCTGACGTTTGGTAACTCGAACCTTCAGCCCCCTCCACATATTTTCTATGGGATTAAGATCTGAAAACTGGCTAAGTCACTCCAGGACCTTGATGTGCTTCTTCTTGAGCCACTCCTCTGTTGCCTTGGCCGTGTGTTTTGGGTCATTGTCATGCTGGAAGACCCACCCACAACCCATTTTCAATGCCCTGGCTGAAGAAAGGAGGTTCTCACCCAAGATTTGATGGTACATGGCCCCATCCATCGTCTCTTTGATGCAGTGAAGTTGTCCTGTCCCCTTAGCAGGAAAACACCCCCAAAACATAATGTTTCCACCTCCATGTTTGACGGTGGGAAGGTGTTCTTTGGGTCATAGGCAGTATTCCTCCTCCTCCAAACACGGCAAGTTGAGTTGACGCCAAAGAGCTCGATTTTGGTCTCATCTGACCACAACCCTTTTTTTCCCAGTTTCCTCTGAATCATTCAGATGTTCATTAGCAAGCATTAGACGTACATGTGCTTTCTTGAGCAGGGGGACCTTATGGGCGCGGCAGGATTTGAGTCCTTCACGGCGTAGTGGTTTGCCAATTGTTTTCTTGGTGACTATGGTCCCAGCTCCCTTGAGATCATTGACAAGATTCTCCTGTGTAGTTCTGGGCTGATTCCTCACCGTTCTCATGAAACTCCACGAGGTGAAACCTTGCATGGAGCCCCAGACTGAGGAAGATTGACAGCTATTTTGTGTTTCTTAAATTTGCGCATAATTGCACCCACTGTTGTCACCCTCTCACCAAGCTGCTTGGCGATTTCCTTGTAGCCCATTCTAGCCTTGTGTAGGTCTGCAATCTTGTCCCTGACATCTTTGGACAGCTCTTTGGTCTTGGCCATGGTGGAGAGATTGGAATCTGATTGATTGCTTCTGTGGACAGGTGTATTTTATACAGGTAACAAGCTGAGATTAGGAGCACTCCCTTTAAGTAGGGCAAGTAGGGCTGTGTTCATGTCCCTGTGGCTCCAAATCCCATAGCTGACCAGCAGCAGTGGGAGAAGTGTAATGGACCGACTGGGAGGAATTTCTGTCACCCAGGACCACTTTAGAACACACTCGACACTCGTGGACCTCAAAAGCCAGTAGTGACGTCAAGATGTGGATGGTTTCGCATTTCGGAGCATGTGCACAACACGGCGGCATAACCGCCCCCATCTTGACATAATAATATTAATTTATTTAATATATATGTTTTAAGGTTAGGGGTTAATTATTGTTTATTTATGTATTACTACATATTATTAATGTATTTTATTTATTTATTATTTATGATTATTTTTTGTTATTTGTGTAATTATTTTAAATGTACTTATTCATGAAAAAAAGAGGGGTGTAACCTAACCACCACCGTCACCTCCTGTCAGAAACCATGAAATCAGGCCGAGACAGAAGTACGGTTAAATCACACTTGTTTAATAATAAAAGTAAAAAGAACAGACGTAGTCAAAACATAGCCAAAGTTCGGTAACCGGAACGGATAGTCAGCCAAGCCAGAAGTCAGGGATCAATGTAGTGGAACAGCAAGCAGGATCTGGAGCCAGAAGGGATGTCAGCAAAGCCAGTCTTGAACAGGATCGCAGGAGATTCTGTGATGTTGACCAAGGCGAAGGCAGAGAACCTCTGGACTGGACGGCTTAAGTAGGCAGGACTGACGAGCAGGATATCATAAACAGCTGAGAAACTGTGGAGAGATAGGAGCTGGCAATTAGCCAACAGCTGAGCGGCCAGCTCAGAGAAGGAAGGGCTGAGCCCAGCTCTGACACCTCCATCCCTGGTATACATATAAATACAGAGGAGAAAAATAGTGGGACTTTTAATGAGGGATGTCACTGCAGAGAGATATTGTATATAGTGTAAATATATATTTTATTGATATATATTTTATTAATCAAATACAGGTACATTTGAACATTCCATAGGCCTCCACAGCTAGTGATAAACCATATGCAAGGCTCTGACTTCAAGTGGACAGCATCCCCTGAGGAAGCCCAGTTTTTAAGGCGAAACATGTTGGGAATTACACTAATCTTGCTGTACCCATAAAGACTGTACTATATGAGTCTATTTGTATTGTATTGTATTGTTTTTATAATATGATACTCTTTTTAAGTGTTATTAAATAAAATGTATACCTTTTTAATGGTATTTCCCTGGATTCACTTACCTAAACAGCACCTTAAAAATCCCACTAATTGTCTAACTACATATTCTAACCATGGGATGTGGTGCTATAATGTTGGTGTTTTTTCCATAAGTAAAATAATTTTTTCCAGTCTATGGTTCGCGGACAGCCCAGAAGGCGGGTGGTGTACCCGCCTTCTGGGCTGTCCTCCAGCGATTACGGGTCCAGGCACCTGTTGCCGACTCCTCTGCTTCCAATTCTTTGGGGTCCCAAGATAATCTTGTTTGGCATGGGCATAGGAGTTCCATCATCCCGGGAATGTGGTGTACACAGAAGATAAAACATTGCTCCGGGAAAGAGGAAGAAGTTTCCTTGTGCCTTCTGCCAAAAAAATCCTGACCTCCCAGCAATTTTTTATATTTAGCGTTTAATTTCGCTTTAATAGCAGAATATTCTCCGGCTCTCAAACCGCACCATTGGGAAGCAAAACGTAACACAAGCAGCAGACAATAAAATGTGTCTTTTGCAAACAAGGCAAAGCTGCACAAATCCACGGGGTGGTTGATATCTCAGCTACAAACCTATAAAAACATTTTTGGGCTTGTTTTTTTCCCCCGGCTTGATTGAGGAGTTTTCAAGCTATCCGGCAATTGGCGGTTCGGCACAGACACAAAAATTGGAGTGCTGCTATTTGGAAGATAACAAAGTCTGAGATTTATGGGAGTAATTACAGAAACATAATATTATGCCCAGGCCTCTTACACCAAATCCTGTTAAGCTCAGAATTATGCTCCGTGCTGCTGTCCGATATTTGTCAAATTTATAAGGAATAAACATCTTCACAATGTTCTGCAGAGAGCTGCCAGCGAGACGCTTCATCCTTCTGTGCCACATCAGGGGACGGCACAATGGAGAATATGTTTATTGGTAAGGACTTAAAAGGAAAAAAAATCCACTGAAACAAAATGAGGATTTAATTTCACTTCAATACCAGGCACTTTCAGCCCTTCCCCCCCAATACTTGGCACTTTCACCCCCTTCCTTCCCCCCCAATACCGGGCACTTTCACCCCCTTCCTCCCCCCAATACCGGGCACTTTCACCCCCTTCCTCCCCCCCCCCAATACCGGGCTCTTTCACCCCCTTCCTCCCCCCAATACCGGGCACTTTCACCCCCTTCACCCCTCCAATACCAGGCACTTTCACCCCTTCCTCCCCCCCAATACCAGGCACTTTCACCCCATCCCCCCCCCCAATACCGGGCACTTTCACCCCCTTCCTCCGCCTCCAATACCAGGCACTTTCACCCCCTTCCTCCACCTCCAATACCGGGCACTTTCACCCCCTTCCCCCCTCCAATACCAGGCACTTTCACCCCCTTCCTCCCCCCAATACCGGGCACTTTCACCCACTTCCTCCCCCCAATACCGGGCTCTTTCACCCCCTTCCTCCCTCCAATACCAGGCACTTTCACCCCTTTCCTCCACCTCCAATACCGGGCACTTTCACCCCCTTCCTCCCCCCAATACCGGGCACTTTCACCCCCTTCCTCCCCCCAATACCGGGCACTTTCACCCCCTTCCTCCCCCCAATACCGGGCACTTTCACCCCCTTCCCCCCCCCCCCCAATACCGGGCACTTTCACCCCCTTCCCCCCTCCAATACCAGGCACTTTCACCCCCTTCCTCCCCCCAATACCGGGCACTTTCACTCACTTCCTCCCCCCAATACTGGGATCTTTCACCCCCTTCCTCCCTCCAATACCAGGCACTTTCACCCCTTTCCTCCACCTCCAATACCGGGCACTTTCACCCCCTTCCTCCCCCCAATACCGGGCACTTTCACCCCCTTCCTCCCCCCAATACCGGGCACTTTCACCCCCTTCCCCCCTCCAATACCGGGCTCTTTCACCCTCTTCCTCCACCCAATACCGGGCACTTTCACCCCCTTCCTCCACCTCCAATACCAGGCACTTTCACCCCCCTCCTCCACCTCCAATACCGGGCACTTTCACCCCATTCCTCCCCCCCAATACCAGGGACACTCTTACCCCCTCCCCCCCCCAATACTGGGCACTTTCACCCCCCCCCCCAATACCGGGCACTTTCACCCCCTCCCCCCCCCAATACCGGGCACTTTCACCCCCTTCCTCCACCTCCAATATTGGGCACTTTCACCCCCTTCCTGCCCAACGACAATATTCAGCTTTCCGCACTGTTACACTTTCAATGACAATTGCAACGCTGTACCCAAACAAAATTGTTACCAGTTTTTGAGACAGATAGAGTTTTCTTTAGAACCACAATCTCTCATAGGGTGCGGTTCTATGCAAATTTTTAAGCTGATTATAGTAAAACTCACACACAAGAAAAGTTCACTTCTACTTTATGTGAATGGAAGAGAATCTAAGATGGAGTCAGTTGTTTATACATTCTATTACAGCACTGGTGGGCATCACAGGTGGGCATCACAGGTGGGCACTGGTGGGCATCGCTGATGGGGCTGCACTGATAATCACTGCACTGGTTATCAGTGCAGACCCCCCTGTCAGCGCTAATAGAGGAATGCCGATAACCGGAACTTCCTAGTTATGCTGTGATCAGCTGTGATTGAACACAGCTGATCACATGGTAAAGAGCTTACATCATAGAGCAATACACCGCACTACCGTTCGCAATGCTGCACGCCCCCGGGGGTGCGCAGGAGCGTTTTGTTCTGAAGGATGACATGTTTGGTATCTATTTATTTACTCGGCATAACATCATCTTTTACATTTTGCCAAAAAAATGGGTATGATATTGTGTTTTCTGTGCACTACAATTGATTAAACTATAATTTTTTTTTTTTTTTTAATTGCATCTGAAAAACCGCTGTGCAAATACTGTGTGACATAAAATAGCAAATCTGATCATTTTCTTTTATAGGACCTCTGCTAAATTAAAAAAATAAATATATGCTGTATATATATATATATATATATATATATATATATATATATATATATATATATATATATACAATACTATAAACAGTATCTCACAAAAGTAAGTACACCCCCTCACATTTTTGTAAACATTTTCTTCTATCTTTTCATGTGACAACACTGAAGAGATGACACTTGTCTACAATGTAAAGTAGTGAGTGTACAGCTTGTATAACAGTGTAAATTTGCTGTCCCCTCAAAATAACTCAACACACAGCCATTAATGTCTAAACCGCTGGCAACAAAAGTTAGTACACCCCTAAGTGAAAATGTCCAAATTGGGCCCAATTAGCCATTTTCCCTCCCCGGTGTCATGTGACTCGTTAGTGTTACAAGGTCTCAGGTGTGAATGGGAGCAGGTGTGTTAAAATTGGTGTTATCGCTCTCACTCTCTCATACTGGTCACTGGAAGTTCAACATGGCACCTCATGGCAAAGGACTCTCTGAGGATCTGAAAAAAGCGATTGTTGCTCTACATAAAGATGGTCTACGCTATAAGAAGATTGCCAAGACCCTGAAACTCAGTTGCAGCACGGTGGCCAAGACCATACAGCGGTATAACAGGACAGGTTCCACTCAGAACAGGCCTCGCCATGGTCAACCAAAGAAGTTGAGGTCACGTGCTCAGCGTCATATCCAGAGGTTGTCTTTGGGAAATAGACGTATGAGTGCTGCCAGCATTGCTGCAGAGGTTGTAGGGGGGGGTCAGCCTGTCAGTGCTCAGACCATACGCCGCACACTGCATCAAATTGGTCTGCATGTCTGTCGCCCCAGAAGGAAGCCTCATAAACGCTAATAAACATTGATTAACGCTCAAAAACGTGGCTCACCAGCGTTTTTTTAGCTAAGGTTCCATGCACACTGAAGCTCATAAACGGCGTTTTTTGGGCGTTTTTTTTTTAACAGCCCATAAACTCCCCTCTAAGTTCTGGGTGTTCATCAGCAGAGGAGTTTATGGGCTGTTTTCTGAATGGCAAAAAATCGCGTTCAGGAGTCGTTTTTTCTGACCACAAAAAACGCCAAACGCTCATAAACGCTAATAAATGACGATTAACACTCAAAAATGTGGCTCACCAGCATTTTTTAACGTTTTTGATCCATTGAAAAAAATTAAATAAATAAAAAAATGCTAAAAAACGCTAACGTGGAAAACCTTAAAAAAACGCTAATAAACGCTATTGCAAAAACGTTAAAAAACTTTGAAAGACTCACTGCAAAGCTACTGGCGTTTTAAAAACATTTTAACATACAGTGTGCATGGAGCCTAATAGTTCTCTAAATTATAATTCACTTGTTACCGTGTGGAGCAATCTTTGCCGGATGTTAACTTCTTAAGATCCGCGCTATAGCCGAATGAGTCCCGATCACTGCAAGCTGCCGCCAGCCCTTCAGTGCCCACCTGTGCCCCCTACAAGTGCCACCTCGTTGTAGGCAACAGTTCCGCCCCCCAGCGCCACCCATCAGTGCCCACAGTGCCATCTGTCAGTGCCCACCTGTGCCCCCTACAAGTGCCACCTCGTTGTAGGCAACAGTTCCGCCCACCAGCGCCACCCATCAGTGCCCACAGTGCCACCTGTCAGTGCCCACAGTGCCATCTGTCAGTGCCCACAGTGCCAACTATCAGTGCCTGAGGAACAGTGCTGCACATCAGTGCCACCTATCAGTGCCCATCAGTGTCACCTACCCGTGCCCATCAGTGCTCATCAGTGCCACCTATCAGTGCCCATCCGTGCCACCCATCCATGCCACCCATCCGTGTCACCCATCCGTGCCACCCATCAGGGCCCATCAGTGCCATCTCATCAGTGGCCATTAGTGCCGCCTTATCTGTGCCCATCAGTACCGACTTATCTGTCCCCATCAGTGCCACCATATCTGTGCCTATCAGTGCAGCCTTAACTGTGCCTATTAGTGCAGCCTATCAATGCCCACCAGTGCAGCCTATCAGTGCCCACCAGTGCCGCCTCATCAGCGCATATTAATGAAGCAGAAAAATTACCTGTTTGTAAAATTAAAAACAAAAAAAACAAACTATTAAACATGATTTTTTTTTTCAAAATTTTCCATCTTTTATTGTTTGTTTAGCAAAAAATAAAACCCAGCTGTGATTAAATACCAACAAAAGAAAGCTCTATTTGTGGGAAAAAAATAATAAAAATTTCATTTGGGTACAGTGTTGTATGACCGCACAATTGTCATTCAAAGTGCGACAGCGCCGAAAGCTGAAAATTGGTCTGGGCAGGAGGGGGGTTTAAGTGCCCAGTAAGCAAGTGGTTAAAGAATACGCCAAAAGACTCAATAAGCAGAAGAGTATTATAGAAAAAGGGGACTATTAGAAATAATAAAGATTCTAAACTGTTGTCAGAAGTGTTTCTGTATCTTCCTGGAAACAGGCCGTAATCAGAGTCTGTACACGGATCTCTCCTCTGTTTGCACATATGCCGTTATCATATTCACATTTACGCTTCGCAGCTCCGAATATAAGAAATCGCATACAACTTATCACTGCCAGCGATGCAACATTAATCAAGCACATTACGGCACGCTTTGGTAGTTCTCCATTGTGCCAAGTCTAGCATGTCAGGATGACGAAACTCAGGCTAACTCATTTTTTTTCCCCCATGTATGAAGGGATGGAAATGGAAATGTTTAAAGCTGAACTCCGGGCAAAAATCTCAATATGCTATTGAAGCGCACAGTCTGGCAGGCTTGTATGTAAACTGGGCCACCTATGAAAAAGGGATCCACGTTTAGATCCAGTGGCGGCCGGTGTTTTGTTTTCTTTGGATCCTTGGCGATCGATTGACTCCCACAGATATCCACAACAAGTAGTAACTTACAGTTCAAAACACTCGATACAGCTTAGTAAAGGAACTTCCGGTCTCGGCCGCGACCGGAAGTGAGGACACCCGGCTCCCCCTCTGATGCGTTTAGTCACTGAACACGTGGCTTCATCAAAGGGTTGGCTGCATATGATGGGTACAGTTGGCTTCATATGATGGGCACAGTGGCTGCATATGATGGGCACAGTGGCTGCATATGATGGGTGCAGTGGCTGCATTTGCTGGGCACAGTTGGTTATGTATGATGGGCACAGTGGCTTCATATGATGGGGCACAGTTGGCTGCATATGATGGGCACAGTTGGCTGCATATGATGGGGCACAATGGCTGCATTTGCTGGGCATAGTTGGCTGCATATGATGGGCACAGTGGTTGCATATGATGGGCACAGTTGGCTGCATATGATGGGGCACAGTGGCTGCATTTGCTGGGCACAGTTGGCTGCATATGATGGGCACAGTGGTTGCATATGATGGGCACAGTTGGCTGCATATGATGAGCACAGTTGGTTGCATATGATGGGCACAGTGGCTTTATTTGCTGGGCACAGTTGGCTGCATATGATGGGAACAGTGGTTGCATATGATGGGCACAGTTGGCTGCATATAATAGGCACAGTGGTTGCATATGATGGGCACAGTTGGCTGCATATGATGGGCACAGTTGGCTGCATATGATGAGCACAGTTGGTTGCATATGATGTGCACAGTGGCTTTATTTGCTGGGCACAGTTGGCTGCATATGGTGGGCTCAGTTGGCTGCATATGGTGGGCACAGTGGTTGCATACGATGGGCACAGTTGGCTGCATATGATAGGCACAGTGGTTGCATATGATGGGCACAGTTGGCTGCATATGATGGGCACAGCTGGTTGCATATGATGGGCATAGTGGCTGTATATGATGGGCACAGTTGGCTGCATATGATGGGCACAGTTGGTTGCATATGATGAGCACAGTGGCTGCATGTGATGGGCATAGTGGCTGCATATGATGGGCACAGTTGGTTGCATATGATGGGCACAGTTGGTTGCATATGATGGGTACAGTGGCTGCATATGATGGGCACAGTGGTTGCATAAAAGTAGCGTAAAGGTAAGTCAATCTATCCAATAAAGAGCTGAGACCCCGTGGAGAGAGGGAGAGGGCATCCCCGCCAAAGAGATGAAGGGGCTCCGGTAAGTAAAATGGGGGAGGGGCTGGGGAGCCGAATTCCGCCAAATTATTATTTATTTTTTAAAGCAGCTGCTGACTTTTAAAACATGGACCCTTACCTGTCCAGGGCGCCCGCGATGTCGGCACCCGAGGCCGATCTGTCCCTCGGCTCTCGGGTGGAGGTGCCGCCATCATTCGGTAAGGGAATCAGGGAGTGAAGCCTTCCGGCTTCACAGCCCGGTTCCCTACTGCGCATGCATGAGTCGCTCTGCGCGATCCCACTGGTCCCTGCTGTCTTCTGGATCATGTGTGTCTTACAGCTGGGGGGGGGGGGGGGGGGCGGAGGAGGCACCTGACATGGTGTAGATATCTGCGGATATTGCAGTTATCTATGTCCGGAAATGGGAGCAAATACCTGGATTAGACAGGTATCTGCTCCCCCCTTAAAGGTGCCAAATGTGACACCGGAGGGGGGGGGGGGGATTCCGAAATTGGAAGTTCCATTTTTGGGTGGAACTCTGCTTTAATGCATAGGATGCATTAAGGTAAAAAAACACGAGGGTTTACAACCCGTTTAACCACATGCCGACCAGCGCACGACGATATACGTCAGCAGAATGGCACGGCTGGGCAAATGGGCGTACAGGTACGTCCCCTTTAAGATGCGGTATTGTGGGCGCGTGTGCCTGCCACGTACTCCGTGAGCATGCCTGCGGGTCCCACGGACTCAATGTCTGCCGGTGTCCCGTCGATCGTGTCACAGAGAGGCAGAACGGGGAGATGCCTATGTAAACAAGGCATTTCCCCACTCTGCCTAGTGACATGACAGAGATCACTGCTCCCTTTCATCAGAAACAGTGATCTCTGTCCTGTCCTTGGTAGCCCACACCCCCAACAGTTAGAATCACTCCCTAGGACACACTTAACCCCTTGATCTCCCCCTAGTGTTAACCCCTTCCCTGCCAGTGTCATTTACACAGTAATCAGTGCATTTTTATAGCACTGATCGCTGTATACATGACAATGGTCCCAAAATAGTGTCAAAAGTGTCCGATGTGTCCGCCGCAATGTCGCAGTCACGATACAAAAATCGCAGATCGCTGCCATTACTAATAAAAAAAATGCCATAAAACTATTTTGTAGACGCTATAACTTTTGCGCAAACCAATGTAGAAGAATACGTATCGGCCTAAACTGAGGAAAAAACATTTTTTTTATATATTTTTGGGAGATGTTTATTATAGCAAAAAGTAAAAAAGAATGCGTTTTTTTTTTTTTTTTCAAAATTGCCGCTCTTTTTTTGTTTATAAAAAAATAAAAACGCAGGGGCGATCAAATACCACCAAAAGAAAGCTCTATTTGTGGGGAAAAAAAGGACGTCAATTGTGTTAGGGAGCCACGTCGCATGACGACCGCGCAATTGTCATTTAAAGCGACGCAGTGCCGAATCGCAAAAAGGGCTCTGGTCAGGAAGGGGGGTAAAATCTTCCGGGGCTGAATCGGTTAAGGTGAAAAAAACAGGAAGGTTTACAACCCCTTTAAAGTGGAAGTAAACCCCCCTATCGTTTTCAGCCATCTTTGCCTCTGTTTAATCTTCAACTGCCACAGTGCTGCACATGTGATCCGTTATGACACCAGCCATTGGATGGTTTGACTGTTTGGTTGAGAGCACAGCCAATGTGCAGTTAGCATTCATTTTTTTTTTTTTATGTTAAATTGATGGGTTTACTTCCGCTTTAAGTGTAGACATAAGGTTGACACATTTGTTGCAAAATCTTGCTGTTTTATGTTCATATTGTAACAATTTTGCAAATCGGAAGGATCGGATCTTCGTTTTTGTATTCATTTTGATACAAGATGTTGCTTTTCCACCAGTGGGGGATTTTTTTTTTGTTTTTGTTTATTATTTATTTTTTAATAAAAAAAAAAAATTCAACTCGACCGCGCGGCTTCAATTGCACTTCAAATCTGCTTTTGTATTACCGCTCAGATTACACGTTCAAACGCTCTGAGATGGTTTGGCCGTGGAAATCTCCGGTTTAGGGCGAGATAAATATAATTAGGGACGGTTCTTCACAGCTGGAACAGGAAGCGTCTGTAATAATATTTCCCCCTCCTTCTCTCCTCCGAAAGATGAAAATGGAGCAAAGCCTTTTATTGGCTGGTGGCTTTAAATCAACAGAAGCGCGTTGCTTTCCGTGGTCGAAGATTCCATTACGGGTTGTTTCCTTGCGGTAATAACCATTCTTGCCGGAGCGGCGGCGTGTCGGCCAGTCACAATGCTGAATGTAACAATGAGAGAGAAACAGACGGAGAGATCGATCTTCATGACTCCGATGCACACAAGTGCTTTTCCTGCCGTTACGAGGTCGAGCGTACAAGGCGATTAAATAATCAGGGCGATTACCCTGGAGGAATATAAATCGTAGGACTGGCCGATTAGAAAAAAAAAATGCCGTCTATTAGCGAACGTGAAGGAGAAGGTGGCAGCAAGACGCTATCAGGGCGAAAAGGAGATTCGCTGGAGTGTAAAGGGAAACGGATGTCTTTTTTATTGTTTTATTTGCTATATGTGTAAAAAAAAATGTAATTTAGCTTTAACCGCTTTAAGCGATTATTGATTGGTTTGCGCAAAAGTTATAGCGTTTACAAGATAGGGGATAGTTTTATAGCATTTTTATTAATAATTTATTTTTTATTAGTAATGGCGGCGATCAGCGATTTTTATTGTGACTGCGACATTATGGCGGACACATCGGACATTTTTGACACATTTTTGGGACCATTGTCATTTATACAGCAATCAGTGCTATTTAAATGCATTGATTCCTGTATAAATGACACTGGCAGTGAAGGGGTTAACCACAAGGGGGCAGTGTAAGGGTTAAGTATGCCTAGGGGTGTGTTTCTTACTGTGGGGGGGCGTGGCTGTCAGCTAGTAAATGCTGATCTCTGCTCCAATCACAGGGAGGAGAGATCGGCGTCACTTGTTGCTAGGCAGAACGGGGAGATGCTGTTTATTTTATTTAAAAAAAAAAAAAATTGCATTGATACATGTCCCCTGGGGCAGGACCCGGGTCCCCAAACACTTTTTATGACAATAACATGCATATTAGCCTTTAAAATTAGTACTTTTGATTTTGAACGTTTGCATCCATTATAACTAATAGAGTTCGAAAGCTCGCACGGACTTTAGGTCCGTTCGCGGGTTCTGGTGTGAGCCGAACGGGGGGGTGTTCGGCTCATCCCTAGCTCAGATTAAATATGGGGATGAAAGCTATTGGCTACTGGCCTCTTCGTAGTCCCGTCGTACGCGTTTTACGTCCCCTCGTTCCGAACGATCGGATTTTACGACAACTTGGTGCAACCGTGTGTGTGAAAAACAAGTTTTGGCCAAAATCGGTTGGAAAAAAAAACGAATCAGACGGATTTTATGGTCGGAATGTCCAACCGTGTGTACAGCGCATTACACTTTTTTTGGGGAAAAAATACACTTTTTTTAATTAAAAAAATAAGACAACAGTAAAGTTTTTTTTATATTGTGAAAGATAATGTTACGTCGAGTAAATTGATACCCAACATGTCACACTTCAAAATTGCGCCCGTTCGTGGAATGGCGACAAACTTTTACCCTTAAAAAATCTCCATAGACGACGTTTAAAAAATTCTACAGGTTGCATGTTTTGCGTTACAGAGGAGGTCTAGGGCTAGAATTATTGCTCTCGCTCTACCGATCGCGGCGATACTTCACATGTGTGGTTCGAACACCGTTTTCATATGCGGGCGCTATTCACGTATGCGTTCGCTTCTGCACACGAGCTCGGCGGGACGGGAACGTTTCAAAAAAAAGTTTTTCTTATTTATTTTTCACATTTTTTTTTTTTTTTTACACTGTTTTAAAAAAAATAAAAATAAATGCACTTTTATTCCTATTACAAGGAATGTAAACATCCCTTGTAATAGAAAAAAAGCATGACAGGTCCCCTTATATATGAGATCTGGGGGGTCAAAAAGACCTCACATCTCATATTTACACTAAAATGCAATAAAAAAAAATAAAAAAATTGTCATTTATAAAAATGATTTAAAAAAAATGGCCCTTTAAAAGCTATGGGTGGAAGTGACGTTTTGACGTTGCTTCCGCCCAGCAATTGTATGGAGACGGGTGGGGGGCCATCTTCTCCTCGCTCGTCTCCATGCACAGCTAGTGATAGGATGCGCTCGCCTCCGCCCCTGCCGACGGCTCCGGTAAGCAGAGGAGGGCACCGTTTTGCGGCGGGAGGGGGAAGGCCCACTCCTGCCGCCGATAAAAGTGATCTTGCGGCGAATCCGCTGCAGAGACCACTTTTATCTTGTAACGGACCGCCCGCTGAAGAAGAGGATACTGGGGGTTATGGCAGCTAGCCTTAGAGTCTAATATGTATAGTGCAATCATCATTTTTGTCTGTAAGTGTACGTGACATGCATGTTTATGTTCATATGTGCGTGCATGTTGGGGCAGAGGCTTTAAAATGTTTTTTTTTTTTTATTGTTTGTGTGTTACTTTAATTGTTTACAATTTTTGTCCACTTATATTTATTGCTATCACAACAATGAGCCACCTTTCCTCCCACTGACACCAACAATGTGGCACCTTTCCTCCCACTGACACCAACAATGGGGCACCTTTCCTCCCACTGACACCAACAATGGGGCACCTTTCCTCTTACTGACACCAACAATGAGGCACTATTCCTCCCTCTTAAAGTGGAAGTAAACCCTTCCAAAGCACTTGGACCTACAGGTGAGCCTAGATTAAGGCTTACCTGTAGGTCCAATAAATATCTCCTAAACCTACATGGTTTAGGAGATATTTAGAGAAAAAACAGGCATCGCTGTCTACGGCGCATGCGCCGTAGGCAGCGGTGTGCAGGCGCACAGCGCATGCCGAGTTCACGGCGATATGCCGCTTTACTGCACATGCGCGGGAGTGACGTCATCGCCGCTCCAGCGAATTACAGCGTTGGAGCGGCGAGACCCGGAAGTCACTCCGCGATTGATGGCGCCGGAGAAGGTAGGGAAAGAAGACCGCTTCGGGGGCTTCGTTCTCAGGTAAGTTAAGCATAATGAGCTAGTATGCTATGCATACTAGCTCATTATGCCTTTGCATTGCAGGTTCCTTTTTTTATTTTTTTTTAAAGAGGCTTTACTTCCTCTTTAGACCTAATGTGGAGATGTTTACTCCCACTAATGCCAGGGAAATTTGCACCCCCGCTGGGCAAAGTCCACCCCCCCTAAAGTCTGAAGGACAATGAACTGGTTTAGCACGGAGCAGGTGACAGGTTCTCTTTACAAAGCTGTCAGAGGTCTATTGGACCCCAATTGTGTCCTCTGCCCCCCCCCCCCACTGCAGCTAATCAAGCACAGACTGTGCTTGATTAGCTGCATCTCCAGATACATTAGCTGGTGAATAGCATCTCTAAACCCAGATATGATGTAATACACTGCATGTAATACATTGGGATTGGGAAATGAACATTTATAAATGTATCTTGGTAGACAAGGGGTTGCAGTAACATAGCGTTAGATTCCCTAATTTGATGTGGAGTGTATGTTGATGATCTTATGAATGCCTGGCCTCTGAAGCTCCTTGTGGTCTCCTCTGAAGCTCCTTGTGGTCTCCTCTGAAGCTCCTTGTGGTCTCCTCTGAAGCTCCTTGTGGTCTCCTCTGAAGCTCAGCTCTGCAGTGTGGCCGGGTGTGTCTTTCTGCCTACAAACTTTCGGCACTCTAAGGCCTCTCGCCCCGTCTGAGGAGCCCCCCGATCCTCCGCCAGACTTTTGTCAGATTGAGGGAATGTTAATGTTGGAAAAATCCTTTAACAAATAGCTTTGTTTTCCTGTGAAGCTCCAGTAAATGCAGTGTTTGTTCATTGCCGCTCTACGTTCCTCATCACCCCAGACGTGATTTACGGTGATAATTTCACCAACCAGATGGTAAAATGCCACGGCTGCCAATGATTCATGTCGAGCGCACCGCAAAACGTCTTCTCTGTTTTTAGGGGGGAAAAAAAAACTTTCTTCTCTTCTGCGCTACACGGGGGGAGATTAATCACCGAAATCTCCACCGCCGCTCTCATCCTTTAATTTTCTAATACGAAGATTTCTTGATTAGATGCAAATGAAGGAGCAGATTTATCAATGAGTCGGCCCACAGATGGAGAATCTGGAGGTTCATCCATTACCGTGTAACAGCTTTACAAGTCACTTGTAAATATTACCGACAAAAAATATTTGTGCAAAAACGGCAGAAGAGGAGCTTCGCCATCCTTCTCACCGTCTTCCTTTCCCTTCCCTCTTTCCTTCCTTCAATGAGAGGTTTTACCCCCTAATGTCATACCGTGTCCCCCTCAAATATTTACCTACAATATTAACCATGAAAAAAAAATCAATAATTTGTTATTTTATTTTAAATAACAGATACAAATCTCCTCTTTTTTATTTTTTCCCTTTTTCTTTCCTTAAAAAAAAAAAAAAGTGCTGCGGAGCTCTTCTTTTCTTTCTCTTCTCTACTTTTTTCTTTTCTTTTCTCTTTTCTTCTTTTCTTTTATGCCTCAGTTTCCTTTCATTTGCTTTATTTCCTTTGTTCATCTTTCCTGATTCCTTTTAGTTTCTTATCCCGAACTTTCTCTCTGCTTACTAATTTTCCTTTTCTTTTTTCTTTCTTTTTCCACCGAACCTTCCTCCTTTCTTTCTCCCCCCTAAATTGCTCTTCCTCTTTTCCTTTACTGTCTTCCCTATACCTTCTCCTTTACCATACTTCTTGTCTTTTTTTCCCCCTTCCTTTCTTCTCCCTACATCCCTCTCTCTTTTTTTTCCACCACTGTTCTCTCTCCCTTTTCCTTTCTTGTTATCTTCTCCCCTACCTTTCGTCTAACTTGCTTTTCCTCTTTTCATTCTGCCTCTTTTAACTTCCTCTCTCCTTTTTTGATCTACTGTACTTTCCTTTACATTCCTCCCCTTACCTGTGCCTTTACTAGTCTTCTTTTCTGTTTTCCTTGCTTTCTTCCCCGACTTTTTTTCCCTTTATCTTCCTACCCTATCTTCCTCTCTCCCTTTTCCTTTTACTCTCCTTTCTTCCACCTCTCTTTCTCTCTCCCTCCCTCCTTTTCTTTTGCCCCCCCCCCCCCTACCTTCCTCTTTCTTCCTCATCCTTTTTCTGCTTTTCCTTCTTTTTTTTTCACTGCCTCCCTCTCTCTTTTTCTTTCTTTCCTTCCCCCATTGTTCCCTCTCTATTCTCATTTTCTCTTCCTTTCTCCCCTACCTCGCTCACTCCATTTTAATTTTCTTTCCTATTCTTCCCAATACCCGCCACACTCCCTTGCTGCTTTCCTCTTCCTTTCTTTTCTACTTTTGCTTTCCATTTTTTCCCTCTACCCCCCTCCTTTTTATTTTACTTTCCCTTCTTCCTCTCTCCCTCTCTTCTTTTTCCATTGCTCAACCCAACCTTTCTCTCCCCCTTCCTCCTTTTTCCTTACCCCCCACACCTTTTCCTCTCTCTTCTTGCTCTTCTTTTGCTTCCCTTGTTCTCTATCCCTACCTCCTTTTCTTTTCTCCTATGTTACTCTCCTTTTCTCTTTTTCCTCACTTTTGTTTCACCACAGTTTTTGTATTTTTCTTACCATCCTCCCCTACCTTTCTCACTTTTTTCCTCTGTTTCTTTCCCCTCTCTTCCCCTTTATCCTCCTCCCCTCTCCTCTCCTTACTTTCCCTTTCCACTCTTCCCCTTTATCTCCTCTCCATCTCCTCTCCTCCCTCTCTTCCCCATTTATCCCTCTTTCCTCTCCTTTCTTTCCATTACCTATCCTCTCTTCCCCTTTATCTCCCCCTCTCCTCTCTTCCCTTTATCTCCTTGCCCTCGCCTCTCCTCCCCTCTCCTCCCTTCTCTTCCCCTTTATCCCTCTTTTCAGTCCTCCCCTCTCTTGCCCTTTATCCCTCTTTCCTCTCCTCTCCCTTCTTTCCCTTTTCTCTTCTTTCTTTCCCCTTCATGTCCTCTCCTCTCTTCCCCTTTATCCCCTCTCCTCTCTTCCCCTTTATCTCCCTCTCCTTTTTTTTCTCCATCTTCCTTTTTATCCCCTTTTTATCTTCTTTCTTTCCTTTTCCTCTTATTTCTTTCCTCTCCTCTCTTCCCCTTTACCCCCCTCCTTTCTTCCCCTTTATCCCCCCCCTCCTCTACTCACTACCCCTTTATGTCCCTCTCCCACTCCCTCTCCTCTCCTTCCCTCTTTTCCCCTTTATATCCCTTTCGCTCCTTTCCCTTTCCTCTTCTTTCTTTCCTCTCCACTCTTCCCCTTTACCCCCCTCCTCTCTTCCCCTTTACCCCCCTCCTCTCTTCCCCTTTATCTCCTCTCCTCCCCTCTCTTCCCCTTTATCCCTCTTTCCTCTCCTCTCTTCCCCTTTATCTCCCCTCCTCTCTTCCCCTTTACCCCCCCTCTCCTCTATTCCCCTTTATCTCCTCTCCCTCTCCTCTCCTCCCCTCTCTTCCCCTTTAACCCGCTTTCCTATCCTTTTCCTCTTCTTTCTTTCATTTCCCTCTCCTCTCTTCCCCTTTACCCCCTACTCTCTTTCCCTTTACCCCCTCCTCTCTTCCCCTTTACCCCCTCTCTTCCCCTTTACCCCCTCCTCTCTTCCCCTTTAACCCCTCTCCTCTCCTCTCTTCCCATTTATCCCCTCCCCCTCTCTTCCCCTTTATACCCCTTTCCTCTCCTTTCTTTCCTTTTCCTCTCCTCTCTTCCCCTTTACCCTCCCTCCTTTATTCCCCTTTACAACCCCCTCCTCTCCTCTCTTCCCCTTTACCACCCCCTCCTCTCTTCCCCTTTATGTCCCTCTCCTCTCCTTCCCTCTCTTCCCCTTTATACCCCTTTCCTCTCCTTTCTTTCCTTTTTCCTCTCCTCTCTTCCCCTTTACTCTCTTTCTTCTCCTCTTCTTTCTTTCCCTTTCCTCTCCTTTATTCCCTGGTCCTCCCCTCCTCTCCTCTCCCTCTCCCCCGTCATCTGATTACCTTCCTCCTTTGCATCCTCCTCTCCTTTTTTTTTTAAGGCCCCTCTCTTCATTCTCTACTTTCCTTCCTTTCGTGGCTTTGCAGCCCTCAAAGCAACAAGTAACAGGTAACACCGCCCCAGGTGATGATGGTGCTCTCCTTAGCAGACAGGTGCAGGTCCAGTCCGTGATCTGGGCAGGAAACAAAACCAATGGCCGCACTCCAAAAGATAAGGATAGAAGCTTCATTGTGTAAAAACATCCAACATCAAGAAACGATTATAGCCACAGCACAGAGGGAAGCGTGGTCGACGCGTTTCACAAATCTTTTCGCTTAGTCATTTGCAGCCCTCACTACTTCTCCCTGAAATGTTGGCCACCCCTCATCTCTTTACCAATCACCACCTAAAGATCGGTATTTTATTGTGCATCCCCTAATGTTGCGCTTAAAACAGCAAACGGATAAAAGTCTCTTTTCCATTTAACCTTTTATTTATATATAAAACCATATAAAGCACTCAGACTCGGCTTGTGATGAAGTCTGTCCTTGTACCCGACTTCCACCTCCACCTACACCAACAATTTCATCACAAAACACGAGCGCTGTGCCTCTCGGCAACTGTTATAAAAAATTACAGGGACAGTAACAAAACAGGCTTTGATAACTATTATCAGAATACCGAGGTGACAATTTGCCGCCGTTCGCGGAGCTTGGCGTTCCAAAACTTCTGCCAAATGTTTTAAAAGAGTAAAAATTATGAAAACAAAGACACAGCGCTGGGTCATATTATGATGCACAAGGTAAAATAATTTCCTGTTAGGATACTTTGTTTCTAAAACAAATAAGTCAACAAATCAAATAATAAATGGCAGGAAGCTTTACAAGTGTGCCAACATCACACATTGGAGGGTGCTTGGTATAGAGCCGCATTCAACCCAAAAGCAAAAATGGAATATAGATCAGATGTGGTGGCTGCATCAGTTTTATTTTTTTCTTCTTTTCTTTCTTTTTTTTTTTAACCCTTTTACTGCCACCACAGTACATGTTGGTGGCAGTGGGATTTTTTTTTCTTTCCATTTCTTCCCTTTACCGTACTTATTATTTCCTTTTATTTCTTCCGCTCCCTTCCTCTCTTTTGTTTTCCATTCTATTATTACCCTTCCTTTCTCTCTCCCTGATCCTTTTCTTTTTCTAGGTAGGAAGAAAGGAAAGAAAAAAGAGCAAGGTAGTGTATAGGGAATTAAGGAAAGGAAAAGGGGAAGAAGAAGTTATAGGGAAGACAGATAAAGGAGGAAGAGGGAAAGGTAAGGGGATACATCCTCTTCTTCCCTGTTTCCTTTCCTTTCTTCCCTATATACAACCTTGCTCCTTTTTCTTTCTTGTCTTCTTACCTTTTCTCTCCCTTATTTATTCTACTCTCCTTTCCTCTGCTTTGCTTTATTCCCTTTTATCTTCTCCTCTACCTTTTTATTTTTTTATTTCCTTTCTTCCCCTTACCTTCTTCTTTCCTATTTCCTTTTTCCTTTGACTTCTCCCCCAAACCTTTATCTCTTCCAATTTCCTTCCTCTTTCCCTTTCTTCTTTTTCTGTTGCTCACCTACCTTTCTCTCTTCTTTCTTTTTTTTCTTTTCCATTTTTTTTTCTCCCCTCCTCTCCCTCTTTTTCTCTTTACTTTCACATCTCGCCCTTTTTGTACTGTCCTCCCATACCTTTATCACTCCATTCCTCCATTTCATTCCCCTTCATCCCTTTATCTTCCTCACTCCCTCTCTGCTCTTTTCCTTTTTTCCCTCAACCTTCCTAATTTTTCTTTGCTTTCCTTTCTGACTCTGTACCTTTTATGTCTCCTTGCTCCATTTCCTCTTCTTTTCTCATTTTTCTCTCCTCTCTATCTCCCTCTTCTCTATTCTCCTGTCCTCTCTCTCACTCTCCCTCTCTCCTCCTCTTTTCTCTCTCCTGTCCTCTTCTCCCTCACCTCCTCTCTCTCTCCCCCTCCTCTTCTTTCTCTCTCCTCTCCTACCTCTCTCTTCTCTCCTCTTTTCTCATTTTCTCTCCTTTTGTACCTCTCCTCTCTCTCTCTCCTCTCTCTCTCCTGTCCTCTTCTCCCTCTCCTCTCTCTATCTCCTCCTCCCCCCTCTCTCTCTCTCTCTCTCTCTATCCCTCTCTCTCCTAATCCTCCTCCTCCCTATCTCTCTCTCCCCTCCTCTTCTCTCTCTCTCTCTCTCGCGTGCGGTCTCTCCTTTTCTCCCCCCCTCTCTTCCTCTCTCCTATTCTCTCTTTCCTTTTCTCCCTCCCCCCTCTCTCTCTCTCTTCTCTCTCTCTCTCTCTCTCTCTCTCTCTCCTCTCTCCCCTCTCTTTCTCCTCTCTCTCTCTCTCTCTCCTCCTCCTCCTTCTCCTCCTCCACTTTCTCTCTCTCCTCCTCTCTCTCATCTTCTCTCTCCTCTTCTCTCTCCTTTCTCTCTCCCTCCCTCCCTCTCTCTCTCTCCCCCTCTTCTCTCTCCTCCTCCTCACTCTCTCTCTCTTTCTCTGTCACTTTTCTCCTCTCTCTCCTCTACTTCTCTCTCCTCCACTTCTCTCTCTCCTCTCCTCTCTCTCCTCTTCTCTCTCCTGTCCTCTTCTCCCTCTCCTCTTCCCCCCCCCTCTCTCTCTCCTCTTCTCTCACCCCCCTCTCTTTCTCTCTCTCTCTCTCTCCTTCTTTATCTCTTCCTCTCTCTCTTTTTCTCCCACTCTCTCCTCTCTCCCTCTCTCTCTCTCTCACTCTCTCCTCTCTCTCTCTCTTCTCTCTCTCCTCTTCTCTCTCTCCCCTTCTCTCACTCTCCTCTTCTCTCTCCTGTCCTCTTCTCCATCACCCCTCTCTCTCTCTCTCTCTCTCTCCTCTTATCCTCTCTCTCTCCTTTCTCTCTCATCCTCTCTCTCTCTCTCTCACTCTTTCCTCTCTCTGTCTCTCTCTCCTCTTCTATCTCTCCCCTTCTCTCTCTCTCCTCTTCTCTCTCCTGTCCTCTTCCCCATATCCTCTCTCTCCCCCCCCCCCTCTCTCTCTTTCTCCTCCTCTGCCCCCCTCCTCTCCTCTCTCCTCTTTTCTAATTTTCTCTCCTTTTGTACCTCTCTCTCCCTCCCCTTTCTCATGTACCTGTTCTGCTGTATAGAGAAGAAAATTAATTGGAGCAACGCAGACTTTAATGGTACCACCATAGACTTACAACAGTATATAACTTTGTGCACTGGTGTGCAGTCATGTTGGAACAGGAAGGGGCCGCTCCCACACAAAGTTGGGAGCATGAAATTGACCAAAATGTCTTGGTATGCTGACGCCTTAAGAGTTCCCTTCACTGGAACTAAGGGGCCAACCCCTCCTCTCCTCTCTCCTCTTTTCAAATTTTTTTCTCCTTTTGAACCTCTCCTCTCTCTCTCTCTGTCCCCCCCCTCTCTCTCTCTCTCCCCCTCTATCTTTCTCTCTCTTCTCCCCTCCTCCTCTTCTCTCTCTCTCTATCCCTTTCTCTCCCCCTCTCCTCCCCCCCTCTCTCTCTCTTCTCCTCTTCTCTCTCTTGCCCACTCTCTCTCCCTCTCTCTCCCTCTCTCTCCCCCTCTCCCTCTTCTCCTCTTCTCTCTCTTTCCTCTCCCTCTCTCCCTCTCTCTCTCCCTTCTAACTTCCCTCCCCTCTCTCGCTCTCTTTTTCCTCTTTTCTCTCTCTCTCTCTCGCTCTCTCTTCTCTCTCTCTCTCTCTCTCTCTCTCTCTCTCTCTCTCTCTCTCATCTCTCTCTCTCTCTCTCCTCTTCTCTCTGAACTGACCCTCGGTGCTATCCTATCTGCTGGTCCATTTGGGCTTCGCCGGGTAACCTGACTTTTCTCATTGGTTGTAAGAAATATCTCTTTGAATTTAAAAGTAACATGAATTTTTACAACATACTGTTATGTGTTTTTTCTGTTATATTTACTGTCTCTTGCAGATAATTTACTCTATAAAACGCTCCTGAAAAAGTAGTAAAACCACAAAACATGTTGAGGAGAACTGGCTAAATATTTTCAGGACAGTCCATTATATACTTATCCTGCTGGTCGGTGGGAGGAACCTCTCTACTGCTATTGCTACTGGTCTCCGAGCCTGACCCCTGACCGCGACACTACTGGTTCAATTCCCTGCAAGCCCAAGGCAGCTTGTTGATGGACGGCCAGAGGGTAGTCTCTTGATGCAATGGATGCACAAGGAATGGGTTGAAGGACAATGGAAGAGGACTGGCATTGGGCCACAGATGGAGATGCAACAAGAATGGAGAAGGCTTTATTTTATTTTTTTTTTGGGGGGGGGCAAATAAAAAAAATAGGTTGTAGCATGCAAAAAAAAAAAAAATATAATAAAAAGGTGGACAGATTAATGAAAAAAGTGGCTAAATAAAGCAATAGTAAAAGAACACCACGTGGCATTGAGTCAAATTCCTCATCCAGTTTCCCTGTGTTGAAAACGATGGCCTGCACCTGGTTTACTGCACACTAAATGATCAGATATCATTTCAGGAAAATTGCCTAAAACACAAAATGCCGTCCGTAGAAGCTTAGTAAATAGGCAAAACTGCAGATATTTCCAAGGGCAAAAAAAAAATTTAAATAATGCCAAGATATCCATTTTTTTTATTTTTTATATAATGAAGCCCAGTAGCTAAAAAAAAAAAAAAAAAAAAATGTTGGTTTGCCGATGGCAGAGTTCCCTACATAGAAGAAACGATTGATAGCGGGTGATCTACATGTACTAAGAGAATTCATCATTTAAAGACCTTTTTATTAATAACGCAACTTCCAATTAACGGTAATCACCAGCGGTCGGATTGGGTCTTCGAAATGAAGTTCCCGTCACTTTCTCGCCTCGTCATAGTCCCCGCGTTAAGCATTCCTGACGGCCTACATCACTTTATGTCATATTTCATTACATCAATGCCGGCTGCCATCTGCTCTCATGACAATGTTGATGCTTCGAGTGCAGAGGACATTATTCCGATTAGAAATAATTTGCTTCTTCTTTAACCCTTGTCACGTTTCATAGAGTGTAGATTTTTTTTTTCTTATATACACAGTATCTCACATAAGTGAGCACACCCGACACATTTTTGTAAATCTTTTCTTCTATCTTTTCATGTGACAACACTGAAGAAATGACACTTGTCTACAATGTAAAGTAGTGAGTGTACAGCTTGTATAACAGTGTAAATTTGCTGTCCCCTCAAAATAACTCGACACACAGCCATTAATGTCTAAACCGCTGGCAACAAAAGTCAGTACACCCCTAAGTGAAAATGTCCAAATTGGGCCCGAAGTGTCAATATTTTGTGTGGCCACCATTATTTTCCAGCACTGCCTTAACCCTCTTGGGCATGGAGTTCACCAGAGCTTCACAGGTTGCCACTGGAGTCCTCTTCCCCTCCTCCTTGATGACTTAACGGAGCTGGTGGATGTTGGAGACCTTGCACTCCTCCACCTTCCGTTTGAGGATGTCCCACAGATGCTCAATAGGGTTTAGGTCTGGAGACATGCTTGGCCAGTCCATCACCTTTACCCTCAGCTTCTTTAGCAAGGCAGTGGTCGTCTTGGAGGTGTGTTTGGGGTGGTTATCATGTTGGAATACTGCCCTGCGGCCCAGTCTCTGAAGGGAGGGGATCATGCTCTGCTTCAGTATGTCAAAGTACATGTTGGCATTCATGGTTCCCTCAATGAACTGTAGCTCCCCAGTGCCGGCAGCAGCTACATTGCCTAAATTGCCGGGATGGCGTCTATGTATGTCCTCCCATGCAGGAGCTGCTTGTGTACCCCCCCTGCGGGATGCGTGCAGCACGCTCTGTGATCAGAGAGTCAATTAGATCTGATCCCAGTTCTTTACCACGTGATCAGCTGTCAGCTGTTCACGGAATATAAACAGAAGATCATAATCAGCTTTTTTTCCCCTCACGCTAACAGCGTGGGGAGAAAAAAAAGAAACTGATTACCGGCTTCTGTCAGAGCCCACCAGTGCCACCTGCCAGTGCCCACCAGTGCCACCTGCCAGTGAATATCAGTGCCGCCTACCGATGCCCACCAGGGCCACCTACCAGTGCCCATCAATGCCACCTATCAATGCACACCAGTGCCACCTATTAATGCCCACCAATGCCTCATCAGTGGGAAAAAAAGGAAAGGCTGCACACCAACAAACAATCCACCGTGATTTTATACTTCCAACATAAGTCACACACGACAGCCACCAAGACCAAAACACAGGACCCAAGAGGTGACACGTTTCACACTGGCATTAGTGCTTCTTCAAAACATTGTTGTTGGTGGCGAGCCATGGCTATCACCCAGCACATCCAGATTACATTGATTTGCTCACCTGGAGCGGCGTTCCTCCATTTTGAATTTGCCTCATCATCAGTGTCACCTACCAGTGCCTATCAGTGCCATCCATCAGTGCCACCCATCAGTGCCGATCAGTGCCCACCAGTGTTGCCTCATCAGTGCCCATGAGTGCCTCCCTATCAGTACCCATGAGTGCCTCCTTATCAGTGCCCAGTGGTGCAGCCTATCAGTACCCATCAGTGCCTCCTTATCAGTGCCCATCAGTGCAGCCTATCAGTGCCCATCAGTGCAGCCTATCAGTGCTCATCGGTGTAGCCTTATGAGCACACATCAGTGCAGCCTCATCCGCGCACATCAATGAAGGAGAAAAATTACCAGTTTCAAAATTTTATAACAAACTATGAAATGTTTTTTTTTGTTGTTTTTTTTCAAAATTTGAACAATTTTTTTTTTGCAAAAAACAAAAACCCCGGTGGTGATTAAATACCACCAAAATAAAGCTCCATTTGTGTGAAAAAAATGATAAAAATTTAATTTGGGTACAGCATTGCATGACCGCGCAATTGTCATTCAAAGAGTAACAGCGCTGAAAGCTAAAAAAAATGGCCAGGGCAGGGAGGGGGTTTAGGTGCCCGGTAAGCAAGTGGTTAAGGTAAGTTCTTGATAATAATTTTCAGTTTTCCTAATGAACTCCATGACAGCATATGAATGATCCTATGCTGTCATGGAGTTAATCAGGAAAGGAAAATTGCGGTATTTTGTAACATGTATCCAATTTCCTGACATAAAATTGTATTCTGCCATAGAGTTAGTTAGGAATTGAAAATTATGGTAAGTATCCTATGTTGCCTATCGAGTTAAAGGAGTTGTTGTAAAGTCTCCGGGTTTTTCACCTTAATGCATTCTATGCATTAAGGTGAAAAACCTTCTGTGCTGCAGCTGCCCCCCAGCCCCTTCCCCTTTTTCTTACCCGAACCCAGGGGCGGACTGACAAATCATGGGGCCCCCGGGCAATCAGAGATTATGGGGCCACACAGTATACAATCACACAGTATACACAGATATGTTTCTATTGGCTGGAGAGGTGGGGCAGCTATAATCTCTGGATTTTTAGACCAAAAGAATGTCGGTAAGGGACATTTCAGAGACAGATGTAAAAAAAAAAAAAAAAAAACAGATTTTTACATACTGTCCCTGGTTTTACTGAGGCTGGCAACCCTGATGGGGCCCCCTAGTGGCCCGGGGGCCCTCGGGCAATGCCCGAGTGGCCGAATGGTCAGTCGGCCCCTGCCCGAATCCGATCGTTCCAGCAACGAGCACGAGCCCAGCAGCTCCAGCCGCTGTCTCGGGTCCTCATTGCATAGATTGATAGCAGCAGGAGCCATTGGCTCCCGCTGTTGTCAATCAAATCTAGTGACACTCAATGGCAGCATATAAATGATCCTATGTTACCATAGAGTGAAAATGAAGGTAAGTGTTTGATAAAAATGTTCTGATTTCCTGACTAACTTCATGGCAGCATATGAATGATCTTATGCTGTCATGGAGTTAGTCAGGAATGGAAAATGACATTAAGTATTTGGTAATTTTTCATTATCCTGATTAACTCCATGGCAGCAAAGGGATGATTCTATGTTGCAATGGAGTTAATCGGTGAAAATTAAGATAAGTATTTGATAAAAAAAAATTCTGATTTCCTGACTAACTTCATGGGAGCTTATGATTAATCTTATGTTGCCTTGCATTTAGTCGGAAAAGGAAAATTACCGTAAGTATTTGGTCATTTTTAATTATAAAATTAGATAGATAATCAGAAAAGGAACATTTTGGTAAGTATTTATTAAAAATGTTCAATTTTCTTGACTAACTCCATTGCAGCAAAGGAATGCTTTTATGTTACCATGGAGTTAATCGGTGAAAATTAAGGTAAGTATTTGATAAAAATATTTCTGGTTTCCTGACTAACTCCATGGCAGCATATGAATAATCATATGCTTTTATGGAGTTAATTGGGAAAGGAAAATTATGGTAAGTTTTTGGCAAAATTTTTCCATTTTCCTAAATAACTCCATGGCAGCTTATGATTAATCTTATGTTGCCTTGCATTTAGTCAGGAATGGAAAATTACAGTAAGTATTTCGTAACATTTTCCTGAATAACTCAATGGCAGCATACAAATGATCCTATGTTGCCATAGAGTTAATTGGTGAAAATTAAGGTAAGTATTTGATAAAAAATGTTCTGCTTTCTGCTTTCCTGATCTTATGATGTCATGCAGTCAATCAGAAAAGGAAAATTACGATAAATTTTCCAATTTCCTGACTAACTCCATGTCAACATTCGACTGATCTTATGCTGCCATGGAGTTAGTCAGGAATGGAAAATTACAGTAAGTATTTGGTAATTTTTAATTTTCTGGATTAACTCCATGGCAGCATAGGAATGATTCTTTGATGCCATAGAGTTAATCAGAAAAGGAACATTTCGGTAAGTATTTAATAACAATTTTACATTTTCTTGACTAACTCCATTGCAGAAAATTAATGATTCTATGTTGCCATGGAGTTAATCTGGGAAAATTAAGGTAAATATTTGATAAACAGTTTTCCTGACTCCATGGCAGCATATGAATAATCATATGCTGTCGTGGAGTTAATCAGGAAAGGAAAATTATGGTAAGTTTTTGGCAACACTTTTCCATTTTCCTAACTAACTCCATGGCAGCTTATAATTAATCGTATGTTGCCTTGCAGTTAGAAATGGAAAATTACAGTATTAGATAACAATTTTCTGTATATGGCAGCATAAGTATGATCCTATGGAGGTAATCAAGAAAGGAAAATTACGGCAAGTATTTGCTAACCATTTTCTGTTTTCCTGACTAACTTGATGGTAACATATGAATGATCCTATGCTGTCGTAGAGTTAATAAGGAAAGGAAAATGACAACAAGTATTTGGTAACAAGTTTCCATTTTCCTGACTAACACCATGGCAGCATACAAATGATCCTTCACTGTGTAAGGCAGTGAAAATTAAGGTAAGTATATGATAATTATTTTATTTTTTCCTGACCAACTCCATGACAGCATAAGATCAATCGTATTCTGCCATGGAGCTAGTCAGGAATGGAAAATTATGGTAAGCATTCAGTAATTTTCCATTTCCCTGACTAACTTCATGGCAGGATATGAAAGCTCCTATGCTGCCCATATAGTTAGTTAGGAAATTAAAATTACGGTAAGTTTTTGGTAACTCCATGGCAGCATACAATTTATCGTATGCTGCCATGAAGTAAGTCAGGAAAGGAAAATTATGGTAAGTATTTAATAACACTGTTCTGTTTTCCTGACTAACAACATGGAAGCATACAATTGATCTTATGGTGCCATGGAGTTCATCAAGAAAATTCTGTAATTTTCCTGAATAACTCTTTGTCAGCATACAATTGATCCTACAGTATGCTGCCATGGAGTTTTTCAGAAAAGGAAAATATATTTTTTTCCCTTTTATTGGTTGAACTAGATGGACTTGTGTCCTTTTTCAGCCAGACTATGTAACTATGTATGTAAATATGAAAAATTAAGGTAAGTGATAACAATTTTCCATTTTCCCAACTAACTCCATGGCAGTATACAAATGATCCTATGCTGTCATGGAGGTAATCAGGATCAGAAAATTACGGTAAGTATTTCCATTTTTTTTTAAACTGTGATATCGGAACTCGAGATCATTAGCTAAGTATGTTGGTAAAACCACACAGTCCCTTTATTTAAAAAGACAGGCCAACAGAAACCAGTTTTGTCCTCAGCAAGGAAAACCAAACAAAAAGTGTCCATCAATTTCTGGTATAAAATAAAGGTTCTGCTCACCACCACTCACACTTGTCCCATCATAGGGTTTTGAAAATTCCTGCCTGTCTCAGGGGTCCCGAAGATGAGGTCTCCATAGTTCACCAACCATGCCCCAGTCCCAAACTAGTCTACCTTCCTCACTCAGGTGTGTCCTCCTCTCTCCCTGAAAGACAGGTGCCAACTGTTTCCTCTTCCTTTTCTGGACTCTGATGCACATGGGTTAACCCTTTCAGGACCAAAGTCCTTGTAATCAGGGTTGGAGGTTCTGTCCCACCCAAATGTCTCTCTGAACCTCTAAAGTCTGCCTTTATTAATCCAGAGAGTGCTGGAAATCAGTCCTCACTGACCAGACCACCATAGAACCCCTAACCCGCCACAAGTGTGGTCCCCTGATGTCTCTTTAGCTCCCCCTGAAAAGGACAACAAACCAAATAGTAGGGAAGTGCATTTGTTGTCCAGGACCCATGCCTGGGGTTCTGTCCAAAACCTAAAACGACTAAAAACATAATTAATATAATAATGGATATATGAAATTTTAACGATTGGGTTGACACGTGAATGCTTCAGAGATGGAATATCAATATAATGACCCTTTAAGCTCTATTTAATCTTTGCCCACTCTGTGCCTTTCCATACGGAATTTTCCACTCTGCCCTGATCGTACCTTTAAACTTTTCCACGCCATAAGTTGAAAACTGTTTGGCATTTGGAAAGATAAAAACACATTGTAACCTCCCGCCATCACACGCTGATTGTCCTCCAAATATGACAGGTTGGCTTCTCAACTGGAAGCGTACTTTTATATTTCCTGACCTCATCCGATGCTAGAACAAAAAAATGCGCACCCGTCCCCGGGAAATGTTTTACGAGCCGAGCCAGGATGCCTGGGGTTTGGCGGAGAAGTCCAGAAATCTTCCTTCAATGTTTATTTCCCCCCGGATGGAACAGGTATTGTTTGCACAACTTACTCCCAGCAAAAGTCTACTGGAACGAGTCAGCGGAGTAATCCCAGGCCAAACGCACGCAGCTTTGTGTACTGGGCGACAAATGTTTCTGCTCAGCAAGTTCAAACTTAACTGGGAAGAGGTGAAATTCGCTGAGGAGGACAGAACAACATTCTAAAATAACTTTTATTGTCTCGTTTTCTTATTGTTCTCAAAAGGCAAAAAACTGGAACTCGATGCTGATGTATTCACTGCGCAGGTTATAATGACAAAATAAAAAATCACCTTGTATCAACTTGAAAATAGACATACCAGCAAAATATAAAATGTATAATAATATGCCTCGCAGTGTTACAATGTATCTTTATATTAAAGTGACTCTTCACCCTACAAAACTTCATCCCTCCGCTCCAACCGTCCTCCGGTCCTCTACAGCCACTGCCTTACAGAACCGATATTTAGTTAATCACTATGCATCATAAAAATAGTACCTGCGGCCCCCCTTATTGTTAAAGGGGGCTTTTTAGATTTTGATAAGACCCCCACAACCTCCGGGCCAGGGTTGTGCAGAAGAGGCCCTTGTCCTCATCAACATGGGGATGAGGTGCTTTATTTCTTTTTTTTTTTTAACCACTTGACCTCCGGGAAGGTTTTACCCCCTTCATGACCAGAGCATTTTTTGCTATTTAGTGTTACTTTAACCACTTGCCGACCAGCCGCCGCAGTTTTACTGCGGCAGAATGGCACGGCTGGGCGAAATGACGTTATGTGACAATCGGAATGGTTTGGAGCCTTGTCTGTCACTGGCGCCCCAGCACCTCTGGCCAAATGCGGTACTGCACACCCCATTAGCTTGAATTCTGCTAGTTTTGCGAGACAACACTCGCAAGCCGAGTCAGAATTTAAAAAAAAAAAAGTTGCTCGTCTTTCAAAACCGCTTGTTAACCGCGTTACTCGTAAACCAAGGCTCCACTGTACATCATCATTTCAAGATAATGCCTGCATGGCCCATGGCCTTACTATTCCCAGAAAAGTTGATATGGATAAACATGATTGTCTTCAATTGACCACAAGATTGGTACAATACACGGCATATATTGGCTCTACGCGTTTCATGGTGTGGGAACCACTCGTCGGGAGCAGGCAACGTGGTAGATCTACAAAAAAATCCTACTATGTAAGAAGAGCGCCACCTGCAGAGGAGAAAGTAGACTGCACAAGCCTACAGGTAAGTATACAAAAAAAGAAATGCTGCTGGGGGAGGTTCCAGGGATAGAGGGGGGGGGGGTCCTCCAGAGTGGGATGCAGAACCTGGAGTTGGGTTTCAACCAAAAGAATATGACTTACTTTTTTTTTCCATTTATACGAGTCGGAGAAGAACTTATCAGACAAGCCGAGGAATCTTCTCTACAAGGATATGTCATCTAATGAGCGAGTCACACAGGACAGATGGCTGGAGGAGATCCAAGTCTTTGTGTTTAGTCGCTTTGCACGTTGCAGGGACCCTGAGATTCCCGACACAAAGATCACCCGCTCCGTCTAATCGGCGGGCATTTGCTTCTCTTTAACATCTGACGGCATTTAAGAAAAAGGAGAAAACTTTTAACAACGGCAAAGACGAAGTTCTTTCCTGAGACTCCGGGAGCAGGCAGTGCGATTAATTATTTGGCGTTATGGCGGCGGGGGGAATGCGCGAGTCACTGCGTGGGATTACAGCGATACCCACATTAGTGTCAGCATTGTAGCATCAACATGTCACAAACACTTTGTATTATATCGGAGGATTTTTTATTTTTTTCCTTAAGTTTTCTCAGTAGAAATGAACAAACTTAAGCAGGTGGGGGAAATCAGGTATACTTGTAGGAAAGTGACATCCATGAACGTTCATAGAGCCACCTGCTGATTTCTTGGATCTGATTTTTTATTGGTTTCGAAGACCAGGCCTTTTCTGGGACTCTTTGTTTACAAGTTTAACCCCATCCCGGCTAGGGGTTGCCACCTGTCCGGAATTCACCCGGATAGTCCAGGTTTTCAATCATGTGTCCGGGTTTCAGTTCACCTCAGGCTCATGCCTGTCAGAGGACCCGATTGTCTCCGCCGCTACAGGTGGCTCCGGTAAGCAGCGGAGACGACCAAAACACAGCGGGAAGGTGGGGCCTCTCCCGCTCCCCCATAAAAGTGATATAGTGGCGAATCCGCCACAGAGACAACTTTTATCAGAATGCCAGCCGCTCGCCGTTGTTGAAAATACCGGGGTTATGGCAGCAATCTGCTGGCGTAACAACGGTATTTAGCGTCAAAGTACTGACGTACAATGATGGCGATTTGCGCTAAGCGTTCGGGTTTGGCTTGAAGAAAAAGTGGCAACCTAATTCCCGCTTACTTTGCCGGGAGGGAGTACATGGACGTCCTTCCTTGCTCGTGCTGCCTGCGGGTTCAGCTGATCACAGATCGGGGTAAAGGGCCAATCACAGCGACCCTTTACCACAAGATCATCTGTGTCCAATGACAGCTGATCACGGAAGTAAACACAAGCCGGTTATCAGCGTTTCTTTCCTCATGCTGTCAGTGTGAGGAGAGAAGAGAGACCATAACCGAAATTGTTAAAGGGACATCAGCACTAATAATCCTGATTATCAGTGCAGTCCCCACAGTGCCCGTCGGTGCTGCCAATCAGAGCCCATCAGTGCCTCCTCATCAGTGTCACCTATCAGTGCCCATCAGTGCCTCCTCATCAGTGTCACCTGTCAGTGCCCATCAGTGCTGCTTATCAGTGCCCATCAGTTCCGCCTCTCAGTGACACCAATCAGAGCCCATCAGTGCCCATCAGTGCCTACTCATCAGTGACACCTATCAGTGCCCATCAGTGCCGCTTATTGGTGCCCATCAGTTCCGCTTCTCAGTGCTGCCTATCAGTGACATCAATCAGAGCCCACCAGTGCAACCAATCAGTGCCCATCAGTGCCTACTCATTAGTGCCACCTATCAGTGCCCATCAGTGCCACCTATTAGTTCTTATCTATGCAGCCTATCAGTGCCCATTAGTGCAACTCCATCAGTGAAGGAGAAATATTACATGTTTTTGCAAAATTTTATAAAAAACTTGGAAAAAAAATATCTTTTCAAAATGTTATGTCTTTTTCAATTTGTTTAGCAAAAAAAACAAAAAAAAAACAGTGCTGAATAAATACCACCAAAAGATGGCTCTATTTGTGTGGGGAAAAAAAGATCAAAATTTAGTTTGGGTACAGTGTTACGACCATTCAAAGTGTGACAGTGCTGAAAAATGAAAATTGGCCTCGTCAGGAAGGGGGTAAAAGTGCCCAGTGGGCAAGTGATTAAATTTGTATTTTTTGCTAGAAAATTACTTAGAACCCTCAAACATATATATATATATTTTTAGCAGAGACCATAGAGAATAAAATGCCTATTGTTGCAATATTTTATGTTGCACGGTCTTTTAAACGCAAATTTTTGGAAAAAATACTTTCGTGAAATCAAAAAAAAAACAACAAGAGTTACCCCAATTTTTTTGTATAGTGTGAAAGAGGATGTTATGGTGAGTAAATAGATACCTAACATATCAGGCTTTAAAATTGCGCCCGCTCGTGGAATGGCGACAATTGACGGTACTTAGAAATCTGCATAGGCTACATTTTAAAAATGTTTGCAGGTTACCTGTTTAGAGTTACAGAGGAAGTCTAGCACTACAATCATTGTTCTCACTCTAATGATCGCGGCGATACCTCACATGTGTGTGTTTTGAACGCCGTTTATGCGATTTACGTATGCATTCGCATGTATATGTGTGTGTACATTTAATTTTTTTTGAGATTTTATGACCATAGCATTGTCTCTATGTGTGTTATGAATTTATGAAAATATATATACATTTTCTTGTTCACTTATATACATTTTGCTCACCTATAGTGATATTGTACATAAAGTCTTGCGGAAGCTCCTGAGGAAGCCATGATCTTGGTGAAACATGTAGAGTCGGAAAACTTGTGTACCACGACTGTATGAATTTATTTAAAAAATGTTTTTATTAGTTTTAATATTTTTTGTAATTTTAATATGTTTTTAAATTTTTTTTTTTATTATAATATTTGTAATTTTAATGATGTTTATTAAATACCATTTTTTAGTAGTTTTAATATTTTTAATTTTAATGATGTTTATTGAATAAAATTAATAAATTTGATTTTTGTTTTCAATTTGATTAATATGCACCTTAAAACTCCCATTTTCTCTTTTTCCCTTTAGAAATTTGTTGATTAATGTTCACAAATGTAAAGCAATGGTGTAATATGTGCCACAGTCGTCGTAAATACGGCCTCTAATTCCATCCTTGTTTTGGGTATAAAGGAAAATATATATACATTTTCTTGTTCACTTATATACTTTTTGCTTACCTATAGTGATATTGTACATAAAGTCTTGCGGAAGCTCCTGAGGAAGCCATGATGTTGGCGAAACAAGTAGAGTCGAAAAACTTGTGTACAACGACTGTATGAATTTATTTTAATTTTTTTTCTTATTAGTTTTAATATTTGTAATTTTAATGATGTTTACTAATTACCATACCACTTATATACTTTTTGCTTACCTATAGTGATATTGTACATAAAGTCTCGCGGAAGCTCCTGAAGAAGCCATGATCTTGGCGAAACATGTAGAGTCGAAAAACGTGTGTACAACGACTATATGAATTTATTTAAATTTTTTTTTATTAGTTTTAATATTTGTAATTTTAATGATGTTTATTAAATACCATTTTTTTATTAGTTTTAATATTTTTAATTTTAATTATGTTTATTAAATAAAATGTAATAATTGTTTAATTGTTTAATATTGTTTTCAATTTAATAATATGCACTTTCAAACTCCCATTTTCTACTTTTCCCTTTAAAAATTTGTTGATTAATGGTCACGAATGTGAAGCAATTGTGTATTATGTGCCGCAGTCGTCGTAAACACGGCCTCTAGTTCCATCCTTGTTTTGGGTATAAAGGAAACAAAATGAGCGTTTTTAGTAACAGCTTGGCTTTTCAGTATATTTTCATGTTCTAAATGGTCCCCGTGGAATTCACACTTTTATTTCTTCCTGGATTATTATTACAAATAGTTTGTTTTACTCGTGTTTTGTCTAAACAAACATTCTGCTTTCTTATAATTAACTTTGGGATCTTTGCTGCCGTCACCATAATAGAAGTGAAATGTTTTTTTTTGTTTTTTTTTAAATGCAAATCTGCTGATTTGCACAAAACGCTCCATTTTTTTTTTACACATTTCCCGAAATCCCATTTGCGCACATTTAAAGAGCGTGATTAATGAATCGATGACAGTAACGAAGGAACAAACAACCTTGGGATGGCATTGACGCTCGCCGTGGGTAAATTTCATCCACCATTACCTGCCGCAACTTTTTTTATTTTATTTTTTATTTGTGGGATTGTGCAAATCAATAGCTATTCGTCGCTGGCTCGTGTCAAATGAAATTATTTACCGCTGTGTTGATAAATAATAAATCTTTGCCGGGTCTGTGTTCCGAAATGCACTCTCACTATTAAGTTATACAGAGTACGCTCACCTTAGGCCATTAGTAGGCCGGTCGCTGTATAACCGTGTAATTAATGGCGAGAAAGTTTTCAGGATTAAAAGTTTAAAGTGTCGGAGTGAATTAAAGGAGATTTTACTTGGGTGAAAAATATATTTCAAGCTTTGGTTCTCAATCTTAGTCGGCCTGGTAAATTCTTCCAAACCCTTCCATGCCCCCCACTGCACAAATGAGGAATAGTAAGGATTGCAGGGTCCCCAGAGAGCCCCCCCCCCCTTACATCAGGGTCCACAGAGAGCCCCCCATACATTAGGGTCCCCAGAGAGCCCCCCCCCATACATCAGGGTCCCAGAGAACCTCCCTCCATACATTAGGGTCCCCAGAGAGCCCCCCCCATACATCAGGGTCCCCAGAGAGCCCCCCTTACATCAAGGTCCCCAGAGAGCCCCCCCATACATCAGGGTCCCAGAGAACCTCCCCCCATACATCAGGGTCCCAGAGAACCTCCCCTATACATCAGGGTCCCCAGAGAGCCCCCCCCATACATCAGGGTCCCCAGAGAGCCCCCCAATACATCAGGGTCCCAGAGAACCTCCCCCCATATATCAGGGTCCTCAGAGAGCCCCCCCATACATCAGGGTCCCAGAGAACCTCCCCCCATACATCAGGGACCCCAGAGAGCCCCCCCCCCATACATCAGGGTCCCCAGAGAGCCCCCCCCCATACATCAGGGTCCTCAGAGAGCCCCCCCATACACCAGGGTCCCCAGAGAGCCCCCCTTACATCAGGGTCCCCAGAGAGCCCCACCTTAAATCAGGGTCCCAGAGAACCTCCCCCATACATCATGGTCCCCAGAGAAACCCCCCAAACATCAGGGTCCCCAGAGAGCCCCCCCCATACATCAGATTCCCCAAAGAGCCCCCCCCCATACATCAGGGTCCCCAGAGAGCCCCCCATACATCAGGATCCCATAGAACCCCCCCCCCATACATATTCCCCTGTACCTGGCTGTCTGTGCGCCTCCAACCCCCAGCACAGGGGGAGGTGGGAGGTGGCGATCGGCAGCTCTATGGTGCCTGTGGACCGCGGGATCTCCCTGGGGCTTTTAGTTCTCTTCCTGATTCTGTACAGTAGAGAGGGGAGGGGCCTCTGACCCAGGCAACAGTGTACAAGCAGAGCAACTCACTTGTACACTGAAGAGTGAAACTTGTAGCTGCCCGGTTCAGAGGCCCCTCCCCTCTCTACTGTATACACTCTGGAGGAGAAATACTAGCTCCAGGGAGATGCCGCAAGCCCCCCTTACATCAGGGTCCCCAGAGCCCCCCCCCCCTTACATCAGGGTCCCCAGAGAGCCCTCGCCGATCTGCGCCTCCCACTCCCACCACTGCATCCCAAACTGAAAGCCAGAGGTGAAAGGGGGAGATGCTGTGTCTTTCCCCCCCCCCCCCACTGCAGCAGAATGGCTCCCCCGCAACGTGACTGCCACCAGCATACCCCTAGATCCGACCAGCATCTCTTAGGAGCTCCTCACGGGCCCCCCTACTGGCCGTGGGCCCTCGGTCGGTGTCCGAATACACAGCATAGTTAAAAAGTAGTGTAGCACCCTCTAGTGCAGTCTTTCTCAACCTTTTTATCACAAAGCAACCCTTGAATTCATTTTATAGTCTCGAGGAACCCTTACTAAAACCAATTTATTGGTGGTCAGTGAAAAAAAATGCCCCTTACATTTGTGGTCATGTGGAATGAGGCAGCCCTTACAGTGGTGGTCAAAATGCCATCCCTATGGATGGCTTAAAAGATTGGTGGCTTCATGCAACTTGCTCTACCAAGTGGCATTGACCCCAGAACCAGTGATGTAAGTAACTGAGTTAAAATAAACTGAGTTACGTAACTCAGTTACTTTAGAGGGTAACTAGTAATCTAACTGATTACTTTTCCCCTCATGGTAACTCAGTTCCCATTACTTTGGCTTAGTTACCCCAATTACATCTACCGTCACTAGATGGCAGTAGTGTAATTCCGGTGTCCTGCCAAAAAAGTTCCCCCGCCGGATAAGGACCCCCTGTACTGCGCAGGCGCAGGGCTTGCGCAGTACGAAGGACTACGGAGCTTCCGAAAATTGCCGAACCTAAACAGCTCTGAGTGAACTCTACACAGCGCAGTTAACATGTAATTGTACGAGGCGATGCCGCACGCTCCTGATGCTCGTGCTACTCTGCAAGGGGCGTCTATCGTGTAACTAAGGGGCGGGTCTAGTATTACTGTAACCAAGGGGCGCATTTATTATTATTATTATATATCGAGCTCTGCCCATTAATTTAACATTCGCCCTCTTCTGTAGCCATCCGCCCCTTACACGATATAATAATAATAGACCCGCCCCTTACACGATATAATAATAATAGACCCGCCCCTTGCTTACACGATATAACAGAACTGCCCCTTGGTTAGAGTAATAATAGAGCAGCTCCTTGGTTACACGATATATAACAATAATAAATGCGCCCCTTGGTTACAGTAATACTAGACCCGCCCCTTAGTTACACGTATAGAATATTTTAAAAAAAAAAGTCAGTTACTTTGCTGAGTAACTAATTACTTTTCCAATGTAGTAACTGAGTTACTAACGCAATTACTTTTTGGGAGAAGTAATTTGTAACTTAACTAAATTACTTTTTTAAAGTAAGATGACCAACACTGCCCAGAACTATGCAGGCACCATAAGATAGGAGGTAAATCAGCCACAGCTCAAGGAACTCGTACAAGCGACCAGGGGAGGACTCTTCGGAGGAGGGCCAAGAAGCTGGCTGCTCGGTAAGAGCCTGGGAGCTGAGATTGTATGGACACTGACTGGATCCGCATTTCCTACGGTATTGCCGAAACGGCTGGAAGATTCAGGTACCATAGGGAAAGTTCCTAAACCCATCCTTCGGTTACAACATAGTCTGTGGCAGAGACTTTACATTGTTCACCTGAAGTTACAACAGTCTGTAGCAGAAACTTGGAAAATCTTTGAATCACTTGTTGGCTGCTAGATCCACCGACAAGGGTTTATCCAACAGTGAAGAGTCCAGTTGCGAGTGGCTACTCTCTGGGCTATCTAAAGAGACATTCATTTGATGTCAGCAGTTCTGAAGTGCCTGAGCTTTATCACCCGTACCCTCTATTCCCAACCAAGAGACTGTTATATTTGAACATTACTTTTTGCAAATAAAAATCCTTAAAAGGACATTTGTGTGTCAGCTTCTGAAGTTACTGGTTAATAACCCTGGGAAACCCTAGACAACGAACGACGGGCTACAAGGTGGAGGTAATTGGTAAGCCCAGAAAATACATAGCCGCCCCGCAGTGGTTATGGCGCTACACTGCTGGTAAATCTGAAGACAAAGATCTGCAGAAAATCTAATAGTGTGAAAGGAGCCTAATGCCGCGTACACACGGTCGGAATTTCCGATGGAAACAGTCCGATGGGAGCTTTTCATCGGATTTTCCGACACATGTGTATACCCATCGGTCTTTTTCTGCCGGAATTTCCGACGGACTTTGGATTGAGAACCTGTTCTCAATTTTTCCGCCGGAAAACCTTTCTATCGGATTTTCCGATCGTGTGTATGCAATTTCGTCACGCAAAATTCCGACGCATGCTCGGAAACAATTCGACGCATGCTCGGAGGCATTAAACTTCCCTTTTATAGTGCAGTCGAACGTGTTGTATGCCGCGGTGTTATTGACCATTGGAATTTGGTGTGACCGTGTGTAGGCAAGACAGTTTGAGCGAAATTCCGTCGGAATTCCGACGGGAAAACCATCAGAGCTTTTTCCGAAGAGAATTCCGACCGTGTGTACGCGGCATGAGAGTTCCCTTCACTGGAACTAAGGGGCCAAGCCCAACCCCTGAAAAACAACCCCACACCATAATCCCCCTCCACCAAATGATTTGGAGGGGTGGCCCAATAATTTTGGCAATATAGTGTGGATGAGGGAGTTTGGGGTGGAGGAACTTGACTGGCCTGCACAAAGTCCTGACCTCAACGCGATAGAACACCTTTGGGATGAATTAGAGAGGAAACTGCGAGCCAGGCCTTTTCTTTTAACTAAAAGTCCCAATACTTTTTACAACATAGTGTAGTTGTAGATTGGATTGCATGATATCATTGCATAATTCTTTCTAAAAAAAGGAAAAAAATAATAAATAAAAAGTTCTACCCCCTGGATAACCAAAAATATTGAATGGTTACCACTGTTGGTAATCCATATTGTGAAGCAGATTAGGGTTAGGGTGTCTCCACACACACGCCAGTGTCCAACAGAGCTGAATGTTGAAACTTTTTTTTTCATTTGCCGATCAGTTGGACTAGAAAAGTTACAATGTCAATAAAAATAAAACAAAGCCGGATTTGCGCTGTTAGGGAAGGGGGCGGGAAGCGCCGTCTGTTTCCTCACTCTCTAGGAGTTAATGTACCTCGCACACATATCGCCGGGATTAACTTCTTTTATGGCTCAATTTTATCAGTTTCTGATAAATGCAAATTTTCGTATTAGTAAAACGGTCCAGAGACTTTAATCCGCCCTCCATTTTATTGAGCCAAACTAAAACCACATCTCCGTGACTGAGAAGACGCCATTTAAAACGACTTCGCGGAGAGATTGTCAGTTTAAGTAAGTGCGCGCCGTAGAAAATTCCCCCGGAAAAAAACGGCGCGGGAATAAAAAATCAGCATAAAGTGCGCTGTTCCATCACTAATTTCAATATTTGTGTTTGGAGCAATTTAGAAGCAGCTATTCTGAATTTAAATGGCGCAATGCATAAAGAAAACAGCCATTAAGGCATGAAAATTTCTTAGTTAAAAATCAAATATGTATTGTAAAAAAAAACATAACTATATAGCTGGTGTAACTTTTAATAGATAACTGCGGTTTTGGAAAAAAACAAAATGGTGAGAGGCGCCATGGGCAGCTGCTACACTACAAAATTATAAATATAAATGGGAACCTATGGCTGCCGTATGTAGGGTGACTGAAGGCAGAGGAACCTGGCTGCTAAAATACATTTGGGTTTCAAACACACTTACAGATAGTATAACGGTAAAACAAATATTTTCAACAAGTGTTTTGTTTATACTCCGTGAGACAACCCTTGGATCTCTAGCAACCAGTGACTTCTGCCTCTAGCAGCCCTTGTGACTCTGGCAACCTCTGTCTACAGTGACCTCTGTGTCTCCAGCAACCTCTGTCTCCAGCAGCCCCTGTGTCTTCAGTGGTCCTTTTGTCTCCAGTGACCTCTGTTTCTCCAGCAGGCCTTGTGACTCCAGAAACCCCTGTCTCAAGTGGCCCTTGTTACTCCAGTGACCCCTGTGACTCCAGTGACCCCTGTGTCTCCAGTAACCCCTGTGTCTCCAGTGGCTCTTGTAACTGCAGTGATCCCTGTGTCTCCAACATGCCTTGTGATTCCATTAAACCTTGTGTCTCTAGTGACCTCTATCTCCAGTGATCTCTATGCCTCCAGCAACCTCTGTCTCCAGCCGCCTTTGTGACTCCAGCGTCCCCTGTGTCTCCAGTGGCTCTTGTGCAACCCCTGGATTTCCAGGAGCCCTTGTGACTCCAGTGACCCCTGTTTCTCCAGTGGCCCTTGCAACTCCAGCAAACCCTGTGTCTTCAGCGACTTCTGCCTACAGTGACCTCTGTGTATCCACTGACCTCTGTCTCCAGTGGCCCTTGTGACTCCAACACTCTCTGTTTCTCCGACAGCCCTGTTGACTCCAGTGACCTCTGTCTTCATTGACCTCTGTGTCTCCAGCAACCCTTGTGATTTCAGCAGCTTTGTGTCTTCAACTGCAATTGTGACTACAGCAAACCCTGTTTCTCCATTGGCCCTTGCAACTCCAGCAAACCCTGTATCTTCAGTGACCTCTGCCTACAGTCACCTCTGTGTATCCAGTTATGTCTGTCTTCAGTGGCCCTTGTGACTCCAACACTCTCTGTTTCTCCAACAGCCCTGTTGACTCCAGTGACCTCTGTCTCCAGTGACCTCTGTCTCCAGCAGCCCTTGTGACTCTAGTGACCTCTGTGTCTCCAGCAACCCTTGTGACTCCAGTAGCTTTGTGTCTTTAACTGCCATTGTGACTACAGCAAACCCTGTTTCTCCATTGGCCCTTGCAACTCCAGCAAACCCTATATCTTCAGCGACCTCTGCCTACATTGACCTTTGTGTATCCAGTGACGTCTGTCTCCAGTGGCCCTTGCGACTCCAGAAACCCCTGTGTCTCCAGAAACCCTTGTAACTCCAGCAACCTCTGTGTTTCCAGTGGCCCTTGCAGCACCAGCAACCCCGGTGTCTCCAGCGACCTCTGCCTACAGTGGCCCTTATGATTCCTACACCCCTTCTGTCTCCAACAACCTCTGTCTACAGTGACTTCTGCCTCCAGCAGCCATTGTTACTCCAGCAATCCCTGACTATAGCGACCTCTGGTTCTCCAGCAACCTCTGTCTCCAGCAGCCCCTATGTCTTCAATGGCCCTTTTGTCTCCAGTGACCTCTGTTTCTCCAGCAGGCCTTGTGACTCCAGAGACCCCTATGTCTCAAGTGGCCCTTGTTACTCCAGTGAACCCTGTAAATCCAGTGACCCCTGTGTCTCTAGTGGCTCTTGTGACTGCAGTGATCCCTGTGTCTCCAACAGCCTTTGTGATTCCATCAAACCCTGTGTCTCCAGTGACCTCTATACCTCCAGCAACCTCTGTCTCCTTGTGACTTCCACATCCCCTGGGTCCCCAGCAACCCTTGTGACTCCAGTGGCCTCATGTCTCCAACAGCCCTTGTGACTTTAGCAGCCCTGTGTCTCCAGTGGCTCTTGTGACTCCAGCAACCCCTGTGTCTCCAGGAGTCCTTGTGACTCCAGTGACCCCTGTTTCTCCAGTGGCCCTTGCAACTCCAGCAAACCCTGTGTCTTCAGCAACATCTGCCTACAGCTACCTCTGTGTATCCAGTGACCTCTGTCTCCAGTGGCTTTTGTCACTCCAACACCCTCTGTTTCTCCAACAGCCCATTGACTCCAGTGACCTCTGTGTCTCAAGCAAACTGTTTCCAGTGATCTCTGTCTCAAATGACCTCTGTCTTCAGTGACCTCTGTGCCTCTAGTGACCTGTCTCCAGTCCAGACCTGTCGGCAGTGGCTTCTGTGTCTTCAGTGACCCCTGTGTCTTCATTGACCTCTGTCTCCATTGACCTTTGTGTCTCCACCACACTAATGTACCAATGTACCGATGGCTGTATATAGCATCATTATGGGCAGGAGATTCCTATGACCTGAAAGTCTCCAGTGGTCTTTGTCTCTCCAACACCCTCTGTTTCTCCAACAGCCCTGTTGACTCCAGGGACCTCTGTGTCTCAAGTAAACTGTTTCCAGTGATCTCTGTCTCCAATGACCTCGGTCTTCAGTGACCTTGGTGCTTCTACTGACCTGTCTCCAGTCTAGAGCTGTCTGCAGTGGCTTCTGTGTCTTCAGTGACCCCTGTGTCTTCATTGGCCTCTGTCTCCATTGACCTCTGTCTCCATTGACCTCTGTCTTCAGTGACCTTTGTGTCTCCACCACATTAATGTACCATTGGCTGTATACAGCATCATTATAGTCAGGAGATCCCTATGACATGAATGTTATTATAAGGGTTCCTCCATGTTAAAAAAAAAAAGGTTGAGAGAGGCTACTTCAAGAACATAACAAAAGAGACTGAACGTTTACTGAATGTGTTTATTTTCGTTACGTTTTTTTTGTTTCCGTTGATTCGTAACAATTCGTATTTTCGTAAGAGTTATTTTTTTGTTGTTGATTCGTTTTTCCGTTAGTTTAATTTTCGTTTACCGTATGCGTTTATTGGAAATTCGGACGCATTCGTATTTATTCGTACATTCGTAACATTCGTAACATTCGTAGATTCGTAATCGGAGCATAATTCATAATTTTATATAATGTGTATGCTATTATTACATTTTAAGAGACACAGAAAATTCCGAATCGAAAAAAAAAGTTACGAATGTACGAATTTTTTCGTTCTTTTTCATTTTCGTTGTTCCGGTTTTCGTTTTTCGGATTTTCTTCTTTCGTACATTCGTTGTTTCTAATTAGTTTTTTTCGGATTTTCGTTGTTTTCGGATTCGTTCGATTCGAATGATTCGTTAAAATTTTTAGCGAATCGTTCGTTCATTCGTTCGATAACGAATGAACGAAAATAACGAAACGAATTGCACATGTCTAGCAGCTATGATCTCTGGATGTTTAACCAAAAGGATGTCGGTAAGGGACATTTCAGAGACAGATGTAAAAAAAACACAGATTTTTACATACTGTCCCTGGTTTTACTGAGGCTGGAAACCCTGATGGGGCCCCCTAGTGACCCGAGGCCCTCAGGCAGTGCCCGGGTGGCCAAATGGTCAGTCCTCCCCTGGTGCCATGAAGTCTACAGCAGGTGGTAAGTGCTTGAGTTACATGGCTGAAGATGTGGATTGTTCTCAAATCGTGGATGCTGAAGTTCTCTAGTGGCTGGCCAAGAAATGTCCCTGTAGAATGACCTTCACAACCATTTTAGGAGAGCCCGCACTCTGGATAATGGGGGGATATTACTCCTGGGCCTTATATCCTGACCCAAAAGAGCTGGAGATTCCAAACCACTTCACTCACACAAGACTCGTTCAATATTCCTCCCATCTTCCTCTCTCTCACCAGGCCCGCTTGGTCCAAAGGAAGCCAAAACGTCATTTAATTAAAAGCTGCGACCGCACGCCATGCTCATCAACTCGCCTTGACGCGATAATCATCATCTCGGAACAGGCTGAGCTGCATTCATCTCCCGGCAATTAGTATAACGAGAGGCTTTACCTAAATTATTCCTGATGAGCCGGTCTCGTTCACTTTGTGTCCAGCATCAGCCGGGTGGACACCTGCCAGCACCTTGTCATGACGAGTCGCTATCCAAAGCAAAAAGAGTCAATTCAGCAGAAATCGACTGGCTCTGTCCATTGCTGACTCGTCAATTCTGCCTCTTCTAGAAGACATTATCTAAAAATAAGGATGCTGAATTATCGGGAACAGCTTGCATGTGTGAAGGATCACAGTCAGAGAGTGACTTTTATAGAGTGTGCATGCTTACCAATGACTGCTCAAATGTCAACAAGCAATTCATAAATGCCCTGCGAGCCATATATTAAAAATACATTCGGGACATTGATCGTCTTTCTCTTGTCAGGAGGTCTATAGCCTTATTCTGCATTTTTTTCTGCTTTATTGTTTGGTAAAATACTGAAGATCTTTAGCTAAGTAGTGGCAAACCTGAAATGAAAAATGAACAAAGTATATCCTTTTATAGTGTGTATGTGACTCTATTCAGTGTGATTTCTAGCTTTTCTCTCATTCCTCTGCTTGAGTCACTTCTGACAGGAGTTGGCTTCAGCCCCCTCCAGCACACAGCAGGTGATTGACAGCCTAAGATGTGTAGGCTTCCCTATGAGACTGTGTAGGGGGAATGGGGGGGTGGTGTCCATTCCCTCCACTCAGGTCTCAGATTACACTTAGTTTTCTTTTCTATTGTCAGAGTTTGGACCTGAACTCAGGACCTTTGCTGTGTCTGGCAGTAACTCTCAGAGCCCCCTGAGATGCTGAACAGCTCCCTGGGCAATTCCTTGAATGATCCTACCTTGAAACTTGTTTCTCTTGAACCTTGAACCCTTTGCTCCTTCCATGAACTTCCTATTTAAGCCATGCCTCTGCACTTCCTGTTTGCCAGATTATTGTGCTTTCTCCAGCCAATGTGTTGCTCTTTTCACTCCTGCTGCTGTCTGTATTTTTGCTAACACTCGTTGGCAACCTTTGGATTGTTCCTCTACTAAACTTCTGCTTGACCCCAACCACTTGTTATTGACCTTTGGCTTGTTTACTGACTACCCTTTTGCTTGATCCCTACCTGCTATATCTGATAGAGAGAGTTATTATTATCATATATACATTTATTATTATAATTGTAATATTACTATTAGTAATAATAATAATATAACAATAACAACCCCAACAATGTTAATAATAATAAATATATATATATATATATATATATATATATATATATATATATATATATATATATATATATAATATAATAATATATATATATATATATATAGATCGATAGATAGATAGATAGATAGATAGATAGATAGATAGATAGATAGATATATTAATAACAACCAAAACATTGTTACTAATAATAATAATAATAATAAGAATAAGAATAATGTATATATATATATATATATATATATATATATATTAACAACCACAACAATGTTAGTAATGATAATAATCACAATAATAATTACAATGTATATACAATATATAATAATATATATATAATATGTTATAATAGCAACCACAACAATGTATATATATATATATATATATATATATATATATATATATATATAGTATATATATATATATATATATATATATATAACTATATATATATATATATATATATATCTTTATATATATATATATATATATATATATATATATATATATATATATATATATATATATATACTGTTTTTTTATTATTATTATTATTACAAATTTTATTTTTTTCAGCTTTTTTGTGTGATCAGTCTGGAGACAATATTTTAACTTTTGCGTCCTTGGAAGTATAAGAGGACAAATGAGAATTTTATGGTTGGTGTTTTTTTTTTTGGGCAGCTTTTGATCTGACTTTCACAATTTTTGCAGCTACAGCAAGGGCTGGGGTCACAGGATCATCTCTATTGTTTTATAAATGGTTTGTCAGGTTCATGCCTCTGTGCTTTATCTATGTTTATCTATCTCAAGGTACATAGGGCAATCTGCACTTCATTTCTTTAAGACAAATCCAAAGGTTTTTTTTTTTTTTTTAAGGGATGCCTAGTTGTTGATCCGATGGCTTCTATATATATATATATATATATATATATATATATATATATCCATCTATCTATCTATATATAGTGTGTGTATATATAGATATCTAGATAGATAGATAGATAGAAGCCCATCTGATCAACAACTAGGCATCCCTTAAAAAAAAAAAAAAAAAAAACCTTTGGATTTGTCTTAAAGAATAAGACATATATATATACACACACACTAACTGGCCAGTTTATCAGGTACACCTATTCAATTACTTGGCAGACACCCAATGCATTTAGGCATCTAGATGTCTAAGACGACTTCCTGAAGTTCAATCTGAGCATCAGAATGGGGAAGAAATGGAATTGAAGTGACTTTGAACGTGGCATGGTTGTTGGTGGCAGACGGGCTGGTCTGAGTATTTCTGGGATCTTCACACACAACCATCTCTCGGGTTTACAGAGAATGGTGGGGAAAAGAGAAAATATCCAGTTGTGTGGAGGAAAATGCCTTGTTGATGTCAGAGGAGAATGGGCAGACTGGTTCCAGATCATAGAAAGACAACAGTAACTCAAATAACCGCTCGTTACACCCAAGGTATGCAGAACACCATCTCTGAACACACAACACACATCCAACCTTGAAGCAGATGGGATACAGCAGCAGAAGACCACACCGGGTGCCACTCCTGTCAGCTAAGAACAGGAAACTGAGGCTACAATTGGCACAGGATCACCAAAATTGGACAATAGTAGATTGGAGAAACGTTGCCGGGTCTGATGGGTCTGGATTTCAGCAACAACATTCAGATGGTGGGGTCAGAATTTGGGGCATGGATCCATCCTGCCTTGTATCACCGGGCCAGGCTGGTGGTGTAATGGTGTGGGGGGGATATTTTCTTGGCACATTTTGGGCCTCTTAGTACCAATTGAGCATAGTTTAAATGCCACGGCCTACCTGAGTATTGTTGCTGACCATGTCCATCCCTTTATGACTACAGTGTCCCCATCTTCTGATGGCTCCTTCCAGCAGGATACTCCACCATGTCACAAAGCTCCAATCATCTCACCACTGGACAATGAGGTCACTGTCCTCCAATGGTCTCCACACTCACCAGATCTCATTCAATAGAGACACTCACCAGATCTCATCCAATAGAGACACTCACCAGATCTCATCCAATAGAGACACTCACCAGATCTCATCCAATAGAGACACTCACCAGATCTCATCCAATAGAGACACTCACCAGATCTCATCCAATAGAACCGAGAATTGGCATCATGGATGTGCAGCAGACAAATCTGCAGCAACTGCATGATGTTATCATGTCGCTATGGAGCGAAATCTCTGAGGAACGTTTCCAACACCTTGCTGTATCTATGCCACCAAGAATGAAGGCCAAAGGGGGTCCAAACCACTACTAGCAAGGGGGACCTAATAAAGTCTGGTGAGTGTGTGTATTTCTTCTCCATCAACACTAACATTAAGGCTGAATTCCCAGCAAACATCAAAATACACAGATGGCACACATATATGATAGATGATCCACCAGCCTATGGATTTGTATTACTGTCCATCCAGTCCTGAGATTTATTTATAGCCTATTTATATATAAAAAAAAAAAAGTGAGATTGGGGTTAATTTACTAAAGGCAAATAGACTAATGGCAAAGGAAGTTGCACTTTGCAAGGGAATTGTGAGGTGAGTCTCTGATAATGTCCATCATCCAATCATATGCAAGCAAAATGATTGCACATGATTGGGTATTCTTTACCAAGTGAAATGTAAACTCATTTACTACCCTCTGGGGAAAATTCCCTTGTGAAGTGCAACCTCCTCCTGCAATGTAAACAGCCTATTTGCCTTTAGTAAATCAACCCCAATGCGTCAACATTCACACTGCTGCTGCAAATAATCCCCGCCATGGGGTTCATTTACTAAAGGCAAATAGACTGTTCGCTTCGCAAAGGGAAGTTGCATTTTGCAAGGGAATTTTCCCCCGGAGCTTAGAGAATGTGGTGAAATTTAGAATCCCCAATCACATGCACAAATATATATATTTTTTTTAATGTATTTTTGCTTGTGCATTATTGGATGTTGGAAGTCAGCAGAGCTTCATCTCCTTCACTAAGCTCTAGGGAAACTTCCCTTGCAAAGGGAGAACCCTTTTTTATGCCTTCAGTAAATCACCCCAAATAGGTATGCTTCCTATGATCATCAGCTCCATCTAGTGGCAATAATGTGGTATTTTCCTAATTGAGGCATTTCAGGAAAATAACACATTATGGCCACTAGATGGAGCTGAGGGTCAAAGCAAATAAACAGACACATTATGGGGATTATTTTGGATGAGAAGGGCAATTTCCCTTCTAGAGTGAACCGCCAATTTGCCTTTAGTAAATCAACCCTAATATGCTTAATTCTTTTGATCATCAGCTTCATCTAGTGGACATAATGTGGTATTTTTCTAATTGAGGTATTGCAAGAAAATTACCACATTATGGCCACTAGATGGAGCCGAGGGTCATAAAATAAATAAACAAACACATTATGGTGATTAATCGGGATGAGAAGGGAAATTTCTGTTCTAGAGTGAACTGCCAATTTGCCTTTATAAGAAATATACATATTCTAATTGATTTACTAAAGGCAAATTGGCCGTTGACTCTAGAGCAGAAATTTCCCTTCGCATCCCGAATAATCACCATAATGTGTCTGTTTATTTACTACGACCCTCCGCTCCATCTAGTGGCCATAATGTGGTAATTTTCTTGAAATACCTCAATTAGGAAAATACCACATTATGTCCACTAGATGGAGCTGATGATTATAAGAAATATACATATTGGGATTAATTTACTAATCATCAGTTCCATCTAGTGGACATAATGTGGTATTTTCCTAATTGAGGTATTTCAAGAAAATAACGCATTATGGCCACTAGATGGAGCTGAGGGTCATATAAAATAAACAGACACGTTATGGGGATTATTCGGGATGAGAATTGTTTTTTTTTTTATAAATACACCCCCTAATTGTATATCTTTAACTTGTCCTATAACTTTTGCAAATCCTGGGCAACAACTGGCTCAGGATTTGTACTTTGACCCCCCACGATGGGCTGTTATGCCGGTAAGTAAGTGCTTTCCACAATCTGCATTTACCATCCGATGCCTGTCTCAGGTTTCCTGTCTTTAGATCCAGAAGAAAATGCAGATAAATGAAACAAGGGAACAACGTAGAGGACTGAGAGGATTAAATATTAATAGGGCCCTCGGAGCCCCATCCCTCCCTGGCGGCATACAAGCAGCAATCAGATAGCCGACCCTGAGTGCTGGAGACCAGCTTCCCCCCGTCCAGAGGGAGAAACATCCCGTGAACTTTAAAAATGTCACCCGGAGATTCGTAATTTACTGCGGCACTGCAACAAAAGGACGCAGCGCCGCTTTAGGTACAACTGCGCGAAAGGACTGTGGGGGTCTTCCTTTTGGAAGTGATTTTTACTGTTGTGCACCGTCATCTCTCCAAATGTCAGCCATGTTCAGTAAATCAGGCACTGTGTCAAAGATAAAGTTTACATATTATCACATAGTCACATATTATCACATAGTCACATAGTATCACATAGTCACATAGTATCACATAGTCACATAGTATCACATAGTATTACATAGTATTACATAGTCACATAGTATTACATAGTATTACATAGTCACATAGTATTACAGTGGTGTGAAAAAGTGTTTGCCCCCTTCCTCATTTCCTGTTCCTTTGCATGTTTGTCACACTTAAGTGTTTCGGAACATCAAACCAATTTAAACAATAGTCAAGGACAACACAAGTAAACACAAAATGCAATTTGTAAATGAAGGTGTTTATTATTAAAGGTGAAAAAAAATCCAAACCATCATGGCCCTGTGTGAAAAAGTGATTGCCCCCCTTGTTAAAACATACTATAACTGTGGTTGTCCACACCTGAGTTCAATTTATCTAGCCACACCCAGGCCTGATTATTGCCACACCTGTTCACAATCAAAGCATCACTTAAATAGGAGCTGCTTGACACAGTAAGGTCCACCAGAAGATCCTTAAAAGCTACACATCATGCCGAGACCCAAAGAAATTCAGGAACAATTGAGAAAGAAAGTAATTGAGATCTATCAGTCTGGAAAGGGTTATAAAGCCATTTCCAAAGCTTTGGGAATCCAGCGAACCACAGTGAGAGCCATTATCCACAAATGGCGAAGACATGGAACAGTGGTGAACCTTCCCAGGAGTGGCCGGCCGCCCAAAATTACCCCAAGAGCGCAGCGACGACTCATCCAAGAGGTCACAAAAGACCCCACAACAACGTCCAAGGAACTGCAGGCCTCACTTGCCTCAGTTAAGGTCAGCGTTCATGCCTCCACCATCAGGAAAAGACTGGGCAAAAATGGCCTGCATGGCAGAGTTCCAAGGAGAAAACCACTGCTGAGCAAAAAGAACATCAAAGCTCGTTTCAATTTCTCCACAACACATCTTGATGATCCCCAAGACTTTTGGGACAACATTCTGTGGACCGATGAGACAAAAGTGGAACTCTTTGGAAGGTGTGTGTCCAAGTATATCTGGCGTAGAAGGAACACTGCATTTCAGAAAAAGAACATTATACCAACAGTAAAATATGGTGGTGGTAGTGTGATGGTCTGGGGATGTTTTGCTGCTTCAGGACCTGGAAGACTTGCCGTGATAAAAGGAACTATGAATTCTGCTGTCTACCAAGAGATCCTGAAGGAGAATGTCCGACATCTGTTCGTGTACTCAAGCTGAAACGAACTTGGGTTCTGCAGCAGGACAATGATCCTAAACACACCAGCAAGTCCACCACCGAATGGCTGAAGAAAAACAAAATGAAGACTTTGGAGTGGCCTAGCCAAAGTCCAGACCTGAATCCTATTGAGATGTTGTGGTATGACCTTAAAAAGGCCGTTCATGCTCGAAAACCCTCTAATGTAACTGAATTAGGACAATTCTGCAAAGATGAGTGGGCCAAAATTCCTCCAGGACGCTGTAAAAGCCTCATTGCACGTTATCGCAAACGCTTGGTTGCAGTTGTTGCTGCTAAGGGTGGCCCAACCAGTTATTAGGTTTAGGGGGCAATCACTTTTTCACACAGGGCCATGATGGTTTGGATTTTTTTTCACCTTTAATAATAAACACCTTCATTTACAAATTGCATTTTGTGTTTACTTGTGTTGTCCTTGACTATTGTTTAAATTGGTTTGATGTTCCGAAACACTTAAGTGTGACAAACATGCAAAGGAACAGGAAATGAGGAAGGGGGGGCAAACACTTTTTCACACCACTGTACATAGTCACATAGTATCTTCAGCTCCTCCATACTCCATAGCTGAGCTCCTCCATCCTCCATAGCTGAGCTCCTCCATCCTCCATAGCTGAGCTCCTTCATCCCCCATAGCTGAGCTCCTCCATCCTCCATAGCTGAGCTCCTCCATCCTCCATAGCTGAGCTCCTTCATCCCCCATAGCTGAGCTCCTCCATCTTCAATAGCTGAGCTCCTCCATCCTCCATAGCTGAGCTCCTCCATCCTCCATAGCTGAGCTCCTCCATCCACCATAGCTGAGCTCCTCCATCCTCCATAGCTGAGCTCCTTCATCCCCCATAGCTGAGCTCCTCCATCTTTCATAGCTGAGCTCCTCCATCCTCCATAGCTGAGCTCCTCCATCCTCCATAGCTGAGCTCCTTCACCCCCCATAGCTGAGCTCCTCCATCTTCCATAGCTGAGCTCCTTCATCCCCCATAGCTGAGCTCCTCAATCTTCCATAGCTGAGCTCCTCCATCTTTTATTGCCAAACTCCTCCACCTTCCATAGCTAAGCTCCTTCATCCCCCATAGCTGAGCTCCTCTATACCCTATGGCTGAGCTCCTCTATCCTCCATAGCTGAGCTCCTCTATCCTCTATAGCCGAGCTTCTACGTTCCCCATAGCCAAGCTCCTCCATCCCCTATAGCTGAGGCTCTCTATCCCCATAGGTGAGCTCCTCCATCCCCTGTAGTCGAGGTCCTCTATCCCCCTTATTCATTGTGTTGGCTTCTGCTAAACTTTTTCAAATGTAATGTCTTTCCTGAGGATCAGTGACCAAAGCTGAACTTCATATTCAAAATTAGGGTGCACCAGTGTTTTTTTTAAAGGGGTAGAATAAGTAATTTATCTCTGCAATGGGTGTCCTTTTTACTGCATGAGAGTGGTCTGCTGTGGTCTGCTGGCTTTGTTCTTCTTCGTTGTGCTTCCTGAAGAAGACAACTTAAACTCTCAGCTAGTTCCACTTCCTGGTAGAGGCAGTTCCATATTTTTACTGCTCTAACAGTGAATAACCCTTTACTCAACCTAAGATTAAATCTCCTGTCTTCTAACCTCAAATTGTGGCTGTGTGTCCTGTACAGGGGCCTTAGCGAACATTGTTGGTCTTATGGCAGCACCATCTTGAATTTAAACGCATTGGTGAGTGCTTCCCAAATATGTTTTTATCTGTACAGGGGCCTTAGAGGAAACAATATATGATAGTTACTGGAGTCACCTATGACATATTTGTACCTTGTAACCGTACCCACTCTTAAACACCTCTTCAGAATGAATAATTGTAATCTATGTCGTCGATCCTCATAGCTGAGCTCCTTCATCCCTCACAGCTTATCTATCTATCTATTTATTATCTATCTATCTAACTATCTATCTATCTATCTATCACATATCTGTCTATGGAGATCGCAATAACCAAGCACCCCTGACCAGTAACCAATCCCGGTAATAACGATCGATCCATTCCCTGGCTCCTCCACAGATCTCAGTATGGTTTCATGTTCATTAGGCCATAATTGTCATTGATCGACAAGCTGACACGGGACAAATATCGGACTGTAGAACACGCAGGAAATAAAACACGGAGAATTGAAGAATCAACAACCGAAGCAATGGGACGTATCCTCCATAAACATCAAGCTGGGAATAATTAAATTTCGGATCTTCGCTCTGGTCTTGTTTGTGCTCATCACTGTCATTGTTCACGGCTGGCGGAAAGGTCTTCATATCTTCTGATTATGTTTTGATTGCTGTCAGTGTCAATAATCACCGGCGTCACAACTGCTCCCTCATCTGACATCATAATCTGTTATTATTGATCGAATCATTTTAGACAAATCTCCGGCTCCATCAGGATTTGTAATTCCTTCCTCTTATTGTTTTCATTGTGTCTTTTATGTTGTGCCTGCTGATTCTTTAAAGGGGGAACTGCAATGGGTTGAAATGTTTTTTGTTTTTTTTTATCAATATTATTTTTTATTTATTACATTTTCATAAAATTTAACTGTTAACTTTTTTTCTCCATTTTACAATTACAAAATATTTCACAAATGAAAAACCTGACTCTACCTTCTTACTTATTAACTGACTCTGTTTAACTGTTTATGACCAGAGGGCATTTATTTCTATGTGCTCAGGGCACATTTAGCAGCATTAGTGTGCATTGATCGGTTTGACTATATCTCTGTGACCAATTTGTATAGCTAACTTATTAATTATTATAAGAGTTTATTTTGTTTTTTATTTGGAAAAGTTTTTGTTTTATTTTTATCATCAAAACCTTACAAATGCAAATACTTGCATTGTATTAAAAAAAAAATTACAATTACAGTATTTAAAAAAATATGATCCATACTACTACTAACCCTATATATATATATATATATATATATATATATATATATATATATATATATATATATATATATATATATATATATACACACACACAACACACACACACACATATATATATATATATATATATATATATATATATATAGATATATATATCTATATATATGCCAGTTTAACGCCATATAGTTTTGTGCGTTACTGCCAGTTTAATGTCATATAGTTTTGTGTGCGTTTCTCCCAGTTTAATGCCATATAGTTCTGTGCGTCACTGTACGTTTGGCGCATTATATTGCAGTATATTATAGTGTATTCGTGGAGTGTGTCTGTGTAGTGTGAGTACTCAAATTAAAGTGGACCAAACACCTCTTTACATTGATTAAAGTGCATCCACGTACAGATTTCAACTTCTTCTTAACATTTGCTTATAAGCACCGCCCCCCTCCCTCCCAATAATGTCTGGGAGGACAACAAGGAGAGACAGATGTTACCAAGGCACTATAAGGGGGCCAGCAACAAATGTGTCCACAGGCAAAGGTGGATGTGGTGGTCAGTCCTCAGGCAGGGCATCATTTCCTCTGTTTAGTGAGTTTTCCCGTGCTATTCAGCCACAGCATGCAGAGGAGGCGGTGGACTGGCTTACTAAACCTTCCTCATCCTCCTCATCCTCTGTCATGCAAGCAGAGACAAGTGTGAAGTCCCCTGCAGTTGCCAGAGTGGATAAACCTGCCTCCTTGTCCACATCTATTCTTGCCATAGCCCCAACATCAGCCATTGAGGAGTCAGCTGAGTTATTTGACCACAGAGTTAGCCACTTGGTCCTTCATGAGGCACTGTGGGAGATTGAGGGGTGCTGAGGTTGACTATGAAATAGGTTGAGGTTGGGTATGGGAGGTTGGATGGCACTGTGGGAGCTAGGAGGCACTGTGGATACTTGAGGGGTGCTGTGGTCCACTATGGGAGGCTGGATAGCACTATGGGAGCTAGGAGGTACTGTGGTGAGGTTGAGAGATGCTGTGGTCCACTATGGGAGGTTGGGTGGCACTATGGGAGCTAGCAGGCACTGTAGGAGGCTAGGGAATCTGCAGTTGGCCAGAAGACCGGAAGGAGGGAGACTGTTGCCTGGCAGTGGCCATGGTCCTGTGGTTAATAACCACTACCCTAGTGGACCTTGGTTTGGGCCCCCAAGAGCATTGACAGAGATCATCTACCCTTTTGCTTTGAGACAGTTAACTCTCCACAAAGCATAATATCCAGGTTTTCTTCACTACTTATATTATATTAGTCACTGACAACCTTACCAATGTAAACCCTTATTCTCCGTTTACTACATCCCTCTTTTTATCCATAATTACTAAACCATAAAAGCCCTCCGGCATGCTTCTCTTCTATTTTTTCTGTGAGAATACCACTCAGACCAAACAGATGCAACTTGAGATGAATCTTTATGAGATGTTCCATAAATAAGAGACGTATTTGATGAATTCATACAGGACAAACCTCTTTCATGGTACAACATAAGGTTAAGAGAGGACAGATTTACAAGTTTTCAAAACAAGCCTCTATATTATATTATATATATATATATATATATATATATATATATATATATATATATATATATATATATATATATATATATATATATATATATATATACACTGTATGTGTATATGTATATATATGTATAAACTGTGTGTATATATATATATATATATATATATATATATATATATATATATATATATATATATATATATTGATATAAAGGCTAAAGGCCAAATTCAATCTGCTTTTTTTTTTATTTATTTATTTTTTTTTGGACTTTTTGATTCAGGATTAAATTATTGTACTAAAAAAAAAAAAAAAAACAAAAAAAAAAAGATAATATAATAAATATATATATATATATATATATATATATATATATATATATACTGTATATGTATATATATATATATATATACTGTATGTGTATATACTGTATATTTTCTTATTTTTTTTTTTTTTAGTACAATAATTTAATCCTGAATCAAAAAGTCCAAAAAAAATAAAAAATAAAATAAAAAAGCAGATTGAATTTATCAGAATGAATAATGTTAATGGTTACGTCGTACGCTCATTGTTTAATTATCTGATACGCAATATGACTTTTTGCATCTGTTATGAAATGTCAGCCATATGCGGTCTTGCAGCCTTATTAAATCTTTGAAATTAATGTGACATAATTCTCTGCAAGGATGGTGGGGTGATCTGTGGTCACAGAAAGGCAGATTTGAGATAAATCATGTGGTTGTTTGTGAAGCACTTTAAAAAAATACAAGGACGTTTTTTTTTTTCTTTAAATCTGCTACATCCGGGATCTCCAAACTTTTCAGTATGAGGGCCACATTGTATATTTTACAATAAAAAAAAAGGTTTTAAAAATGAACAAATAAACATACTAGAAAACCTGCCCCCTCCCCTTTACCGTGACATCAAAAGTCCTCTGTTCCCATCAGAACCATCGTATCAGAATTCCTTGTTTCACATCAGAAGCACACATGGCATGAGTCGTCGCTGCGCTCTTGGGGTAATTTTGGGCGGCCGACCACTCCTGGGAAGGTTCACCACTTCACCGCCATACCCTCACCTGATCACCCCCCGCCATACCCTCACCTGATCACCTGCCATAAAGTACCTCACCTGATCACCTGCCATACCCTCACCTGATCACCTGCCATACCCTCACCTGATCACCTCCATACCCTCACCTAATCACCGCCATACCCTCACCTGATCACCCGCCATACCCTCACCTGATCACCTGCCATACCCTCACCTGATCACCTGCCATACCCTCACTGATCACCACCGCATACCTCACCTGATCACCTGCCATACCCTCACCTGTTCACCGCCATAACCCACCTGATCCCTCGCCATACCCTCACCTGATCTGATCACCCGCCATAACCCTCACCTGATCACCCCGCCATACCCTCACCTGATCACCCGCCATACCCTCACCTGATCACCCGCCATAACCTTCACCTGATCACCCGCCATACCCTCACCTGATCACCCGCCATACCCTCACCTGATCACCCGCCATACGTTCACCTGATCACCCGCCATACCCTCACCTTATCACCCGCCATACCTTCAACTGATCACCCGCCATACCCTCACCTGATGAATTTTTTATCATTTTGTTCGCACAAATAAAGCTTTAGTTTGGTGGTGTTTATTCGCGACTCCGTTTTTTATTTTTTGCGATATAAGCGAAAACATAGCGGAAATTTTGAAAAAAAAACAATATTTTCTCCTTTCTTTTTTAAAAGAAATCCAATAAAATCAAATTTTGTCATAAATTTAAGCCAAAATGTATTCTGCTACATGTTTTTAGTAAAAAAAATTCCGTTAAGTGTATAATAATTGGTTCGCGTGATCACGGACATATGTACGCAAATGATCATGTACAGATGTGTGCAGGTGATCACGGACATATGTGTGCAGATAATCATTGGCACATGTTATTTTACTGGGACATATTTGAGGGACATGTGTTTTTATTATTTGGGGACATGTGTTTTTTATTTGGGGACATGTGTTTTTATTATTTGGGGGACATGTGTGTTTTGGGGACATGTGTGTTTGGGGACATGTGTGTTTACACTGTGGGGACACTACTGGTGATCAGTGAGTAAAAAGCTGTAAAAAAACAGCTAATACTCACTGATCACCAGCCGGCTGCAGCGATCCGCTCTCCTCTCCTCACCGACGACTTCCGTGTGCGGAGAGGAGAGCCGATTGCCTAGCAACCGGCTGTTTTTTTATATCACATGACGGCTGTGATTCGACACGGCCGTCATGTGATCAGGAGAGCCAATCACTGAGCCCTCCTGCCGATCCGAGATGCGCCGTGTCCGGGTGACACGGCCGCATCGGGATAACTGCGTGCGCGCGCTCTCACTGTGGTTCGCTGGATCGCTGGATTCCAAAGCTTTGGAAATGGCTTTATAACCCTTTCCAGATCCTGATGATCTGATAGATCTCAATTGTTAAAGTGAAAGTTTTTAGACTTATCATAACCCTTTCAGGAGCAGAATATATATATATATATATATATATATATAAAATAAATATATAATACAGTGGTGTGAAAAAAGTGTTTGCCCCCTTCCTCATTTCCTGTTCCTTTGCATGTTTGTCACACTTAAGTGTTTCGGAACATCAAACCAATTTAAACAATAGTCAAGGACAACACAAGTTTCTCAATTGTTCCCCCCTTGAAAACATTTAACTTGGTTGTCCACACCTGGTCTTTCGGCATGATGTGTTCACAATCAAGGCATCACTTAAATAGCTTTTAAGGATCCTTAAAGCTACACATCATGCCGAGACCCAAAGAAATCCAGGAACAATTGAGAAAGAAAGTAATTGAGATGGAAAGGGTTATAAAGCTTAAAGCTTTGTGTGAGAGCCATTATCATGGTCCCTTACTGTGTCAAGCAGCTCCTAGTTAAGTGATGCCTTGATTGTGAACACAGGATGTGGACAATACAAAAGTGGAACTCTTTGGAAGGTGTGTGTCTAGAGATATTGAACTCAGGTGTGGACAACCACAGTTATAGTATGTTTTAACAACGGGGGGGGAATCACTTTTTCACACAGGGCCATGAGTGTTTGGATTTTTTTTTTCACCTTTAATATTAAACACCTTCATTTACAAATTGCATTTTGTGTTTATTTTTTTTTTTCACCTTTAATAATAAACACCTTCATTTACAAATTGCATTTTGTGTTTACTTGTTGTCCTTGACTATTGTTTAAATTGGTTTGATGTTCCGAAACACTTAAGTGTGACAAACATGCAAAGGAACAGGAAATGAGGAAGGGGGCAAACACTTTTTCACACCACTGTATATATATATATATATATATATAATATATATATATATATATATATAAATCGATAGATATATCTATATATACACACTATATTGCCAAACGTATTGGGACACCTGCCTTTACACACACATAAACTTTAATGACATCCCAGTCTTAGTCCGTAGGGTTCAATATTGAGTTGGCCCACCGTTTGCCGCTATAACAGCTTCAACTCTTCTGGGAAGGCCGTCCACAAGGTTTAGGAGTGTGTCTATGGGAATGTTGGACCATTCTTCCTGAATTACATTTCTGAGTAATGATTAAGCACAAAATGTATGCATGAAACGCGTCTACGTTACCACAGTTTGGTGTCTTTGGTGTTATCTTTGTGAAACAAAATAAAAGGCAATCGGAAGTTCTGGATTTGCAGCCATTTCTTTCTTCTTTCCGAGCACATTTGTAAGGTCAGGCATTGATGTTGGACGAGACGGCCTGGCTTGCAGTCTCCTCCCATCCCAAAGGTGTTCTATAGGGTTGAAGTCATAGCTCTGTGCAGGCCAGTCAAGTTCCTCCACCCCAAACTTGCTCATCCGTGTCTTCATGGACCTTGCTTTGTGCACTGGTGGGCAGTCATGTTGGAACAGGAAGGGGCCATCCCCAAAGTGTTTCCACAAAGTTGGGGCCATGAAATTGTCCAAAATGTCTTGGTATGCTGATGCCTTAAGAATTCCCTTCACTGGAACTAAGGGGCCAAGCCCAACCCCTGAAATACGACACCACACCATAATCCCCCCTCCACCAAATGGATTGGACCAGTGCACAAAGCAAGGTCCATAAAGACCTGGATGAGCGAGTTTGGGGTGGAAGAACTTGACTGGCCTGCACTTAGTCCTGACCTCACCCCGATAAAACACCTTTGGGATGCATCAGAGTGGTGACTGTGAGCCAGGCCTTCTCGTCCAATATCAGTGCCTGACCTCACAAATGCACTTCTTGAAGAATGGTCAAACCTTTGCATAGACACACTCCTAAACCTTGTGGACAGCCTTCCCAGAAGAGTTGAAGTTGTTGTAGCTGCAAAGGGCAGACCCACACAGCCAGATTCATGGGAACACTGAGGACCAGTGTCTACAAATCTGTCCTTGCTCTAGCTGTCAGAGTAAACCAGAACTTGTAGGAAGCTTGTGGACCTTTGTATGAGAACCTCTTCTGGCTCTACCTATCAAAATGGGGCATAACTCAAGGAAACCCATGGAAACCCCAGACACTGATGCTTGAAAACTTCCTTGGTTCCAACTATTTTATGAGCCAGAACTCCTGAAAAGCCTGAAGATCTATGCTTACCAATCTCTCCTGGCTTCAGCTGTCAAAGTGGGTTAGAACCCAGTGAAACTCCATGGACCCATATCCTAGAACCTGTATTGGTTTAAGCTGTTAGTGTGAGCCAGAACCCATTGGAACCACGGGGGCCTGTTTCTTTGAACTGTTCCTGGCTCCAGTTGTCAGAGTGAGCCAGAACTTGTAGGATACCCTTGACCCTTTGCCTGGCTCTCCTGGCTCCAGCTATTATAGTAAGCCAGAACCAATGGAAACCCAGGGGACTGATGTCTGAGAACTTCTCCTGGTACCAGCTGTCAGAATGAATCAAAACCTGTGAGAACACCACTTGCCAAACTTTCCTGGCTCCAACTCTCAGTGTGATCCAAAAAAACATGGTAACCATGGGGCCCAGTGTCCGAGAACCTCTCTTTGCTCTAGTTGTCAGAGTGAGCCAGATCTTATAGGAAGCTTGTGAACCTGTACCTGAGAACCTCTCTTAGCTCTAGCTATCAGAATGAGTCAGAACCCATGGAAACCCCCAGAGGGCGAAGCTTGAGAACTTCTCTTGGTTGCAACCGTTTTATGAGTCAGATTTCCCGAGAACCCTGAAGACCTATGTCTACCGGTCTTGCTTGGCTTCAGCTGTCAATGTGAGTCAGAACCCAAAGGAACTCTGGGGACCCATGTCTTAGAACCTGTCTTGGTTTAAGCTGTTGGAGTGAGCCAGAACCCATGGGAACCAAGGAGACCTGTTTCTTTGAAATTCTCCTTGACTCCAGCTTGTGGTAAAACCCAGAGAGCCAAGCCTGAGAACCTTGCCTGGATCCATCTGTCAGAGTATTTCTTTTCGTGTGCACAGCTGTGCCTAAAACCATCATCTGTAAATAGCAGACATGTTGGTGTCAAAGTAGAACCCAAGTTGTATCCAATACGAAAATAAAGTGTGTCTGTAGCCCCCCCCCCCTTTTTTTTTGTCACATTGGAAGCATTCCAAAAGGTAACAGGAGTCATACTGTATGTACTTTTATTTTCATGCCACCATTGCCAAACACTGCATGGACATACCTTGATTCCTGGACCCCACAGTTTCTGCACTCTGACGGAATCTTCTAGAACATTAACATTAATCTATATGTAGCGCCGACACTTTTGTAAAGTGTGCGCTATAGTGCAAAATAATTTTTTTACAGAACTGTAATGGAGTTCTGGGGGTTAGTTCTATAGATCTTTTACTTTGGCATCAGTCTGGCTGGGCTGTACTGGAGTTCTGCCTGGTCATAGGTGCAGTGAGGCACCTGTGACAGGGTGAGAACAAAGCCTGGTTGGACGTGTTAGATACCAATCTTTCTCGGAGTCAATCAGTGGGCACGTCTTGCCCCGCTGTGTAGTATGGGAAGGGGTATTTAAGATGCTGAAGTCACATGTTCAGGGTTCGGCTTGCTGTTCGATTCCTGGTTCCGGCCCGGACCAACCCCGAGAGAGGTCCCGGACCCAGGAGTGTCTGCTGCCCCCGTAAGCCTGGTCACCCTTACCAGCCCCAGAGGCCCTCATGGTCTGGGGTGGGGATCCGTCCGTTCCCGAGCCTCGGGACTGTCTAGTTCGAGGCCCAGTAACTGAAAGGAGGATTCGGAGGTGTCCCGGTGTGCCTGGGAGCTGAAGTTGTATGGACACTGGCTGAATCCAAATTTCTTACGGTATCGCCGAAGCGGCTGAGAGATCCAGGTACCGTGGGAAAAGGTTACAACCTAGTCTGGCAGAGACTTTGCAAACAAGTGACCAGGGGAGGACTCAAAAGTTCTGAAATGTTATTGCTGACCGACTGCAAGCTGCTGCACCTTTCTCTTTACGCGGATATAGGAAAAGCCCTGAGTTGGCTGTCAGTTCTTTCAAAGGATAATATTGAAAAATTCTTCTTCTCCTACTAAGTCCATCTTCTCTTAAGCCCCATACACACGCGCGGATTATCCGAGGACCAGGTCCGTCAGACCATGTCCGTCATACTTTGTCTGATGTTGGTTTTGCGTACACACGGTCGGACAAAGTTGTCGGAAAATCCGATCATTCTGAACGTGGTGACGTTTGTTGCCTACGACGGCACTGCGTCATTTTCAACCTTTGGGATCCTTCCAGCGTTGCTCTTTGGAATTCACTGCAGAGCGCTTTTTGCGTTTCGGCACTGCGTCATTTTAACTGACAATTGCGCGGCCATGCGACGTTGCACCCAAACAAAATTGGCATCCTTTTTTTTTACCACAAATAGAGCTTTCTTTTGGTGGTATTTGATCACCTCTGCGGTTTTTATTTTTTTTACGCTATAAACAAAAAAAGCGACAATTTTGAAAAAAAAAAATGCAATATTTTTTACTTTTTGATATAATAAATATCCCCAAAAAATATAAAAAATGAGAAAAAAAAAAAAAAAAAAAATATTTTTTTTCCTCAGTTTAGGCCGATACGTATTCTTCTACATATTTTTGGTAAACAGAAAAATCGCAATAAGCGTATATTGATTGGTTTGCGCAAAACTTATAGCGTCTACAAAATAGGGGATAGTTTTATGGCATTTTTATTTTATTTTTGTTTATTAGTAATGGCAATCTGCGATTTTTATCGGGACTGCAACATTACGGCGGGCACAGTATCTCACAAAAGTAAGTACACCCCTCACATTTTTGTAAATCTTTTCTTCTACCTTTTCATGTGACAACACTGAAGAAATGACACTTGTCTACAATGTAAAGTAGTGAGTGTACAGCTTGTATAACAGTGGAAATTTGCTGTCCCCTCAAAATAACTCAACACACAGCCATTAATGTCTAAACCGCTGGCAACAAAAGTGAGTACACCCATAAGTAAAAATGTCCAAATTGGGCCCAATTAGCCATTTTCCCTCCCTTGGGTCATGTGACTCGTTAGTGTTACAAGGTCTCAGGTGTGAATGGGGAGCAGGTGTGTTAGATTTGGTGTTATCGCTCTCACTCTCTCATACTGGTCACTGGAAGTTCAACATGGCACCTCATGGCAAAGAACTCTCTGAGGATCTGAAAAAAAAAATTGTTGCTCTACATAAAGATGGCCTAGGCTATTAGAAGATTGCCAAGACCCTGAAACTGAGCTGCAGCCTGGTGGCCAAGACCACACAGCGGTATAACAGGACAGGTTCCACTCAGAACAGGCCTCGCCATGCTCCACCAAAGAAGTTGAGGTCACGTGCTCAGCGTCATATCCAGAGGTCGTCTTTGGGAAATAGACGTATGAGTGCTGCCAGCATTGCTGCAGAGGTTGTAGGGGTGGGGGGTCAGCCTGTCAGTGCTCAGACCATACGCCGCACACTGCATCAAATTGGTCTGCATGGCTGTCATCCCAGAAGGAAGCCTCTTCTAAAGATGATGCACAAGAAAGTCCGCAAACAGTTTGCTGAAGACAAGCAGACTAAGGACATGGATTACTGGAACCACGTCCTGTGGTCTGATGAGACCAAGATAAAGGTATTTGGTGTCAGATGGTGTCAGGCGTGTGTGGGGGCAACCAGGTGAGGAGGACAAAGACAAGTGTGTCTTGCCTACAGTCAGGCATGGTGGTGGGAGTGTCATGGTCTGGGGCTGCATGAGTGCTGCCGGCACTGGGGGGCTACAGATCATTGAGGGAACCATGAATGCCAACATGTACTGTGACAGACTGAAGCAGAGCATGAT